>JANCRA010000098.1:0-600000 GCA_024362935.1 Setophaga petechia
AGGTCTCCAGAAGAATCCCAGAAGTTCTCCACAAGTTCCTTAGAAAAGTCCCAGGAGGTGTTCCCTACAAGGTTTTCAGAAGGTCTCCTGAAGATCTCCAGATGGTCTCTGGAACATCTTCTGAAGGCCCACAGAAGGTCCTTAAAAAGTTTCCAGAACGTTCCAAGAAGGTCCTCTAAGGGTCTTCACAAGGTTCTCAGAAACTCTCCAGAAAATTTCCAGAAGGTCTCCAGAAGTCTTCAGGAAGTTCTCAGAAGTTCTCCAGAAGATTCCGAGACAGGTTTGAGGAGGTGTCCAGAAGATCCTTTCCAGCTTTCCAGAAGGTTCCCAGAAAGTTCTTGGAAGTTCTCCAGAAGAACCTCAAAAGCTTCCCAGAAGCTCCCTACAAGATGTTCTCCAGAAATGTTCCAGAAGATTCCCAGAAATTCTCCAGAAGGTCCTTAGATGATCCCCAGATGCTCTCCAGAAGATCCCCAGAAGTTCTCCAGAAGTTCTCCAGAAGTTCTCCAGAAGTTCTCCAGAAGTTCTCCTCACCACAACCACCACCCGCCACCACCTCCCTTTGTCCTCCAGCCCCTTCCCCGATCCCAGGAGCTCCTGGATGACCCCGGTGGGAGGTGACCTCCTTGTCCCCTCCTTGTCCACCCCTCCCCAGGCCCACCCCAGGTTCTGGTACCTTCTTGGCCCCGGTCAGCGCCGCCTTCTGGAGTTTGTTGTAGCAGTACTTGGCGTAAGTGCTGATGGCCACCCCTGCAAGAGAAGACACGCTGGGTGGTGGGATGTCACCTCCAGGATGGTGGGATGTCACCTCCAGGACCTGGCAGAGGTCCTGCCCCCTCCCCTTGGTGCTTCTCCATCTCCATCCTTGTCACGAGGACGAGGTTCTCCTCAAACCCCACAGGAACCTCAGAGGAACCACCAAAGGTGGAGCTCTGGAGCTCCGTGGTGGCTTCATCTCAGGTGGCTTTTGGGGGCCACCACTGCCATGGTCACCATTCCCATCCCATCTGTCTTCTCCAGATCCCACCACTTCCATCTTCACCCCATCTCCTCTTCCTATGTCCTCCAGTGAGGAGATGACGCCTATCCCACCACCAACCCTGCAGGCTTGAAGGGACCTTCTGGACCATTCCAGGAGAAGCCCTGAAGACCTGGTGGGACCTTCTGGAAAATCCCAACAGCCCCGGGGACCTGGTGGGACCTTCTGGATCATTCCCAGAGCCTTGGGGACCTGGTGGGACCTTCTGGATCACTCCAACTAGCCCCGGGGACCTGGTGTGACCTTCTGGATCATCCCAGAAGAAGCCCTGGAGACCTGATGGGACCTTCTGGACCATCCCAACAACCCTGCAGGCTTGATGGGACCTTCTGGACCATTCCAGGAGAAGCCCTGAAGACCTGGTGGAACCTTCTGGAAAATCCCAACAGCCCCGGGGACCTGGTGGGACCTTCTGGATCATTCCCAGAGCCTTGGGGACCTGGTGGGATCTTCTGGATCATCCCAGAAGAAGCCCTGGACACATGGTGGGACATTTTGGATTGTCCCAGGAGAAGCTCTGGGGACCTGGTGGACCCTTCTGGACCATCCCAGGAGAAACTCCGGGGACCTGATGGGACCTTCTGGACCATCCCAACAACTCTGGGGACCTGGTGGGACCTTCTGGATCATTCCCAGAGCCTTGGGGACCTGGTGGGATCTTCTGGACCATTCCAGAAGAAGCCCTGAAGACCTGGTGGAACCTTCTGGAATATCCCAGAGGAAGCCCTGGAGACCTGGTGGGACCCTTCTGGACCATCCCAACAACCCTGGGGACCTGGTGGGACCTTCTGGACCATCCCAGAAGAAGCCCTGGAGACCTGGTGGAACCTTCTGGACCATCTCAACCAAACCCCTGCCAGGAGACCGGGCTGGACTTTGGGATGGAGCCCAGGAGAAGACGGATCGAGGACCTCCAGAGGGTGGAGTTGGTGGGATCTGGTGGGATTTGGTGGAACCTGGTGAGATCTGGTGGGATCCAAAGGGATTTGATGGAATCTGGTGGCATCTGATCGGGTTTGGTTAGACCTGGTGGGATCTGATGGGGTTTGGTGGGATCTGGTGGGATTTGATGGAATCTGATGGAACCTGGTGGGATCAGTTGGGGTTTGGTGGAATTTTGGTGGGATCTGGTGGGAGCTGATGGAATCTGGTGGGATCCGATGGGACCTGGTGGCATCTGGTGGGACCTGGTGGGATGTTGGTGGGATCTGAAGTGATCTGATGGGACCTGGTGGCATCTGGTGGGATTTTGGTGGGATCTCATGGGATCTCATGGCATCTGGTGGGACCTGGTGAAATTTTGGTGGGACCTGGTGGGAGCTGATGGGACCTGGTGGAATTTTGGTGGGAGCTGATGGAATCTGGTGGGATCCAAAGGGTCCTGGTGGGACCTGAAGTGATCTGATGGGACCTGGTGGCATCTGGTGGGGTTTTGGTGGGATCTCATGGGATCTCATGGCATCTGGTGGGACCTGGTGGGATTTTGGTGGGACCTGGTGGGAGCTGATGGAATCTGGTGGGATCCAAAGGGATTTGGTGGGATCCAAAGGGTCCTGGTGGGATTTTGGTGGGACCTGGTGGGATCTGAAGTGATCTCATGGGACCTGGTGGGACCTGGTGGGATCCAGTCCCGGTTTCTGAAGGTCCAGCCCCACCCCTGGAGCTCCCCAGGCCCTCCCCTGGTGTCTCCTGGAGGTTCCTCCTGGTGGACCCAGGCCGGGCTCCAGGGACCCCAAATTCCCCTCGGAATTTATTAATGAAATTAATTACACTCATTAATTAAATTAATGACATTACCTAATGAAAATAATTAAATTGTTAAATAAATTATTTTTATTATTAAATTGTGATTATTTAAATTGTAATTAAATTATATTATTTATATTATTAAATTCTAGAAATTCTATTAATTCTATGAAATACATTAATTCTATTAAATTAGTAAATCAATTAGTAAAATTATTTAATTAAATTTAATTTCCTTGATTAATTAAATTTAATTAAATGGATTTATAAATATTAAACATATTAATAATGAAATATTTTTATATTTAATGTTAAAGTTATAGAAAAATTATATAGTCATAATTATTAATAAGTTTTAATAATTATAATTATTATAAATATTATAATTTTTTTTTAGGGATTTTCTAAATTTAATTCTATTCATAGAATAAATTATAACAATTAAATTATAATATTAATTATATTATTATATCTATTTCCTTATTATATTAATTACTTGAAGTGAAAGATAGAATATAAAATTAATGATTTTTATCAGTAATATTAAATGATTAATTTATGAATAATATTTGGTGTATTAATATATATTATTATTAAAACGTTTTTTAATTGATTTACCTAATATAATATTAATATATTATTAATATACGAATAGACTATAAATATTATAAATACATTAATTTATTACTCTATTATTAATAGAGTAATTATTGCTAATTATAATATACATATTATTAATTATGTAATAATGAAATATCTAATGCTAAAAATAAAATTATATCCACAATTATTAACTTTAAATAATTATTAAAATAATGAATGTTATGATTATTGTATAAATATTAATATTATTACCCAAACGACACCAACTCTGATTGCTATTAATTACCCCAATTAACATAATAATAATATTAATACTAATACCAATATTAATAATACTAATGCTATTTATAATGCCAACACTGATACTACTACTACTAATAATAATATTAATAATAATATAATTATTATTACATAAACGACACCAACTCTGACACCTATTAATTACCCCAATTAATGCAATATTAATATTAGTAGTAATTCCAATACGAATAATACTAATGCTAATATTAATACCCATATTAATAATAGTTATAATAATAATATTAAAAATATTACATAAATTACACCAACTCTATCTGACCCCTATTAAGTACCCCAATTAATGCAATAATAATACTAATACTGATAGTAATAATAGTAATGCTAATATTAATACCAACACTGATACTAATAATATCAATAATAATAATACTGTTACCTAAATGGCACCAGCTCTATCTCACCCCTATTAATTACCCCAATTAATATAATAATAATAATAATACCAGTAATACCAATACTAATAATACTAATGCTAATATTATTACCCACACTAATACTAATAATACTACAACTAATATTATTATTACCTAAATTATACCAACTCTATCCCACCCCTATTAATTACCCCAATTAATGCCATAATAATATTAATAGTAATACCAATACTAATACTACTAAAACTAATATTAATACCCACACTAATACTAATAATACTACTAATATTAATATTATTATTAAATAAATTATACCAAGTCCATCTGACCCCTCTTAATTATCCCAATTTATATAATAATGTTAATACTAATACAAATACTAATAATACTAATGATGATATTAATACCATCATTAATACTACTAATGCTAATAATATCAATAATAATATTACTATCTAAATGACACCACCATCTATCTGACCACTATTAATTACCCCAATTAATATAATAATATTATAACGAGTACCAATACTAATAATACGCAACTAATAACACCAACACTAATAATGTCAATATTAATAATATTAATAATAATATTATTACCTAAATGACAGCAGCTCTGACTGCTATTAATTACCCCAATTAATGCAATAACAATATTAACTAATATAATTAATACCAATACTAATAATATGCTAAAAATAATACTAACATATTACTACTAATGTTATTAGTAATAATATTATTAAATGTCACCAAGTCTATCTGACCCCTATTAATTACCTCAATTAATGCAATAACAATAATATTACTACTAATACTAGTATTAATCCTAATAATCCTAATGCTAACATTAATACCCACACTAATACTAATAACACTACTAATATTATTAATAATAATATTATTAAATAAATGAGACCAGCTCTACTTGATCCAAATTAATGTAATACTAATGCTAATACTAAATACTAATACTAACACTAATACTAGTACTACGAATGCTAATGCTAATATTAATACCAACACTAATACTACTAATAGTAATATTATTAAATAAATGACACCAGCTCTACCTGATCCCAATTAATGTAATACTAATACTAACACTAATACTAACACTAGTACTAACATTAGTACTACGGATGCTAATGCTAATATTAATACCAACACTAATACTACTAATATTATTATTACTAATATTATTAAATAAATGACACCAGCTCTACCTGACCGCTACTAATTACCCCAGTTAATATATTAATAATATTACTACTAATACTAATATTAAACCTAATAATCCTAATGTTAACATTAATACCCACACTAATACTAATAATACTAATAATACTAATATTATTAATAATAATATTAGTAAATAAACGACACCAAGTCTACCTGATTCCAATTAATGTAATACTAACACTAATACTAACACTAATACTAACACTAATACTCGTGCTAATATGAGTACTACGAATGCTAATGCTAATGCTAATACCAACACTAATACTACTAATATTAATAATAACAATATTATTAAATAAACGACACCAACTGTATCTGACTGCTATTAATAATTATATTAATAATTATATTAATAATAGTACTAATATTAATAATAATAATATTATTAAATAAACGACACCAAGTCTACCTGATCCCAATTAATGTAATACTAATACTAATACAATACTAATACTAACACTAATACTAACACTAGTACTAGTACTAGTACTAACACTAGTACTACGGATGCTAATGCTAATATTAATACCAACACTAATACTACTAATATTAATATTATTAAATAGACGACACCAAGTCTACCTGACCGCTATTAATTCCCCCAATTATTAACAATATTAACAATATTACTAATACTAATATTAATACTAATAACCCTAATGCTAATATTATTACCCACACTAATACTAATAATACTACTAATATTAATAATAATAATATTATTAAATGAACAACACCGAGTCTACCTGACCGCTATTAATCCCCCCAATTATTAATATATTAATAACATTACTAATACTAATATTAAACCTAATAATCCTAATGCTAACATTAATACCCACACTAATACTAATAATACTACTAATATTAATAATAATAATAATATTAAATGAACGACACCAAGTCTACCTGATCCAAATTAATGTAATACTAATACTAATACGAAATAATAATACTAATACTAATACTAACAATAATACTAGTATTAGTACAAACACTAGTACTACGGATGCTAATGCTAATACCAGCACCAATACTACTAATATTAATAATAATAATATTATTAAATAAATGACACCAACTGTATCTGACCGCTATTAATTCCCTCAATTATGAATATATTAATAATATTACTAATACTAATATTAAACCTAATAATCCTAATGCTAATATTATTACCCACACTAATACTAATAATAGTACTAATATTAATAAAAATAATATTATTAAATAAACGACACCAGCTCTACCTGATCCCAATTAATGTGATACTAATACTAACACTAATACTAACACTAATACTAGTACTAACACTAGTACTACGGATGCTAATGCTAATATTAATACCAACACTAATACTACTAATATTAATATTATTAAATAGACTACACCAAGTCTACCTGACCACTATTAATTCCCCTAATTATTAATATATTAATAATATTACTAATACTAATATTAAACTTATAATCCTAATGCTAATATTATTACCCACACCAATACTAATAATAGTACTAATATTAATAATAATAATATTATTAAATAAATGACACCAGCTCTACCTGATCCCAATTAATGTGATACTAATACTAACACTAATACTAACACTAATACTAACACTAGTACTAGTACTAACACTAGTACTACGAATGCTAATGCTAATATTAATACCAACACTAATACTACTAATATTAATATTATTAAATAGACGACACCAAGTCTACCTGACCACTATTAATTCTCCCAATTATTAATATATTAACAATATTACTAATACTAATATTAATACTAATAACCCTAATGCTAATATTATTACCCACACAATATTAATAATAGTACTAATATTAATAATAATAATATTAATTAATGAATGACACCGAGTCTACCTGACCGTTATTAATTCCCCCAATTATTAATATATTAATAATATTACTAATACTAATATTAATACTAATAATCCTAATGCTAACATTAATACCCACACTAATACTAATAATACTACTAATATTAATAATAATAATAATATTAAATGAACGACACCAAGTCTACCTGATCCCAATTAATGTAATACTAATACTAATACAAATACAATACTAATACTAATACTAACACTAACACTAATACTAGTACTACTACTACGAATGCTAATGCTAATATTAATACCAACACTAATACTACTAATATTATTATTATTAAATAAACGACACCAAGTCTACCTGACCGCTATTAATTCCCCCAATTATTAATATATTAATAATATTACTAATAATAATATTAATACAAATAATCCTAATGCTAACATTAATACCCACACTATATTAATAATAGTACTAATATTAATAATAATAATATTATTAAATAAACGACACCAGCTCTACCTGATCCCAATTAATGTAATACTAATACTAATACAAATACAATACTAATACTGATACTAATACTAACACTAACACTAATACTAGTACTACTGCTACGAATGCTAATGCTAATATTAATACCAACACTAATACTACTAATATTAATATTAGTAAATAGACGACACCAAGTCTACCTGACCGCTATTAATTCCCCCAATTATTAATATATTAATAATATTACTAATACTAATATTAAACTTATAATCCTAATGCTAATATTATTACCCACACTAATACTAATAATAGTACTAATATTAATAATAATAATATTATTAAATGAACGACACCGAGTCTACCTGACCGCTATTAATTCCCCCAATTTTTAATATATTAATAATGTTACTAATACTAATATTAAAGCTAAGAATCCTAATGCTAACATTAATACCCACACTAATACTAATAATACTACTAATATTAATAATAATAATAATATTAAATGAACGACACCAAGTCTACCTGATCCAAATTAATGTAATTCTAATACTAATACAATACTAATACTAACACTAACACTAGTACTAGTACTAGTACTAACACTAGTACTACGGATGCTAATGCTAATACCAGCACCAATACTACTAATATTAATAATAATAATATTATTAAATAAATGACACCAACTGTATCTGACCTCTATTAATTCCCCAATTATTAATATATTAATAATATTACTAATACTAATATTAAACCTAATAATCCTAATGCTAATATTATTACCCACACTAATACTAATAATAGTACTAATATTAATAAAAATAATAATATTAAATGAACGACACCAGCTCTACCTGATCCCAATTAATGTGATACTAATACTAATACTAACACTAGTACCAGTACTAACACTAGTACTACGGATGCTAATATTAATACCAACACTAATAGTACTAATATTAATATTATTAAATAAATGACACCAAGTCTACCTGACTGCTATTAATTACCCCAATTAATATATTAATAATATTACTACTAATACTAATATTAAACCTAATAATCCTAATGCTAACATTAATACCCACACTAATACTAATAATAGTACTAATATTAATAATAATAATATCATAAAATGAATGACACCAAGTCTACCTGATCCAAATTAATCTAATACTAATACTAATATAATACTAATACTAACACTAGTACTACGGATGCTAATGCTAATACCAACACTAATACTACTAATATTAACAATAACAATATTATTAAATAAACGACACCAACTGTATCTGACCTCTATTAATTCCCCTAATTATTAATATATTAATAATATTACTAATACTAAAATTAAACCTAATAATCCTAATGCTAATATTATTACCCACACCAATACTAATAATAGTACTAATATTAATAAAAATAATAATATTAAATAAAAGACACCAGCTCTACCTGATCCCAATTAATGTGATACTAATACTAATACAGTCCTAATACTAATAGTAATACTAACACTAGTACTAACACTAATACTAGTACTAATATGAGTACTACGCATGCAAATGCTAATACCAACACTAATACTACTAATATTAATAATAACGATATTATTAAATAAACAACACCAACTGTATCTGACCTCTATTAATTCCTCCAATTATTAATACATTATTAATTTTACTAATACTAATAATAATACTAATAATCCTAATGCTAATATTATTACCCACACTAATACTAATAATACTAATATTATTAATAATAATAATATTATTCAATGAATGACACCAGCTCTACCTGATCCCAATTAATGTGATACTAATACTGATACAATACTAACACTAATACTAGTACTAACACTAGTACTACGAATGCTAATGCTAATATTAATACCAACACTAATACTACTAATATTAATATTATTAAATAGACGACACCAAGTCTACCTGACCGCTATTAATTCCCCCAATTATTAACAATATTAACAATATTACTAATACTAATATTAATACTAATAACCCTAATGCTAATATTATTACCCACACTAATACTAATAATAGTACTAATATTAATAATAATAATATTATTAAATGAACGACACCGAGTCTACCTGACCGCTATTAATTCCCCTAATTTTTAATATATTAATAATATTACTAATACTAATATTAAACCTAATAATCCTAATGCTAACATTAATACCCACACTAATACTAATAATACTAATATTGTTAATAATAATATTATTATTATATGAATGACACCAGCTCTACCTGATCCCAATTAATGTAATACTAATACTAATACTAATACTAATACTAATACTAATACTAATACTAATACTAACACTAATATGAGTACTACGAATGCAAATGCTAACATTAATACCAACACTAATACTACTAATATTAATATTATTAAATGAACGACACCAGGTCGACCTGACCGCTATTAACTCCCCCGATTAATTAATTAATGAATTAATTGATGGCTCCCCGTGCCCCGGGGCATTGTGGGAAGCGCGGGCTCCCTACCGGGGCTCTCCTGGCTCTGGGGCTTTGGTTTCTTTCGCAATTTGGGTTTCTTCTGATTGCTCCGCGCCAGGAGGTGCCGCAGGTGCCGCGAGACTGGGGGGGAGCACCGGGAATTCCCGCGGGCAGCGACGGCGGGGACGGGGTGGGATGGAGGTGGGAAAAAGAAATTAAAATCGAAATTAAAATCAAAATTAAAATCGAAATTAAAATTAAAATCGAAATTAAAATCGAAATTAAAATCGAAATTAAAATTAAAATCGAAATTAAAATCGAAATTAAAATCGAAATTAAAATGAAAATCGAAAATGAAATCGAAATTAAAATTAAAATCGAAATTAAAATCGAAATTAAAATCAAAATGAAAATCGAAATTGAAATTAAAATCAAAATTAAAATCGAAAATAAAATCGAAATTAAAATGAAAATCGAAATTAAAATCGAAATTAAAATCGGAATTAAAATCGGAATTAAAATTAAAATCGAAATTAAAATCGAAATGAAAATCGAAATTAAAATCGAAATTACAATTAAAATCGAAATTAAAATCGAAATTAAAATGGAAAATAAAATCGAAATTAAAATTAAAATCGAAATTAAAATCGAAATTAAAATCAAAATGAAAATCGAAATTAAAATTAAAATCGAAATTAAAATCGAAAATAAAATCGAAATTAAAATTAAAATCGAAATTAAAATCGAAATTAAAATTTTAAAAATTAAATTAAAATTTAAATTAAAAAATTAAAATTAAAATAAAAAATTAAATTAAATTTAAAATTTTAAAAATTAAATTTAAAAAATTAATTTAAAAATTTAATTTATTATTTTAATTTCAATTTTAATTGAAATGAAAATTTAAGAAATGAAATTGAAATGAAACCTAAAGATGTTGAAATTGAAACTGAAATTAAACCACAAATAAATTAAAAATTATAATTGAAATTAAAATCGAAATTGAAATTAAAATTAAAAAAAATTAAAAATTAAAATTTTAATTTAAAAATTTAAATTTAAAAATTTAAATTTAAAAATTTTAATTTTAATTTTAATTTTAATTGAAAATAAAATTTAAGAAATTAAATTGAAATGAAACCTAAAAATGTTGAAATTAAAACTGAAATTAAACCACAAATAAATTAAAAATTATAATTGAATATAAAATCGAAATTAAAATTCAAATTAAAATTTTTAAAATTAAATTAAAATTAATATTAAAAAATTAAAATTAAATTAAAATAAAAAATTAAATTAAATTTGAAATTTTAAATTTTAAATTAAAAATTAATTTAAAAAAATAATATTTAATTTTAATTTCAATTTTAATTGAAAATAAAATTTAAGAAATGAAATTGAAATGAAACCTAAAGATATTGAAATTAAAACTGAAATTAAACCACAAATAAATTAAAAATTATAATTGAAATTAAAATCGATATTAAAATTAAAATTTTTAAAAATTAAAATTTAAATTTAAAAATTTTAATTAAAAAATTTTAATTTTAATTTCAATTTTAATTGAAATTAAAATTTAAGAAATGAAATTGAAATGAAACCCAAAAATGTTGAAATTAAAACTGAAATTAAACCACAAATAAATTGAAAATTATAATTGAAATTAAGATCACAGTTAAAATTAAAATTTAAAAAAAAAATTAAATTTAAAAATTAGATTTAAATTAAAACATTAAATTTAAACAAAACCCTAAAAATTAGGTAAATTAAAATTGAAATTAGCACAAAGAAGTAAATGAAATTAAAAATGATAATTGAAATTAAAATTCGTATTAAACCTAAAATTTTCAAAATGAAATTTAAGTAGAAAAATTCCATTGAAATTAAAATTTAAGAAATTAAATTTAAACAGGAACGAAAAAATATTGACATTAAAATTCCAATTAAAACAAAAAAATAAATTAAATTTAGAATTATGAACGAACTAGAAATAAAAATAAAAATTTAAATATAAAAATTAAAAGTAAAACTTGAAAATTTAAAATTGAAATTGAAATGAAAGCAAAAAATTAAATTAAAATTAAAATTATAAGTGAAATTAAAATAGGAAAATTTAAATAAAAATAGAATTTGAAAAGTTCAATTGAAATGAATATAAAAATGAAAATTAAAATGAAAATGAAAAAATAAAATTAAAATGAAAAAATTACTATTAAAATTGAAATTAAAACAAAAAATTAAATTTAAAATGAACACTTGAAATTGAAATAAATGGAATTGAAACTGAAATTAAAAGATGGAAATCTTGAATTGGAAATTAAAATTTAAATACAATTAAATTTGAAATTTTGAATTAAAATTGGAATTAAAATTTGAAATGAATGGGAATTTGCACTAAAATAAAAATTGACATGAAACTAAAATTTAAAACCTGAAATAAAATTTGAAATTTAATGGAAATTAAAAAGAAAATAAAACTTGAAATAAAACTGAAATAAAATTTGAAATGACAATAAAATTACAATAAAATGAAATTAAAATAACGAACTTAAATAAAATGTAAAGAAAAATTGAAATTAATTAAAAGTGACAACTGAAGTTAAAACTAAAATTAAAATATTGAAATTAAATAAATATTTATATTAAAATAACAAAATTAAATTAAAAAATACAGTTTAATTAATGGAAAAAATGAAAGGAAAATGAACAAATAAAATGGAAATTAGAATTGGAGGGAAGTGAAGTGGAAATGAAAAAACATTGAAGTGAAAATGGGAATTAAAATAAAGAGCTGAAATAAAAATAGAAAATTAAAATGAAATGAAAGCATAAAAATAAATAATCCATAAATGAAATAAACTAAAATAATTAAAAATAAAATTTAAAAAATTAAGTGAGCAAAATTTAAAAAATTAGGAAAAGTTTTAAAATGTAATGGGAAATAAATTAAAAAATGAAAATAAAAATAAAATATTAAAACAGTAATTAAAGAAAATAAAGATTGAAATAGAGATGAAAATTAATAATTAAGAGAAAATTTAGATTCAAACTAATAATATAATGGAAACAAATTATAATGGAAAATAAATTAAGAAAATAAAAGTAAAAATAAATAAGGTATAAAAAAAATATATATAATAAGATAAAATTAATAAGTAAAAATGTTTTATATATATAAAAATTTTTATATATATAAAATATATGAATATATTTTTATAATTTTTATATTTTAATAAATTTTTATAAAATTTTTATATATATAAAATATAAAAAATTTTTATATATATAAAATAAAATATATATAATATAGAAAATTAATAAGTAAAAATGAAATTAAATGAAGAAATTGAAATTAAAATTAAAATTAAAATTAAAATTAAAATTAAAATTAAAATTTTATTTTAAACAGAAAATAAAAGGAAGGAAATAAAAATAAAATGTAAATAAACCCCTAATTAAAATGGCAATGAAAATGCAAATTTAACCAAATGAGATGGACTCGAAAATGCAAATTAGAACAAATCAACGCCGACAGCGAAACCAATCAACACCAAGACAACGAAATTCCGGGAAAAAACCACGGAAAACTCAGAACGAGGGCGGAATCCGGGAATTCCCAGGGAAGGGCTCTGATTGGCTGGGCGGGAGTTGGGGGCGGAGCCTCTCCTTTGGCGGGAAATGACTTTGGCACCTCTGGTGGGACCAACCCGACCCATCCCAGAATGTCCCACGGGGTCTTCTCCACCTTCCGTGGCCACCTGGGGTGGGACCAGCTCCTGGTGTCCCCCCATGGATGCTCCTCCAGGAGCTGAAGGACACCTCAAAACCTCAGGAGAAATTTGGGATCCAAAATCCCAAAATCCCAAATCCTCCTGGATTCCCAGTCCCACCTCACCCATGACCCACCTGGAGGTGGCATCGACTCATGGGGACATCCAGAGGGTGAAGGGTTTGGGACAACCAATCCCGAGGCTGGAGGGGATCTCCTGAAATTCCCAAATTTCTCCAATCTTCTCTGGCCATGACCTAAAACCTCGGGAGATGGGAATCCTCTGGGTTCCATCCCAACGTTGGGGTTTTTTTGGAATCCAAAGCTACTGGAAACATCTGGAGGTGGGAATGATGGTGGAAACCATGGAATCCTGGAATTTTGGATCCAAAGCTCCTCGAGAAGAAACATCTGAGGGTGGGAATGATGGTGGAACCATGGAATCATGGACTGGGGATCCAAAGCTACTCAAGAGGAAACATCTGGAGGTGGGAATGGTGGTAACCATGGAATCACAGAATTTTGGATCCAAAGCTACTTGAGAAGGAACATCTGGAGGTGGGAATGATGGAAACCATGGAATCACGGAATTCTGGATCCAAAGCTACTTGAGAAGAAACAGCTGGGGGTGGGAATGATGGTGGAACCATGGAATCGTGGAATTTGGGATCCAAAGCTACTCAAGAGAAAACATCCGGGGGTGGGAATGATGGTGGAAACCATGGAATCATGGACTGGGGATCCAAAGCTACTCAAGAGGAAACCTCTGGAGGTGGGAATGGTGGAAACCATGGAATCCTGGAATTCTGGATCCAAAACTACTTGAGAGGAAACATCTGGAGGTGGGAATGATGGGAACCATGGAATCCTGGAATTTTGGATCCATAGCTTTTAGAGAGGAAACATCTGGAGGTGGGAGTGATGGTGGAACCATGGAATCCTGGAATTCTGGATCCAAAACTACTTGAGAAGAAACATCTGGAGGTGGGAGTGATGAGAACCATGGAATCCTGGAATTCTGGATCCAAAGCTTTTAGAGAAGAAACATCTGGAGGTGGGAGTGATGGAAACCATGGAATCATGGAATGGTTTGGGTTGGAAGGAACTTCAGGGGATGGGAGAAGTTCCAGGAGCAGAGGTGACACTGATCCTACAAAGGTGTCAAACCTCAGCTCCTGTTGGATCCTGGGAAGGAGAAGGGTGGGAAGGGCCCCATGGGTGCACCTCCAGGAGATGTTCTGGCTGAGTTCCTCAGCCAAAGCTCATTTCCTCTTGGATCTCCCCTTGGATTTCTGGGAAGGAGAGGGGTGGGAAAGGTCCCACAGCACCAGGCGCACCTCCAGGAGATGTTCTGGATGAGCTCCTCATCCACCTTTCCACAAGGAGACTCATCCAAGAGGAAAGGAACCGAATCAACGGGTTGGGACATGGAATCGTGGAATGGTTTGGGCTGGAAGGGACCTCTGAAGGTTGTGTTGGAAGGAACTTCAGGGATGGGAGAAGTTCCAGGAGTGGAGGTGACACTGATCCCACAAAGGTGTCAAAGCTCAGCTCCTGTTGGATCCTGGGAAGGAGAGGGGTGGGAAAGGTCCCACAGCACCAGGCGCACCTCCAGGAGATGTTCTGGCTGAGTTCCTCATCCACCTTTCCACCAGGAGACTCATCCAAGAGGAAAGGAACCGAATCAACGGGTTGGGACATGGAATCGTGGAATGGTTTGGGTTGGAAGGGACCTCTGAAGGTTGTGCTGGAAGGAACTTCAGGGATGGGAGAAGTTCCAGGAGCGAAGGTGACACTGATCCCACAGCAAAGGTGTCAAAGCTCAGCTCCTGTTGGATCCTGGGAAGGAGAAAGGTGGGAAAGGCCCCATGGGTGCACCTCCAGGAGATGTTCTGGCCGAGTTCCTCATCCACCTTTCCACAAGGAGACTCATCCAAGAGGAAAGGAACCGAATCAGTGGTTTGGGACATGGAATCGTGGAATGGTTTGGGTTGGAAGGGACCTCTGAAGGTTGTGCTGGAAGGAACTTCAGGGATGGGAGAAGTTCCAGGAGCGGAGGTGACACTGAACCCATAAATGTGTCAAAGCTCAGCTCCTGTTGGATTCTGGGACGGAGAAGGGTGGGAAAGGCCCCATGGGTGCACCTCCAGGAGATGTTCTGGATGAGTTCCTCATCCACCTTTCCACAAGGAGACTCATCCAAGAGGAAAGGAACCGAATCAGTGGTTTGGGACATGGAATCGTGGAATGGTTTGGGCTGGAAGTGACCACAAAGACCATCCAGGAACACCTTCCCCTATCCCAGCTCTCTCCAATCCCCGTCCAACCTGGCCTGGAAACTCTTCCAGGCATCGAGGACAACCACAGGAGCCACCGTGCCGCGGTTCCTCACTTACCTTTGGTGTCATTCACCGGATCCATGTGCCGGTAAATGTATCCTTCAAGGTAGGAATGGAATTTGGGAGTGGGTGGGAAGAAGGCCAGACAAATGGCCATGAGCTCCCAGCCGCGGGCCAGGCTCTCGTAACGGAAGTTCTCGGTGGTCTGCCGGCACAGCTGGATGTAGAGCTCATCTCGCAGCCCCTGCATGCTCCAACCCTTGGTGGCGATCTCCAAGGCCACGTTGAGCTGGTCCGTCTTGGCCCGCCGGTCGCCCATGTACATCTGGATGAGCTTGAAGATCTCGCACGCCTCCTTCTTGACGTTGCGGTCGTTGGTCATGATCATGGGCTTCTTGATGGACTCGCTGCTCCAGGCCAGCATGTTGGCGATGGAGACCTTGCGGCGGAAGAGCCCCTGGGTGTGCTTGTTGAAGTGCTTGGAGGCCCAGTTCTCAATGTCCGTCTCCGAGGACGGCTTGCGCAGGTTGAAGGTGGGGAAGACGCAGCTGGCGCTCGGCATCATGTTCCGCGTCTGCCGGCCGCCCTCGAACTGCGCGCAGGCGCCCAGGTCCTCCGACTGCGGGACAACAGGCGGGACGGTCAGCGGGGCGGGCGTGGTGAGGGAGTGATTGATCGATTGATTGATCGATTGATTGAGAAATGGATTGAAAAATGGACCAGCCAATAAATCAAGGAATTAATGAACTAATGGCTCAGTCAAACTCAAACTCAAACTCAAGCTCAACCGTGAAAGTGCTGATTGAGTGATTGATTGATTGATTGATCGATTGAGCAACAAATCAAAAAATGGACCAACCAATAAATCAAGGAACCAATGAACTAATGGCTCAGCCAATCAATCAATCAACCAACCAATAGATCAATCAACAAACCAATCGACCGTGGGAGTGCTGATGGAGTGATTGATTGATTGATTGATTGATTGAGAAACGGATTGAAAACTGGACCAATGGACCAGCCAATAAATCAAGGAACCAATGAAACAATGGCTCAATCAATCAATCAACCAATCAATAGAGAAACAGATTGAAAAACTGGCCAGCCAATAAATCAATGAACCAATGGCTCAATCAATCAACCAATCAATAGATCAATCAACAAACCAATCGACGGTGGGAGTGCTGATGGAGTGATTGATTGATTGATTGATTGATCGATTGATTGATTGATCGATTGATTGATTGACTGATTGAGAAACAAACTGAAAAACTGATCAGCCAATAAATCAATGAATCAATGGCTCAATCAATCAATCAATCAATCAACCAATCAACCAACTAATAGATCAATCAACAAACCAATCGACTGTGGGAGTGCTGATGGAGTGACTGATTGTTTGATTGATTGATTGATTGATTGAGAAACGGATTGAAAACTGGACCAATGGACCAGCCAATAAATCAAGGAACCAATGAACTAATGGCTCAATCAATCAACCAATCAATCAATCAATCAATCAACCAATCAATAGATCAATCAACAAACCAATCAACCGTGGCAGTGCTGATGGAGTGATTGATTGATTGATTGATCGATTGATTGATTGATTGATCGATTGATTGAGAAACGGATTTAAAAATGGACCAATGGACCAGCCAATAAATCAAGGAACCAATGAACTAATGGCTCAATCAATCAGCCAATCAATAGATCAATCAACAAACCAATCGACCATGGGAGTGCTGATGGAGTGATTGATTGACTGATTGAGAAACAGATTGAAAAACTGGCCAGCCAATAAATCAATGAACCAATGGCTCAATCAATCAACCAATCAATCAACCAACCAATCAACCAACTAATAGATCAATCAACAAACCAATCGACTGTGGGAGTGCTGATGGAGTGATTGATTGATTGATTGATTGATCGATTGATTGATTTGAGAAATGGATTGAAAAATGGACCAGCCAATAAATCAAGGAACCAATGAACTAATGGCTCAATCAATCAACCAATCAATCAATCAATCAATCAACCAATCAATAGATCAATCAACAAACCAATCAACCGTGGGAGTGCTGATGGACTGATTGATTGATTGATCGATTGAGCAACAAATCAAAAAATGGACCAACCAATAAATCAAGGAACCAATGAACTAATGGCTCAATCAATCAATCAACCAATCAATGGATCAATCAACAAACCAATCGACCGTGGGAGTGCTGATGGAGTGATTGATTGATTGATTGATTGATTGAGAAACGGATTGAAAACTGGACCAATGGACCAGCCAATAAATCAAGGAACCAATGAAACAATGGCTCAGTCAATCAATCAACCAATCAATAGAGAAACAGATTGAAAAACTGGCCAGCCAATAAATCAATGAACCAATGGCTCAATCAATCAACCAATCAACCAATCAATAGATCAATCAACAAACCAATCAACCGTGGGAGTGCTGATGGAGTGATTGATTGATTGATTGATCAATTGATTGATTGATTGATTGAGAAACTGATTTAAAAATGGACCAATGGACCAGCCAATAAATCAAGGAACCAATGAACTAATGGCTCAATCAATCAACCAATCAATAGATCAATCAACAAACCAATCGACCATGGGAGTGCTGATGGATTGATTGATTGATTGATTGATTGAGAAACAGATTGAAAAATGGACCAGCCAATAAATCAAGGAACCAATGAACTAATGGCTCAGTCAATCAATCAATCAACCAACCAACCAATAAATCAATCAACAAACCAATCGACCGTGGGAGTGCTGATGGAGTGATTGATTGATTGATTGATTGACTGATTGAGAAACAGATTGAAAAACTGACCAGCCAATGAATCAATGAACAAATGGCTCAATCAATCAATCAACCAATCAACCAACCAATAGATCAATCCACAAACTAATCAACCGTGGCAGTGCTGATGGAGTGATTGACTGATCAATGAATGGATCGATCAACCAAAAGATCAAAAAATGGACCAGCCAATAAATCAAGGAACCAATGAACTAATGGCTCAGTCAATCAATCAATCAAGCAATCAACAAATCAATCGACTGTGGGAGTGCTGACGGAGTGATTGATTGATTGATGGATCGATCGAGCAACAGATAAAAAAACTAATCAACCAATAAACCAATGAGCCAACCAACCAATGGCTCAATCAATCAATCGATCAATCAACCAACCAACCAATCGATGAATCAACAAACCAACCAACAAACCAACCAACCAACCAATGGCTCAGTCAATCAATCAGCCAAGCAACTGTCTGATCAATCAACAAACCAATCAATGAACAAGCCAATCAATGAAACAGCCAGTAAACCAATCAGTCAACCAACCGACCAGCCAATCAATTGACAAACCAATCAAATGAAACAGCCAGTAAACCAATTAGTCACCTAATCAACACATTAATCAATCAACCAGCCAAATGATCAATCAATGAACCAATCAACCAACAAACCAACCAGTGAAACAACCAGTGAGCCAATCCACCAACCAACCAATTGATCAATCGACAAACCAATCAACCAACAAACCAACCAGTAAACCAATCGGTCAATCGGTCAGCGAACCAACCAACCAACCAACCAACCAACCAACCAACCAATCAATGGCTCAATCAATCAATCAATCAATCAACCAACTGATCAATCAACAAACCAACCAGTAAACCAATTGGTCAATCGGTCAGCCAACCAACCAACCAACCAATGGCTCAATCAATCAGCCAACCAACCAACTGATCAATCAACAAACCAATCAACCAACAAACCAACCAGTAAACCAATCAGGCAACCAACCAACCAATCAGTGCCTGAATCAATCAACCAACCAAGCAATAGATCAATCAACAAACCAATCAACCAACAAACCAACCAATGAAGCGACCAGTAAGCCAATCCATCAACCAACCAACCAACCAACCAATCAATCAACAAATCAGTCAATCAACCAACCAACAAATCAACCAATCAACCAATCAATCAATCAACCAATCATCCAAACAATAAATCAGCCACCAAGCTGATCAATCAACCAACTGACAAGTGGAGAAACCAACAGAGAAAGCAAGCAAGCAACCAATTAATTGATCTGAAAAAGCAGTCAACCAATCAATCAACAAATCAGTCAATCAACCGACCAACCAACCAACCGACCAATGATATTGATCGAACCAATCAACCAACCAATCAACCAACAAACCAATCAACCAATCAACCAAACCAACCAATTAATTGATCAGACAAATCAATCAACCAACCAATCAACCAACAAACCAACCAACAAACCAACCAACCAATGAATTGATCTGACAAACCAATCAACCAACCAATCAACCAACAAACCAATCAACCAATCAACCAAACCAACCAATGAATTGATCAGACAAACCAATCAACCAACAAACCAACCAATCAACCAACAAATCAATCGATCAATCAATCAATCAACCAATCAACCAACAAATCAATCAATCAATCAATCAATCAATCAATCAATCAACCAACAAATCAATCAGTCTATCAATCAACCAACAAATCAATCAATCTATCAAACAACCAAACAACCAAACAACCAACCGTTGCAGCATTCAGAGGTTTCCCATAAGCCTCGTCCCCTCCAAGGAGCTTCTCCTCAATCCCACCATGGCCAAGTGGAGCACGACTGGCCAGCAGCCAGGGTGGGCCGTGGCACCGACTGCCATCAGGAGGGAGGGGACAGGTGGGGACAAGTGACAGGCCGGGCTCTCTCCACACTTAGTCAGAAGAAGTTGGGGACAGCAAAGGGGGAGTGGCTTTGGGTTCCACCAGTCCCTTGGGGACACTGGGGACACACCCACCCCTAACAGCCCCCCAGGGGACCCCCTCGACCCAAAATCACCTTCCAGGGAGGTTCTCCAGCGGCCACAGGAGGAGGCTGGTGGCTCCTCCAAGCCATGAGCAACATGGATGGTGCTTCTGAACATCCTGAGGGACAGGAGATGCTCAGGGTTTAACCTTGACCTCTGCAGAGCAGCCAGCTGGGAAGGACCCAGAGGAACCCTGTGGACCAGTGTCCTCCTCCTGCTGGCACCAGCACAGCTCGTGGATGTCACCCCAGCAGGTGGAGGGACACCCCAACATCTGGTGACCACCATGGAGGAGGCCAACAAGGGACAACTGGGATGGACAACTGGACAATTCTGTGTCCTGCAGCCAGCCAAGGTGGCGTCATCATCTCTTCTGCACATCCAGGCCACCACCACCTGGGTTTGGAGGCCCTGGGGATGTGATCCATGGCAGGGGAGGATGTGCCACACCATGCAGAGGTGACACCGCTGTCCCCACCTTGGTGGCCCTGGGCAAGGTGACTCCAGTGCTGCCACAGACTCGGGGTTGGGCTTCAGATGAGGAGCAGAAGAAAAGCAGAAGGTGGAAAGACCCTGGAGGTGGAAAATCCAGGAGGGGACAAGGAAGCCACCCAAAGAGCCACCAGAGCTGATGGCAGCTGAACTTCTACTGAGCTTCTGCTTCTTCAAACAGGTCAAGGTTCTTGTCTCCAACAACTCATCCTGTTCCAAGGTTGAGATCTTCCCATGGACATCGCTCCACTCCCATCTTCACCATGGTGACAATGGCAGGGACATGGGATGGGGACCCTTCATCCCTCAGGGGACCCAACCCTGGTGTCCCCGTGGAGGTCACTTCACCCCAAGGTTCCTTCTGTGTCCTCCAACTGGTCAGCTGAAGGCCCGTGGGGTTTCTACTGAACTTCTGCTTCTTCAAACAAGTCAAGGTTCTTGTCTCTTCAAC
This sequence comes from Setophaga petechia, assembly GCA_024362935.1. Taxonomy (NCBI): domain Eukaryota; kingdom Metazoa; phylum Chordata; class Aves; order Passeriformes; family Parulidae; genus Setophaga; species Setophaga petechia. Next base: position 22,118 of record JANCRA010000098.1, read on the forward strand.
AACTCGTCCTGTTCCAATGTTGAGATCTTCCCATGGACATCGCTCCACTCCCATCATGACCACGGTGACGATGGCAGGGACATGGGATGGGGACCCTTCATCCCTCAGGGGACTCAGCCCTGGTGTCCCTGGGGAGGTCACTTCACCCCAAGGTCCTTCTGTGTCCTCCAACCTGGGGTTTCCTGGGTGGAAGGAGATGCAGGAGATGCTCGAAGGTCTCACCTGGCAGCTGCTGGGGATGTGGCTCTTCCAAAAACTGGTCCATGGGCTGGACCAGAGCCACCAAGAGAAGAAAATGACCCCATTGGTTGAGGACATCAACCTTGTCCAGCCAAGGAGAGCGTGGTCAGGCCAGGGAGTGACACCGGAAGTGATCCTCAGCTTCCAGAGCCAACAGGAAATTAACTTCATCCCTAATTAGCTCTAATTAGCTCTAAATGAACTTGGGGATGACCTGGCCTACAAGAAGGGAATAAACCATCGGGTGTCAACCTCAAATGGCCGTGACCTTCTGCCTGTCCCATGGGGTGACCATGGAGTCACCTCAGGAATTCAGAATCCTCAAGGGAGAAGGTCCTGGAGCCACCTGGATGGGGCTGGGATGCTCCTCAGTGTGGGGACACTCCATGGTGACAACCACAGCCGTGACCATGGAAGGGGTTGGGTTGGAAGGGACCTTCAAGGTCATCCTGTTCCAATGGCCAGGGACACCTTCCACCATCCAAGGTTGCTCCAAGCTCTGTCCAACCTGGCCCTGGACACTTCCAGGGATGGGTCAGCCACAGCTTCTCTGGGAAACCTGTGCTGGTGTCCCACCACCTTGGTGTCCCTGAGGTCGAGGACAACAGATGGGACCACCAGGACAGAGCGTGGTCAGGCCAGGGAGTGACACCAGACGTGAAATGGGATGGATCCTCTGCTGCCAGAGCCAATAGGAAATGAACTCTATCGCTAATTAGCTCCAATTAGCACCTAAATGAACTTGGGGATGACCTGGTCTACAAGAAGGGAATAAACCATCGGGTGTCAACCTCGAATGGCCGTGACCTCCTGCCTGTCCCATGGGGTGACCATGGAGTCACCTCAGGAATTCAGAATCCTCAAGGGAGAAGGTCCTGGAGCCACCTGGATGGGGCTGGGATGCTCCTCAGTGTGGGGACACTCCATGGTGACAACCACAGCCGTGACCATGGAAGGGGCTGGGTTGGAAGGGACCTTCAAGGTCATCCTGTTCCAATGGCCAGGGACGCCTTCCACCATCCAAGGTTGCTCCAAGCTCTGTCCAACCTGGCCTTGGACACTTCCAGGGATGGAGCAGCCACAGCTTCTCTGGGAAACCGGTGCTGGTGTCCCACCACCTTGGTGTCCCTGAGGCCGAGGACGACAGATGGGACCACCAGGACAGAAACCTCTGGGGAGTGGAGAAGATTCCCACCACGTCTCAAGCTCTGTGAAGATGGTGTGGGATCACCAATGGTGGCAGCTTCTTCTCCTGATGTGAAGATCCAAAGCGTATCTGGAGCTCTCCAGCTTTGGGTTTGGACCTCCTCGTGCAGCACGGAGTCCTTGTGCTTCAGGAATCTTCTTCTCCTGCCTTTGGATGCAGCGCTCCACCGACCTCCATGGGCAAAAAAGGAATTTTCCAGATGATTTGCTGTTTCCCAGGTCCACGTCCAGGGTCTCCTTCCTGCTGACACCCAGATTCCATCTTCCAGGAAGTTTTCCAGGTGGGATTTGTCATCACCTGTTGTTTGGAAGCCCTGACAGCCTTTCCCTGGAGGGGAAGGGACTGATGGAGGACATCCAGAAGCTGATGGAGGAAATCCAAGAACCATGGAAACATCTGATTGGCCGGAATCTGGGCACATGGGGGGCACCAGCTCCAGCAATTCCAGGTCAGAGCCTCAGGACCTCCTTTGGAACGGGAATCTGGGGCTGGAGGGATCTCCAGGGAGGGAACGGGAAGCGCACAAATCTGGGAAACAAATCCTGGAAAACTGGAGGCTCTTTCATCCCAAGGTTTTGAGGGACCACCTTGGCAAGGACCAACTTCTTTGAGGAACCACCTTGGCAAGGACCAGTTTTGAAGGACCACCTTGGTAAGGACCAACTCCTTGAAGGACCAACTTGTTTGAGGGACCACCATGGTAAGGACTAACTTCTTTGAGAAACTACCGAGGCGAGGATGAACTTTGAGGGACCACCTTGCTAAGGACCCAGATCTTTGAGGGACCACCTTGATAAGGACCGACTTTAAAGGACCAACTTGGTAAGGACCAACTTTGAGGAAACACCTTGCCAAGGACCAACTTCTTTGAGGGACCACCTTGGCAAGGACCAAGTTCTTTGAGGGACCACCTTGCAAAGGACCAACTTGATTGAGGGACCACCTTCCCAAGAACCAATTTTGAGGGACCACCCTGCCAAGTACCAACATCTTTGTGGGACCACCTTCTTTGAGGGACCACCTTGATAAGGACCAACTTGGTAAGGACCAACTTTGAGGGACCACCTTGCCAAGGACCAAGTTCTTTGAGGGACCACCTTGCCAAGGTCCAACTTCTTTGAGGGACCACCTTGCAAAGGACCAACTTGATTGAGGGACCACCTTCCCAAGAACCAATTTTGAGGAATCACCTTGCGAGGGACCAATTTTGAAGGATCACCTTGCCAACAACCAACATCTTAGAAGAACCACCTTGGTAAGGACTGACTTTGAGGGACCACCTTGCAAAGGACCAACTTCTTTAAAGGACCACCTTGGTAAGGACTGACTTCTTTGAAGGACCACCTTGGCAAGGACCAACTTTGAGGTGCCACCTTGCTAAGGACCAACTTTCAGGGACCACCTTGCCAAGGACCAACTTCTTTGAGGGACCACCTTGCCAAGGACCAACTTCTTTGAGGGACCATCTTGGTAAGGACCAACTTTGAAGGACCCCCTTGGCAAGGACCAACATCTTTGAGGGACCACCTTTCTAAAGACCAAGTTCTTTGAGGGACCATCTTGACAAGCACCAACTTCTTTGAGGGACTGCCTTGCCAAGGACCAACTTTGAGGTGCCACCTTGCTGAGGACCAACTTTCAGGGCCCACGTTGCCAAGGACCAACTTCCCTGAGGGATCAGCCAGGGATGGACACCCAGGAACCTCCTGGGAGCTGCGTGGCTCCAGGATCTGCCCCACACCGAGGCAGGAGAAGCCACAGCACAGAGCTGAGGCCACCATGGCACAGAGATCCCCGTGCCCAATCCTGGTGTGGGATCACCCCAGTGACCATCCCACAGGATCTCCACTGGAGGAGAAGGAACCAGTGAAGACCCCCAGAACCGAGAACCTTCCCAAGGGCGTTACCTGAGATGGATGCAGGTATGGCTCGGGGGACGCCAGGTTGGTCTGGACGGAGACGCTCTTCTCCAGCAGGATCTGGGGGAAGCCCAGCTTCTCAAAGGTGTTCCTCTTCCAGTGCTTGTTCTCCTGCTGCGCCAACGCCTCGTCCTCGCTGAAGGCTCTCACCACGGGGCCCGGCATGGGCAGCGGCAGGGCCCCGTCGCTCTCGTAGCCCGAACCGTCCTTTTGGGAGTCCCAGCTGCTCCTCTGCTTCATGTGGTAGTGAGCCTGCTGCGCCTCCCACGCCAGCCGCGCCTGCGCCAGGAACGGCTCCGGGAATCCCCGCTGCGCCGCCGCCTCCGCCTCGGCCGCCTTGCTCTCCGTCCGGTTCATCGGCGACCTGGTGGGGCCCGGCGCCGCTCGCTCCTCACCCAGCTCTCCCAACACCTCCCGCTCCCCCGAGCCGTCCGTGGAGGAGGCGTTGGCGTCGTGGTTCACCGAAGGCTTCCGGCTTTTCCTCTTCCTGGTGGAGGGCGAGTAACCGGTGGAGGACAAGGTGTCCTGCTGGCTGGACCACGACATGGAGTCCTCGGCCTGGGCCACCTGGGCGCCCGCGGGGCCGGGGCAGAAGTCGGGTCCCTCCATGCTGCTGTAGTCGCCCGATTTGATCTCCAGGCGCTGGTCCCGCACCAGGCAGGGGCTGTGCTGCAGCGAGTAGGAGCCGCCGATGGGGTTGGGGGAATATTTGTGCCTCAAGCCCGTCTTCATCTTGGGGCTGGAGCCTGACTGCTCCACGTAGACCAACTGCCGGACGTATTCCTTGCCGGCCGGGCTGTACTCCAAGCTCATGAAGCGGTCGGGACATTTCTGCTTGGTGAGCACCAGCTGCTGGTAGGGCGAGTTGGAGCCTTGCTTGGGCGACTGGAGGAAAGGGTGAGGCTTGCGGATGGGCGACTTCTGCGGCGAGCCGGCCTTGTAGCTGCCGCTGGCTTCGTACTGCATGTCCACGGGCGGCTCGTCGTAGATGGGGGCCTGGTACTCCATGGGGGGCTCCTCGTAGAGCGGCGGCTCGTAGGCGTAGCGGGGCGACGAGGGCTGCGACTCGCTGGAATGTTTGCGGTGCTGGGCCTGGAGCGGCGAGCAGAAGGAATCGCCCCGGCCCAGCAGCGGCGAGCAGCTGCCCACGTGCTCGGCCCTCTTCAGGAAGGGCGACTGCTTCCTCTCTGGGAAGAAGACGGAGTTGTCGGCGTCCGAGGAGAAGGTTTGGAGGTTGGGTGACTGCTGGCCGCCCGAGGGCCGGCGGGAGCGGGAGCCGGGTTGGTTTTCCGGGGCGTAGCCGTTGCCTTGGTGGAGGAGGAAGCTGGGCTCCCGATCCGTCACCTTGATCAGCATCCGCTCCTTGGTGCCGGCGTTCCATCGTAGGGATGAGGTCCTGCGGGGAGAAACATCATTGGAGGGGGGGGGTGTCAGAATTCCACAAAAAATTTGGGATTGTTGGTGCCAAACCTCCATGGCAGGGATGAGGTCCTGCAGGGAGAAACATCATTGATGGGAGAGGTCAGAATTCCACAAAAAATTTGGGATTGTTGGTGCCAAACCTCCATGGCAGGGATGAGGTCCTACAGGGAAAAACAACGTTGAGGGTGGGGGGGGTCAGAATTCCACCAAAATTTGGGATTGTTGGTACTGGCGTTCCATCACAGGGATGAGGTCCTGCAGGGAAAAACATCGTTGGGTGTGGGGGTCAGAATTCCACAAAAATTTGGGATTGTTGGTGCCAAACCTCCATGGCAGGGATGAGGTCCTGCGGGGAGAAACATCATTGGAGTGGGGGGGAGGTCAGAATTCCAAAAAAAATTCGGGATTGTTGGTGCCAAACCTCCATGGCAGGGATGAGGTCCTGCGGGGAAAAACATCATTGATGGGGGGGTCAGAATTCCACAAAAATTTGGGATTGTTGGTGCCAAACCTCCATGGCAGGGATGAGGTCCTGCAGGGAGAAACATCATTGGAGGTGGGGGGTCAGAATTCCACCAAAATTTGGGATTGTTGGTGCTGGCGTTCCATCGCAGGGATGAGGTCCTGCAGGGAGAAACATCATTGATGGGGGAGGTCAGAATTCCAACAAAAATTTGGGATTGTTGGTGCCAAACCTCCTGATCCTGGAGGATGGATATTCCCAAGTGCTCAAGAGTTGGAGATGGGAGGGATTGGACGGGGTTGGATCTCGGACAAGGCGTGGAGGGACAGGACACAGGGAATGGCTTCCCACTTCCAGAGGGCAGGGTTGGGTGGGATAACGGGAAGGAATTCTTGGCTGTGAGGGGCTGGGATGGAATTCCCAGAGGAGCTGTGGCTGCTCCATCCCTGGAAGTGTCCAAGGCCAGGTTGGACAGGGCTTGGAGCAACCTGGGATAGTGGAAGGTGTCCCTGCCCTTGAGATTGGACATTGGGAAGCAATTCTCCCGCGAGGAATTCTTCCCTGGCACATTGGATTTTCATCTCCTCTCTCCCTGCTCCAAGCCCTTGGGACACTCAGGAGGGAGAGCAGAGATGGATTTGGTGGAGCTGCCCGGCTCCCAGGAGGGATCCGAGCTGGAATTTGCTGTTCCCAAGGCACAGGGAAGCACATCCTGTCACCAATCCCACGCTGGAACAGAAGATGCCGGAGGCGCCGTCTGCTCTCCCAGTTCATCCCTCTCCAATTCTCATTTATTCCCAGCCATTTGTCCCTCAGGAAAAGGTGGAGCGAGTTCAATCGCTGAGTTTTGATGGAAAAATTCCCACAAAAAGCTGGAAACAATTCCCTGCAGGAGGCTCCACAGTCTCTCCTTGCTTGTCCACGACTTTGTCCTCGCTCCAAGGGATTTGGGAACAATCCATTCCTTCCTTTTCCACCTTTGGAGCTCCTGGGGACTTGAGCCTCCTGCCAAGTTCTTGCTGTCAGAAAACCTGGATGAGTTTGGGCTCCTCCACCTCGGTTTGATGGATCTCAACCCCTCACAGAGCCCTTCCAGACCCTCAAAATTCCATCCACGACCACAAAATCATGGATTCATGGAATAGTTTGGGTTTAAAGCTCGGTGAGTTCTTACCATGGGTTGGAACACCTTCCACTACCCCAGGTTGCTCCAAGCCCCTTCCCACCTTGCTCTGCTCCTGAAAAATCTGCTTTTCCTGCTCAAACCACGCACAAAAATCTTGGATGGCTCCGTGTTTCTTCTGGAAGAGCTGGAGATCTTTAATCCTCAGGAACAACCCGATTTTTATACGCAGATCCCAAAAATCGTGAGGACAGAAAACACAAGAGCCACAGAGGAACTGGACTGGAATTTCCAGGGAATCTGTGGCTGCTCCATCCCTGGAAATGTCCAAGCCCAGGCTTGGACAGGGTTTGGAGCAAGCTGGGATAGTGGAAGACATCCCTGCCTATGGAAAAGGGTTGGAATGAGATGATCCGGAAATTCCCCGCAGAAATCCACGTTTCCACGTTTTCCCCACCCCCACGCAAATCCCAAATCCCAAATCCCTGCTAAATCCAGGTGTTTTCCCCTCAAACCAGGTGAAACCCCAGCTTAATTCCCAGCTTTGCAGCTGGCGTTAATATTCCATCTGGCAGCAGCCGATCCAGAGAAAAATCCCCAACGGAGCAGTGGCGGCGCTTCCATCAAATCTTCAAATCACCTCGTCCAGGCCGAGCTCTCAATCCCAAATATTAAATAACAGGGAAACAATATTCCAGAAAGCTCCGTGGATTATGGTTAGTGCACTGCCCCCCCCCCCCCCCCCCCAAAAAAAAAAAAAACCCACGGAATAAATGGAATTTTCTGCCGGCAAAAGGAATCCCAAAAAGGCGATTTTTGGGCTGAAATCGCTGCCCACGAGCGGCGCGGCCGCTCCAAGAAATTCAAGGGATGCTGGCACGGGGCATCCGGCAGAAATTCCAAGTATTCCTGTTATTTCTGGCTTGGCACCGGGCTCTCCCTGCTGTTTTCTCCACGTGGGAGAAGGATTTTTTTTCCTCCTCTGTACATTTCCATGACAAAAGCGCTTCCCAAATCCCTCCTTGCGTCTCCTATGCAAGAAATCCGTTTCTTTGGAAATCTGTGTGATTCCCACATAATTTCCAGCTGGTTTGGGGCAGGATTTTTCCGTCTTCTCCTAAATTTCCTTCTCCTAAATTTCCTTCCCTGCTCCAGTGTCCCGTCCTTGATCTTCTCCCAAACTTTGGGAAGTCAACGATGGAAGGGATATGAGAAACCTGGATCCCTCATCCAGGAATTCCTTCACTTCCCGATTTTTTTCTGGACAGACCCCACACCTGCAGACCCCCCCCCCCCCCCTCATTTGCATATCATTATTCATTCCAGCAAGAATTCCGACCATGCACAGCTCAAAATTCCCTAAAATCCCACGAAAACAACCAAAATTATGGATTTTTCACATTCCTGATGCTTTTAATGGAGTTTTTTTATTCCCTCACTCCATCAAGTTGGGACTGAGGGAATAAATCACAGCTGGGTTTAAGCAGAATTATTTAAAAACAATATTTCATTCTTTTAAACCAAAATTATTTGGTTTTTGATAGAAAGAGGCGGCGATGTGAGTTTTTAAAAACAAGAATATTTCCAAAACCGACCCAAACCGTGCATTTTTCCAAGATTTCTTCCCCTGGGTTGTTTAAACTCTGCAGGTAGAGATTAAAATTTAGAGCTGGGATTAAGTGGATTTTCCCCTCCCTGGGAAAAAGCAGAATTATTTAGAAATATTTCATTATTTTAAACCAAAATTATTTGGGTTTTGATGGAATGAGGATGTGAGTTTTTTGATGGATGTGAGTTTTTAAAAACAAGAATATTATTTGGTTTTTGATGGAATGAGGATGTGAGTTTTTTTGATGGATGTGAGTTTTTAAAAACAAGAATATTTCCAAAACCGACCCAAACCGTGCATTTTTCCAAGATTTCTTCCCCTGCGTTGTTTAGACTCTGCAGGTGAAGATTAAAATTCAGAGCTGGGATTAAGTGGATTTTTCCCCTCCCTGGATTTGAATAATTCAAATATCAGAACACAAAAGATCCTCGGGCACCCCCACCATCCCAAATTTCCCAAATTCCCACCTCGCTCTTCCTCACCTTCCTCCCCCGGCCGCGGGATTTGGGAGCATCTTCTCCCTCCGCCTTTCACCTGAGCTTAAAATTCCCTTTTCCAGGGCTAAACCGGGAATGAGGGGAATGAGGGAAGCAGCCCGGCCCCTCTTCCCTCCCAGCTGGGCACCGCCTGCTCCGAGCGCATCCCGCTGGGAATTCCGGGCTCAGGAAAAAAACCCTGGCACGGCGCCCGGCAGCACGAAAATATCCGTGAAGGAAAAGCAGGGAAAGGTGAGCAGCAGAGCTTGAGAACTTCCAGGATTCCATCTGGGAGCATCCTGTGATCCATCCGAAATTTTCCAGCTGGGGAAAACGTCCCCAGGAGAGGCATGCAGCCTCTAAAATGGTGCAAAACCTCGTGTTTTATGTTAATTTGTAATTAAATCCCGAAATCCTCCATCCTTCAGGTGTTACTGTTCTTCACCTGCTAGTGCTGTTCCCAAAAACTGACATGGAATTCTGTGGAATTCCATATATTTAATAATCCCAGGGTTTGGGCTGGAATTTTAAATTCTACATTTTAAAATTCAAAAATTTTAAAATTCCTGCTCAAGTCCCGGATTCTCAGTTTTTTGTGGGATTTGGCCTCTCCAACCCTTCTTCCACACTTCCAATCCAACCCTTCTTCCACACTTCCAATCCCTCTTCCCATCTTTTGGAAGTTCCTCCTTGGAGTTCATTTTTTTAGGAAGCCTTTTGATTGGTTGAAGCTGATTCCTGGAAAAACCGGAACGAGCGAGGTGAAATTTGCATAATTTAGGCAATAAAATGGATATTTGGGAAGAAGGTGAGCGCCAGGATTGAATTTTCCAAGATGATTTGATGGATACCACCCAATCCATGGAATATCCAGGAAGGGGAAAAATCCAGTTTGGTCTTTCTGTGGGAATTTTGGAGCGATGGGATTGTTGAAACCCAAAGTCTGTTGACATCAAATCTTGGTTTGGCGGATGTCCACGACCTCCTGAAGCTCCTCCAGGCGCAATTCCGTTCTCCAGCTAAAATATTCCCAAAGGATTATCCCCATCAAAATGCCATTAAAAAAAAATAATAAAAATTCCTATTATTTTTCCAAAACTCTCAGGGATTGTCCAATCCCTGTCTGCGGATGGCGCTGTGGGATCACCTTTAGCTCCAAGCCCTCAACACCAAATCTCTCCGTGAAACATCTCCAACCTTCTGCTGCCCCGGTGGCGTCGGCGCTAATTAACACCCACAGAAGTTGATCAAGACCAGAGGGAGATAACGACCCATCCCAATCCCTCACCATCCCATTCCCACTTTTTTTCCAGGAGAAGCAGGGCCAAAAATGAAATGAAAAATTCATCAGGAGGGTGAATTTTTGCCGGTTTTGGTGGAATTGGTCATGTCGGGATGTTGGAGGCCACGAATCCATAGCCAAAGGATTTTAAGGGATTTGGTTAATCCTTTAACCAAAGGATTTTTAAGGATTTGAAGGTCAGCTCAAGGTGGACCTTCCCCTCCCATCTTTGTCCTCTTGGTTTGGGACATCCATGATGGCCGGGGTGGTTCTCCAGTGAGTTCCTCCGGGATCAATCCCACCAGGAACCCACCAGGAGGAAGCACAGGACCAACAGAACCGAGCTGGACACGGATGCCAAATTCCTGGGAGCCAATGGGAGCTGCTCATCCCAATTAAAGCAATTCCCCAAAAATAGCTTCGTTCCCAAAATCCAAATGTCACCGAAAACAAGAGGAGATCTTTCCAGATGGGAGAGGGACGTTGGAGGCGACAAATCCATAACCAAAGGATTTTATGGGATGTCCACAATGAGGAAACACCAAAATGAACTTGGATCACCCCTCCTTGGATGAAGGTCAGGTTGACCTTGCTGAAGGTCAGTTCAGGGTGGACCTTCCCCACCCATCTTTGTCCTCTTGGTTTGGGACATCCATGATGGCCGGGGTGGTCTCCAGTGAGTTCCTCCGGGATCAATCCCATCAGGAACCCACCAGGAGGAAGCACAAGACCAACAGAACCAAACTGGGAATGGACAACATGGACACCAAATTCCCAGGAGCCAATGGGAGCTGCTCATCCCAATTAAAGCAATTCCCCAAAAATAGCTTCGTTCCCAAAATCCAAATGTCACCGAAAACAAGAGGAGATCTTTCCAGATGGGAGAGGGATGTTGGAGGCCACGAATCCATAACCAAAGGATTTTAAGGGATTTGGTTAATCCTTTAACCAAAGGATTTTTAAGGATTTGAAGGTCAGCTCAAGGTGGACCTTCCCCACCCATCGTTGTCCTCTTGGTTTGGGACATCCATGATGGCCAGGGTGGTGGTCTCCAGTGAGTTCCTCCGGGATCAATCCCATCAGGAACTCACCAGGAGGAAGCACAAGACCAACAGAACCAAACTGGGAATGGACAACGTGGACACCGAATTCCCAGGAGCCAATGGGGGCTGCTCATCCCAATTAAAGCAATTCCCCAAAAATAGCTTCGTTCCCAAAATCCAAATGTCGCCGAAAACAAGAGGAGATCTTTCCAGGTTGGAGAGGGACGTTGGAGGCCACGAATCCATAACCAAAGGATTTTAAGGGATTTGGTTAATCCTTTAACCAAAGGATTTTTAAGGATTTGAAGGTCAGCTCAAGGTGGACCTTCCCCACCCATCTTTGTCCTCTTGGTTTGGGACATCCATGATGGCTGGGGTGGTCTCCAGTGAGTTCCTCTGGGATCAATCCCATCAGGAACCCACCAGGAGGAAGCACAGGACCAACAGAACCGAGCTGGACACGGATGCCAAATTCCTGGGAGCCAATGGGAGCTGCTCATCCCAATTAAAGCAATTCCCCCAAAAATAGCTTCGTTCCCAAAATCCAAATGTCACCGAAAACAAGAGGAGATCTTTCCAGATGGGAGAGGGACGTTGGAGGCCACGAATCCATAACCAAAGGATTTTAAGGGATTTGGTTAATCCTTTAACCAAAGGATTTTTAAGGATTTGAAGGTCAGCTCAAGGTGGACCTTCCCCACCCATCGTTGTCCTCTTGGTTTGGGACATCCATGATGGCCGGGGTGGTTCTCCAGTGAGTTCCTCCGGGATCAATCCCATCAGGAACCCACCAGGAGGAAGCACAAGACCAACAGAACCAAACTGGGAATGGACAACATGGACACCAAATTCCCGGCAGCCAATCGGAGCTGCTCATCCCAATTAAAGCAATTCCCCAAAAATAGCTTCGTTCCCAAAATCCAAATGTCACCGAAAACAAGAGGAGATCTTTCCAGATGGGAGAGGGAGGAGGGAATGCTGGGCAAGGAGCACAGCAGAGCCTTTGTGGTTCTGGGGAATCATCTGGGAGGAACAAAGAGACCAGAAGTGACATTTCCCGAAATAGCCGATCCATCGGGAATCTGCTCATTCCCGCCGGCTCCAGCAGCGCCACAAAGAGTTCCAAAAATGGGGATTTTGGGGTTTTTTTAGCTCTTGCCTATTCCGAGTGGATTTTGCATCCCCCAGAGCGCAGTCCCTGCTCTGAAACTTTTCCTCCTCTTGGTGTCTCCAGCCTGATGGGACACAGGGAATGGCTTCCCATTTCCAGAGGGCGGGGTTAGGGGGGATTTTGGGAAGGAATTCTTCCATGAGAGGAGCTGGAATGGAATTCCCAGAAAAAGCTGTGGCTGCTCCATCCTGGAAGTGTCCAAGGCCAGGTTGGATGAGGCTTGGGCAGAAAGCCCAGCCCAGGAGGTTCCACCACTGTGATACCACCAAGAGGAACCATCAACCCTCATCCCTTTTTTCTCCAAAATGTGGGATTTTCATCTCATGGCTCCCAAGGGAATCACAGTTCCGCTCCTCTTCCTCACTTCCAAGGAAATGGATTCACTTCTAAAAATCAGGAATGGTCACATTGACCTCTAAAAATCAGGAATGGTCACATTGACTTCTAAAAATTAGGAATGGTCACACTGACCTCTAAAAACCAGGAATGGTCACATTGACCTCTAAAAATCAGGAATGGTCACATTGACTTCTAAAAATTAGGAATGGTCACACTGACCTCTAAAAACCAGGAATGGTCACACTGACCTCTAAAAATCAGGAATGGTCACATTGACCTCTAAAAATCGGGAATGGTCACACTGACCTCTAAAAATCGGGAATGGTCACACTGACCTCTAAAAATCAGGAATTGTCACACTGACCTCTAAAAATCAGGAATGGTCACATTGACCTCTAAAAATCAGGAATTGTCACATTGACCTCTAAAAATCAGGAATGGTCACACTGACCTCTAAAAATCGGGAATGGTCACACTGACCTCTAAAAATCAGGAATGGTCACACTGACCTCTAAAAATCGGGAATGGTCACATTGACCTCTAAAAACCAGGAATGGTCACATTGACCTCTAAAAACCAGGAATGGTCACACTGACCTCTAAAAATCAGGAATGGTCACACTGACCTCTAAAAATCAGGAATTGTCACACCGACCTCTAAAAATCAGGAATGGTCACACTGACCTCTAAAAATCGGGAATGGTCACACTGACCTCTAAAAATCGGGAATGGTCACATTGACCTCTAAAAATCGGGAATGGTCACATTTATGAGCTCACGGTCGGAACCGCGCTCAAAATCTGGCGTGGTGGTTCCTCACCTCCTTCCTGGGTTTCTCCAAAGCTCCTGCAAGTCTCTTCCTGAATTTTGGGCCTGGATTTACATAATTCTGCCAAATTGCAGCCATTCCCTGAATCCACGTGGCAGTAGGACAACAAATCCTGATGGAGAAGGGGGTGAACATGGCCAGGGCAGGATTTGGATGCTGGAGATGAATCCAGCAACCACCAGGAAGACCAAGAGGTGAAAACAGCTGGAAAATTACAAATTTTTGGCAAATTGTGGCTGTCTCCCAAAACAGAGGTGGCTCCATGACCATGACCACCTCCTAAACCCTGGTAGACACCAGCCCACCTCCAAAACCACCTCAGGTGCCTCCAGGTGAGGTTCTGTGGAGCTCCAAAAGGTGGTGCCAGGATTTTTGGGAGCCTACCCAAATTCTCTCCTTTTTTCCCCGATTTCTTCACTGTGAAGTGATTCCTCTTGACCACAAGAAGATTGAAGAACTCTTCAAACGCTCCTGGGTGTGGAGGTCCAGGAGAAATGGAGGAAGACCAAGCCAAGGGTCCCGTGCAGGTGAAGCAGCCACCATCCTGCTCTCCTGGAACACCCACGGGAGAATTCCAGGATTCTCCCTGCTCATGGATTGGACATGAGCAGCTCCAAAGCCTGGAATGATGGATTTGCCGAAGATTTGGAGAACTTTGGTGTCATCCCTGCTGCCAGGAGGAGAAGGGGAGAAGGAAGTCCCCAATGTTGAAGATTTTTGGTCTAAAATCCAGTTTGAGCAACCTTGGACCTTCCATCCCTTGATTAACCACGGCAACCATGGGATGAGGACAGAAATTTGGGATTTCTCCCACAAACAAGCGGATTTCCCAATGGGAAGATGGATTGATTGATTGATTGATTGATTGATTTTGGATTAGCAAAGAGTTCAACTCCCTCCACAGAATGAGGATGTGAAGCAGCTCTGGGGACCCCAAATCCAGAGGGAATGAAGAGGGAAAGGGTTGAGGGCAGGGATTGGGAATGACGGGATTTCACAAAAGCATTCCAGATGGACGGAGCGTGACGTCATCCTCTTAATGACACCGATTAATCTTCGTTATATTGGAAAAATTTCCCATGGGAATTGTTGGCCAGGAGCTCCAAGGATGTGGAAGAATCCTTCCCTGCTCCCGAGGATGTTGCTGCAGCTCCTGGGGTGACCCACCAGGAGGTGGTGATGATTCCATGGGTGAGGAACCCCCAGCTGAATCCCACGGGATTTCTCACTCAATGTCCGGCTTTTCTCCAAAATCCACCTCGATCCCACACTTTGTCCCAACATCTGGAAGTTCTCCAGCTTCTCCTTTCCAGAGGGGATGGAGGAAGGCAGGAACCACGACCTGGGTCTCACCAGGCTTTCCCACCCACCAGAGAACCACGGATGAGTTGTGGGGCTCATTCCTGTGTCCCATTTTCCAGAGGAAAACCTCTGGAATTAGTGCCAGACTCGAGGAGAAGAGGCTTGGAAAGACCTGGGAATGCTGTTGGCTTGCAGGCCTGATTTTCCAGGTGATCCTGGAATCTCCAGGATCGTTTCCCAAATGGGGTTTGGAAGTGTTTGAGGGCTCATCCCACTCCATGAGGGATCTCTGAAGCTCTGCTTGGGTCCCATCCTGCTCCAAATTCTTCATCTCCACGCCGGGACAACCAGAGAATTCCCAATCCCTGTCCAAACTTTCCAGGAGGGAGAACCAGGAGAGCGACGGAATCGGGTTTTTATCCTCCTTGGTCGAACGTTCTCCATGAATCCATGGACAACCTGATCCCACCCAGGAGCTGGGTGGGTGCAATTCCCAGGAAGGGTGGGAAGGAGCGAGAATTGGGAAGTTTGGTTGGGAAGCAGGGATTGGCCAGAATCCGTCGGGATTTGTCGGGACAACGTGGATTTGGGCTGGTGGCAACTCAAAGCTTCGGTGTCACCGCACTCACCAGCAGGAGACACCTCCATCTTCCCAACCCCATAAAAACCCCGGGAACAGCCCTCGCTGCCCTTCCCCCAGCCAGCCAAGGAGCTAATTAGCAGCTTTGATTAATTACTGTGAGTGGAATCGGAGCTCCGGATGAATTCCCGTTAATGGGATTAATTACGAGGGTGGAAATTAATTGTGGAATCGTGGAATGGGATCGGGGGGGAGCTCCAGGATCGTCCAGTCCCACCCAAACCATTCCGAGGGCAGGGACACCCCCCGATATTCCAGGATTCTCCAAGCCCTGTCCAACCCGGCCTGGGACATGGGGGTCAGTGAGGATTTGGGGTTCAAGAAGGAATTTTTGGGTTCCAGAAGGAATTTTGGGGTTCCTTGAGGACTTTTTGGGGGTTCAGTGAGGATTTTTGGGGTTCAAGAAGGAATTTTGGGGTTCAGTGAGGATGTTTTGGGGGTTCAGTGAGGATTTGGAGTTCAAGAAGGAATTTTGGGGTTCCATGAGGATGTTTTGGGGGTTCTGTGAGGATTTTTGGGGTTCAAGAAGGACTTTTGGGGTTCAGTGAGGATTTTTTGGGTGTTCTGTGAGAATTTGGGCTTCAAGAAGGAATTTTGGGGGTTCAGTGAGGATGTTTGGGGTTCAAGAAGGTTTTTTGGGGTTCTGTGAGGAATTTTGGGGTTCAATGTGGATTTTTGGGATTCAAGAAGGAATTTTGGGGTTCAATACAGATTTTGGGGGTTCTCTGAAGATTTTTGGGGCCCAGCAATGACGTGGTGGGGTTCAGTGAGAATTCTGGATTTGGGGTCCAAGATGGACTTGGGGGAGTTCAGGAAGGACTTTTGGGGTTTAGTGAGGATGTTTTGGGGGTTCTGTGAGGATTTGGGATTCAAGAAGGACTTTTTGGGTTCCTTGAGGACTTTTTGGGTTCCTTGAGGACTTTTGGAGTTCCACAAAGACCCGAAGCGCAACACACGGAGGGAAGGGATGCGGAGAAGGCCTGGAAAATCCTTTGGGAATAAAACACCGGTGACATTCACTGCCCCACCCAATCCCAATCCCAATCCCGGGGGGAAATTCCGGCTACCTGTAGTGCAGGAGCTGTCCCTCCGTGCTGTAATCCCGATAAATGTCGTATTCCTTCTCGAACACTCCGGAAGGCGACGAGCTGGAAAACAGGAATGGAGGAGGAGGAGGAGTTACCAACGGAGACATCAACGTCTCCTCTGGGATTTACGGAGATGAATCCCACCAGGATGGGATCCACCTGTCCAGGATCTGCTCCCGGGACCTGCTCGAGCTTGGAGTTGTTGATTTTTGATTTTGGGTTGTTGGGTGGATGATGACCAAGCCACCCATGGCCGTGGTCTCCAGGTTCACTTCCAACCCTTCAAAGACCAAATTTTCCCTTAAAACATCTGAGCAGATCCCAAACATTTCCCGGCTTCATCCCACCCTTTCCGAGTGCTGCTCCCGCTCTTCCACAACCTCGGATGGTCAGAAACAATATGGGAAGAGGAAAATCCCCAAAACCCCATTTTGCCACATTTTCATCTAAATCTGAGCCTGCAGAGCTCTTGTTCCGGGAAAATGGAGAAGGCCAGCACCAACAACCCACTCCAAGAGACATCAAACTTGGAAAAACATGGGAAAAAAACCTCATCTGGAAGTCTGGGATGGAATTTCCAAACCGATTTTTGGATTTGGTGGGGTTCAGTGAAGACCTGGGAATTCAAACTTGGGAATTCAGACTTAGAATCCAAGAAGGATTTTGTGGGATTCAAGGACTTAAAGCCGCTCCTGTAGGATCAAACCCACTCCTGATCCATATTTTTGGCTCCACACTTTTCCAGTGGCCAGGAATCCATGCCAAGACCCTCCAACACTTCCCAAAAATCAGGTATTGATCATTCTGCTTCCGATATTATCCAATCCCGCCGCCAATGAGCACAGGAAAATGTTTATTTTTGCCTTAACATCCCTTCCCGATGGGAATGTGCTCGGATTTGGTCCCATTTGGAGAACACGGAGCAAATATTTCTCCAGAAAATGTTTGGAGAAATAACTTTATTCCAAAAAAAACAACCCTAAAATCCCCCCACGTTTCCTCGTTAAGGCTCTCCCGTTAATTAAAATTTGGATCCGATGTTGGTTTCGGGAGGAAAAAAAGAGGGAAAAGAAACAAATCTTCCTAATAGGATAAAGCTCCAAAATTTTAGTGGAGCAATAAAATTAAGCTTCTGTCAAAGCTGATTTTAATGGGATTTAGCCCTGGAATTACGGCTGTGTGGAATTGCTTAATCCCTTTTTCCTCGCCTGCGCGTGTGAATGGAATCCCTCCTCCGCCTCCTCCTCCTCCTCCTCCTCCTCCTCCATCATCTCCTCCTCCTCCTCCTCCTCCTCCTCCATCATCTCCTCCTCTTCCTCCTCCAGGATTCCCGAGAGAAAGGCATCACCTCTGATCCCAGCACTGTACCTAAATCCATGTTGGAATTTAGATGGATCCTCAAATCCATGGAGGAACCCAGATGGACCCTCAAATCCATGGAGGAATCCAGATGGATCCCCAAATCCATGATGGAATTTAGATGGATCCCCAAATCCATGATGGAATCCAGATGGATCCCCAAACCCATGACAGAATTTAGATGGATCCCCAAACCCATGACAGAATTTAGATGGAACCTCACATCCCTGGAGGAATCCAGATGGACCCTCAAATCCTTGGAGGAATCCAGATGGATTCTCAAATCCATGATGGAATCCAAAAGGATTCCCAAATCCATGTGAGAATTTAGATGGATCCCCAAATCCATGGTAGAATTCAGATGGATCCTCAAATCCTTGGAGGAATAGAGATGGATCCCCAAATCCATGGAGGAATCCAGATGGATCCCCAAATCCATGTCAGAATTTAGATGGATCCTCACATCCCGGGAGGAATCCAGATGGATTCTCAAATCCATGATGGAATCCAAAAGGATCCCCAAATCCATGTCAGAATTTAGATGGATCCCCAAATCCATGATGGAATCCAAAAGGATTCCCAAATCCATGGTGGAATCCAGATGGGCCCTCAAATCCATGGAGAAATCCAGATGGATCCCAAATCCATGGTGGAATCCAGATGGATTCCCAATTCCATGACAGAATCCAGATGGATTCCCAAATCTATGTCAGAATTTAGATGGATCCCAAATCCATGGTGGAATCCAGATGGACCCTCGAATCCATGACAGAATCCAAAAGGATTCCCAAATCCATGTCAGAATTTAGATGTATCCCCAAACCCATGGTGGAATCCAGATGGATCCCCAAATCCATGGTGGAATTTAGAGGGATCCCCAAATC
The DNA here is from genome assembly GCA_024362935.1 of Setophaga petechia. Lineage (NCBI taxonomy): Eukaryota > Metazoa > Chordata > Aves > Passeriformes > Parulidae > Setophaga > Setophaga petechia. The sequence continues at coordinate 40,513 of JANCRA010000098.1, forward strand.
CCTGGTGGAATCCAGATGGATCCCATCCCTGGAAGTGTCCAAGGCCAGGTTGGAGCGACCCAGGATAGGGGAAGGTGGATGGGCTTTAAGGTCCCTTCCAACCCAAACCATTCCATGATTCCAGGAGATTTCTGGAGCTGTTCAAGGTCCTTCCCTGTGGATCTGCTTCCCAGCACTCCACCCCCATCCAGCACAGCAGGAAAATCTGGTGGGAATGTCGGTTCCTCCATCTAAAAACTCCACTGGAACCCGGCCATGGCCAAAACGGGATTGTCAAACCTAACAGACACCGGAATTCCCCACATGGGATGGACCAACAGCTCCTCCACACCCCATCCAGGATGGAATTCCCACTCCTCTGGATCCCAGGTTTCTATTCCAGGTGCCAGCATCAAGCTCCACATGCTCCTCCATCCTTTATTTTTGCTGAGCCTGAAAATTGGTGGATTTTTCCCGGAATTTTTTGGAGTTGTCGCTTCCAAGATCTTCCCAACCCATCGGAGCCATGGCTTGGATTCTATCCATCGTTTTTCCGGCTGTTCCGTTTCCTGTCAGCGTTAATTATCCCCATCCAAACGAGCTCCAGGCCTCCTCCCATCCATCTCCAACGAGGTTTTGCAGTTCATGGATGAGTGAATCCATCCCAAAAATTCCAACCAAAACGGGATTGTCAAAGCCAACGGACACCGGAATTCCCCATGTGGGATGGACCAACAGCTCCTCCACACCCCATCCAGGACGGAATTCCCGCTCCTCTGGATCCCAGGTTTCTGTTCCAGGTGCCACCATCAAGCTCCACATGCTCCTCCATCCTTCATCCTGGCTCATCCAAAAACGGGTGGATTTTTCCTGGAATTTTTCGGAGTTGTTGCTTCCAAGATCTTCCCAACCCATCGGAGCCATGGCTTGGATTCTATCCATCGTTTTTCCGGCTGTTCCGTTTCCTGTCAGCGTTAATTATCCCCATCCAAACGAGCTCCAGGCCTCCTCCCATCCATCTCCAACGAGGTTTGCAGTTCATGGATGAGTGAATCCATCCCAAAAATTCCAACCAAAACGGGATTGTCAAAGCCAACAGACACCGGAATTCCCCATGTGGGATGGACCAACAGCTCCTCCACACCCCATCCAGGACGGAATTCCCGCTCCTCTGGATCCCAGGTTTCTATTCCAGGTGCCAGCATCAAGCTCCGCATGCTCCTCCATCCTTCATTCTGGCTCATCCAAAAATGGGTGGATTTTTCCTGAATTTTTCGGAGTTGTCACTTCCAAGATCTTCCCAACCCATTGGAGCCATGGCTTGGATTCTATCCATCGTTTTTTCCGGCTGTTCCATTCCCCGTCAGCGTTAATTATCCCCATCCAAACGAGCTCCAGGCCTCCTCCCATCCATCTCCAACGAGGTTTGTAGTTCATGGATGGGTGAATCCATCCCAAAAATTCCAAACAAAATGGGATTGTCAAAGCCAACGGACACCGGAATTCCCCACGTGGGATGGACCAACAGCTCCTCCACACCCCATTCAGGACGGAATTCCCGCTCCTCTGGATCCCAGGTTTCTGTTCCAGGTGCCAGCATCAAGCTCCACATGCTCCTCCATCCTTCATTCTGGCTCATCCAAAAATGGGTGGATTTTTCCTGGAATTTTTTGGAGTTGTCACTTCCAAGATCTTCCCAATCCATCAGAGCCATGGCTTGGATTCCATCCATCATTTTTCCGGCTGTTCCATTCCCCATCAGCGTTAATTATCCCCATCCAAACGAGCTCCAGGCCTCCTCCCATCCATCTCCAACGAGGTTTGGAGAGTTCATGGATGAGTGAATCCATCCCAAAAATTCCGACCAAAACGGGATTGTCAAAGCCAACAGACACCGGAATTCCCCACGTGGGATGGACCCACAGCTCCTCCACACCCCATCCAGGACGGAATTCCCACTCCTCTGGATCCCAGGTTTCTGCTCCAGGTGCCAGCATCAAGCTCCACATGCTCCTCCATCCTTCATTCTGGCTCATCCAAAAACGGGTGGATTTTTCCTGGAATTTTTTGGAGTTGTTGCTTCCAAGATCTTCCCAATCCATCAGAGTCATGGCTTGGATTCTATCCATCGTTTTTCCGGCTGTTCCATTCCCCGTCAGCGTTAATTATCTCCATCCAAACGAGTTCCAGGCCTCCTCCCATCCATCTCCAACGAGGTTTGTAGTTCATGGATGAGTGAATCCATCCCAAATATTCCAAACTGGGGGGAGCCAGGCAGGGAATTCCCACAGGGATCCGCGTGGTTGCACATTCCCAAGGATGGCCGAGCCGGCCGCGCTCGCTTTTCCGGGATGAGCTGAGATTTTGGGAATAATTAATTAAATCCACCAGCTGAGATTCCAGCGTTAACGAGCAGCCTCTGGAATCGGCTGGGGCAGGATTCCCAGCTGATTCCTGGTTAATATTTAACGAGCAGCACCGCCAGATTCCGGCTATCCCGGCTTTCCCGCGGGCAGGGATGCGACGGAGCACGGCCCCGACCCTTGGCCAGATGTTTTTCCAAGATTTTTAAGGCAAACCCTTATGGATTTTGGTTGGCTAACAGATTCTTTGGATTAAAAGAGGAATTTTAGGATCTGTGGATGCTCCATCCCTGGAATATTCCAGGCTGGGTGGGATGGGGCTTGGAGCAACCTGGGATAGTGGAAGGTGGCCCTGCCCAGGGAATGAGGATGGAATTGGATGGTTTTGAGGATCCTTCCCACCCAAACCATTCCATGTTTAGGGTCTTCCCTGGAATCTCCACCCTGGCCTGGTTTGTGTCCTCAAACCAGACGTTCCCACCCTGCCTGGAATAACCGGGATAATCTGGAAAACTCAACCCAAACAAATTCCCAAAATGGGCATCAAGGACTTCCACAAGCACGGGGCTATGATTGCATCCCAGAAATCCTGATGGATGAAGTCAGACACATCTTAAGGCAAATCCTTATGGATTTTGCTTGGTTAACAGGTTTGTTGGATTAAAGGAGGAATTTTAGGATCTGTGGATGCTCCATCCCTGGAATATTCCAGGCTGGGTGGGATGGGGCTTGGAGCAACCCGGGATAGTGGAAGGTGGCCCTGCCCATGGAAGGAGGATGGAATTGGAAGGTTTTGAGGATCCTTCCCACCCAAACCATTCCATGTTTAGGGTCTTCCCTGGAATCTCCACCTTGGCCTGGTTTGTGTCCTCAAGCCAGACGTTCCCACCCTGCCTGGAATAACCGGGATAATCTGGAAAACTCAACCCAAACAAATTCCCAAAATGGGCATCAAGGACTTCCACAGGCACTGGATTGCATCCCAGAAATCCTGATGGATAAAATCTCAAGGAGCTGATCACAGGAAGCCAAACCAGTTCCAACCAAAATCCCGCCTGGTTTGGAAACCCGGCTTTGGTTTGGAAAAGTGTCCTGAGGTCTCCCCAAAATCCTTCTCCGTGCAAAACCAGCCCAGAATTTTCTCCTCACCCACCCCGTGCTCCATCCTGGTGATTCCCTGCTGGATTCTCCCAGGATTTTCAGGTTTGGAAAACCCCAAGGTTGCCCAGTTGTGGTCAAACGAGGATTAAACCTTCGAGGTGTTCCCAACTTCCCTTCTTGGGATAACAATTCCCAGCATTCCTGAATCGTTGGGAATTTGTCTGGAGGACCGGTTTGTCCATCCCGTGGCCTTGCTGAGCTTCAGGAAGTTCCTCCCAACCCATCCTTGATCCACAGAATCCCTCGGAGCTCCAGCCCTGCCCTCCGGCTCGTCTGGAGCCGGGGGTGGCTCCGCAGATTATTGATAAGGATATCCAGATTATTGATAAGGATATCCAGGTTATTGATAAGGATATCCAGGTTATTGATAAGGATCGGGAGAGGCGCCGGGATCAGCCTGGGAGGAGCCAAACATGGGAATGAACCTTCCACCGCCACCCTCCGAGCCGGACAATCCGGTTTTTATCCGGTTTTTATCTGGTTTTTATCCATCAAATCGTGTCCCTGGCTGGATGAGGGAGACATCCAAAGCCTTTCCTGGTCACTTTGAAGGTTGTTTTCCATGAATAAAGATGATTTTCCATTAAAAAACTGTGATTTTCCACACTTATTTCAATAATTTAGGTGATTTTCCAGTAATGAAGATGATTTTTCAAAAATAGGTGTGATTTTCCAATGAAAATGCTGATTTTTCACTAGTAAGGCAAATTTCACCCTAATAAGGGAGATTTTCCAATAAAAAAGTGATTTTCCAATAATTAAGGTGATTTTCCAATTAAAAAAAGTTGTTTTCCAATAATTAAAAAAGTTATTTTTCAATAATTTAGGTGATTTTCCATGAACAAAGATGATTTCCCACCAATTAGGGTGATTTATCAATAATAAAGAAGGTTTTTCCAATAATTAAGGCTATTTTCTAGTAATGAAGATGATTTTCCAGTAGAAAGTGTGATTTTCCAATGAAAAAGGTGATTTTCCACTAATAAGGGTGATTTTCCAATAAATTAAAGTGATTTCCAATTTTAAAAAGTGATTTTCTAGTAATGAAGACGATTTGTTATTAATGAAGGTGATTTTTCATTAATAATTGTGATTTTTTCAATGAAAAAGGTGATTTTCCAATAATTAAGGCAATTTCCAATTATAAAAATGATTTTCCAGTAATGAAGATGATTTTTCATTATTAAGTGTGATTTTCTAATGAAAAAAGTGATTTTCAACTAATAAGGGTAATTTTCCAATAATTAGCTGGATTTTCCAGTAATCAGGATGATTTGTCATTAATGAAGATGATTTTTCATTAATAAGTGTGCATTTTCTAATGAAAAAGGTGATTTTCCACTAATAAGGGTGATTTTCCAATAATTAAAGTGATTTCCATTTAAAAAAGTGATTTTCTAGTAATGAAGATGATTTGTTATTAATGAAGGTGATTTTTCATTAATAAGTGTGATTTTTCAATGAAAAAGGTGATTTTCCAATAATTAAGGCAATTTCCAATTATAAAAATGATTTTCCAGTCATGAAGATGATTTTTCATTAATAAGTGTGATTTTCCAATAATAAGGGTGATTTTCAACTAACAAGGGTAATTTTCCAATAATTAGCTGGATTTTCCAGTAATGAGGGTGATTTGTTATTAATGAAGATGATTTTTAATTAATAAGTGTGATTTTCCAATGAAAAAAGTGATTTTCCACTAATAAGGGTGATTAACCTATAATTAAGATGATTTCCAATTAAAAAAGAGTGATTTTCCAGTAACGAAGATGACTTGTTATTAATGAAGATAATTTTTCATTAATAAGTGTGATTTGCCACTAATAAGGATGATTTTCTAATAATTAAAGAGTTTTTCCAATAAAAGAAAAGTGATTTTCCAGTAATGAAGATGATTTTTCATTAATAAGTGAGATTTTCTAATGAAAAAGGTGATTTTCTACTAATTAGGGTGATTTTCCAATAATAAAGGTGATTTTCCAATAAATAAAAATTGATTTTCCAGTAATGAAGGTGATTTTTTATTTATAAGTGTGATTTTCTAATGAAAAAAGTGATTTTCCACTAATAAGGGTGATTTACCTATAATTAAAGTGATTTCCAATTTAAAAAAGTGATTTTCCAGTAATGAAGATAATTTGTTATTAATGAAGACGATTTTTCATTAATAATTGTGATTTTTCAATGAAAAAGCTGATTTTCCAATAATTAAGGCAATTTCCAATTATAAAAATGATTTTCCAGTAATGAAGATGATTTTTCATTAATAAGTGTGATTTTCCAATGAAAAAGGTGATTTTCAACTAATAAGGGTAATTTTCCAATAATTAGCTGGATTTTCCAGTAATGAGGATGATTTGTTATTAATGAAGATGATTTTTCATTAATAAGTGTGATTTTCTAATGAAAAAAGTGATTTTCCACTAATAAGGGTGATTTTCCAATAATTAAAGTGATTTCCAATTTAAAAAAGTGATTTTCCAGTAATGAAGACAATTTGTTATTAATGAAGATGATTTTTCATTAATAAGTGTGATTTGCCACTAATAAGGATGATTTTCCAATAATAACGGTGATTTTCCAATAAAAAAAAAAGTGATTTTCCAGTAATGAAGATGATTTTTCATTAATAAGTGAGATTTTCTAATGGAAAAGGTGATTTTCTACTAATTAGGGTGATTTTCCAATAATAAAGGTGATTTTCCAATAAATAAAAATTGATTTTCCAGTAATGAAGGTGATTTTTTATTTATAAGTGTGATTTTCTAATGAAAAAAGTGATTTTCCACTAATAAGGGTGATTTACCTATAATTAAAGTGATTTCCAATTAAAAAAGAGTGATTTTCCAGTAATGAAGATGATTTGTTATTAATGAAGATGATTTTTCATTAATAAGGGTGATTTTCCAATAATTAAGGTGATTTTCCAGTAACGAAGATGATTTTTTATCAATAAACATGATTTTTCATTAATAAGGGTGATTTTCCACTAATAAAGATAATTTTCCATTAACCAAGATACTTTTACACCAATAAATTTAATTTTCCCTCAACGATTTTCCCTCAATCACAGCTCACAACTCCTCCAGCACCGACAGAAATTTATCCTGGAAAACCTCTGGCACAACAACAAAACCCCCCAAAAAAAATTTATTTTTTTTTAAAAATCAATTAATCCAGCAAGTTTTTTTTTTTTTCCCTTGCCAAGAACAGGGCACCATTCCCCTTTGGAAAACCAGGGAAAGTGAGCGGCCGGAAATAGCTCAGCTCCGTGGCAAAATCCAGGAATAGAAACGAAATCCCGGCTCCAAATCCTCGGCTTTAATCACCGCCCTTCATACTCTTAATTACAGCCCTCGCTTCCCGCCAAACTCCGGAGCCGGTTTTCTTTGGAATTACGCAACCGGAATTTCGGGGGCCGACGACGCAGGCGCCCGGAGGAATTAGGGAAATATCCGAAATATCCGCCTAATCCCGGGGGAATTCAAGGAAAGGATATTAAAAAAGCTTCATCCCAGCTCGGAGCAAGAAATGCCAAATATGAGATTTTTTGTTTTGTTGGTTTTTTTGTTTTTTCTGGGAAATATTTGAGGATGGAATGAGGAAGAGGAGTTTTGTTTGGGTTATGCCAGGAATGTGTTTTCCGCTGGTTATCCCCAAATATTTTCCTCGGATGATTCCATCCCCCGGGGAGTTTCAGGGTCTCAATAAACTCAAGGATCACGGGGAGGAATTGGATTAAGGAAGGAGCCTGGAAAATGGATTTGAGGATCCTGGAAGTCTTTTCCGACCTTTAATTCCTTGGGAAACTCACCCTGGAGCACCCACAGTGCTGGAGGAAAGTAAAGGAATTTGAAAGCCAAAGGAATTTTGGAGTAGGAAAATCTCCCGTGGGGGTGAAATCAAATATTTGGATAAATTTGGGAATGCTGGGAGTTCCTATCAAAGAATTCCAGCAATGCCCCATCCCTGGAAGTGTCCAAGGCCAGGTCTGGAGCAACCCAAACCGTGGGAAGGGACCTCAAAGACCACAGAATTCCGACCCCTCTGCCATGGACAGGGAACATCCAACGTCACTCAGAGATGGATTTTTGCCGTGAAATGGGCAGGAATAAACCAAAACCAGGGATAAAACGCCACAAAAAAACCTGGAAAATTGAATTTGGGATCCTTCCCAAATCCTGCCTCACGATTTGGGGAATCGAGGATCCCGTGGAAGCAGGGGGAGAGGATGAAGCTGGGGAATTTCCCGTTCTCCCAAGCTCCTCCTGGCTCCTCACCCAGCTGGGAAAATCCAACGTTTGGGTGAAGAAAGGCCGGGAATTCCAACCCTTAAGCTCCTGCTGGAGGCAGGACATGGGGAAGGAAATTCCTGAGGATCTTCTCCGTGCCTCGGTCCTTCCGCGCGGTTTTCCAGAGCAAATCCAAGTCCTCAGTTTCTCTTCCTTGGAGAAAGGCTGGGAATTCCTGCCAGGACCTGGAAAACCCTTGGGCAGCAGGGATTTATGTCACTGATCCACCTGTTTTCCAAACCTGGTTCTTCCCAGCGCCTCCCGGGAAAGGAAATAAATGGAGAGGATTCCAAGGAAAAATTGTGGGATGCTCAAATTGGGTATTTTAGAGATTCGAGGCATCTTTTATTCCACAAATCTGCTTTTTTTGGGATTTTTTGGAGTCAGGAAACGGCTGCTGCCTATAAAGGGGGGTTGATCCCAGAAAGCTGCGGCGGGCGCATTCCAGGGATTGGGTTTTGAGAGAATTCCCTTTGGATATTCCAACTCAGCCACACTAAATCCAGAAAAGTTTAAATGCTGTGTTTTATCTCCGATATCCCGGTGCCTTCAGAACTGGGATGTGCAAAAAAAAAAAAACCTGGGAATCCCGAGGAATAACTTGGGCACAATTTCCCAGCAGATGGGATTTGGGTAAAGATCCTTCGTATCCCAAAATTCCTGCGTTTTTGTCTAAGGAAAACGCTCCAGATGGTCAAAAATCCACTTTTTTGTCTTTCAAGCTTCCCCTTGGAATTCCTCCTTGGAGAATCAGCAGCAGGGCTGAGTTTTCCATGGAAAAGGCTCCTTTTTCCCTTGCCTGACACCTTCTCCAAGGAGTTCAAGCTGATAACCTCAGACACTTCCCAACGGAGCGGAAAATCCCGACGCAAAATCCGGCCGACGTTCCCGCTCCGAGATTTCACGGCTGTCAAGTCACGCTCCGGAGAAAAGCCACCACTTCAGGACAAGCGTGGAAAACTCCGTGGAAAAGCTGGGAAATCCCGCTGGGAAGGCTCTGCTGACCACCAGGACAAAGCTGCCGTTGATATCCCAGGGTTGATTCCCGAGCTGGGAATCAAATCCCACCTCACCGCGGAAGCGCAAGGTGATTCCGGCGGGATCCGGGAGCTTGGCAACGGCAAATTCCCGGTGGATTCCAAGGGCTGACCCGCATGGGTGGGATGGGACATCCCCATGGATGTGAGGAATGGGTTGGGAGAGGTCTCCAGCATCTCCAGCCAAATCTGGAGACGCTCTGGTTCCTAAATCCCAAAATTTTAAGGGAAGCTCCAGGTGTGAATTCCAATAAAAACTTCCCCGCTTATCCCAAATTCCCTTTTCCAACCAGATGATCTGAGCTTATCCAGAAACCTTTAAACAAGATTTCCTGGGATGGAACCTGGACTGGGAGGTTCCACCAGGAAACCTCCAGAGCTCCTTCCCAGCTGCGGATCTCCTGCGAGAAACGCAACCGAGATCTGGGAATCATGGAATCTCATGGAATTTAATGGAATGGCTGGGGTTGGAAGGGACCTTCAAGATCATGGAATTACACAGGGACACCTTCTGCTATCCCAGGTTGCTCCAAGCCTTGTCCAGCCTGGTCTTGGACAGTTCCAGGGATGGGGAAAATTGCATTGTGAGTCAGAGAGGTGCAGAGGGTGGAGCTTCCTCGGTTGCTGCTGAGTGGCTGAAGTATATAATAGATCGTTGAGCAGGTGAGCAGATTGCATTGTGAGTCAGAGAGGTGCAGAGGGTGGAGCTTCCTCGGTTGCTACTTAGTGACTGCTTATAAGAGGCGTCTGGGGAGCGCGGCGAACAGGAGCGGGCAAACAGGGGAGTTGTGAGTCTCTGGGGAATATACGGGGCAGTTTGCGCGGCAGTTCGCGCAGGCAGGGCAAACAGGCAGAGTGGCTAGTTTCCTTGCTAGTAAGGAGTCCTTTTTATTTTTGAGGTCTTTCAGCTGCCTGGTTGTGTTTGAGGTGTTTGTCAGTGATGGTTTCTACACGGTCAAAAGTTGTGGCTGGTACAAGTGACCAAGTCGGGCTCTCCAAAAAGGATGTGTCTGTACAGACCCATCCGTGTCCAGAGTGTTTGAGCTTATCGGTGACTTCAGGGAGTGTTGTGGAGGAGACCTGCCTGCGGTGTGAACAAGTGAATGATCTCCTTTCACTGGTGGCTGAGCTTAGGGAGGAAGTTGAAAGGTTAAGGAGTATCAGGGAAAGTGAAAGGGAAATAGACTGGTGGAGTTCAGCCCTACCATCTTTAAGGGAGGCTTCTGACCGAGAGACTGAGGACTTATATGCCTCCCGCCCTCAGGCAATAGAAGGGCATCTGGTAGATGAAGAGGAGTGGAAACGGGTCCCCATTCGAGGAGGTAATAACAAAAAGTCCTCCCCCTCCCCATCATCCAGCCAAGTGCCACTTCAGAATAGGTATGAGATCCTGGATAGTGAGACCCAACTAGATGATTTAGGAGAAAATTGTCTGACCAGTGAACCCCCCAGTTATGATTCATCTGTAAGACGGATCACTACCTCTAGCATCAAGAAGAAAAGAAGGGTAACCGTAGTAGGTGATTCTCTCCTGAAGGGAACTGAGGGCCCCATATGTCGACCAGACCCATCCCACAGGGAAGTCTGTTGCCTCCCTGGGGCCCGGGTACAAAATATCACTGAGAGACTTCCTGGGCTGATTCAGCCCTCTGATTACTACCCACTGCTGATACTCCAGGCTGGCAGTGATGAGATTGAGAAGAGGAGTGTCAAGGCAATTAGAAAGGACTTCAGGGTACTGGGTCAGGTAGTTGATAGGGCAGGAGCACAGGTAGTGTTCTGCTCAGTCCCTTTGGTGGCGGAGGAAAATGATGAAAGAAACAGAAGAATACGCATCATCAACAAGTGGCTCAAGGGATGGTGTCATCAGCAAAATTTTGGATTCTTTGATCATGGGGAAACTTTTACAGCATCTTCTCTGCTGGACCCAGATGGGGTACATCTCTCTGTTAAGGGCAAAAGGGTTTTAGGTCATGAACTGGCAGACCTCATTGAGAGAGCTTTAAACTAGGTTTGAAGGGGGAAGGGGAACCAGCTGAGCTATCTGGAAACAGGCCCAAGAATTGCAAGGCTAAGTTAGAGGTGAAGTCAGTAGCCCAGATGAGGTGCATGTATACCAATGCACGGAGCTTGGGCAACAAACAAGAAGAGCTGGAGGCCGTGGTGCAACTGCAGAGCTATGATGTAGTTGCCATCACGGAAACATGGTGGGATGACTCACATAACTGGAGTACTGCACTGGATGGATACAAGCTCTTCAGGAGAGACAGGAAAGGAAGAAGAGGTGGAGGGGTGGCCCTTTATATTAAGCAGACTTTTGATGCCATCGAAATTGAAACTAAGGAAGATGGAATTGAATGTCTATGGGTAAGAATAAAAGGGAAGGCCAACAAGGCTGACACCATACTGGGAGTCTGCTATCGTCCACCCGACCAGGAAGAAGAGGTAGATGACTTATTCTATAAGCAGCTAGGTAATGTTTCAAGATCATCAGCCCTTGTTCTTGTGGGTGACTTCAACCTACCAGACATCTGCTGGGAACTTAATACAGCAATAAAGAGGCAGTCCAGGAAATTCCTAGAATGTATGGAGGACAACTTTTTATTGCAGCTGATGGGTGAACCCACCAGGGAAGGGACTGTGTTAGATCTGCTGCTTGTAAATAGAGATGGGCTAGTGGGAGATGTGGTGGTTGGAGGTCGCTTGGGACAGAGTGATCACGAAATAATAGAGTTCTCAATATTTGGTGAAGTCAGGAAGAGTACCAGTAAAACTCTTGCATTGGACTTCCGGAGGGCAGACTTTGGCCTGTTTAGGAGACTTATTCAGAGCGTCCCTTGGGAAGCAGTCCTAAAAAACAAAGGAGTTCAGGAAGGGTGGGCATACCTCAAATCAGAGATCTTGAGGGCACAGGATCAGACCATCCCTGTGTGCCGAAAAATCAGTCAACGGGGTAAACGTCCAGCCTGGCTGGGCAAGGAGGTTTTGGAGGAACTTAAGAATAAAAAGAGGACATATCAGCATTGGAAGAAGGGTCAGGTCTCTAAGGAAGTATTCAAGAAGGCTGCTAGAGCATGCAGAAAAAAAATTAGGGAGGCCAAAGCTCAGTTTGAACTTAGAATGGCAACTTCTGTAAAGGATAATAAAAAATGTTTTTACAAATACATTAATGGTAGAAGGAAAGGTAAGACCAGCCTTTGTTCTTTATTGGACAAAGGTGGGAACTTAGTATCTGAAGATGAGGAAAAGGCAGAAGTGCTTAATGCCTATTTTGCCTCAGTTTTTAGTGGGAAGATGACTTGCCCTCAAGACACCTGCCCGCCTGGGCTGGTTGATGGTGACAGGGAGCAGAATGGTACCCTCATTATCCAAGAGGAGGCAGTCATAGAACTACTGAAATGCTTGGATACTCATAAATCTATGGGACCAGACGGGATCCACCCCAGGGTAATGAGAGAGCTGGCAAATGAGCTTGCAAAGCCACTCTCCATCATTTACCAACAGTCCTGGCTCACTGGTGAGGTTCCGGATGACTGGAAGCTGGCTAATGTGATACCCATACACAAAAAAGGTGCAAAGGAAGATCCTGGTAATTATAGGCCAGTCAGCCTGACCTCAGTACCTGGTAAAATAATGGAACAGTTTATATTAAGTGCCATCATGCAAAATTTACAGGATGGCCAGGGTATCAGACCCAGCCAGCATGGGTTTAGGAGGGGTAGGTCATGTTTGACCAACCTGGTCACCTTTTATGACCAGGTAACCCGCCTAGTGGATGCAGGGAAGGCTGTAGATGTTGTTTATTTGGATTTCAGCAAGGCTTTTGACACTGTCTCCCACAGCATCCTCTTAGACAAACTGGCAGCCCGTGGCTTGGACAGGAACACTCTTTGCTGGGTTAGGAACTGGCTGCATGGCCGGGCCCAGAGAGTGGTGGTGAATGGTGCTGCATCCAGCTGGCAGCCAGTCACCAGTGGTGTCCCTCAGGGGTCTGTGCTGGGGCCAGGTCTGTTTAATATTTTTATTGATGACATGGATGAGGGTTTAGAGTCCTTTATTAGCAAATTTGCAGATGACACAAAGCTGGGAACGTGTGTTGATCTGTTAGAGGGACGGAGGGCTTTGCAGAGGGACTTGGAACGGTTGGAGGGATGGGCAGAATCAAATGGGATGAAGTTCAATAAGTCCAAGTGCCGAGTCCTGCACTTTGGCCACAATAACCCCCTGCAACGATATAAGCTGGGAACGGTGTGGCTGGACAGTGCTCAGGAGGAAAGGGACCTGGGGGTGCTGGTTGACAGTCGGCTGAACATGAGCCAGCAGTGTGCCCAGGTGGCCAAGAAGGCCAATGGGATCCTGGCCAGTATCAGGAACGGTGTGGCCAGCAGGAGCAGGGAGGTCATTCTTCCCCTGTACTCAGCACTGGTGAGGCCTCACCTGGAGTATTGTGTCCAGTTCTGGGCCCCTCACTTTAGGAAGGATGTTGAGATGCTTGAGCGTGTCCAAAGGAGAGCAACGAGGCTGGTGAGGGGCTTGGAACACAAGCCATATGAAGAACGACTGAGGGAGCTGGGGTTGTTCAGCCTGGAGAAAAGGAGACTCAGGGGTGACCTTATCACTCTCTTCAACTTCCTGAAGGGTGGCTGTGGTGAGCTGGGGGTCAGTCTCTTTCTCCGGGCAACAACCGACAGAACAAGAGGACACAGTCTCAAGCTGCGCCAAGGGAGATGCAAGCTAGAAATAAGGAGGAAGTATTTTACAGAAAGAGTGGTCAAATACTGGAATCATCTACCCAGGGAGGTTGTGGAGTCACCATCCCTCGTAGAGTTTAAAAAAAGACTGGATGTGGCACTTGGTGCCATGGTCTAGTTGGGGTGTTGGAACATGGGTTGGACTCGATGATCTTAAAGGTCTCTTCCAACCTAGAATTTCTGTGATTCTGTGATTCTGTGATTCCCAACTCCTGCCTCACGATTTGGGGAATTGAGGATCCCATGGAAGCAGGGGGAGAGGTTGAAGCCGGGGAATTTTCCGTTCTCCCAAGCTCCTCCTGGCTCCTCACCCAGCTGGGAAAATCCAACGTTTGGGTGAAGAAAGGCCGGGAATTCCAACCCTTAAGCTCCTGCTGGAGGCAGGACATGGGGAAGGAAATTCCTGAGGATCTTCTCCGTGCCTCGGTCCTTCCGTGCGGTTTTCCAGAGCAAATCCAAGTCCTCGGTTTCTCTTCCTTGGAGAAAGGCTGGGAATTCCTGCCAGGACCTGGAAAACCCTTGGGCAGCAGGGATTTATGTCACTGATCCAACTGTTTTCCAAACCTGGTTCTTCCCAGCGCCGCCCAGGAAAGGAAATAAACGGAGAGAATTCCAAGGAAAAATCGTGGGATGCTCAAATTGAATATTTTAGAGGTTCGAGGCATCTTTTATTCCACAAATCTGCTTTTTTTGGGATTTTTTGGAGTCAGGAAATGGTTGTTGCCTATAAAGGGGGGTTTGATCCCAGAGAACTGCGACGGGCACATTCCAGGGATTGGGTTTTGAGAGAATTCCCTTTGGATATTCCAGCTCAGCCACACTAAATCCAGAAAAGTTTAAATGCTGTGTCTTATCTCCGATATCCTGGCACCTTTGGAACTGGGACGTGCCAAAAAAAACCTGGGAATCCCGAGGAATAACTTGAGCACAATTTCCCAGCAGATGGGATTTGGGTAAAGATCCTTCGTATCCCAAAATTCCTGTGTTTTTGTGCAAGGAAAACGCTCCAGATGGTCAAAAATCCACTTTTTTGTCTTTCAAGCTTCCCCTTGGAATTCCTCCTTGGAGAAGCCGAGTTTTCCATGGAAAAGGCTCCTTTTTCCCTTGTCCGACACCTTCTCCAAGGATTTCAAGCCAATAACCTCAGACACTTCCCGACGGAGCGGAAAATCCCGACGCAAAATCCGGCCGACGTTCCCGCTCCGAGATTTCACGGCTGTCAAGTCACGCTCCGGAGAAAAGCCACCACTTCAGGACAAGCGTGGAAAACTCCGTGGAAAAGCTGGGAAATCCTGCTGGGAAGGCTCTGCTGACCACCAGGACAAAGCTGCCGTTGATATCCCGGGGTTGATTCCCGAGCTGGGAATCAAATCCCACCTCACCGTGGAAGCGCAAGGTGATTCCGGCGGGATCCGGGAGCTTGGCAACGGCAAATTCCCGGTGGATTCCAAGGGCTGACCCGCACGGGTGGAATGGGACATCCCCATGGATGTGAGGAATGGGTTGGGAGAGGCCTCCAGCATCTCCAGCCAAATCTGGAGACGCTCTGGTTCCTAAATCCCAAAATTTTAAGGGAAGCTCCGGGTGTGAATTCCAATAAAAACTTCCCCGCTTATCCCAAATTCCCTTTTCCAACCAGATGAGCTGAGCTTATCCAGAAACCTTTAAACAAGATTTCCTGGGATGAAACCTGGACTGGGAGGTTCCACCAGGAAACCTCCAGAGCTCCTTCCCAGCTGTGGATCTCCTGCGAGAAATGCAACCAAGATCTGGGAATCATGGAATCTCATGGAATTTCATGGAATGGCTGGGGTTGGAAGGGGCCTTCAAGATCATGGAATTACACAGGGACACCTTCTGCTATCCCAGGTTGCTCCAAGCCTTGTCCAGCCTGGTCTTGGACAGTTCCAGGGATGGGGAAAATGCAGGAATGGGGAAAATGCAGGAACGGGGAAAATGCAGGGATGGGGAAAATGCAGGAACGGGGAAAATTCAGGAATGGGGAAAATACAGGAATGGGGGTTTTTTTCCAGCCAGGATATGAGGATGGAGGGTGGGATGCAGCCATGGTTTGGCTGAGCTGATGGGACTCATCCCTGTCACCTCCAGGGATGCAGGTGGGAATTCCAGTCAGCAGGAATTCCAGCTGGAAATTCTAGTCAGCAGGAATTTCTGCTCCCTCTAGTGGCATCTAAATTTAAAAAAAAAAATTTAAATGGATTTTTAAAGCTCCAGGACCCGGGATCTGCTCAATCCCAATCCCTGGAAAAGCCAAGACCTGGAATTCCTGGAGATTCGAGGACACACAGCCTCCCACTGGCCAAAACCAGCCCAGGGCTGAATTCCATTTCTCTTCCAGGAGATTTCCAGGGATTAAACGTTTTTATTTGAGAGTCCTGATTCCACCTCAGGAATGATCCTTTTCCCAGGAAATTCCTGATCCCACCTCAGGAATGATCCTTTCCCCAGGAAAACCCCAATCCCACATTGGGATGGATCCTTTCCTCAGGAGACTCCTGATTCCACCTTGGGAATGATCCTTTTCCCAGGAAATTCCTAATCTCATTTTGGGAATGAACCTTTCCTTAGGAAATTCCAGATCCCACCTCAGGAATGATCCTTTTCCCAGGAAACCCCTGATCCCACCTTGGGAATGATCCTTTCCCCAGGAAATTCTTGATCCAACCTTGGGAATGATCCTTTTCCCCAGGAAATTCCTGATCCCAGCTTGCGAATGATCCTTTCCTCAGGAAATTCCTGATCCCAGCTTGGGAATGATCCTTTCCTCAGGAAATTCCTGATCCAACCTTGGGAATGATCCTTTCCCCAGGAAAATCCTGATTTCATCTCTAGAATGATCCTTTCCCCAGGAAATTCCGATCTCACCTCCGGAATGATCCTTTCCTCAGGAATCTCCTGATCCCACCCCTGTTCCTGCAGCAGATCCCAGGGAATTTAAAATCCATCCCCAGGTCCTCGTTAGCCCCTCACGCCACTTTGGGAATGGGATCCTGCTCCATCAGCATCTCCTGGGCTCACTTCCCACCAGGAAAGGAGGGAATTCTGCCCCTCTGCCCTGCTCAGGTGAGATCCCACCTGGGATTCTGCATCCAGCTCCAGGATCCAACACCAGGAGGACGTGGAGCTGCCGGAGCAAATCCAGAGGAGGACATGGAGATGTTCCAAGGGATGGAGAGAGGCTGGGAGAGCTGGGAATGTCCACCCTGGAGAAGGGAAGGATCCAGGGAAACCTTGGAGCCACTTCCAGTGCCTGAAGGGGCTCCAGGAGAACTGGAGAAAACTTTGGGACAAGGGATGGAGGGACAGGACACAGAGAATGGCTTCCCAGTGGAAAAAGTGGAAATTTAGGTGGGATATTGGGAAGGAATTCTTCCCTGTGAGGGTGGTGAGGCCCTGGAATGGAATTCCCCAAGAAGCTGTGGTTGCCCCAGGATCCCTGGAAATGTCCCAGACCGGGTGGGATGGTGCTTGGAACACCCTGGATAGTGGAAGGTGTCCCTGCCCATGGAAAAGGCTGAAATTCCACGATCTTCCCGGCCTCTTTTATCCCATCCCATCCCTTGATTCTGCAATTCCACCACTCCAAGATTCCACATCCGCCTGCAGCCAACGGCCCCAAACCCATCTCCATTCCCAAAATCCCCCAGCTCCACGAGGATCCCCCCATTCCCAGGCTCAGAGATTCCATCAGAACCTCGGGAAGGCGGGACCATCCCCCGAGGCGCGGAGCCTCTGATGTCCCACATGAAAGCGCTCGCCAAGCCGGGAATTCCTGTTCCCATCCAGCCACAGTTTCTGGCAGAGGGAGCTGGGAACGGGAATTCCACCCCGGATTGGTCTCCTCACCCTGGCCGGGCCCTTAACGTGGTCAAAAGCATCAATTAAGGGAAGACAAATGCGTTAATTAATGACCCGCCTCAGGTCTCCCCGAAAAGCTGCGGCTGCTCCGTGCCTGGAATTGTCCCAAGCTGGGTTGGGATGGTGGGAGGTGTAGGAGATGGAAAAAGATGGATTTATGGCTCCTTCCTAACCCAAACCGTTCCATAATTCCGTGATTTGCAGCTTTTAATCCATAAAACATGAAACGACAATGGAGGAGTGACACGAACGTCTCCGAACATCATCCTTGGGAATGA
This sequence comes from Setophaga petechia, assembly GCA_024362935.1. Classification (NCBI taxonomy): domain Eukaryota; kingdom Metazoa; phylum Chordata; class Aves; order Passeriformes; family Parulidae; genus Setophaga; species Setophaga petechia. The sequence goes on from JANCRA010000098.1 coordinate 58,253, forward strand.
AGCACTGGCTCCCTTCTCCTTCCCAAGGGAAATTATTCCAGCCAGGAGCTCCCCAGACTGGTGGGACAAGCTGTGGTTGTGCCGTGAATCATCCCAGCTCCTCAGGGAGATTTTATCCAGGGAAATCATTTAAAACCACGCTGGGCTCTAAACCTGAATTCCCAATCCTAAACACAAATTTCAAGAGGTCAAGAAATTATTCCTTTAGGGAACCTTCCTGCAGGGAACATCTAAAATATCCCTAAGGTGGAGAAGCACCTTTTCCTGATGTTTTTCCCTCTTCTTCTTCCTTGTTTTTTGGAGGATCCAACTCCACTCTCTCAGTGGAGACCCACCAGGGGTCGAGCATGAGGAACCAACCACAAACCATCTTTACCAGCACTGGAAATTCCTGATTTTCTCCTTCCCAGGCTCTAAACCCGAATTTCCAATCCTAAAAATGAATTTCAAGAGGACGAGAAATTACTCCTTTAGGGAAACTTCCCACAGGGAACATCTAAAACATCCCTAAGGTGGAGAAACACCTTTTCCTGATGTTTTTCCGTCTTCTTCCTTGTTTTTTGGAGGATCCAACTCAGTGGAGACCCACCAGAGGTCGAGCATGAGGAACCAAACACAAACCATCTTTACCAGCACTGGAAATTCCCAATTTTCTCCTTCCCAGGCTCTAAACCCAAATTTCCAATCCTACAAATGAATTTCAAGAGGACGAGGAATTATTCTTTATGGGAACCTTCCCACAGGGAACATCTGAAATATCCCTAAGGTGGAGAAACACCTTTTCCTGATGTTTTTTCCCTCTTCTTCCTTGTTTTTTGGAGGATCCAACTCCACTCAGTGGAGACCCACCAGAGGTCGAGCATGAGGAACCAACCACAAAACACCTTTACCCAAAACCTGCAGGATTTTTCTTGGGGACAACCACCACTGGAAATTCCCGATTTTCTCCCGCCTGGGCTCTAAACCCAAATTTCCAATCCTAAACACAAATTTCAAGAGGTCAAGAAATTATTCCTTTAGGGAACCTTCCCACAGGGAACATCTAAAATATCCCTAAGGTGAAGAAACACCTTTTCCTGATGTTTTTCCCTCTTCCTCCTTGTTTTTTTGGAGGATCCAACTCCACTCTCTCAGTGGAGACCCTCCAGGGGTCAAGCTTGAGGAACCAACCACAAACCATCTTTACCAGCACTCGAAATTCCTGATTTTCTTCCACCTGGGCTCTAAACCCAAATTTCCAATCCTAACAACGAATTTCAAGAGGACGAGAAATTATTCCTTTAAGGAACCTTCCCGCAGGGAACATCTAAAATATCCCTAAGGTGGAGAAACACCTTTTCCTGATGTTTTTCCTTCTTCTTCCTCACGTTTTGGAGGATCCAATTCCACACTCTCAGGGGAGACCCACCAGGGGTCGAGCATGAGGAACCATCCACAAAACATCTTTACCAGCACTGGAAATTCCTGATTTCTGCCACCTGGGCCCTAACCCCAAATTTCCAATCCTACAAATGAATTTCGACAGGGTGAGAAATTATTCCTTTAAGGAATCTTCCCACAGGGAAAATCTAAAACATCTCTAAGGTGAAGAAACACCTTTTCCTGATGTTTTTCCCTCTTCCTCCTTGTTTTTTGGAGGATCCAACTCAGTGGAGACCCACCAGGGGTCGAGCATGAGGAACCAACCACAAACCATCTTTACCCAAGACCTGCAGGATTTTTCTTGGGGACAACCACCACTGGAAATTCCTGATTTTCTCCCGCCCGGGCTCTAAACCCAAATTTCCAATCCTAACACCAAATTTCAACAGGACGAGAAATTATTCCTTTATTGGAACCTTCCCACAGGGAACATCTAAAATATCCCTAAGGTGGAGAAAAACCTTTTCCTGATGTTTTTCCCTCTTCTTCCTCGTTTTTTGGAGGATCCAACTCCACACTCTCAGCGGAGACCCACCAGGGGTCGAGCATGAGGAACCAACCACAAACCGTCTTTACCCAAGACCTGCAGGATTTCTCTTGGAGATCACCACCACTGGAAATTCCTGATTTTCTCCCGCCCGGGCTCTAAACCCAAATTTCCAATCCTAACAACAAATTTCAACAGGTTGAGAAATTATTCCTTTAGGGAACCTTCCTGCAGGGAACATCTAAAATATCCCTATGGTGATGAAAAACCTTTTCCTGATGTTTTTCACTCTTCTTCCTCCTTGTTTTTTGGAGGATCCAACTCAGTGGAAACCCACCAGGGGTCGAGCATGAGGAACCAACCACAAACCATCTTTACCAAGACCCGCAGGATTTCTCTTGGACACCACCACCACTGGAAATTCCCGATTTTTTTCCCCCACCTTTACCTTTCCGTTTCCTCCTTCACCACGGAATACTGGCTGGGCTGGCGGCTCGGGCGCTGCTCCTGCACCTTCTCGCTGCCCTCCAGCTCCTGCTCCAGGGACGAGCTGGTGCTTCCCTCCCTGCTGACATTGCTGCTCCTGCCGGGGCTGTTCTCCGTGGAAGCCCGCGGCGACTCCGTGTTCTGCTTCAGCGTCTGCAGCTTGGCCAGCGGGATGATGTCGCAGTTCTGGGGACGGTGCCACACCGTCCTCTGCGTGGTGGCATTGTAGTAGTAGAAGCGCGAGGTGTTGGGGTCGAAGAGCTCCCACCACTGGTTCTCATTGGTGCGCTTGATCCGCACCCCGGCGGGCGGGTCCCACACGCACTCCCCCGTGATCAGGTTGGCGTACATGCGCTCCCGGGTCCGAGGCTCGATGATTTCCACCCATTCCAGCCTGGGAAAAGGACAGGGAGAGAAGGGAAATGTCAACCAAGTGACCTTGGAAGGTCACCCAAGGTCTGATGATTCCGTGATTTGACACAAGCACGGGATGGAGAAGAGCGACTGCTCAACTCTTCCTTCCAGCCCCATCGAGTCTCCTGTGTCCAAGACTTGATAAATCCCACCCCTCCCAGCCTGGGAGAGGACAAGGAGAGAAGGGGAACGTCAACCGAGTGACTTTGGAAGGTCACCCAAGCCACCCCCTTTTGTGATTTGACACGAGTGCAGGATGGAGAAGAGCGACTTCTAAACTATTCCTTCCACCCCCATCAAATATTCCATGTCCAAGACTCGATGATTCCCACCCATTCCAGCCTGGGAAAAGGACAGGGAGAGAGGGAAAATTCAACCAAGGTCCCTCCCAATCCCGATCATCCGATGATTCCATGATTTGATGTGAGTGCGAGATGGAGAAGAGCGACTGCTCAACTCTTCCTTCCACCCCCATTGAGTCTCCCATGTCCAAGATTGATAAATCCCACCCATTCCAGCCAGGAAAAGGACAAGGAGAGAAGGGGAATGTCAACTGAGTGACCTTGGAAGGTCGCTCAACCTGATGATTCTGTGATTTGACGCGAGTGCAGGATGGAGATGAGCGACTTCTAAACTTTTCCTTCCACCCCCATCAAATACTCCATGTCCAAGACTCGATGATTCCCACCCATTCCAGCCTGGGAGAGGACAAGGAGAGAAGGGGAAACGTCAACCGAGTGACATTGGAAGGTCACCCAAGCCACCCTGTGATTTTCTGATTTGACGCGAGCACGGGATGGAGAAGAGCGACTGCTCAACTCTTCCTTCCACCCCCATTGAATCTCCCGTGTCCAAGACTCGATGATTCCCACCCATTCCAGCCTGGGAGAGGACAAGGAGAGAAGGGGAACATCAACCAAGAGACCTTGGTAGGTCACCCAAGGTGTGATGATTCCGTGATTTGACACAAACATGGGATGAAGAGTGACTGCTCAACTCTTCCTTTATCCCCATAGAATCTCCCATCTCCAAGACTTGATAAATCCCACCCATTCCAGCCTGGGAAAGAAGGACAGAGGGGAAACGTCAACCGAGTGACCTTGGAAGGTCACCCAAGGTCTGATGATTCTGTGATTTGACGCGAGTGCGGGATGGAGAAGAGCAACTGCTCAACTTTTCCTTCCAGCCCCATCGAGTCTCCTGTGTCCAAGACTTGATAAATCCCACCCCTCCCAGCCTGGGAAAGAAGGAGAGAGAGGAAATGTCAACTGAGAGACCTTGGAAGGTCACCCAAGCCACCCTGTGATTTTGTGATTTGATGCGAGTACAGGATGGAGAAGAGCGACTGCTCAACATTTCCTTCCACCCCCATTGAATCTCCTGTGTCCAAGACTCGATGATTCCCACCCATTCCAGCCTGGGAGAGGACAAGGAGAGAAGGGGAACATCAACCGAGTGACCTTGGAAGGTCACCCAAGGTCTGACAATTCCGTGATTTGACACAAGCACGGGATGGAGAAGAGCAACTGCTCAACTCTTCCTTACACCCCCATTGAGTCTCCCATGTCCAAGATTCAACGATTCCCACCCATTCCAGCCTGGAGAAGAAAACAAGGAGAGAAGGGAAATCCAACCAAGATCCCTTCCAGCCCAACCATCCGATGGTTCCGTGATCAACGCTCGCAGCGAGCGCTGGATGAAGAGCGACCTCACAATTCCTTCTGCCACCCCCACAGAATTATTTACACAAACCAGAGAGTTTTCCAAAGGGTTTGCAACCAATCTCTGACTTTCAGCTCCCAGGGAAACCCAACAAGTTGGGAAAACACACACCGGGGCTTGGATCAGCACAATGTCCACCCTTGAAGGTCCAGAGTCGGGGATCAAAGCACATTCCGTGAGGGAATGGGAAGGACTGGAACCACCAACCTGGAGATGAACTTCTCCTGCACGACCCACACCACCAAACCCGGCAGCATTTCCCACAAAAACTCCAAAAAAAATTCTGGATTCGACCTCCCCAGGTGCAGCTGGAGCAATGCAGCTCCCCGGCACTCCCAAGATCCTGAAACTCCTTCCCTCTCTGTCCCGATTTCGACAGCGGGAAAAGGCGTCGGCTCCGTGGGTTCCGGCACCGTCCCAAAACCACCGGCCCCAGCACAGCAGGGCTGGGTGACAACAACCACGGGTGGCACCAACACCGAAACCTGATGGTGGCGGGGATGGAGAGGGTGAGGGCTGGACAGGCCCAGCCGTGTCCTGGGATCCGTGGGATGGGATGGAATCAGGGATGGGATGGAATGAGGGATGGGATGGGATGGAAACTGGGATGGAAACTGGGATGAGATGGGATGGAAACTGGGATGGGATGGGATGGAAACTGAGATGGAAACTGGGATGGGATGGGATGGGATGGGATGGGATGGAAACTGAGATGGAAACTGGGATGGGATGGGATGGAAACTGAGATGGAAACTGGGATGGGATGGAAATTGGAATGGGATGGAAACTGGGATGGAAATTGGGATGGGATGCGAACTGGGATGGGATGGAATCAGGGATGGGATGGGATGGGATGGGATGGTCCCATAAGCAAGGGGCACCTTCCCCTCTCCCAGGGTGCTCCAAGCCCTCTCCAACCTGGCCTTGGAAACTTCCAGGGATCCAGGGGCAGTCACAGATCCTCTGGGAATTCCATCCCAGCACCTCCCCACACTCACAAGGAAGAATTCCTTCCCAAAATCCCATCCATCCCTGCCCTCTGGCACTGGGAAGCCATTCCCTGTGTCCTGTCCCTCCATCCCTTGTCCCAAGTCCCTCTCCAGCTCTCCTGGAGCCCCTTCAGGCACTGGAAGGAGCTCCGAGGTCTCCCTGGATCCTTCCCTTCTCCAGGCTGGACATTCCCAGCCCTCCCAGCCTCTCTCCAGCCCTTGGAGCATCTCCAGGGCCTCCTCTGGACCTGCTCCAGCAGCTCCACGTCCTCCTGCTGTTGGATCCTGGAGCTGGGTGCAGAATTCCAGGTGGGATCTCACCTGAGCAGGGCAGAGGGGCAGAATTCCCCTTTTCCTGCTGCCCATGCTGTGGGATGAGCCCAGAACATTGGGAATTTCCAGGACCTGAACACACGGATGCATCCTGTGGAACTTCTCACCCACCAACACCCCCAAATCCCTTCTCCCCAGGGCTGCTCTCCATCCTTTCCCCCAATCCGCATTTTCCTGGAATTACCTTGACCTCCACCCCACTCATAAACACAGCAAAAGGGATTTTTGGGATCATCCAGCCGCAAACGGGAGCTCAGAAATTCCAAAGAGGATTAAAAGAAATTGTAATCCCAAGAAACCGAGAATTCCACCGATTTTTCAGATTGCCCCAAACACTGCACTTGTCACCTCTGGATAATCCCGAGGGTACCTGAGACGTTCCCGGGATCTTAATTTTTATTCAAATTCCTCTTTTGTGTGGGTTTTTATTAAAAAAAAAAAAGAGATTTAATGAAGTTATTTGGGATTCATCCTCGTCTGCTTTTCCAAGGCTTTTAAGGAATGTCTAGAAATAGATGGGGAGGAATAAAAAGAAAGGAGGCTTTTCAAGGAAGGTGCCACTTAAACCTGACACATCCAGGGAGTCAGACGATGATGGATCACATGGATCGCATCCCGACGCCTTTTCCTGGGAATCACCCCCTGGGGGCTCTTCAGAAACGCCCAATTTGCAGGGAAAAAAAAAAAAAAATCCCTGGAGGGGGGTCCCAGGTGTGAGCCTGGCCCCGAGCCCTCAGCTGGTCCAGCTCATTTTCCAGCGGGATTTAAAAACCCCTGGATGGACAAAAAGAGAGGAATTTTCAGGGTGAGGGATCCCAGCTTGGATCAAATCCCCCTAAAGGAGGAAAACGTGTCCAGCTCCTCTTGGATATAGGAGGAAATTCCATAATTCAGCTTTTCCCTGCAGAACTGAAAGCAGCGGGAGGGGAGTCGTTCCTGAATCGTGGATCGTCTCATTCCGCAAAACTCGGATCTGGCACGGAGCTGGAGGCCATTCCCAGCTTTGGAGAATTGGGATTGGCCCAAGAACCGGCCAAGGTGGCCAATCCCAGCCCAGGGAAGATTTGGGATTCCCAGGAGATTGAGGGGTTGGGGCTTGGCCAGGGAAGGGAACGGGAATGATCCTGAGGGTCCTTTCCGACCTAAACAATTCCATGATTTTATGAGGAGCAATTCGAATTCCCGATTCCCAGAAAGTTTTGGACCTTGGAAGCAGCTCCGCAGCACTTGGGGGGCTCTGCTCCCCAAATTTCCCACTCCCAGGTGATCCCTTTGGAATCACAAACCAAAACATCCAAGATTTCCCAACATGTCCGAGAACCCAAATCCCCCCATCAGTGCAAAATTCCCAGGAGAGGACAATTCCCATCTTATTTCCCATCTTATTTCCCGTCTTATTTCACAATTTCCCATCTTGTTTCCCATCTTCTTTCCCTGCTTAAAATTAATTAAAACCTCCTGCAAAACTTCATAAAAATTTAAATTATTAATGGAATTATTAAATGGGTTGGGGTGAAAGGAGCTTTTAAAGCTCATCCGTTCCAACCCCTGCCTGGTGGTTTATTTATTATTGATTGATTAATTAACGTTCATTATTGCACCCTTTATTTTATTCATTATCCCCATTATTTTATTCATCATCCACTTCATTGTTATTCCTTTAATTTTTACACCCATTATTTTATTTAATACTGATTTTTCAGGAATATTTGACTTAAAATATGGGAAGAAAACCCCACAATTCCTTGATGCCAGACCTTGGAAAATCTGGAACAAATGGGAAAAAAAATCATGGAATGAGGGCTGGGAGAGGGGTGGAACCTCAGCCACTCCATGGAAAATGGGAAAACTGCTCCAGAGGTTTTGCCATGGAATCGCTGTGGTCCCATCCCTCACCTTGGGATTTTGGGAAATTTAATGTCCTCTCCCCAAAATTCCAAGACAACCCTGTGGTGGGTCCACCATGCCTCAGTAATGGTGATTATCATGGAAAATCTTGGAATTTTTCCCTATGGGAAGGAACCTTTGAGGGTCATTTTTTCCAACGCATTTCCATGAGCTGGGGACACCTCCCACTATCCCAGGATTCTCCAACCCGGCCTTGAACAATTCCAGGGATGGGGCAGCCACAGATTCTTGGGGAATTCCATTCCAGGGCCTCACCACCCTTGCAGGGAAGAATTCCTTCCCAATATCCCACCTAAATTTCCACTTTTTCCACTGGGAAGCCATTCCCTGTGTCCTGTCCCTCCATTCCTTGTCCCAAAGTTTTCTCCAGCTCTCCTGGAGCCCCTTCAGGCACTGGAAGGGGCTCCGAGGTCTCCCTGGATCCTTCCCTTCTCCAGGGCGGACATTCCCAGCTCTCCCAGCCTGGTTCCAAGCCTTGGAGCATCTCCATGGCCTCCTCTGGTTCTTCTCCAACATCTCCACATCCTCCTGATGTCGGATCCTGGAGCTGGAAGAAGATTCCAGGTGGGGGCCTCACCTGAGCAGGGCAGAGGGGCAGAATTCCCTCCTTTCCTGCTGCCACTGGGAATTTCTGGGATGTGGCCACACACAGCCAGGTCAAATCCCGTTTTTTATCAGTCCCTGAGGACAGGAGGGAATGCCCAGCAAAATCAGAGCTCAGGATCCAGGGGGAAGCTCTGGATTCACACAAACACTGAGAACTGTGCGATTTGGAAGATTCCGGAAAAGAATCCCGCATTCCCTGCTGGAAAAAGCTATTCCAGGACAGCAGGAGGAAGCCAAGCCCTCTGCTCCATCCTGAATCCATGGCAATTCCAGCAGCGGAAAAACGCCAACCCTAAATCCACCTCAGGGAGAAAACCAACTCCTCCATCAAAGCCAATCCATTCCTTTCCAATTAAATGAAAAGTGGGAATTCTCCAGCTCCGGGAGGCAGGAGCCGTCGGATCCAGGTGTTTTGATGGAGAAGGTTCAAGGGTGGCCATGGGGAAGAGGAGGTGTCAGCGGGAATATCACGGGATGGGCGGGAGGAATCGTGGAATGGTTTGGAAAGGGCCTAAAGGTCATGGAATTCCATGGGCAGGGATGCATTCCACTATCCCAGGTTGCTCCAAGCCCTGTCCAACCTGGCCTTGGAAACTTCCAGGGATGAGGAAGCCATGGAATTCCCTGGGAATTCCATTCCAGCCCCTCACCACCCTCCCAGGGAAGAATTCCTTCCTAAATTCCAATAAAAACCTCTCCATTTTTAATTCCAAACCCTTCTCTCTCCTCCCTGTTCCTCTGACAACTTGAAGCCTGGACTCTTGGTAAAGCTGATCCTGCTTGAACCCAATTTCCCTCTTTTTGGATGTTTCAGGGATTTAAAACAACTCCTCCAACTTCTTCCCACCAGGTCTTTGCTTGGAGCTGCTCCTTTCCAACCAAAATCCCAGGAATCAATGCGGAAATCCGATCCCGTTTCTCTCTGATCCCAAAAAATGCTTGTTCAGCTGTATTTTCCCCCCTGGGTGGCAACAATCAATAAATTCCAAATCACTTTAGTTGTGGAACACCAGGAAATTTAAGCTCGTCCTAAGCCGGGTCAGCTCATGGATTCAACCCTGGTGGCAGGAGCGACAACGAGGTGACACCGAGGTGGCACCGAGGGAGGGGTCAGGTCCCAAAGGTCCCACGTGGCTCTGAGGCCAAATTAACCTCAGTGACACCAATTCCAGCTCCTTTAAACCCAGCTTAAATCCAGCTTGGAGTGGGATTGGAGCAACATGGTCCAGTGCAAGGCCGGGCTTAATGACCTTCAAAAATCCTTCCAGACCCAACTCGTTTGATGTTCCCATGATCCTACTAGATTTTATGACTTTATTACCATGAAAATTAAAAAAAAAAAATCATTATCCTACAGATTGTGGTAAATTTCTCCGAAACATCAACACAAGGAGGTTTTTTGTTTTTTTTTTTTTTTTTTTGTTGGGAAAAGCATTTCCAAAGGCTGATCCAACAGGAAAATCCTCCTCTGGATGTTGATGATGACGAAGAGCTTTGTCCCTGCCTTGCTCAGCAGATTCCCGGGAACGGGCGTCGGATCGATCCCTGAGCAATGGAATAAATCCATAAAGGACTGGGTGGAAATCTGGGAGCTGATCCAGCTCCTGGGAGAGCCGGGATGGGAAAAAAATCCAGGGCTGGGAATGCAGGGATGGGAGGAATTCCAAGGATGGAGATGTCAAGGTGCTTAAAAAAGGAGGGGGAATTAATTAATTAAGGGAAAATAATCTTTAATTAGAGCTGCCCCATCCCCTCGGGGCAGCCACAGCTTCTTTAGGATTTCCATTCCAGGGTCTCACAGGGAAGAATTCCTTCCCAATGGGAAAAGCCTGGGAATGACGATTCCCAATTTAACACCATTTCATGGATCCATGGAATGGTTTGGGTGGGAAGGGACCTCAAAGCTCTCCTGGATGTGAGTGGTGACACCTTCCTCCATCCCAGGTTGCTCCAGCTTGGATTTGGACACTTCCAGGGATGGGACAGCCACAGCTTTTCTGGGAATTCCATTCCAGACCCTCACCAGCTGTCACCGTAACCAAATTCGTTCCCAATATCCAACTGAATCTCTCAGTTTTTAGTTTCAGATTCCCAACCTTGACATGAGCGGGTCCTTTCCCTTTTCCACCACCATTCCAAGGACTTTTGAGGATCCTTTTCCCCATTCCATGGGGTGGGGTTTGAAGGCACCTCAAGACCTTTTGTTCCACCATTCCCTTTGCCGCTGACTGCCAGGAAAACCATCGGATATTTCATTGTCCCAAGGGAATTTATCAGCGAAAAAGGAGTGGCAGGACTCTCAGGATTGTTTATTTATCCACCAGAAATCCAAACCTGGGACATTCCTGCTCATCCAGCCGCTCTGGAAGAGGCGGAATGCAGGGATAACACGGCCCGACGGATCCGACAGCGTCGGAACTCAACTTCCCCCTTTGATTTTCCGGAGATACAACTCCGGGATTTGCAACTCGGGAATGATTTGCACCCCAAATGACACCCCTGGAGTAATTCCCGGACCCAGATAAACCGGGATAACGCGTCCTGGGATGTGCTCTGGGAGAGCTCCAAGCTGGCCAAGCTCTTCCTCAGCACTTTCAGGAGCCAAACCAGGGAGGAGGAATTTTTTGCATAGGGATGAAGTTCCCAGATTTCTCTGCCAGCTTGGAACTGCAGCTCCTGCCAGCTCCTTCCCGAAGGGGTAAATACCGGGATAATTTTAAATATTGGTATTCCGATGAGTCTGGGAATTGCAGAGGCCTGGCTGGAGCGGCTGACGGTGGCTACAAATGGAATTCATGGAATTACGACTTCCCTGAGGGAGGAAACCCATGGAAAATGAGCATCTCCATGAGCTGATCCCGCTGGAGAACCAGGAGGTGGAATCCAAGAGGGAATCTGATGTTCCCCAGCGTTGGATCAAGCACCATCCAAAGGTTCCAAAATAGCGACGCTCTACGAAACCCAAAATCCCCTCCCTGCTGCAAACGCCCTGATTCCACTGGGAATCAAAATCCCGGAGATTCGGGGTGAGATTGAGCCCCACAATCCATGGAATGCTTTGCGTGGGAAGGGACCTCCCAGACCATCTCGCTCAACCCCATTCCATGGGGCAGGGACACCTTCCACCATCCCAGGCTGCTCCAATCTTTTCCCAACTTGCCCTTGGACACTTCCAGAGATGGGACATCCACGACTCCTCTGGGAAGTTCCAACAAATCACACCCTCAGAGGAAAAGAATTCCCAAAGAAACCTTAAAACCAACCAAGGACTATTTCGGAAGTGTGAAAACCCAATTTCCCCCTTATTCCTGAAAAGCACCGTGGAGAAGAGGAGCAGGGAATGATTCCACACTTTTTATTCCCCTCTCCTTTAATTGGTTGCTCCAGAGTTTAAAAGAAAACTCTGGGAAACGACTTTCCGTAGCTCCTAATTAAGCCGTGGAATTTGGCAACGCAGCCAAATCCCATAAATAGGTTCAAAGGAGAATTTGATGAGTTCAAGGAGGACAGGAGCATTTAAAGGGGATATTCCAAGGTCGGGAAATCCCCAGGAGCAGGGAAGGTTCACCCTTCCCTTTTTCAGAGGAATTTTTCCTCCTTCTTCCAGAGGAATTTTTGCCGTGGAGAACGGAACGCAGCCGCGAGAAACATTCCTACCCCTCCCATCTCCCAACATCCCACTTTGCATCCGTGTCTTTGGCTTCCTCCCATCCCTTCTGGCCTTGAGGACACGGGGAGAAGACTCCAAAAAAAAAAAAAAAAACCCCCAAAAAAAAACCCCTGGAGGCTTCAAAGAGCAGCTTCAGAAAAAGGGAAAAGATGGAATTTTTTTTCCCGTCTTATCGGAGCGTGTGCGGCCGCTTTCCGACGCTCCCGATCCGAACTTCACAGCTCTGGTAGCTCCTTTAAACTCCAGGGAGAGGGAAAAAAAAAAAAAAAAAGGAATTTAGGAAGCTGCCAGAGAGCTGATAAGGAAAAGAGCCCGGGATGAATGGAAGGATCTGCATGAAAGCAGCGAAATCGCCGGGATGACCTCGAGCCTCTCAAAGGAGCTCTGGAATTTTATCCGGAGGCTTTTGTGATCCCGTATCTCTCCCGACGCCAATTAATCACTTTTTCAGCCTCTCGCCTTATCAAACCTCGGAGAGGTCAAGGGCTTGGGGAGATCAGCCCTGGAAAAGTTTGGATTTGAAGGGAAGAGGGCAAATGAGGACAGAAGGATGGGAATTCTTTTTGCCGAGGCGTGGGAGAAGAAACGGGACCGGGATTGAGCTGGAAGAGGCGTTTCTCATCCCAAAATGGTGGGAGAGGAGCTGGAGGGCACCACGGGATGGGATTGGGACTGGGATGGGAGGGAAAGAGGAGCTGGAGATCCCAGGGAAGGGACTGGTGGGGAGCAGGATGCCCATCCAACATCTTATCCAAGGTTCTGGGACAGCATTCCCAAAAAAAAAAACCTTGGGAGTGTTTTAATTCATAAGAAGCTTAATGAACTGAAGATGCCCCACAAGATCCATTATCCCAGGAGAACTTTGTGATCCATTATCCATGATTTTTTAACAAACCTTTAGGTCCTCATTGGTTCCCATCCAAACCAGATCCAAACCAATGGATCCAAATTCCACCTTCCCTTGACTTGTCCTCTTGGAAAAGCCACGTTCCCGGGGTTTGTGGGGAAATTTTGGGCAATTTTTCTCATCCCAAAATGGTGGGAGAGGAGCTGGAGGGCACCATGGGATGGGATTGGGATTGGGATTGGGATGGGAGGGAAAGAGGAGCTGGAGATCCCAGGGAAGGGACTGGCGAGGGGTGGGATGTCCATCCAACATCTTATCCAAGGTTCTGGGACAGCATTCCCAAAAAAAAACGTTGGGAGTGTTTTAATTGATAAGAAGCTTCATGAACTGAAGGTGCCCCAGAAGATCCCAGGAGAACTTTGTGATCCATTATCCATGTTTTTTTAATAAACCTTTAGGTCCTCATTGGTTCCCATCCATACCAAATCCAAACCAAGGGATCCAAATTCCACCTTCCCTTGACTTGTCCTCTTGGAAAAGCCACGTTCCCGGGGTTTGTGGGGCAATTTTGGGATGGGAAAAGCCGGTTTTCCAACCTCCGAGGTGGAGGTTGGGTGAAGCTGCTGAAGATGATTCCCACCTTGAGGATGGATCATTTTGGGTGGTGATATTCCATGGAATCCCACTCCTCTGATCAGCTAAAATTCACTCCCAAATCCCAAATTTTCATTCCTGAACTTCCCAGAAATTGGAGTGAAGATTTTTCGAGTGGGACATTCCAACACTGACTCAAACATTTCCTAAAAATCCGTAATAAATTCATCTCATTTTGCTTTTCCAATCGGAATCTTCCAAGGATTAATGGGAATAAGCTCTTTGGAAATGGGGAATTTTGAGAGGAATGCTTTGAACTCTGAGCCAAAAACCCGGGAACAAGCAACAACCTGCACCGATCTGAGAAAAACCTGGAATGATCAGAGTTGAGGGAAGAAGGTTTCTCCCCGCACCAAAAATTCCTGCAGGAAAAGGAATTCTGCCAATCTGAGGTGTCTCCATTTTGTGTTTTGTGTCAAGAAAAACGTCAGGGACTGGAAATCCAATACCACAAGAACTCCAGACCAGAAAATTCCATAAAAACACCAGAAAGGATGTTATTTTTCCTTATTTTCCGGGAATTCCTGGTGGTTTTGGTGCTGCCTTGTGAGAGAGATTCAGGATTCACCCTGGCTCAGCTAAACTGTTGTTTTTTGTTTTTTTTAAAATTCCCAGTTTTTGTCCTCTTGCATCATCCAAGGAATGGCTTCCCACTGCCAGAGGGCAGGGAAAGATGGGATTTGGGAAGGAATTCCTGGCTGGGAGGGTGGTGAGGCCCTGGAATGGAATTCCCAGAGAAACTGTTCCTGTCCCAACCCTGGAATTGTCCAAAGCCAGCTTGGAGCAACCTGGGATAATGGAATTTGTCCGGGGGACTGGATGGGATTTTTCCCTTCCCAAACCATTCCATGATTGATATCCCTGATTTTCCCCTAAGGATGGGGGGTTTTTTTAAGGGAAAAAAGGCCAAGTTTGGCTTTTTGGGGCAGTGGCAGCTGGGGGGAGGCAGAGAGGGAGAGGAGCAGGGAAAAAATTCCGGTGGCAGCTGCAGAATCCTGACCCTCCCCACCACATGTCCAAAACACCCTTTCCTCGAACTCCTGTTTTTTAACTCCTTAGGGAAAACTTCATTTCCATGAAAAAATTTCCATTCGTGCCAATCCCGAGGGAAAAAGATTCAATTTAAAGATTTAAACTTAAAAAGGTGGAGCCTGCATGGAGGAAAAGCCCAAATGTGGAGGAAGATTGGAAAAGTGGGATCACCAACAGAGGTCGGAAAAGAGCAGGAAAAGGACAAAAATTCCAACAAAACAGTAAAAATTCACCTTTTTTTTGGGAATTCAAGAGGTCATGGGAGGACCTCCCATGAACTTTTTGGGAACTTAGATCATGAGATGTTGATATTTTATGGATTTAACATGGGGAAAATCTAAAATCTAAATACACATCCTAAAATTACATTCCAGAATGGAATAACTTTAAATCCCAGTTCCAAGCCTGCCTTTCCTGAGATTTACCACTGGGAGGAGAAAGGGAATATTTGATAACAGCAAAAAAAACACAAGGAATAATCCACAACAACCCTAAGGGAAAAGCAGCACCGAGGAAAAAAACTTGGAAAAAGTTTTGTTTTCCTTGCTAAGCCCAGCCCCGAGTGGAAGAAAAACGAGGCTCGGAGCACATCCCGTGCTTTCTGAACTCCAAAATATTCATGGAATGAGGTCGGGAAAAGAGCAGGGAACTACAAACAGCAAATCTGAGCCGGAGAGAAAAATATTCCTCCTCCTCCTCCTCCTCCTCCTCCTCCTCCTTGGCCAGAGCCACGGCAAACATCGGGCACAGCTCCTCCTCCGGGGGGGTCGAATTCCTCGGAAATCCCGAGCTGGGGCTTTGGAATTTGGCTTTTCCTTGTCCTCGGGAAGCGGCAGCTGGCGGGGAGCAGGTGATTCCGAGGCCACCTGTCGTCATTTGATCGGGATGAGGGAGGATTCCAGCAGCAGGAGGAGGAGGAGGAGGAGGATTTGGGATGAAAACAAGGGATCCTTGTTTTCCCCAGGGCGTCAACTCCGTTTAACTCCCTGTGGAATTCGATCCTTAAAAAATAATAATAAATAAATCCCATCCCTGGGATGATGGGAGCAATTAGAGGGTGAAAAACGAGACGGCCTTCCCGAGGTCACCTCCTAAAAATCCAATGACCTCCTGCTCCTTCTCCGACAGGGAGAAAAACATGGAAGCTGCAGCTCTCCCCCTCTTCCCGCCGGGATATTTTTAGGCCCGGGGAGATAAGGCTGGAAAACATTCCAAGCTCCAAGACAGGCACTCCAGACAGCAAATCCCATTTGGGAAAAGAACTTCCCCCCCTCTCCTCCTCCTCCTCCCTCCCCGCTGAGCGAAACCGCAAAATCCTCCGTAGGAGGAAAATTACGGGATCGGAGTTTGCGCTGCTTCCCTACTCCCAAATCCAGGAAAAAAAAAAAAGAGTTGGGATTGTTCCTCGGGACATCAGAGGGGACGAAAAGCAGAGGGAGAACGGAGGGAAGGGTTTGTTATCCGCAGGGAAACGGGGCCATATGTTGTGAGGATAAAAACCGCTCCGATGGCGTGACTCGTGCCCGGGATCCGCGATCCGGGGGCTCGGCGCAGTTGGTGCGGAATCTGCCGTCCCAGCTGCCGGGAGGAGGGGAAGGGAGGTGGGAAAACAGGGATGTTGCCCAGTTTTTCCCCTTTTCCCAAACCTTCTCCACATCCTGGAGAAATATTGATCGGCAGCTTCCTGCTGGGAAGAGGGAAAAGGGGGGAATTTTGGCCCTTGGTGAGATCCCGGCTGGAATTCTGCGTTCAGATCTGGGGTGCAAGGGCAGAGGGATGTGGAGATGCTGGAGCAATTCCAGAGGAGGTCATGGAGATGCTCCAGGGGATGGAGAGGGGCTGGGAATGTCCAGCCTGGAGAAGACAAGGATCCAGGGAAACCTCAGAGCCCCTTCCAGTGCCTGAAGGGGCTCCAGGAGAGCTGGAGAGGGAATTTGGACAAGGGATGGAGGGACAGGACACAGGGAATGGCTTTAAACTGGCAGAGGGAATTTTGGGATATTGGGAAGGAATTCTTCCCTGTGGTGAGGGGCTGGAATGGAATTCCCAGCCCCATCCCTGGAATTGTCCAAGGCCAGGAATTGGAGCATGCTGGAATAGTGGAGGCATTCCATCCTGCCCATGGAATTCCATGATCTTGAAGGTCCCTTCCCACCCGAACCATTCCAGGATTTTGTGCTGCTGTTAAACCACGCTTGGAGCATCTGGAGCTTGGATCCAGAGCCGCCGATGGATCCATCCTGACATTCCAGTGGATCCCAGTGGATCCAGGTCCCTCTGGACACCGCAGAAAAATCCCTCTAAAAACCAACAGGGTTCCCACAGGGAATAATGACTTCATTCCAAAGTTTCTCAGGGAATTCAAACACACCAAATCCAGGACTAATCCAGATCCAGCTCATAAACTCCGAGGAAAATTCCAAACAGGCCTAAATATCCTTGAAACTTAAAAAAAAAAAACAACCCAAAAAAACCCCAAAAAACCCCAAAAACTAAAACTAAACAAACCCAGAACGCCAGAAACAGATGTGGATTTTTTTCCCATGGATTAAAACACGGATATTTCAATTTGGGAACCGAATCAGGGAATTCAATCACCAACATTCCACCTAAAAATGCTCCTTTGGCACCGAAAATCACGCCAGGAACCCGAACGCTTCCGAGTCCTGCCACTCCTTGGAAGGAGCTTTGCCGAAGGAATTTCCAAAGAGCAAAACCTCATCCCAAACCCAGCCCGGGAGAGTGACTTGGCAGGTGCGGGAGCATCTGCCGCTTCCAGAGGCTCCTCTGGCAGGAGGAGCGGATTCCAGAGGCTCACACCCATTGGATACTCCTCAAAACTTGGCCTGGATGGGCGGTGAGGATGAGGAAGGATCATTTTCCACTAAAAATCTTGGATATTTGGGTTACAGGAGCTTCCCTATGCATAGAAGGAAAGGAAAACTCAGAGTCTCAGCCAGAGCGGGAAAAAGGGGAAGGAATTTAGGATTTTTTTTGGGAATCTTTTCCAAAAAAAACCCAAACCAGGAGAGCCAGAACACTCCCTCCTCTCTTCTCCAAGGTTTTATCCTTTTTCCAGGTGGGAGATGGGAAACTGCAGTTTCCCAACACTGTTTTTCCCAGTTTTTACAACCGTGTTTCCCTAATATTTTAGGATGGGCTTGGAGGTGACTGGGCCACGTTCCCTTCCTCCTCCAAGCACAGGAAACTTGGAATTCTCCCATTCAGCGCCCAAATTCCACCATCTCCAAGGATGGGCATCTCCCCGCCATTCCTGCTGGCCAAAACCATGGAAAACGACCAACGGGAGACCCCTCCATGCTGCAGCCATGGAATCCTTTCCATGGAAAATCCTGGTTTTCCCTTCCCCACCACTCCCTTTTAGGTGGAGAGGACACTTGGATTCGTTCCCAGCCTCCTGGTAAGGAGGAGCTCGTTAAGCGCCGGCGTTAATTTGGTGGTGCCCTCTTGGAATCCACCGTGGATCCATCTGGGAGATGCTGTCCCCCAACTCCCAATGATCCGACGGTTTGGGATGAAATTCCGGGAATGATCAGGCGGCACCATCTGGGTCGGAGCTTTGGATCTGCACCAGAGCCATCCCCACAGCCCGGTCCTGGATGCTCCTCATGGAATCCGGGAGAGATCCCAACGATCCGGCCTTTCCATTATCTGTTTTCATGGGATCTCTGCCATTCAAAGTTATCCGTATGTGGATCTGTTATCCAGAAAAAAACAGGGAAAAAATCCAGGCAAAAAAAACCAGGAAAAAATCCACTGGGATGGCTCCCAGATTGTCCAGCCCATGGAAGCTGGACCCATCACGTTCCTGCTCCCATGCCGTGGTTTCATTCCCATTTTTCCGAGGGTTTTGCGGGCAGGAATCCCATTTGGAGGATTTAGAGCTGTTCCTGTGCTGGCTCCAGCCTGGAAAAATTTGGCTTCACCCCCAGATTTCTCCTCGCTTCTCTGGTGGTGCTGGATTGGGAAAATCGGGGAGACTCGGGAACAACGGCCGAGGAATGTGGGAGGTGGGATGAATCCATGACAGGGAGCCATGGAATGGTTTGGGTGGGAAGGGACCTTTAGGACCATGGAATTCCACTCCTTTTCCATGGGCAGGGATATTTTCAACTATTTCAGGATGCTCCAAGCCTCATCCATCCTGATAAATTCCAGGGATCCAGGAACAGCCACAGCTTCTCTGGGAATTCCATCCCAGCTCCTCACCACACTCACAGCAAGGAATTCCTTCCCAAAAATCCCATCTATCCCTGCCCTCTGGCAGTGGGAAGACATTCCCTGTGTCCTGTCCCTCCATCCCTTGTCCCAAGTCCCTTTCCAGCTCTCCTGGAGCGCCTTCAGGCACTGGAAGGGGCTCCAAGATTTCCCTGGATCCTTCCCTTCTCCAGGCTGGACATTCCCAGCTCTCCCAGCCTCTCTCCATCCCTTGGAGCATCTCCATGGTCTCCTCTGGACCTGCTCCAGCAGCTCCACGTCCTCCTCATGTTGGATCCCAGAGCTGGATGCAGAATCCCAGGTGGGACCTCACCTGAGCAGGTCAGAGGGGCAGAATTCCCCTTTTCCTGCTTCCCTGATATGGAATGAGCCCAGAACACTGGGAATTTCTGGGATGTGAGTGCACACAGATGGGACACGTCCCACCAACACCCAAAACTCCTTCTCCTTGGAACTGCTCTCCATCCCTTCATCCCCCAGCCTGGATCCAGGAGGGAAAGGAGCAGCTCCTCCAGCAGCACGAGGGCTTTTCCACATTCCCCTTCCATCCTTGCTCCGGAGAAAGTTTGGGATGCTGAAATCCCTTTTTTTTTTAAATCAAAGTGGAATTCTCCAGCCGTGCAGCAAGAACAATAAAACATTCCTGAATCCAAGGGATCCTCTGGAGAACTGCAGGAGGAGAGGCCCACCTGCTCCATCCCCCTTAAACCTCCTCCTTAAAAATCCGCTACATCCCAAAATCCATGGAATTGGCTGCAGCCACCTCGGGGTTTTCCAGGAGCTGTTGATCCCATTTATGGAGATTTTGTGTCCATCCCATTCCACGGGATTGATGGCGCCCATCAAACAATTAAAGCTTCAAAATTCCGAGGATCCCAACCCTCTGCAGGACTCAGATCGGGAAAAAAAATGCAGAAATCCGCCATTAAATCCCATTTTTCCAGGGTTTGGAAGCAGGCTGGGCACAACCAGGTTTATCAACAGCTCCGTGCTGATTCCAAAATTATATCCATGGCTCAGGGCTTTTGTTCCTGTTCCTCCTCCTCCTCCTCCCCCAAAATTCCACGCAGGAATAAAAGAGCTGCACTCGTTAATTTGGGATTAAACACAAAAGGTAATGGGGGAAAAAAAATCACAGAGGCCTCCAACCTCCTGCATTTTCCATTCATCCCGAGCTATTCCGGGCTCCGCCTGCTGCTGGGCACCCTCGGAGAAAAACATTCCCGGAGCAAAATCCGATGGTTCCGTCGGCGCCCGCCCCCAAAATTACCGCAGCGGCTGCTCCGGGCCTGGAGTGGCAGCGGCTCCTCCTTCCCTGTGGCAGCTCCTGGGGTAATTCCTTGCTCCTGCTGGGAGCCCAAGAAAAGCTTTTTTTGGGGGTTTTTTTTGGGTAATATCCGTGGTTTTTTCCATAGCGGGATCGGCATCGGCTCGCGCGGAATCGCGTCAGCGATAAACGGGAAAAAAATCCCGAAGCGCTCTCAAGTCTCGATTCCGTGTTACAGGTGGAAGGAAAAGGCCTCTGGAATTTGAAAATTGAGGTTTGGACCCTAAAACCTGAGGGTTTGATCCTAAAATCTGAAGTTCCGATCTCAAATCTGAGGTTTTCATCTTAAACCTGAGGTTTGGAGCCCAAACTTGAGGTTTTGGTCCTAAAATTGGAGGTTTTCATCCTAAACCTGAGGTTTTGATCCCAAACTGAAGGTTTTGATCCTAAACCAGAGATTTGGATACTAAACCTGCTAAACCTGAAGGTTCTGATCCCAGACTTGAGGTTTTGATCCTAAAAGAGGAGGTTTTCATCCTAAACCTGAGGTTTGGATTCTAAAATCTGAGGTTTGGATCCTAATCCTGAGATTTCGATCCCAAAGCTGAGGTTTTCGTCCTAAACCTGAGGTTTGGATCGTAAACTGAAAGTTTTGATCCTAAACCAGAGGTTTGGATCCCAAACTTGAGGTTTTGATTCTAAAATGGGAGGTTTTCATCATAAACCTGAGGTTTGGATCCTGAAATCTGAGGTTTGGATCCTAAACTGAAGGTTTGGATCCTAAACCTGAGGTTTGGATCCTAATCCTGAAGGTTCTGATCCCAAACTTGAGGTTTTGATCCTAAACCTGTGTTTTTAATCCCAAACATGAGGTTTTGGTCCTAAAATCTGGGGTTTTGATCCCAAACCTGAGATTTTGGTCCTAAATTTGCGGTTTGGATCCTAATCCTGAGGTTTTGCTCCTGAAATTTGAGGTTTTGATCCTAAACCTGTGGTTTGGATGCTAAACCTGAGGTTTTGGTCCAAAAATCAGATGTTTTGATCCCAAACATGAGGTTTGGATCCTAATCCTGAGGTTTTGTTCCCAAACCTAAGGTTTTGATCCTAAACCTGAGGTTTGGATGTTAAACCTGAGGTTTTGATCCTAAAATCAGAGGTTTTGATCCTAAATCTTAAATTTGTTCATGAAATTTGAGGTTTTGATCCTAAACCTGAGGTTTGGATCCTAATCCTGAGGTTTTGATTCTAAAATCAGGGGTTTTGCTCCTGAAATTTGAGGTTTTGATCCTAAACCTGAGGGGCATGCTAAACCTAAGGCTTTGATCCTAAAATCAGAGGTTTTGATCCTAAATCTTAAGTTTGGTCCTGAAATTTGAGGTTTTAACCCTAAGTCTGACCCTTTGATCCTGAACTTGAGGTTTGGACCCTAATCCTGAGGTTTTGATCCTAAATCTTAAATTTGCTCCTGAAATTTGAGGTTTTGACCCTAAGCCTGAGGTTTGGATC
Source organism: Setophaga petechia (assembly GCA_024362935.1). Classification (NCBI taxonomy): domain Eukaryota; kingdom Metazoa; phylum Chordata; class Aves; order Passeriformes; family Parulidae; genus Setophaga; species Setophaga petechia. The sequence goes on from JANCRA010000098.1 coordinate 79,835, forward strand.
CTAATCCTGAGGTTTTGATCCCAAACCTGAGGTTTTGCTCCTGAAATTACAGGTTTTGATCCTAATTCTGAGGTTTTGATCCTAAAATCAGACGTTTTGATCCCAAATCTTAAGTTTGGGTCCCAAACTTGAGGTTTTGATCCCAAACCTGAGGTTTTGATCCACTAAAAAGGTCCCAAACTGACGTCATCATCATCCTTGGTGGGCCCAGATTTGTTCTGGCAAGAAGGGCCCCGTGGCAGGACTCGTTATCAGCTCTTAATTGATAACAGCTTTTAATTACCAAAATCCACTTAATTACTCATTTTCCTCAAACGAACCAGATCGACGGCTCCGATAGCGCCGATTCCGCTCGGATTCCCGGTTTTTCACCCACTTTGTGGGATTGTTTGTGGGATACCCCAAAATTTCCTGGGGTGGGAACGTGCAGGAACGCGAGGCGCTCCTCCAATCCCCCAAAAACTCTTCCCGAGATTCCCAAAAATGGGAGAAGCAATCCCAAGGGGTTTTTTTAGCTTGGGATAAGGAGCTGGATAAGCTGTGGATGAATTCCTGGTTTTTTGTGTTTTTTCCAGGGATAGACTGAGTGGCTGCTCTCCATTCCCAGATCCATCTGGAGAAGTTTCCGGTGTTTTTATCGGGATCTTGGAGGACGTGGAAAGGAGGGTTGGAGCTCCCCTTTCCCTCATCCATTCCGGCTTTTCCCAAGTCATTCCCAAGCTCCTCCTGCACCTCCCTTCCCAGTTTTCCTCAGGTTGCATCCCAAGGGATGCACATCCGAGATTGATCCGACATCAATCCAACTTCCCTTTGGTGTTGGAATGACAGGAAAACAAGCTGGAAAATCAAGTTGGAATTTTCATGGCCCCATTGAATTCCCACATTTTATCAGGAGAATCCCAAATCCTAACAGCAATGGCTGGGCCGTGTGGGTCAGCCTGGAATCCCCACCTGGAATTCCCACCTGGAATTCCCACCTGGAATCTGGACCCAAAATGAATTTAAAGTCCCTAAAGAGATCCTGCGTTATCCCGAGTCGATTTTTTTTTGGATACATGGATGCTAAGCAAGGAAAATTCCTGGACAAATAAGGCAATAGGGAAAAAGAGGGAATTTGGAATGAAGACATGAGGAATCGCAGGGCAGAGAAGGGAACCAGGATGGCAGCTCCATTCCCTAAGGATTTTTCCAACAAAAATCCTGAACTTTGACATTCCGAGTCCCAGATTTCCCCCTCAGCTGAAAATAATTCCCTGTGGCACCTTTCCCAGCAGGATTTTTCCAGCCTTTGGCAAAGAATTCCTAGGAATGTACATCCCTTCCTTGTTTTCTCACATTTCATGGATAATTCCCTGATTTTTTTTTTTTTTTTTTTTTTTCCAGCCAGAATCATAATTTTTTGGGATATCTGTGAAATCTGCAGCCAGGAGGTGAAGTTCATGGAATCATGGAATGGTTTGGGTTGGGAGAGACTTTGGAAGATGATCCGATCCCACCCTAATGGGACACCTCCCATTATCCCAGGTTGCTCCAAGCCCCGCCCAACCTGGCCTTGGGCACTTCCAGGGATGGGAATTCCCTGGGAATTGCATCCCAGCCCCTCACCACCCTCCCAGGGAAGAATTCCTTCCCAATATCCCAAATTCCCTCTGCCAGTATAAACCATTCCCTGTGTCCTGCCCCTCCATCCCTTTTCCAAAATCCCTTTCCAGCTCTCCTTGAGGGGATCCCCTCTCCCTGGGAACAATTCCCGAAACCTCTGGATCACGGGAACTCTCATCCCTGGTAAACTTCCAGCTCTCCCAGGGCTGTTTAATCCCTAATTTTCCACAGCTTCATTAGGCAACCACATGCAAATCACTTCCCTTTTCCCTCTGCTTCCCGTGGCTCAGCATTCCAGGAAAAAGCCGGGAATGCGCCGAGGAGTGGAGCACTTCCGTGTCAAGCCCAGGCATGGAATAAATTCTCCCAAATTAATTCCCAGAGCCCAGGGAACGACACTCCGGGCACCTGAGCAACTCCAGGGCGTGTCTGGAATTAATTATCATAAATCCCTGGATATTCATCAGTTGAGTCAGGCGGGGAAATACTTGGAAAGCAGAGAGGGGAGGGGGTGGGGTGATCCCGATCCCGTTTTATCCAATCCCGTTTCTCCCGTGGCTGAAATGGGGATGGAAAACGGTTTGGAGCGGGAAAAGGGGGGAATTCTGCCCCCTCTGCTGGAATTCCCACCTGGAATTCTGCACCCAGCTCTGGGGTGTAAAAGGATGTGGAGATGTTGGAGAAGGTCCAGAGGAGGCCATGGAATTGCTCCAAGGGTTGGAAACAGGCTGGGAGAGCTGGGAATGTCCAGCCTGGAGAAGGGAAGGATCCAAGGAAACCTCAGAGCCTCTTCCAGTGCCTGAAGGGGCTCCAGGAGAGCTGGAGAGGGAATTTGGACATGGAATGGAGGGACAGGACACAGGGAATGGCTTCCCACTGCCAGAGGGATAGATGGGATTTTGGGAAGGAATTTTTCCCTGTGAGGGTGGTGAGGGGCTCGGATGGAATTCCCAGAGAATTTGTGGCTGCCCCATCCCTGGAATTGTCCAAGGCCAGGCTGGAGCAACCTGGGATTGGGATTTTCCCTTCCAACCCACACCATGGGGTTTGAGCATTTGATGAAGAGTTTCCATGAAATTTCCATGAAATTGCCACGATTTTGATGAAGTTTTTTTAAGCCTGGAATTTTTGATCCTGTTGAAACTCCCGCCCGGATCTGGACCCACCCCCAAAGCTGCCTCGTCCCTCCCATCCCTTAAGGACAAAGAGGATGGCCTGGAATTTCTCCATCATTCCAGTCCCTGGCCCTGTGGGAGCCCCATCCCATTCCCAGACCACAGAATTCCACTGGAAATCCTTCTCTTCCCAATTGGAGCCAGACTGAGAGAACTGGGAATGTCCAGCATGGAGAAGATCCAGGGAGATCTCCAGCCTGAAGGGGCTCCAGGAGAACTGGAGAGGGACTTGGGACAAGGGATGGAGGGACAGGACACAGGGAATGGCTTCCCAGTGGAAAAAGTGGAAATTTGGGTGGGATATTGGGAAGAATGTCTTGGCTGTGAGAGTGGTGATGGGCTGGGATGGAATTCCCAGAGAAGCCCCTGGATCCCTGGAAGTGCCTGAGTTGTTGTGCAGGACTTGGAGCCCAGGTGGGATCAGTGGGATCATTCATTCCCGTGATCCCAAGGTTGATCCCGTAATCCCTCCCAACAGGGAGAACACGCGGAACCAATTCCTGGGATTTTTCCCTCCTTGTTAATGGGATTAGGTTCGTTAGTGCCACACTAATGACCTCAAAACTGACCTATCAGGGGATCCCGACGTGTCTTGAGCTCTTCCCATTCCCAGGAATTCCTGGATAATTTAATTCTGTCTGGACACTGCCCTGCTCCAGAGAACCCTGGACAAGACAATTCCAACAATCCAAGGCCTGGACAAGACAATTCCAACAACCGCAACCTCAGCAACTCCTTGATTCCATGGGATTTGTGTTTTCCACCAATCCCTACATCCCTGGAGGCTCCCAAGGGAATTTTCCCCATTGGAATGCGGAGCCAAGTCATTCCCAAACACTTCCAATAATCACTGACCGCCCCATCCTGGTGTTTCCCCATTTTTGTCACATCCCTTAGGGACACATCCAACCCTACTCTGCCCTAAACCTGGATAAGGTTGGAGATTGGCTGGAATTTCCTCACAGAAAGCGGGATTAGACCTTGGAATGGGAATGACCATCCCTGGAGATGGAAATCGGGGCCATGGTGGGACTGGGTCCCAAGTTGGGCTCGATGATCCTGGAAGCCTTTTTTGACCTCACAAATTCCATAAATAAACTCGCAATTCCCGCAATTCCATAAATAAACTCGAGTCCAACTGGTCCAGGCTCTGAACCTGAAACCTGAGGTTTGGATCCTAAACCTGAAATTTTAAACCCAAACCTGAAATTTTTACCCCAAACCTGAGGTTTTTCCCCCTGAAATCCTGGGATCCAGAGTTTGGATCCCAAACCTGAGGTTTGGACCCTAAACCAGAGGTTTTGATCCTAAACCTGAAATTTTTACCCCAAACCCAAGGTTTCAGTCCTGAACCTGAGGTTTCCCCCCCTGAAATCCTGGGATCCAGGGTTTGGATCCCAAACCTGAGGTTTTGATCCTAAATGTGAAATTTTTACCCCACACTTGAGCTGTCAATCCTGAACCTGAGGTTTTTCCTCCTGAAATCCTGGGATCCAGGGTTTGGATCCCAAATCCTGAGGTTTGGATCCCAAACCTGAAGTTTTGATCCTAAACTGGAGGTTTTGATCCTAAACCTGAAATTTTTACCCCAAACCCAAGGTTTCAATCCTGAACCTGAGGTTTTTCCTCCTGAAATCCTGGGATCCAGGGTTTGTATCCCAGACTCTGAGGTTTTGATCTGAAACCTGAAGTTTTTACCCCAAACCCGAGGATTTATTCCCTTCTAGAAGTTGCTAATGGAAAGCTCAGGGAGAAAAAAAGGAATTTAATTCCGAGCTGTGCACAGAGAAGAATTCCTTCCCAATATTCCAAATATTCCCCTCCTCTGGCAGTGGGAGCCATTCCCTGTGTCCTGTCCCTCCATCCCTTGTCCCAAAGTTCTCTCCAGCTCTCCTGGAGCCCCTTCAGGTACTGGAAGAGGCTCTGAGGTCTCCCTGGATCCTTCCCTTCTCCAGGCTGGACATTCCCAACTCTTCCAGCCTGTTTTCCTCTCCTTTAATAATATTTTCCAACGATCCAACACATTTGTTCCTCCCAAAAAACCACCGAGATTTGCCAGCACTATCACCTGGATATTTCTGTTTGCCCTTTTTATTGGCATAAAAATCAGCTTTTATTCAGATTTTCTGATTTCTTTAATTTCCAAGACTCTGGTCTGGAGAGCTTTTCCTAAAGTTGCTCCATTCCCATAAAACCTTGGATCTCTTGAGGTCCCAGCCCGGCCCAATCTGTGATTTATTTGCTGTAAATATTCTGATTTTAAAAAAATTCACCTAAATTTGACCGTCTGCCCCCATTTTCTGATATTCCCACCTTTTCCCAGTGGGAAGCCATTCCCTGTGTCCTGCCCCTCCATCCTTTGTCCCAAGCCCCTCTCCAGCTCTCCTAGCTGACAAACAATCCCAAATTTGCCATTCCGATGAAACCGACAACCGCAATTCCCGGGGAAGAACTGCGGATTTAAATTCCTGCGGCAAACCCACAGAAAGTCGCACTCAGCTCCCGAAATTGGATTTGTTTGGGGTTTATTCCCATTGTTTGTTTGTTTTTAAGAGAGGAGATTGGGCCAACCCAGCTCAATCTATGATTTATTTGCTGTAAATTTTCTGATTTTTAAAAAATTCACCTAAATTTGAATGTCTGCCCCTATTTTCTGATATTCCCACCTTTTCCCAGTGGGAAGCCATTCCCTGTGTCCTGTCCCTCCATCCTTTGTCCCAAGCCCCTCTCCAGCTCTCCCAAACCATCAGCTCTCTACAAATCATCACCAGCTCTCTACAAACAATCCCAAATTTGCCATTCCGATGAAACCGACAACCGCAATTCCCGGGGAGGAACCGCGGATTTAAATTCCTCCAGCAAAGCCACAGAAAGTCGCACCCAGCTCCCGAAATTGGATTTGTTTGGGTTTTATTCCCTTTGTTTGTTTGTTTTTAAAGGAGGAGATTGGGCCAACCTGGCCCAATCTATGATTTATTTGCTGTAAATTATCCGATTTTTAAAAAATTCACCTAAATTTGACCGTCTGCCCCCATTTTCTGATATTCCCACCCTTTCCCAGTGGGAAGCCATTGCCTGTATCCTGCCCCTCCATCCTTTGTCCCAAGCCCCTCTCCAGCTCTCCCAAATCATCAGCCCTCTACAAATCATCACCAGTTCTCTACAAATCATCCCAAATTTGCCATTCTGATGAAACCAACAACTGCAATTCCCGGAGAGAACCGCGGATTTAAATTCCTCCGGCAAACCCACGGAAAGTCACACCCAGCTCCCGAAATTGGATTTGTTTGGGTTTTATTCCCTTTGTTTGTTTGTTTTTAAAGGAGGAGATTGGGCCAACCTGGCCCAATCTATGATTTATTTGCTGTAAATTATCCGATTTTTAAAAAATTCACCTAAATTTGACCGTCTGTCCCCATTTTCTGATATTCGCAACTTTTCCCAGTGGGAAGCCATTCCCTGTGTCCTGCCCCTCCATCCTTTGTCCCAAGTCCCTCTCCAGCTCTCCCAAATCATCAGCTCTCTACAAATCATCACCAGCTCTCTACAAATCATCCCAAATTTGCCATTCTGATGAAACCAACAACTGCAATTCCCGGAGAGAACCGCGGATTTAAATTCCTCCGGCAAACCCACGGAAAGTCACACCCAGCTCCCGAAATTGGATTTGTTTGGGTTTTATTCCCTTTGTTTGTTTGTTTTTAAAGGAGGAGGATGGGGGATACCCTTCCATTCCCTTCCCAAGTTTCCCTGCTCCTTGCCGTCTCCCAGGCTTGGCTCATCCGGCAGCTCCTGAACTCCCACCGGGAATTAGGGGCGGAGGCAGCATTTTTCTGGCTCCTCAACCTCTCCCCGCCGTGGGGCTAATTAATATTCCCTAAGCGCCACACCCCTAATTACAATAGACAAAAAAGCGCTTTGGTCTCCCAAGTTTCTCTCGACTCCGGATTTTCCCGGCGAATTTACATTCCCGCGGAACACCCATTAACTCCGCGCTTTTAATTACGGCGTCAAAACCCTCTTGATTAGAGCACACACACAAAAAAGGCCCTCGACTCTCAAATTAAGAGCACAAAAAAAAAAAAACCCAAAAATCCCCCCCAGCTCATTCCCCTGGTCCCAGCTCACCAGGAAAACATTCCCAATCCCGATTACAGCATTCCAGACGGTGACACACGCCACGGATGAGCTCGGAGACGGGATGAGAGCTCCCCTCATTAGCATAAATTAGGGTATTAGGGCAGATTTAGCAATGAAAGGGCTTGGGGCAGCTCTTGGGCTGTTGGGAGTTTTGTAGCCTTTTCCAGAGGATCCCGTCGCCTCCAGGATAATTCCGTACGGAGCGCGGCCCTTGACCGCATCCGCCGGGATGGGAACAGAGCCTTCAGTGTTTCTCCGAGCCCTTTTCCATCCTCAATTTTCATGGAAAAGGGCTTGGATAAAAAGCTGTCCCCTTTTCCAGGGAGCGTTTTGCTCCCAGTAATCCTTAACCATTCCCAAAATCCGTCAGTGTATTCCGGAGCTGACCACGCGAGCGCGAGGGTTTAACGGGAAGCATTAAAAATGAGGGAATATTTGACATTAAAAGCACCAATTCCCCCAAACTGTGATCCGAATCAAAACACAGAGGGAAAAAAACATGGAAAATGCATAATCAGCACCAAAAAATGCAGGAAAATCGTGTTCTGAAGGAATTTCAGGATGGAAAGCTTGGACCAGGAGCCTCTGTTGTCAAAACTGCTCCACCTGCCCAGGAAAAGGGACCCTGGATGTCCCCTCCTTCCGTCATTCCTGCTCTCCCTGGGGCTGATTCCAGCTTCAAAGAGGGAAGTTTGGGAATTACAGCCCCACGCACCTGCAGGGCGGCACCAAGGAGCCTCTGGGGCAGCACGGAGCCGGGTTTGAGTGGGAAATTAGAGAGGAAATTCTTCCCTTGGAGAGTGGGAAGGCCTTGGAATGGGATTCCCAGGGAATTCATCCCTGGAAGTGCCCAAGGCCAGTTTGGATGAGGCTTGGAGCAACCTGAGATTTTGGAAGGTTGGAAGCGGCAGGGCGGGTGGAATTTTATGAGTTTTTAACCCCCTTCCAACCCAAACCACTCAACAATTCCACCCTTCCACCTTTCATCACCCGAGTTTTCTCCTCCCGAGACAAAAAAAAACCCCAAAATCCGCCAAAAACAACCGCGCCAAACCCGCTCCCGGTGCCGCCGGCGCCCACCTCCTTCCACGGAGAGATCCCATCCTTCCTTCATCTGCCATCTCCCACCATCCCTCCGGGGCTCCTCAGGACACTCCGGGGCCGCCCCGAAGGGTCCAACTGGGGGGGGTCCAATTCCCAAATCCGCCGGCGAGCCTCCGCACGCCCTTCCCGAGGAGACGGAGCCTCCAGAGGGCCTTGGCAGAGATCCCTCCCCTCCGGAGCCGTGTGGGTGACGGCGCTGCCCTCCCCGAGCCGGCCTCCCCCGGGATTTTGCAACAGAAAGGAACCACAGAGAAGTTTTCCTTTTTTTTTTTTTCCCTGCCTTTTTTTCAGAACAGTCGAATTACTTAAGATTTAATTTTTTTTTTTTTTTTTTGGTGGTGCTATTTGGGGTTTTCTCGTTTTGTTCCCTTTTTTCTTATCCGCCCCCCCGAAAGTTTCCGATCTTCCCACTTCAATCATGAGTTATTCCCTAATCGTGATGTTTAAGACCAGACCGGCCTCAGATCTGCCTTTTTTCAGGTAAAAAAAAAAGGAATTTTGGCCTCGCTGTGCTTTGGTTCTGAACTCGCAGCTGCAGCAGATGTCTAGGGAAGGTGATGGAGAAAAGGCTCAAAAATTTAAAAAATTGGGAAAAAAGACTTGACATAAATAGAGGTTCCCCTGCTAAGCCAAAAGGTGAACTCCAGGCAAGGTAAAAATCCCATTTTCCCCAGGAAAAAGCAGTTTGGAAAAGACCTGGAAAGCCTCAGAGCTGTGGAGAAATCAAAATCAAATCTGGGATTCAAATCCCAGGAAAAAGCAGTTTGGAAAAGAACTGGAAAGCCTCAGAGCTGCGGAGAAATCAGGAACGAATCTGGGATTCAAATCCCAGGAAAAAGCAGTTTGGAAAAGACCTGGAAAGCCTCAGAGCTGTGGAGAAATCAGGAACGAATCTGGGATTCAAATCCCAGGAAAAAGCAGTGTGGAAAATACCCGGAAAGCCTCAGAGCTGAGGAGAAATCAGGAACAAATCTGGGATTCAAATCCCAGGAAAAAGCAGTTTGGAAAAGACCTGGAAAGCCTCAGAGCCATGCAGAAATCAGGATCAAATCTGGGATTCAAATCCTAAATATTTAATAGCTCAGGCAAGGAGTCCAAAAGTGACACCGTGCAATCCATTTTTAATGCTCTGTGTTCTTCTTCTTCCCGATGTTTCTTTCCGCCTAAAAAATTTTCGGAGCGACAATTTTTTTAATAAGAAATTAAAATTACGGCAGGGGAGGGATTGGGAGTTTAAGGATTCTCTCAGCTGGAAGGAGCTGTGGCATAAATGAATTATTTCCTGAAAGAGGCTTTTTCTTTTTTTTAATTCCTTCCAGGCAGAGAAATTCCAGGGAGTCGATGCGGGCCTGGATTAGACACGAGATTTATGGATTTGCACTAAAAAAGGGGAAGATTCTGAGGAGAGAGAAGGAAAATGCGTTTGGTGAGGGTGGGAGGTGATGGAATGGAATTCCCAGAGAAGCTGCGGCTGCCCCTGGATCCCTGGAAGTGTCCAAGGCCAGGCTGGATTTGGCTTGGAGCAATCTGGGATAGTGGGAGGTGTTCCTGCCCATGGAAAAGGGTGGAACTGGATGGACTTTATGGTCCATTCCCACCCAAACCATTCCATGATTATCCATGCACAACTCCGGAAGAATTGCTCTGGAAAGCAGAGCAATTAATAAATTAATAAAGCAGTTCATTAATCCGGATTAAGTTTGGTCACAGAACCATGGAATGGTTTGGGTGGGAAGGGACCTTCAAGATCCGCTTGTTCCCAAGGGCAGGGACAACTTCCAAGATCCCAGGCTGCTCCAAGCCCTGCCCAACCTGGCCTTGGACAATTCCAGGGATGGAGCAGCCACAGATTCTCTGGGAATTCCATTCCAGGGCCGCACCACCCTCACGGGGAAGAATTCCTTCCCAATATCCCTTATCCCGAATCTCCCCTTTCCCAGTGGGAAACCATTCCCTGTGCCCTGTCCCTCCATCCCAAATCCTTCTCCAGCTCTCCTGGAGCCCCTTCAGGCACCAGAAGGAGCTCCAAGGTCTCTCCCCTTCTCCAGGCTGGACATTCCCAACCTCATCCACACTGATATTCCATATCCTGGAGATTCCATGTCCAGACATTCCTTCCTTGCTCTATTTCTGGGCAAAAAAAAATCCAAAAAAACAAACCAAATCCAACAGGAGCAGCTCAACCATTCCAGCTTTTCCTCTGGGAAAAGTTTGAAGTGACATTTTCCACAGCTTAAAATGCCCAGAGGGATCTCTGTCCCATTTTCCTCTTTCCTTCTTTCAGGCCGTGTTGTCCCAATCCCGCAGCTTTTCCCCCACGGGAAAAACCCAGGAATGCGTCACTTGTTTTCCTGGATTTCACCAATATTTATTTTAATCTAAATTCACCAATATTTATTTTAACCTAAATTAATTGGGATGGTTTTACTACCCCTGAAATTCCAGTCTTGGAGCAACATTTGCAACCACTTTTGTGGTTCCAGTTGTCTTCAACTCATCTTAAATTAAAAAAAAAAAAGAAACTTGGGAAAAGTCACTCCGAATAATGTCTCTGCTTCCCAAACCATCCAACTGGGAAAAGCCTGACCTACTTGGCAGGAATGTGGAGAGCCTGCGCTCTTCTCTTTATTTTTTTTTTTTTTTTTTTACTTTTTATTTCTTTTTTAATGATTTAAGAGAATCCAAACAGGAGGCGCTGGAGAGGCGGGAATTCCACAAAGTCATTAAGAGACCACCAGAGGGTTTGGAAGCCCCTGATCCGATTTTTTCCCCTGTAATCTGAATTTCCTCCATCAATTTGCCAAAATGGGGAATTTTATGCTGGGTTTTGACAGTTCCCAAACTGAGGATTTGGGGATGAAGAGAGGAATCCTGAGGAAAGGGCGACCAGCAGGAAAATCAGGATGGAAATTTATGAGGAAACATAAAAAATAGATGGAAAAAAAAAAAGAGAGGCCTAAAAGGAAAGGGGAAGGAAAATATCTGGAGTTTGTTCCTTTTTGGTCATTCTTAAAAGACTGAGGGGAAGCAGGAGGAAAAAAGGCTGGGACAGGATGGGGTGGAATGGAATGGGATTCCTTCTCATCCTGGAGAAACCTTGGAGACCCTTCCAGTGCCTGAAGCGGCTCCAGGAGAGCTGGAGAGGGACTTGGGATGAGGAATTGAGGGATAGGACACAGGGAATGGCTTCCCACTGTCAGAGGCCAGGGATAAATGGGATGTTGGGAAGGAATTCTTCCCTTTGAGGGGCTCGGGATGGAATTCCCAGAGAATCTGTGGCTGCCCCATCCCTGGAAGTGTCCATGGCGAGTTTGGAGCAACCCGGGATCGTGGAAGATTGGGGGGTTGGAATTCCATGATCCTTTACGCCCCTTCCAACCCAAATTCCACAATTCCACGATCCTACCCCATCCCTCTCTTCATCCACATGGAAAGGGGGGTGGCAATGACATAACCTCATCCCAGTTATCCATAAAAACGAGATGAGGGACAATCCCTGATCCCATAAAATCCAATACCGAGCCACAGCTTTGGGCATGCAAATAGGTCATGGAAACGATGCAGCACCTCATAATTCCCAGTGGGAACAGAGGGGGTGGGATAAACATGAATCTGCTCTTTTCCCAGGAGAATTTGGCTCCTTGCACTCAAATCCCTCCTGAGGAACCGAATTCCTCCAGGAAATTCATCCTGCAGCGCTCAGGAGCAACAAACAGGGAGAGATTTGGATCCTGTGGATGGAGAGCCGGGATAAAAAGCCAGGAAATTGCCGAGTGCTGATCCTGCTTCTCCCAGAGTGTGGAATTTTTTTGGAGCCTCGAGCTTCCGGGGTGAAGGACGGTCCTTCGAGATGAATAACTCGAAATAACGGCACAGAACGAGGCAAATTTAGCAGGTTTTTGTCCGGCTCCAAGTCAGCTGTTTGCAGCTAATTACAGGGATGTCAGGGAATTCGGGATTTGTCAGCTGGATTGAAGATGGGAGAACGTTGCTTGGGAAAATGTCTCGATTAAACTCCGCAAAAATCCTGCAAAAATCCCGCAAAATGAACAGGATCTTTGCGGGGTTTTGGGGATTCTGTCCCAGGGTTTTTGTTCTGGCCTTGGACACTTCCAGGGATCCAGGGGCAGCCACAGATTCTCTGGGAATTCTATTCCAGTGGAATTCCCACTCTCACAAAAAATTTCTTCCCAATATTTCAGCTATCCCTCTGGCTGTGGGAAGCCATTCCCTGTGTCCTATCCCTCCATCCCTTGATCCAAGTCCCTCTCCAGCTCTCCTGGAGCCCCTTCAGGCACTGGAAGAGGCTCCAAGATTTCCCTGGATCCTCCCCTTCTCCAGGCTGGACATTCCCAGCTCTCCCAGCCTTTCTGCAGCCTTTGGAACAACTCCATGACCTCCTCTGGATCTGCTCCAGCAGCTCCACATACTCCTGATGCTGGACCCCGGAGCTGGATGCAGAATTCCAGGTGGGAATTCCAGCACAGGGGCTGGGGGTTTTGGGGTGTCTGACCCAGGGTTTTTGTTCTGGCCTTGGACGCTTCCAGGGATCCAGGGGCAGCCACAGTTTCCCTGGGAATTCTATTCCAGTGGAATTCCCACTCTCACAAAAAATTTCTTCCCAATATTTCAGCTATCCCTCTGGTAGTGGGAAGCCATTCCCTGTGTCCTGTCCCTCCATCCCTTGATCCAAGTCCCTCTCCAGCTCTCCTGGAGCCCATTCAGGCACTGGAAGAGGCTCCAAGATTTCCCTGGATCCTCCCCTTCTCCAGGCTGGACATTCCCAGCTTTCCCAGCCTTTCTGCAGCCCTTGGAGCATCTCCATGGCCTCCTCTGGATCTGCTCCAGCAGCTCCACGTCCTCCTGATGCTGGACCCTGGAGCTGGATGCAGAATTCCACATGGGAATTCCAGCAGAGGGACAGAATGTTAAAAAATTGTGCTCCAAATTGTAAAGAATTGCCCAAAATTCCTCTCTCAATCTCTTGGAACTGCAGACGCAACGCGAGAGCGGCGACAAATCAAAGCCTGGAGTTGAATTTCCATCAACATCCAACACCTCCAAGTTCAGGGTCACGGTGTCAACCCACTTAAGTGTGGCCTAAAATAGTTAAGCAAGAGCTGAGTCTGCACCTGAATCCTCCTGACCTTCATCCCATCCCATTAATTTCATCCCATCCCATCCATTAATTTCGATCGCTCCGAGCCTTTCGTACCTGATCGCCAGGCAAGATAATTTGCTGTGCGAGCCCTGCTATCAAATCCCTGGCACTGAGCACGGATTTGGGGCAGGGAGATCCCAAAAACTCCCCAGGGAGAGCCATTCCCAGTGAGGAATGTGCAGTTTCTTCCCAGAGAAGCCCACCAGAAATCACAGATTAATAGGAAAAACCACAAAATAGGGAAAAACGGGAGAATTTTTTGATGTGAGCGGAGCAGGGAATGTGGAGATTCCTCCACTTGGCAAATCTCAACTGGTGGAACGAGTTTTCCCAGTCCAACTCAGGCTTTGGTGGATCAAGGAAAGGGTTGGAATTGCTTCCAAAACATTCCTGTAATGATTATAATGAAGGCAATAAAAATTCTTCTCACAGATCCGATATATTTTATGGAGACGAGGATTTTTCCTCAAAAGCCTGGAAATATTTTCTGGAAACCAAGCCTGTGAGTTTTTCCCCTGATAAATAAATTTCCTGATAAATCTTTCTGGTGACTAAGAGAGCTGGGGAGGGAATTCACTTTGGAAAAGTTGATAGGACACAGGGAATGGCATGCTCCAACAAGAGGGCAGGGATAGGCGGGATATTGGGAAGGAATTCTTCCCTGGGAGGGTGCTGGATGCCTAAATCCACACCCCTGAAAGGGATTTTGTCCTGGAACCACTTCACATCCTGTTGGAACTCAATTGCTAAAAAAAAATTAATAATAATAATAACAATATTCTGTAATATTTACAGAGCAGAACTGGAATCGGGAGAGGTCAGAAAGTGCTTGGCCACCCAAGGGGAGACGATTTTATTCATTTTTGTGACGTTACTTCAGGCCCTGGTGGCTGCCGAGCGCCGTTCCCTGCAGAAATTCCAAGGGAAAACTGAATCCATGGATGGGATCAACCCCAAGGAAAACGAGCTTTTATCAACACCCACGGCGGCGTCAGTGAGTGGATCTCGAGTTTTTTATTATGCAAAAAATGCGTAATTCCCCGATTCCACAGGGGTTGTGCTCTCCACGGCAGACTCTGAGCTGTTTCCAGAATTTTATTTCTAGTTTAGCAGCGGGAATTAAGGGGGGATGAGTGAGAAGAAGGAGGAGGATAAAGAGTTGGAAAATATCTGGTTTTGGAGGAATTCCCAGAGAAGCTGTGGCTGTCCCATCCCTGGAAGTGTCCAAGGCCAGGTTGGAGCAATCTGGGATAGTGGAAGGTGTTCCTGCCCATGGAATGGGAGTGGGATGAGATGGTCTTGAAGATTCCTTTTCCAACCCAAACCATTCCATGAGTTTTTCCTCCTGGATTTCTACATCCTAAGGAAGTCCCGCTTTCCCTGGATAACTTAAAGAGGGGAAAAAACAGCACCAGCCACGCTCCCAACCCACTTCCCACCCAGAATTATTTAACAGCATCTCCTATAGAATAACTACAAACATCAAATTTAGAGGTGAGACAATTCAATAAATAAAAAAAATTCCAATTAAAAAGAAAATTCCAATTAAAAAAAATCCAGGATGCAACTCAGACCCTTGACCAGACAAGGAAGAGGGAGATTTCCCAAAGACAGGACTTTCCCTGGCCAAAGTGGGGGCTCTTGGCTTCAAAGAGAGAGGCTGACAACTGGAAAAGCAGGAAAATCTCCTTAATGGCTCTTCCAACCACAAGTTGTGGCGTTCCCTGGGTCCTGATGCTATCAGGGCTTCAAATATCCACGGGAGGGTTTTGTTATCCTGGTTTAATTCCCTGGCTTTGGTCTGGCCAGGCAATTACAGGAATTTTGCAAACACTTAATCCTTAAATGAACTCGACTCCAGGTTTAGCTTCCTGCAGAGCCCGGCGGGCGCCTCTCAAAGAGGTGATCCGTGGAGGAGCCGGTTGGATCCCATCGTGCCGGGATGGAGCCAAGCACTCCAGGAAAAATAAACAACCTGATGCCATCGGGCCTGCTCAACGCAATCCAAAGGCCGGGAGAATGAATGGGAGCATTGGGGTGAAACCTCACCCCCTGTGCAGGAGGTGATTATCCAAAGCTGCCAGACAGGAGCCAGGTCCTGCTTCCAGCCTTCCTGAAGACACAGGGAAGGATAAAACAGCCCCATCTCATTTTCAAGAGGTTCAGGAATTCCGAGGACACAAACACAGCCACTTGTGCCAGGCCACGGCCTTGTTTGGATGAAATAAATCCCTCAAAAGAAAGAAAAACCTAACTTTGGCTGAGAACTATTCTGCATTGGTTACAATCAGTGCACCAGACAGGATCCAGATCCTGCTTCCCAAAGACACAGGGAGGAATAAAACAGCTCCATCCCGTTTTCAAGAGGTTCAGGAATTCTGAGGACACAAACGTGGCCACTTCTGCCAGGCTGCAGCCTTGTTTGGATGAAATAAATCCCTCAAAAGAAAGAAAACCCCAGCTTGGCTGGGAACTATTCTGCATTGGTTAGAATCAGTGCACCAGACAGGATCCAGGTCCTGCTTCCCAAAGACACAGGGAGGAATGAAACAGCCCCATCCCATTTTCAAGAGGCTCAGGACCTCCTAACTTCCACTAGGCCGCAGCCTTGTTTGGATGTGATAAATCCCTGGAATGAAAGAAAAACCTGACTTTGGCTGGGAACTAATCTGCTTTGTTAGAATCAGTGCACCAAACAAGATCCAGGTCCTGCTTCCCAAAGAGGCAGGGAGGGATAAAACACCGCCATCACATTTTTAAGAGGCTCAGGAGGTCTGAGGACAGAAATGAAGCCACTTCTGCTAGGCTGCGGCCTTGTTTGGTTGCAATAAATCACTGGTAAGAAAGAAAGAAAAACTTGGCTTTGATTGGAAACTAATCAATGCAGATTAGTTCAGTGTACCAGACAGGATCCAGGTTCTGCTTCCCAAAGAGGCAGGGAGGGACAAAACAGCCCCATCCCATTTTCAAGAGGCTCAGGACCTCCAAACTTCCGCTAGGCCACAGTTTGTTTGGATGTGATAAATCTCTCAACAGAAACCAAAACCTGTCTTTGGCTGGGAACTAATCTGCATTGATAAGAATCAGCCTGCCAGACAGGATCCAGGTCCAGCTTCCAGCCTTCTCAAAGAGACAGGGAGGGATGAAATGCCCCCATCCTATTTTCAAGAGGCTCTAGAGGTATGAGGACACAAATGTGGTCATTTCCACAAGGCCGTGGCCTTGTTTGGATGCAACAAATCCCTCAAAAGAGAGAAACACTTGGCTTTGGCTGAGAACTAATCAATGCAGATTAGATCAGTGCACCAGACAGGATCCAGGTCCTGCTTCCCAAGGACATAGGGAGGGAATAAAAGAGCCCCATCCCACTTTCAAGAGGCTCAGGAGTTCCGAGGACACAAACGAAGCCACTTCTGCCAGGCTGCAGCCTTGTTTGGATGTGACAAATCCCTGGAAAGAAAGAAAAACTTGGCTTTGGCTGGGAACTAATCAATACAGATTAGTTCAGTGTACCAGACAGGATCCAGGTCCTGCTTACCAAAGAAACAGGGAGGGATGAAACAGCGCCATCCCACTTTCAAGAGGCTCAGGACCTCCAAACTTACACTAGGCCTTGTTTTGGTGCAATAAGTCCCTCAAATGAAAGAAAATCCCAGATTTGGGTGGGAACTAATCAATGCAGATTAGTTTGGTGTACTACACAGGATCCACGTCCTGCTTCTCAAAGAGGCAAAGAGGGATAAAACAGCCCCATACCATTTTCAAGGGGCTCAGGACCTCCTAACTTCCACTAGGCTGTGGCCTTGTTTGGATGTGATAAATCCCTAGAAAGAAAGAAAAACCTGGCTTTGATTGGGTACTAATCTGCATTGATAAGAATCAGTGTACCAGACAGGATCCAGGCCTGCTTCCCAAAGAGGCAGGGAGGGATAAAACAGCCCCATCACACTTTCAAGAGGCTAAGGACCCTCAAATTTACACTAGGCCGCGGCCTTGTTTGGGTGCAATAAATCCCTCAAAAGAAAGAAAATCCTGGATTTGGGTGGGAACTAATCAATGCAGATTAGTTTGGTGTACTATACATGATCCAGGCCCGGCATCCCAAAGAGGCAAAGAGGGATAAAACAGCCCCATACCATTTTCAAGGGGCTCAGGACCTCCTAAGTTCCACTAGGCCGCAGCCTTGTTTGGATGCAATAAATCCCTCAAAAGAAAGAAAAACCTGGCTTTGGCTGGGAACTAATCTACATTGGTTAGAATCAGTGCATCAAACAGGATCCAGATCCTGCTTCCTGAAGAGGCAGGGAGGGATGAAACAGCCCCATCCCATTTTGAAGAGGCTCAGGCATTCTGAGGACACAAATGCAGCCACTTCCGCTAGGCTGCGGCCTTGTTTGGATGTAATAAATCCCTGGAAAGAAAGAAAAACCTGGCATTGGCTGAGAATTAATCAATGCAGATTAGATCAGTGCAACAGACAGCATCCAGGTCCTGCTTCCCAAGGACATAGGGAGGGATAAAACAGCCCCATCACACTTTCAAGAGGCTAAGGACCTCCAAATTTACACTAGGCTGCGGCCTTGTTTGGGTGCAATAAGTCCCTCAAAAGAAAGAAAAACCTGGCTTTGGCTGAGAACTAATCAATGCAGATTAAATCAGTGCTCCAGACAGGATCCAGGTCCTGCTTCCCAAAGACATAGGGAGGGATAAAAGAGCCCCATCCCACTTTCAAGAGGCTCAGGAGTTCCGAGGACACGAATGAAGCCACTTCCGCCAGGCCGCGGCCTTGTTTGGATGTGACAAATCCCTGGAAAGAAAGAAAAACTTGGCTTTGGCTGGGAACTAATCAATACAGATTAGTTCAGTGTACCAGACAGGATCCAGGTCCTGCTTACCAAAGAAACAGGGAGGGATGAAACAGCGCCATCCCACTTTCAAGAGGCTCAGGACCTCCAAACTTACACTAGGCCTTGTTTTGGTGCAATAAGTCCCTCAAATGAAAGAAAATCCCAGATTTGGGTGGGAACTAATCAATGCAGATTAGTTTGGTGTACTACACAGGATCCACGTCCTGCTTCTCAAAGAGGCAAAGAGGGATAAAACAGCCCCATACCATTTTCAAGGGGCTCAGGACCTCCTAACTTCCACTAGGCTGTGGCCTTGTTTGGATGTGATAAATCCCTAGAAAGAAAGAAAAACCTGGCTTTGATTGGGTACTAATCTGCATTGATAAGAATCAGTGTACCAGACAGGATCCAGGCCTGCTTCCCAAAGAGGCAGGGAGGGATAAAACAGCCCCATCACACTTTCAAGAGGCTAAGGACCCTCAAATTTACACTAGGCCGCGGCCTTGTTTGGGTGCAATAAATCCCTCAAAAGAAAGAAAATCCTGGATTTGGGTGGGAACTAATCAATGCAGATTAGTTTGGTGTACTATACATGATCCAGGCCCGGCATCCCAAAGAGGCAAAGAGGGATAAAACAGCCCCATACCATTTTCAAGGGGCTCAGGACCTCCTAAGTTCCACTAGGCCGCAGCCTTGTTTGGATGCAATAAATCCCTCAAAAGAAAGAAAAACCTGGCTTTGGCTGGGAACTAATCTACATTGGTTAGAATCAGTGCATCAAACAGGATCCAGATCCTGCTTCCTGAAGAGGCAGGGAGGGATGAAACAGCCCCATCCCATTTTGAAGAGGCTCAGGCATTCTGAGGACACAAATGCAGCCACTTCCGCTAGGCTGCGGCCTTGTTTGGATGTAATAAATCCCTGGAAAGAAAGAAAAACCTGGCATTGGCTGAGAATTAATCAATGCAGATTAGATCAGTGCAACAGACAGCATCCAGGTCCTGCTTCCCAAGGACATAGGGAGGGATAAAACAGCCCCATCACACTTTCAAGAGGCTAAGGACCTCCAAATTTACACTAGGCTGCGGCCTTGTTTGGGTGCAATAAGTCCCTCAAAAGAAAGAAAAACCTGGCTTTGGCTGAGAACTAATCAATGCAGATTAAATCAGTGCTCCAGACAGGATCCAGGTCCTGCTTCCCAAAGACATAGGGAGGGATAAAAGAGCCCCATCCCACTTTCAAGAGGCTCAGGAGTTCCGAGGACACGAATGAAGCCACTTCTGCCAGGCCGCGGCCTTGTTTGGATGTGACAAATCCCTGGAAAGAAAGAAAAACTTGGCTTTGGCTGGGAACTAATCAATACAGATTAGTTCAGTGTACCAGACAGGATCCAGGTCCTGCTTACCAAAGAAACAGGGAGGGATGAAACAGCACCATCCCACTTTCAAGAGGCTCAGGACCTCCAAACTTACACTAGGCCTTGTTTTGGTGCAATAAGTCCCTCAAATGAAAGAAAATCCCAGATTTGGGTGGGAACTAATCAATGCAGATTAGTTTGGTGTACTACACAGGATCCACGTCCTGCTTCTCAAAGAGGCAAAGAGGGATAAAACAGCCCCATACCATTTTCAAGGGGCTCAGGACCTCCTAACTTCCACTAGGCTGTGGCCTTGTTTGGATGTGATAAATCCCTAGAAAGAAAGAAAAACCTGGCTTTGATTGGGTACTAATCTGCATTGATAAGAATCAGTGTACCAGACAGGATCCAGGCCTGCTTCCCAAAGAGGCAGGGAGGGATAAAACAGCCCCATCACACTTTCAAGAGGCTAAGGACCCTCAAATTTACACTAGGCCGCGGCCTTGTTTGGGTGCAATAAATCCCTCAAAAGAAAGAAAATCCTGGATTTGGGTGGGAACTAATCAATGCAGATTAGTTTGGTGTACTATACATGATCCAGGCCCGGCATCCCAAAGAGGCAAAGAGGGATAAAACAGCCCCATACCATTTTCAAGGGGCTCAGGACCTCCTAAGTTCCACTAGGCCGCAGCCTTGTTTGGATGCAATAAATCCCTCAAAAGAAAGAAAAACCTAACTTTGGCTGAGAACTAATCTGCATTGGTTAGAATCAGTGCACCAGACAGGATCCAGGTTCTGCTTCATGAAGGGGCAGGGAGGGATAAAACAGCCCCATCCCATTTTGAAGAGGCTCAGGCATTCTGAGGACACAAATGCAGCCACTTCCGCCAGGCTGCGGCCCTGTTTGGACGTGATAAATCCCTGGAAAGAAAGAAAAACCTGGCTTTGGCTGAGAATTAATCAATGCAGATTAGATCAGTGCACCAGACAGGATCCAGGTCCTGCTTCCCAAAGACACAGGGACGGATGAAAGAGCCCCATCCCACTTTCAAGAGGTTCAGGAGTTCCGAGGACACAAATGAAGCCACTTCCGCCAGGTCACGGCCTTGTTTGGATGTGACAAATCCCTGGAAAGAAAGAAAAACCCGGCTCTGGCTGGGAACTAATCAATACAGATTAGATCAGTGCACCAGACAGGATCCAGGTCCTGCTTCCCAAAGACATAGGGAGGGATAAAAGAGCCCCATCCCACTTTCAAGAGGTTCAGGAGTTCCGAGGACACGAATGAAACCACTTCCGCCAGGCCACGGCCTTGTTTGGATGTGACAAATCCCTGGAAAGAAAGAAAAACCCGGCTCTCGCTGGGAACTAATCTGCTGTGATAAGAATCAGCGTGGGAACTGGGAGCTCCAGTAACAACCAGTCAAAGTCTATTTATACAAGACATCCCTGCCAGGAGATCCATAGGAGAACTGACACCGGGAAGTCTGCAGGGGGAAAAATCTCCATTAAGGTGCTTGTTTCAGCAAATGAGGATCTGGGGAAAAGCAGCTTCAGCACTTTCATGGAGCTCTGTCTAGAAAGTGTTGTCTCGCTGGATGTTTTTATCATGGAATTATGGATTTTGGATGGCAGCAATCGTGATGGTGAGGACAATATCCAATTATTTGGAAATGGGATGAGTTTTGCAGCCTAATCCAGGTCTCGCTCTGGGCATCCATGCAAGGATTTACCATGAGGGTGAACTCCAGGTGTTTTTTCATTTCCACACCTGTACATCCATGGAATCCACCCTTTAGAATGGAATTCTGACTGATCAGTCCATTCCAATTGAATATTAATTCCCTCAGGTAGGTTTAGAGGGAAGAATCCCAGACAACACGATAACTACAACTAATCAATAATTTTATTTAGCTCATCCCCAATTTTTTGGACCCTTTTTAACCAAATCCCAAGTTCTTCAGAGCAACTTCTCCACCACATCCGAGGTGCGAGTCAATTCCAATTAAATGAATATTAATTCCCTCAGCTAGATTTAGAGGGAAAAATCCCAGACAACACAATAACTACAACTAATCAATAATTTTATTTAGTTCATCCCCAATACTTTGGACCCTTTTTAACCAAATCCCAGGTTCTTCAGAACAACTCCTCCACCACATCCGAGGTGCGAGCACTGAGCTCTGCACCCGGAATTCCGCATCCAGTCAACACCAACTTCCTTCCACTGCAGCTCTTTTAACGTGATGAATAAAAAAAATCCGGATAATTCCTGAGGCAGACAATGATATTCCAGCTTTACCACCCGCAGCTCCGGCACGCATTTCATTAGGAACTCACAACACCGCCTGCCTTTGAGCCGATTATTTTATTGTCGGAGTCGCATTCCCGCTCGGAGCTGAGCACGCGTCAGAAAAATACTCAGGCGGGTTTCTCTGGGATAATTTTTTGTTGTTTAGAAGCAAATCACCTCAAATTAAGATACTGAACAAGCCAAAGCTGAGTCACTCATTTGAGATGGCCTTGGAGAGCTGGGAATGTCCAGCCTGGAGAAGAGAAGGATCCAGGGAGAGCTTGGACCCCTTCCAGTGACTAAAGGGGCTCCAGGAGAGATGGAGCGGGAATTTGGGCAAGGAAGGGAGAGACAGACACAGGGAATGGCTTCCCACTGCCAGAGGGTGGGGAGAGATGGGATTTGGGAAGGAATTCTTCCCTTGGAGGGTGGTGAAGGGCTGGGATGGAATTCCCAGAGAATTTGTGGCTGCCCCATCCCTGGAAGTATCAAAAGCCAGGTTGGAGCAACTTGGGATGGTGGAAAGTGTCCCTGCCCATGGCAGGGGGTTGGATTGGGATGATCTTGAAGGTCCCTTCCCACCAAACCATTCCATAACTCCACGTTAATTCCAAACGTGATGTGACACAACCCCACCCATTCTTCCCAAATAACTTTGGATTCTTTTCTCCCAGAAAACAGCACCCCCCAAAAAAATCACTTTTGACAACACACAAGAACACCGGGGCTGGCTCTCAAAAAACAGCTGATTTCCATCTGAATTTTAGGCATTTTTGACACGATTTCTCTGCTGTCAGAAATCAATCCCAGCTCCTGACGATTCATCCCGCTCTCCCACAGCGACCGCTTTGATGTTTTGTTATTCCCTAAAATCCTCCTCACTTTTCCTTCCACACTTTTCCTTCCTTTTTTGATCAACAAACCCATCAGAGGCGCCACCACGTGCTCCAGAAGTGCCCTCAGGTTCTAAAATAAGAATTTTATCTTCAAAACTGAGGATATATTTTAAATTCCGAGATAATTTCAGGAGGCTCCAGTATCAGGTGATGCAAATAAAAAAAAAAAAGTCCTTCAGATTCCTGCTCTGCGCTGAGGTTTTGAAACTTCAAATCCTGTCTGGGGTGTGTTTTGTGAGTCTGAAATTCCACAAAAAAATCACGTATTTGGGTCTAAATCATATCTGTTATTTTTCGAGCCCCTCACATCACTATCCCAAGGTTTTCCCTGCACTTTATAATCTGTATCCATAATTCTCTGGAGCAAGGCACTGCTGGATAAATCGCTGTTTATTTCCCTGTTAAGTTATGAATTCATAAACAGTTCCTCTGCTCTACCCCTCGCTGTGCCTGGCGAGGGAGCAGCGTGGAATTAACAGGAAATGGGGTTGGGATCCAAGAGGAAAACTCAAATAATCAAGCACGAGTTTATTGTGAACTTCAAATTACCCCAGACATTCCTAAAGCGCTCGAAATTTTGGAGCTGCAGCTCCGGAGGGGAAAATCAGGGCTGTGCCCTTCATCCTCTGGAATGAAAGCTTCCTCTTCCTCATCTGCCTCTGGGATGTGTGGAAATTTAGGACAATCCATTCCCTGGTGCTGAGCAAGGGCTCAAATCCCTCAAAAAGAAAATTAAAAGGTCTCAAAATGGGGAAAAATAAAAAAAAAAAAGTTGATGTGAGACTATCAAAGCACTGCGAGACTCAAATTTAGATTTTTGTCAATTAGGCAGTTTGGGCTTTTTTTTTTTAGCAGCTTTTAATTTATTTATGGAATAATTAGGGATAAAATGATTAAGCAATAGCGAAAATTCTCTTCCTGAAGTTATAATGAAAAATGTGGAAGAAAGCAATGAGCAGACCCTTGAACTCTGTTCTGGCTGCTCGATATCTGAGAGCAGCATAAATTTTCTTATTTTAAAGCCAACTTCATTTTTACGGGCAGCCTTTAATTACAATTATTTCCTTTAACCTTGACAGCTTCCCATTTTATTGGATATTATTGGATATTAGCCGGGAGAGCTCTTCATCCCACCCTGGGAAGTTACAAAGTAGTTCTTGGAGAGTGCAATAAAACTCCATTTCCAATTTAAATCCAATTTTAGAAGGGGAATTGTGCACCCAGACTTCCGCTCCTGTGGATAATCAGGAACGGCTTCTCCTATAAAGGACATTCCTGTAGGGAATGGTGGGGGAAAAATCCCAGAATGGTTTGGATCTGTGGGATCATCCAGTTCCATGGATCTGGAATTTTTCCACACTTTCCACTGTCCCAGGTTGCTCCAAGCCCTGTCCAACCTGGCCTTGGACAATTCCAGGGATGGGGCAGCCACAGCTTCTCTGGGAATTCCATCCCAGCACCTCACCACACAGGGAAAAAAAAAATCCCAATTTCCAAGATAAACCAAATATTTTTCCAGCCCCAGCCTCCCTGCGGCTCACGTGGATCCTCAGGGTCACCTCTGTCCCGATTTATTCTGGAAACCATTAACTCGAGGATCCACGTGGGGCCCTCTCCAACCGTTCTGCACAGAAATGGAAACCAGAAATAAAACCAAGGAATTGCAAGGCAGCAGTTCCAGCACCACAACTGCAGAGTCCTGACACATCCTAAATGGAATGGGATCATGGAATTCGGTCGTTTGTGGGTGAAGATGGGAGACGCTCTCGCCGGGCCGGAACAGATCCGTATTTTTCCATGGAATGTTGAGGGTTGGATGGGACCTTCAAATATTCCACTTCCATGGGCAGGGGCACTTTCCACTATCCCAGGTTGCTCCAAGCCCTATCCAAGCTGGGTTTGAACACTTCCAGGGATGGGGCAATCATGGATTTTCTGGGAAAACCGTGCCAGGGTCCTCTCCCTTGTTCCAAACCCATCTCCTGCTCACTCCTGTGACATTCCCAATTCCCAGCCTGGGAAGTTTTCATTCCCTCTGGATTCACTGGACCATCATCCTACTGAATCCACAAACATCCAACTTCTCCATAATTGGAGCAGCTCCAGCCTTCCCATTGTTGTTACCATCCTCTATCCAGACAAATCCCTAATAATTCCCTAAGAAAAAGGCAATTATTCCTTGTCCGGGTCGTTTATGGTGCAAACATCCAAAAAACCCACGTTTCTCTGGGATCTGATTTATCTTCATTTCAGCTCAAAACCACAATTCAACCTCAGCCCTCTGCACAAAAATCAGCTCCAGAGGATTTCTCACAGTGGATCCACTCGGAAATTCCCTAAAAAACACAGCGGGAGAGCTCCTGCCTGGGTAGGATGACTTGGAAAAGCTCCCACACTTCCCCAAAATTGAGTCCTGGATCCTAAAAAAGCTTTTTTCATGGAATGAGGGAACACCTGAGGCTTGCAGGCGCCTCTGGAGATCACCTAATCCAACCTCCCTGCTCATGGAAGGCCCATCCAGAGCGGGTGGATCAGGATTGTGTCCGGTTGGATTCTGGACATCTCCATGGATGGAGATTCCATGAGCTCTCCAAATGATTCGTGGACCTTCCAACACTTTCTCCACAGATTAATAACAGAAAAGGATTCACACCTGGAACTTCTAGGGGGACCTTCAAGGAAGGAATTTGGGAGGAGTGTTGGAAGGAACCATGGAATGGTTTGGTTTGGAAAACACCTTAAAGATCAATCAGATCCAGCCCTCAGGAATTGTGGTGCCACGTGGGAATTGTTGTGTCACACGAGACACCTGTAACAACTGCAGAATGACAAAATTAGGAAATTCAATTGGGAAATTCAAAATCAGGAGTAAAATTCATGGAGTTAGGAAAATCCCAGACCAGATTTGGGACAAAACAAACACCTTGGACAAATGTCACCTTCAAAGGGCCTCAGAAATCCAACCCACAGAACATTTCCCCCCAAGTCCCCCAAAGATAAATGAAGTCAGGATAAGATTTCCCATTTTTTCAGGGCATCCAATGGATTGAGGATCTCAATTCCCTCTTCCACAGAATTCCCAACAGTTCAGAGACACCTCTTTTATCCTCTTCCGGGATTTTCACTCCCATCAGGAGCCTCCCACCCGGCAGCTCCATCAACCACCACGATCCTCCCTCCTTGTCCAGATTCCGGTCGGAACTGGGACCCAGGAAATGAAAGGACCATTGTGAAACTCCCTGAAAATTCAGGAAATTCAGGAAATTCATGGAGTTAAGAAAATCCAAAACCAGATTTGGGGCAAAACAAACAACTTGAACAAATGTCACCTTTTGAAGGGCCTCAGAAATCCAACACACAGAACATTTCCCCCCAAGTCCCCCAAAGATAAAGAAAGTCAGGACTAGATTTCCCATTTTTAGGGAATCCAACAGATTGAGGATCTTAATTCCCTCTTCCACAGAATTCCCAACAGTTCAGAGACACCTCTTTTATCCTCTTCTGGCATTTTCACTCCATCAGGAGCCTCCCACCCATCAACCACCGCGATCCTCCCTCCTCGCCCCGGATTCCGGTCGGAACTGGGGCCCAGGAAATGAAAGGACCATTGTGAAACTCCCTGAAAATTTAGGAAATAAACTCTCTGAAAGTTTAGGAAATTCAGGAAAATAACGGAGTTAAGAAAATCTGAAACTAGATTTGGGGCAAAACAAACACCTTGGAAAATGTAGCCTTTTGAAGGGCCTCAGAAATCCAACCCACAGAACATTTCCCCCACGTCCCCCAAAGATAAAGGAAGTCAGGATTAGATTTCCCATTTTTTTAGGGAATCCAATGGATTGAGGATCTTAATTCCCTCTTCCACAGAATTCCCAACAGTTCAGAGACACCTCTTTTATCCTCTCCTGGCATTTTCACTCCATCAGGAGCCTCCCACCCATCAACCACCGCGATCCTCCCTCCTCGCCCCGGATTCCGGTCGGAACTGGGGCCCAGGAAATGAAAGGACCATTGTGAAACTCCCTGAAAACATCTGGCCGAGCACCCACTCCCTCAATGCCCGCCTTGTTCCACCCGCCACATCCCGGGATGAGCCATTCCAAGGGGCTGAGGCAATCTCGGAGAGGTTCGCAACTTTAAACTTCCATTTCTCCAACCACCCAGACCCGGGATAAATCTTGAGCCCTCAAGCGAGAGCAGAGCAGCAAATTTTAACTTTTCTGCAGAACCTCAGCCCAAATTCCCTCTTTTTTTTTTTTTTTTTTTCCCATTCCATCTTAACCTTTCACCTGGAACAACTGAAATATCGAGAGGATGAGGAATCAAATATTCAGGAGAGCCTTTTGTCTGCTCCCTGCTGTCGCTGATCCCTGTTAATCATCACCGCGCTGATGATTTAAACGGGATCGTTTGTCCATCAGCTGGGAAGTCGGACAAAGCCAGAGCAGGATCTTGGGAACATCAGGGATAAAGTTACGGCTGTTGCTCGGCACCGCCTCTTTATTCTGAGAGGAACAAATTCAGACCTTTGTTTAAACAAAGAGATGCCCAGGGAGGGGGGAATTAAACCCAGCTCCACCAGAACCAGGCTGGTGTCTCCAAATTCCTTGTGTTTTCCTTCTTGGATCTTCCCTGAACACCCTGAGGTGCCATCATTGTGATGATGGTTTAAAAAAAAGGGATTCAAAGGAATTTGTGTGGCCTTGAAACTGAATCCATGTCCAAAGCTCATATTTGGGACAAAACAAGGATTTGGGACAAATATCAGCTTTTAAGCCGGTCAAAAATCCAACCAATGCAATATTTACCCAAAAGTCTCACAAAAATAATGGAACAAGACCCAAAACCAGCAAAACCTCCACATCCTTTGGTTCTCCACCAGCTTTTCCATCTTTTTTGGCCAGGAATGAAGGCTGGAAGGTGACGCCACCCAAAAATCAACCCCTGATCCAAGAGGAGATGCTCCGTGACATTTGACATGTAGGAATTTGGTTTAGTGTGGGTTTGGCAGTGCTGGGTTAATGGTTGGGCTCCGTGGCCTCAGAGGGCTTTTCCAATCATATTTCCACAATTCCAGGAATTTCCAGTCACAGGGATAATGGATATGGCAGGGAATCATGGAAAAATGGAATATCCTGAGCAGGAAGGGACCTATGAAATCAACCAGATCCAGACCTTAGGAATTGTGGTGTTCCATGGAAATTGTGGTGTCCCATGGGAATTGTTGTGTCCCATGGGACACCTGTAACAGGTGTGAAATGACAAAATCTGGAGCAAATTTAGGAAATTCATGGAATTAGGAAAATCTGAGAGCAGATTTCAAGGTCTGTCCCTGCCAGTAAATTTTACTCAGAATCTGGGATACATGGATCATTAAGTTAGGGAATTTGTCCCATCCCATCCCTTTCCAATACCACCACCAAGTGCCACAGAAATAACACCCAGTAAATTCCCAAAAAATGGGGTTTAGTCCTTAAAATCAAGGGACTAAACCCAGCCTGCGCTACAGAAGGGTTTAGCAAAGCCAGGGATGAGACCTCATCCATCCGAGAGGTCTCCCAGTTTTTCTGGAGGATTCCTCCCTCCTTCCAACTTTGCAAATTGAAGGATTGACCTCGGGATAAAGAAAGCTTGGAAAAATCTCTTCCCTCGGGCAGATTTTGGCTTTAAGGAATGATTTTCCAAGGTTGAATTCCTATGGGAAAGTGCTGAGAGAAGGGGACGTGAGGATCCAAGTTTTACCTGGAGTGATTCCACAAAATTCCAAATATTGTCAGCAGGAGCCACCAGGGATGAAAAATTTTTCCACAAATAAGGAGAGATTTGCTTTTACAACCACTTTCTCCATGTTGAGAGGATGAGGAGACAATAAAAGAATGGAATCACAATAAAATCATGGAATGGTTTGGGTTGGAAGGGCCCTTCAAGATCATGGAATTCCACCACCCCTGCCATGGGCAGGGACACCTTCCACTATCCCACCTTGCTCCAAGCCCTATCCAAGATGGTCTTGGACACTTCCAGGGATGGAGCATCCACAGCTTCTTCGGGAATTCCACTCCAGAGCCTCACAGGGCATGGAATTCCTTCCCAGGTCCTGCCCCATCACCCTCAGAACAATTCGGGTTGGAAAAGACCTCGGAGACGCCCCAGCTCCAAAACACCAAACCCTCAAAATCCACCCAACTCCTCCTCACGTTTGGGACCCAATTCCCAAGGGTTCTTCCCGAGCCAGCAGGTCACGGGAGCCGCGACAGCTTGCGGGTGACAAATCCCGTTTCCCTCAGGGAAAAATGTTCCCGACGGCTCCTCGGGGAAAACCGCGACGCCGATGACAAGAGGGCGCCGTATTTTTAGAAAGGGACTTTTATCACTTGTTCTAAATTTTGTCTTCAACTCCGCTTCACCCAGCTGGGAGATGCTACTCCGTGGAAGCGCGGACGGGGTGGGATGTGGCAGAATTCCTGCTGGATTTGCAGGATTACTCACAGAGGAGCACAAAGTGATTCATGTTTGTCCTTCTAGAAAAGGAAATTTTTTTTTTTTTTTTTGTTCTCTCTGCCGTTCCTGCACGCCCCAGGACAACATGTCCCTGGAGATCTCATGGATTAACAATTCCTGCTTGCCAGAACCTCCATCCAAAACGTTGGAATGGAATTCTGGGGGAGAATTTGGCCTAAAAAAAGAATTGGATGCTAATTGGGAATATGTCAATCACGTTGGAAGAGCAGCCTGGAGGGATGGAGCGTGCCCAGAGATGGGAATGGAGCTGGGAATGGTCTGGAGAACCAGGAGAGGCTGAGGAGGCTCATCCTGGAAAAAAAACTGGATCAAAAGGATCCCAGGGTGGATCCAGGTGGGGTTTGGGATCTGGTCCCAGGAAACAAGGGGCAGGATGAGAGGAAACGGCCTCAAGCTGTGCCAGGGAAGGTTTAGGTTGGATTTTAGGGAATATTCCTCCTGGAAAGGGCTTTCCAGCTTGGAATTCATGGAAAACAGAGAGTTTGTGGCCTCAGGAACTCAGGACAAGGATGGCAGGAAGTTGGTCAGGGAGAAAATGGGAAAAGGAGCAAATCCCAACTGGAATCAATCTGGGTTCTTGCAGCTAAAAGGCAATGGAAGATGTTCCCATGGATCCATGGAAAATGGGGCCGAGGGGAATTTCCATCCTTTGTGGGATGGACAGGGAAAGGGGACAAAGGATGAGGGAAAAGGCACTTCCTGACTTCTTTCCCTTGGCTGGGAAGGGATTTCCAAGGAGCATCTGAGGGAGCTGCGGGGCTCATCCCAGAGAAAAGGGGGATTGGAACTTTCCCTGGAATTCCCAATCCCACAAGAAATTGAGCTCTCCCAGAATTCCCAACCCCACAAGAGTTTGAGCTCTCCTGGAATTCCCAACCCCACAAGAAACTGAGCTCCCCCTGAATTCCCAACCCCACAAGAAATTGAGCTCTTCCCAGAATTCCCAACCTTACAAGAGGTTGAGCTCCTGCTGAATTGCCAACCTCACAAGAGTTTGAGCTCTCCAGGAATTCCCAAATCCACAAGAGGTTGAGCTGACCCTGATTTCCCAATCCCATAAGAGGTTGAGCACCTCTGGAATTCCCAACCCCACAAGAGTTTGAGCTGCCCCTGAATTCCCAACCCTACAAGAAACTGAATTCCTGCTGAATTCCCAACACCACAAGAGGTTGAACTCCTGCTGAATTCCTAAGCCCACAAGAGGTTGAGCTCTCCCAGAATTCCCAACCCCTCAAGAAATCAAGCTCTTCCCAGAATTCCCAACCCTACAAGAGGTTGAGTTCCCCCTGAATTCCCAACCCAACAAGAGGCTGATCTGCCCGGGAATTCCCAATCCCGCAAGAAACTGAGCTCTTCCCAGAATTCCCAACCCCACAAGAAATTGAGCTCTTCCCAGAATTCCCAACCCCACAAGAAATTGAGCTCCTCATTAATTCCCAACCCCACAAGATATTGAGCCCTCCATGAATTCCCAACCCCACAAGATTTTGAAGTCTCCTGGAATTCCCAACCCCACAAGAGATTGAGCTCTCCTGGAATTCCCAACCCACAAGAGCACCCTCAATCCCAGGAAAGGAGGTTGCTGGCATTTTTCCAGTGCTTTGAGCCTTCCCGGGAAAACACCCACCTCTGTCCCAGTCCTCACAACATTTATTTGTTCCCCGGCCATATTTCGGCTCCCGTGACATCATCCCATGGCTCGAACATCACAGGGAGAGAAAGGAGGAGTAATAAAAGGAATATTCATCCCTAAAGGCTGGCGGGGCAGGAAAACCCACTCGCCTGGTGGATTCCGGGAAAGCGTAGGAAGAGCAGTCAAAATGCTAAAGTTTGACATTCATGCATTTCCCGCCGGGAGCCCGTGCCCTCTACAACAATCATATCTTGTCACACTGCCTTTTAAAATTCTCTGACCGCTTCCCGAAGTTTTTTTGGGCAAATGTGGGAATTTCAGTTAAGCAAAAGAGGATTTGCTTCACCTCCACAAAAAAAAAAAACCAAAAAAACCCAAAAAAAACCCCCAAAACCAAAAAAAACGGAACTTGGAAGAGTCAAAATGAAATATTTTGGGCGCATTAAACTAAAAGGCTCCACCACGCTCTGTGACCTTTTTTCCCAGCCATCCCTTGGGAGGGATGGATTTGTAAATAAATTCGTAGTTAGAAAGAGCCACAAAACTCTGTTACAAAAGCCATATTACAAAACATTCCCAAAAAAACCCCAAATCCAGGGAGTGGAGCACAGCCCAGTCCACAGGCAGGATACCACGACTTTGCTCATTCCGAGGGATTATTGTTAAACCCTCCTTAATTAGGGCTTTACTCCGCTAATTCCATTTAATAAAATTAAAGGTTCAGTTTGGTCCCGGACCTCAACAAAAGGAGGTTGGGGGAAGTTGTTTCCATCCCTGGAAAATCCAGATGCAGCTTCTGGACCTAAGGGTTGGGAATGCCAGGACAAGGCGGGGGTTTAAATGGACAGAGAGTGGGTTTGTATGGAATATTGGGAAGGAATTCCACCCTGGTGAGGGGCTGGAATGGAATTCCCAGAGAATCTGTGGTTGCTCAATCCCTGGAAGTGTCCAAGGCCAGGTTGGGCAAGGTTTGGAGCAGTCTGGGATGGTGGAAGGTGTCCCTGCCCATGGCAGAGGGTGGGACTGGATGATCCTTGAGACTCCTCCCAACCCAAACCATCCCATGATTCCACAATTCCATCATTCCATCACTCCATGATTCCATGACTTGCTCCAACCTGCCATCCTGGTTGCTCGTTAGCAGCTCCAGAGCTAACGAAGCTCATCAAGACTCATCATGAGCAAAATCCACCAGGCACGGAGAGAAATTCCCAATCCATCGGGAGCCAGCCAGGAGCCCTCGCTCCACCAGACTTTTAGGGCGCAGCTAAAAATGCCTTGAGGACGTCCTAAAACCACCAGGGATGATCCAAGCTGCTGCAGAGTGACTTTAATGATCTCCCAGTAATCCCTTAAAGCACCACATCAGGACAGATCCATCCTTTCGGGGCCACCTGGAATCCTGGAGGATCAGGAAAAGGATTCTTGCCCTGGGTTCCCAACCAAATCTCTTTTGTTTGTTTGCTCGCCTTAAATATCACCTCAAAACCTGCGCTGACCTTTCCAGCTGAAAGGAGGGCTCTGTGCTGTTAACAGCTGGAATTTGTGACCTTGCAGGTCCTTTCCAACCAAAATAATTCCATTATTATTCCAACCAAAATAATTCCATTAAATATTCCATCATTCCAGCAAGAACAGCAGCAATATTTTGGTTAAGAGGAAATTCGGCATCGTTATTCCTCAACAGGAGATGTCACTTAGATTCTCCTCCCCCTGCTAATTGAAATTCCCATAAATTAGAATTAAAATTGAATTCCTTCAAAAAGGTACCGAGCTCAACAGGAGCCCTCAGCGAAAAGCTGCTGTTACAATTTCAAATGGAATCATGGAATGCTTTGGGTTGGAAAAGACCTTCAAGATCATCTCGTTCCAACCTCGCTCCACCATCCCAGGCTGCTCCAAGCCCTGTCCAGCCTGGCCTTGGACACTCCCAGGGATCCAGGGGCAGCCACAGCTTCTCTGGGAATTCCATCCCAGCCCCTCACCACCCTCACAGGGAAGAATTCATTCCCAATATCCCAAATTTCCTCTCTCGGTCCAAGCCATTCCCCTTCTCCTGTCACTCCAGGCCCTTTCCCAAAGATTTCAGCCAAATCAAACTTTCCACGGGAAACAAAGGAAGCAAATCCATCGGCCACATCCCTTCCCTCCAGGATCCCACTGCCAGCATCCCGTTATTCCTGACCCCGGGAAGGGAGCCCAAGTCCCTCCAGCCTGGAAAAGCCTCTGCAGTGATGGCTCTGCCCAAACCAAACCCACGGCCTTGGGATTCACCTCTCTGGAGAAAAGCTGCCCGGACAAAGGGATTGGGACAATCAGGGGATGGACCCAGGTGGATTTTAGGGTCCTTCCCAACCCAAACCATTCCATGAGGATTTAGGAGCCCAATCTGTTCACCCCAACAGGGTCAAACTTCAAAGGGAATTTTTGGGGTTTCTTCCTGGGCCTCCTTGGGCCTGCGCACACCAGGACAGGCTCCAAGCCTTCCTCTCCTCCCAGGTTTTGTTATTCCCTGGCAGGATTGCTCAAGAACCAGGAGAGGACTCAGGTGCAGGCTGAAATTATATTTTTAATATAATATTATTAATTTCTCGAGGACTGGAATTATATTTTCCACTCCCAAAATCCGCTGGTACTCAAGAGGACTTTGTGAATCCCTGTGGCTCCCAGGTGGGACAACAACAGTATTTCCCAATTTCCCAAGGAAAAGGGAAGGACAAGGACAAGGACAGCTTTTGGAGAAGCCAAGCAAATAGAAATGAGGATTTTATGAATGAATATTTTTATATTTATATTTTATTTTATATAATATTTTTATATTTATGAATGAATTCGTTTTTTATCAATTTAGAAACTATTCAGGCTTGTGTAAGTAGTTTCTCAATTCATAAAAAATGAATTCATTCATAAATATAAAAATATTTCTTTCCTGGAGAGCCAGGAAAGCAAATTCACTGACATGGGGGAAAAAATCATCTGCAAAAAAATGCTCTCCAGTCCTGGAGGAGTCTTGTTCTCCAGCTTCATTCCCTAAGGTTGGAATTGCATCAGGCTGGGGGGAACGGAGAGGGAGCAGGGTGTTAAAAAATGGGATTAAAACATCAGCACTCCAAGATGTGGGCTGTGGACACGCAGTGGAATAAATGGGATTGGATTTTATTCCGAGCGTGTGCAGCAAACAGGGGAAAAAACAACCATCAGAGCATCACAGAAAAGGTCGTGGTGGAGCAAATGATTTTTACAGCATTAAACACCACGGTGGACACTGGCCAAATCCGATTTTGTTACGGATCCGTGGAATGGTTTGGGCTGAAATGGATCTTAAAGCTCCTCTCCTGTCCTGGGCAGGGACACCTTTCATCATCCCAGGTTGCTCCAAGCTCTACCCAACCCCGTCTTGGAAAATTCCAGGGATGGGGCAACCACGGATTCTCTGGGAATTCCATCCCAGCTCCTCACCACCCTCACAGGGAAGAATTCCTTCCCAAAATCCCATCCATCCCTGCCCTCTGACAGTGGGAAGCCATTCCCAGCGTCCTGTCACTCCATCCCTTGTCCCAAGTCCCTCTCCAGCTCTCCTGGAGCCCCTTCAGGCACTGGAAGGGGCTCCGAGGTCTCCCTGGATCCTTCCTTTTTCCAGGCTGGACATTCCCAGCTCTCCCAGCCTGGTTCCAGAGCAGAGGGGCTCCATCCCTTGGAGCATCTCCATGTTCTCCTCTGGAATTGCTCCAGCACCACCACATCCCTCCAATCCTGGACACCCCAGAACTCCACCCCAGCTATCCGTGAGCGGAGAACGCTGGGATCCCATTTCCCCTAATCCTCAAGATCCGTGGGATTCTGCCCAAGCAGAAGGCCCCAAACCTTTGGAATCTGCAATTCCAGGGAAAAAGTGCCCCCATCTCCAGGGCCTGGCAGCAGCAGCCAGCGGGTTCCCAGAGCAGAGGACACGGATGGCCGTCTCCCACCAGCCCAAGCCAGCAGGAAGCTTCCTGGCTGGCGCCATCCCAAAGGAAGAGAGAGGATTCTGGGATCCTGCCAAAGCCAACCACACGCACGGTTGCTTGGAAACCTTTGAAAACTACATTGAAAAATTCAGATTTCTATGAAGAGCAGCACGGGCAAAACAAGCCCCAAGTTTGCGCTTTGAATCCGCCTTTTCCTGTTCACCGCCGCGTTCCCGCTTCCCAAAAAATCCTGCAGAGCTCTGCAGGTCACCTCTGGGCCTGGAGGCTTCAAGGTTTTCACAAGTTCAGGCAGCAAAGAGGGACCTTCCCCCCCGGCAGTGAATCTCTGCAGAGAATCAAAAATCACCCAGCGCGACAATATTCCAATGAAAGAGGGAAAAGGGAGACGGGAGGGAAGGAAAAGAATGGAATTCCTGTCGCACGGTGCCGCCCTGGCATCTAATCAGGGAGCCAGATGAAGGCAGCAATCTGTCTGCTTAAAATATGCATATTTTATTTTATTTTTTTATTTTCGGTGCTGCAGAAGCGCGTTGGAAGGCGCTCGTTAAGAGGCTGCGCCGGGAACGTCCCTCTGCAATCACGAGGGATGGAACGAGCGATTCCATCGTTAGCGGGGCTTAATTGCCGGGAGCCGGAGCTCTCCTCAGCACCTGCCCTGGGATTTGGGATTGTGGGGGCCATGGAACACCAGGAGATTGTGGGATCACAGGCACGAGGACCTTCCAGCCCACCCCAAATGGTTCTCTAGGTTGTCTTCTACAGCACACTCTTCCTCACCTTCCACACTGGATTGTTCCGCACCTTCCACATGGGATTATTCCTCACCTTCCACATGGGATTATTCCTCACCTTTCACATAAAATCTGTCCCCATATTCCACATGGAATTGCTCCTCACTTTCCACACAAAATCCAGCCCCGCATTCACACAGGATTGCTCCTCAACTTCCATATAAAATCTGTCCCCACCTTCCACATGGGATTGCTCCTCACCTTCCATATTGGAACTTTTCTCATTTTCCACACCAAACTCTTCCTCAGCTTCCATATGGGATTGCTCCTCAGCTTCCACATAAAATTCCGTCCCCACTTTCCACACAGGATTGTTCCTCACCCTCCACACTGGAGCTTTCCTCACTTTCCACACGGGATTGCTCCTCACCTTCCATATTGGAAATTTCCTCACCTTCCACACCAAACTCTTCCTCACCCTGCACATGGGATTGTTCCTTATCTTCTACATAAAATCCATCCCTACCTTCCACACTGGATTGCTCCTCACCTTCCATATTGGAGCTTTCCTCACTTTCCACACCAGACTCTTCCTCACCTTCCATGTGGGATTGTTCCTCACCTTCCACATAAAATCCGTCCCCACCTTCCCCACGGGATTGCTCCTGATCCTGCACACTGAAGCTTTCCTCACTTTCCACATGGGATTGCTCCTCACCTTCCACACCAAACTCTTCCTCACCTTCCACATAGTCCTTCCTCACTGGACCATTTCTCATCATCCTCACTGGACCAACTCCTCATCTTCCTCACTGGATCATTCCCCACTTTCCACACTGAACCATTCCCAACCTTCCTCACTGGACCACTCCTCATCTTCCTCACTGGACCATTCCTCACCTTCCTCACTGGACCATTCCTCATCATCCTCTCTGGACCAACTCCTCACCTTCCTCACTGAACCATTCCTCATCATCCTCACTGGACCACTCCTCATGTTCCTCACTGGATCATTCCCCACCTTCCACAATGACCATTCCCAACCTTCCTTACTGGACCATTCCTCATCTTCCTCACTGGATGAACTCCTCATCTTCACTGGATCATTCCTCACTTTCCTCACTGGACCAATTCCTCATCTTCCTCACTGGATCATTCCTCACCTTCAAAATGGATCTGCTCCTCATCTTCCTCACTGGACCATTCCTCACATTCCTCACTGGACCATTCCCAACCTTCCTCATGGAACCATTCCCAACCTTCCTCACTGGATCATTCCTCACCTTCCTCACTGGACCACTTCTCATCTTCCTCATTGGACCATTCCTCACTTTCCTCATTGGACCAATTCCTCATCTTCCTCACTGGATCATTCCTCACCTTCCACATGGATCTGCTCCTCATCTTCCTCACTGGATCGTTCCTCACCTTCAACATGGATCTGCTCCTCATCTTCCTCACTGGATCATTCCTCACCTTCCTCACTGGACCACTTCTCATCTTCCTCATTGGACCATTACTCACTTTCCTCATTGGACCATTCCCAACCTTCCACACCAGAAAATTCCCAACCTTCCACAGCACAACATTCCCGACCTTCCACACCAGACCCTTCCTCACCTTGCAGAATGATCATTCCCAACCTTCCACACTGGACCGACCCTTCCTCACCTTCCCACCCAACCCTTTCCCATGGACTCCAAAAACGGAGCAAAATCCAGGATATCGCTGCCCATCAACACTCGGGAAGCAAACAGGGAATTCATCGTCAGGTTTCCTGCAAGAATTCCGGGTTAAATTCCTCCCATTTGAGGCTGGAATCAGCTCCACACCAACCTACACCAGATTTTGTTCCCGGCCACATCAAAATTCCTCCTCCTGCTCCACGCTGTTTATTTTGGCTTCCCTGCCAGCCCATTGGCTGCACGGCATGGATCGCATTCCCGTCGCCATATCCATAATAAAACTTGGATACAAGGAGCTCGGTGACCTGGCTGCTCCAGACTTCTCTTTCCTTCAAATTTTAAGTTCCTCCACGGAGGGATTGTGTTGTGTTTTTCCTTGAGGAAAATTGGATGGATATCCATGGAAAGGAGTCGCTTTCCCAACAGACGGGGAAATGGATTCTCAGCAGAGATTTGTAACGGGATCTTTAAGGTCCCTTCCAACCCAAACCATTCCATGATTCCATGAATTGCAGCTGAGACAGAGCCCTCCAATCCCCAACTTTGAGGGATCCTCATCCAGCAGGGACAGCGCCTTAAACCACCCATGGAACTCCCAAGTTCTTCCTGAGGAATCCCGCCAAAAACAACAGAAAATTTTATCATTTCCTCCCAATTTGACCCATTTTGCTCCAGCAGAAGGAAGATCACAGGATATCCTTGCCACAACTCCTCTTTTCCCTACATTTTTTTCCCAAACTCCACACATCCGAATTTTCCCTCCAGCCTCTTGTTCACGACTCACAGCAGCCAAAAAACTCCGTGCTAAAATTGCCAGGAATTAATGCAGTTTTGGGTTTTTTTTTCCTATGGATTAACAGCTACCAGCAGTCTCCCAGCATGAGGGTTAATTCCCACCCGGATACAGCGGAGCTGGATCAACAATCCAGCACCTGAAAGACGCAGCAAGGTACCAGCAGCACAAAGGAGATGCAAATAAATTTGCATATCTGAGCATCAAAGGCTCCACGAGATCCCGGAGTATGAAAACATCTTTTCCCTGCAAGATACCCAAGGAATGGCAGCGGGAGTGATGGGAGTGGGAGGACAGGAGAATGGGGAGAAAAAAAAAAAAAGAAAAAAAAGAAAAAGACAAAAAAGTGTGACTGTAGCAGGAGCTCGACAGTTGGAGAAATTCCAAGGGAACGGCAGAGCCTGGGCACGAGGAAAACAGTTGGGAAGATGCTGACGGGATTTTGGAGCCAGGTGGGGGCTGGGATCTGCTCCCAGGGAACAGGGATGAGGGGAAATGGCCTCGAGCTGTGCCAGGGGTGGTTTAGGTTGGATATTGGGAATATTCAGGCTGTCCAGCTCTGGCACGGAGATGGAATTCCCATCCCTGGAGGGATTTAATATCCCTGTGGATGTGGCGCTTGGGGATAAGGTCAGTGGTGGCCTTGGCAGTGCTGAAGGAATGGTTGGGACTCCTTGAGCATGGAAATCTTTCCCAACCCAAACATTTCCATCATTCTAGGAGAGATATTCAAACACCTGACACGAGACAATTCCAACAGGGAGCGACCAAAAAACGATGGGAGGAGGAGGAAACTCAAAGGCTGATCCCAAAAAAAAAAAGAGAAAAAATGAGGAGCAACTCCGTGAAACACCTGTGGATGGAATTTGCAGATCCCCGCAGCTCCAGGAGCTCCCTGAAAAGCAGCCAGGAGGGATAATTTTGGTGCTTCTGCAGCTTTCCGACAGAATTCCGAGTCTCTCCTCGCGGGGATGAAGGAGTTTCTGCCGGAGCCGTGAAGGAGGACGCGGGAGGTGCGAAAAAAGCGAGCGAGGGGAAATGGAGCAGAAGGAAAACGTGAGAAGTAAAGGCAGGAGGGGGCAAATCTTCCAGCGAATCCCACAAGGCTTCTCAATAAAATTCTCAGACCTCCCAAACCTGTTAAAAAGTCTGGGATAGCCAGGAAAATCCTGGTTTAGAGGCCGTGTATTTCACAGGTAGGGGAACAGCCAAGACAAGAGTAGAACGCTCTGGTTGAAGGCCTTGGAAGGGGAAAGATGAGAAGGAAAAAACCACTTCCAAAATCCCCCAAAAAATTAAACAAAATGAGGTTTTCAGGGAGATGGAGCCCGGGAATGATGAGGAGTTGAAGAAAATGGAATAATTGGTTGGGATTTCTAATGTCTTGCTGGGGCGTGGTTGAGTCAACTGCATCCAGAAATAAATACCATGGGATGGTTTGGGTGGGAAGGGACCTTCAGGATCCTCCAGCCCCACCCCCTTCCATGGGCATGGAAGTCTCTCCCAGATTCCCAGAATCTTATCCCATGGGATAGTGGACCTTCCTCTATCCCAGGATGCTCCAGTGTGCCCTTGGACACTTCCAGGGATGGGGCGGGCACAGATTCTCCTGGAATTCCATTCCAGGCCTCACCACCCTCGCAGACAGGAATTCCTTCCCAGTATCCCATCCATCCCTGCCTTCTGCCAGTGGGAAGCCATTCCCAATGTCTTATCCCTCCCTCCCATGTCCCAAGTCCCTCTCCAGCTCTCCTGGAGCCTCTTTAAGCACTGGAAAGAGCTCTATGGCTTCCTTGGAGCCTTCTCTTTTCCAACCTGGACATTCCCAGCTCTCCCAGCCTCTCTCCAGCCCTTGGAGCATCTCCTGGATTTGCTCCAACAGACCCAAGCCTGCCTTAAACAAACAGCAAGGGAAAGGAGGGAAGAGCAGACGCGATAAATCAGATTTTTGTCTCATCCCGTTTAAATCAGGTGCCCTGGAAGCCATCACGGAGCTGTCGGGATGATTAATCCCTATTTTTCCACCACCAGAGCAGGGGAATGATTGCCGGGCTGGCAAGTGGGAAAAGCCAAGGGAAGAGGAGCCGGGTGCGTGTGGGAGAGAAGCGCTCCGGAGGCAGCTGGGATGAGGAGCTGACTCAAAACTTTGGGATTTGTGGTTGGAGCCGCAGACGGGAGCCGAAAACGTAGGAGAAACTGTGGTGGGATAATCAGGCGGTGAAACAAGGGAATACCTGCGGCACCAGTCGAGTCAGGAGCTCCACTTTGCATAAGGAATATTTAAATAGGGATTTTTCCCCGTCTTTAGGGCTCAAAGCAGAGTTTTAAACCAGTTTGGGGAGGTTTGAGCTCCAGGAACTCAAGTCTTCCCAAGGAAGAATAATTTGGAATAGAAGTCAGGGTGGTCTTGGGTGCTCATGAAGAGGATCCGTAAAATAAAACATTTTTAGGAATTCTGATGGTGCTGGGGCTGCTCTACAGCAAAGAGCTCATTTCCATCACCCACACTCCGTCCAAAATGGAATTATTCCCCGCTTTAAGGCCAGTAATTTGATTTAAGAGTAAAATTATTCCTTCCCCATATTGCCAGGTTTTTCCAACTCCTAGCACCCCAAAACAAAGGATGAGAATCACGGAAAGATTCTCAAAGACACGGAATCAAAATCATGGAATAACCTGAGCTGACCCACAAGGATTTTCGAGTCCTGCACGGGACCACCCCCAAAATCCCACCATATCCTAGAGAGCCATTTCCAAAGGTTTCTTGGACCAGGAGGCCAAACTCCACCACTCTGGAGAACAAAACAGGAGAGAAACCACCATGGAATGGGAAGAGTTTCCTCCAGCCCACCCATCACCCATCATCTTGGAAGCTGTGGACTGGAAAAACAGGGAATTATCGCCGGGAAAAAGATTTATTTTTTTTGCATTGTCATTTTTGGAACAACAACGTCGGGAATGGTTTTACCTGTCACGGTAATTTTGGCACAATAACAAGAGCTTGTAGCAATTAGGATCTGCTTTTATTACGCAGGAAGAACAAATGACCCAAATCCCAACTCCCACACGCTCTCCCAAAAGGGTGAGGTGACCAAATCCTCCTCCTGAACCTGCTTCCCTTTGAATTCCGGCCCTTCCCAACCTTTTGTGAGAGTTCACAGTGGCCTCCTTTTCCAAGAACAGGTGCCTGGAACAAAGCAGCTGGAAGGTTTGATTATCCCAGCGATGCCTTCCGTGAGCAAATCGGGCTCCAGGCCCCCGTGGGAGAGCAGAAAATTTCCCTTCTTATCTGTGTCACCCTCACCACGGAGCTGCCGAGGGAAAATAGGGCAGAGGAAACGCAGGGATCCCTCTGAAAGACCACGGGAAAAGCAGGTAACCAGGTTAAGGGGATGCTGCATCACGGAATTTTCATGGATGACGAGGGAATTTGGAGGATTTAACGCGATTC
Source organism: Setophaga petechia (assembly GCA_024362935.1). Lineage (NCBI taxonomy): Eukaryota > Metazoa > Chordata > Aves > Passeriformes > Parulidae > Setophaga > Setophaga petechia. Next base: position 121,193 of record JANCRA010000098.1, read on the forward strand.
CCGAGGGTTGGAGCTGGATGTGGCTGAGTCACGGGGCCGGGCGGGGGGATTTTCATGGAAAGGCTCCTCCTCAAAGAACCCGGAATGCTTCCTGTGGTTAAACAAAGTTTGAGGAGCTGCTCAAACCAGCAGGTCCTGTGTGCCCAAAGCCTTTAATTCCCGCTAATTCCGCCCTCAAAGGAATTTGGGAGCTCACCCCGAAACGACAAAGCCCAGCAGGGCCCTTGAACCCGAGCAGCAAGGCCGGGAGATAAGGCGGGAATCAGCCAGGCCTGCAATTTGCCGGCTGATTAAAACCCTTGGAGCAGCAGGGAAATTAGGGAAATCATCCCCCAGACGCTTAAGGAACCACACTGGCTGCCTCCCGGGATAAACGATCCCATCCCAACATTTGGGGGGTGGCAGAGGCTGTTTGGGCATGGGTGAGACGTTGTTGGAGCCTCCAGGACTCGCTCGGCCTGTCTGGCGCGGGGACTCGCCCGAGTGAGCTCACCAGGAATGTTTCCCACCACAAATTGTCCGAAAAGTTGTTTATCCCTAAGTTTGAGCCGCTTGGGATGTTCTCCAAGCGCGCTGAGCGTCCGTGGAGAAGGTCCACAGCCAGCTGGACCTTGGCCACACAATGGCCACAGCTCTAAGGTGTTGGATGGGGAGCTGATCTCATTATCCGGCAGGATCCTCCTTCCAAAGTGCCACCAGCAGGGTAAAATTCCGGAATGGGTTGGGTTGGAAAGGATCTTCAAGACCTTCCAGTTCCAACTCCCTGCCCTGGACAACTTCCAAAATCCCAGGTTGCTCCAAGCACCATCCAACCTGGCCTTGGACACTTTCAGGGATCCAGGGGCAGACAGAAATTCTCTGGGAATTCCATTCCAGGCCTCACCACCATCACAAGGTAGAATTCCTTCCCAATATCCCATCTATCCCTGCCCTCTGGCAGTGGGAAGCCATTCCCTGTGTCCTGTCCCTCCATCCCTTGTCCCAAGTCCCTCTCCAGCTCTTCTGGAGCCCCTTCAGGCTCTGGAAAGGTTCTGATGACTCCCTGGATCCTTCCCTTCTCCAGGCTGGACATTCCCAGCTCTCCCAGCCTGGTTCCAACACAATCCAATTTCTTCAGGGAAAGGAAAATGAATCCCAACCCCCAAGGCCTTCCCAGCTGAGACCTTTAAACCCAAACACTTGAGCAGAAACTCATCAAGAGCAGGATAAAATTCCGGAATGGCTGGGTCAGAAAGATACTTCAAGACCATCCAGTTCCAACTCCCTGCCTTGGACACCTTCCAAAATCCCAGGCTGCTCCAAGCACCATCCAACCTGGCCTTGGACGCTTCCAGGGATCCAGGGGCAGCCACAGATTCTCTGGGAATTCCATTCCAGGCCTCACCACCCTCACAAGGCAGATTTTTTTTCCAATATCCCATCTATCCTTGCCCTCTGGAAGCCAGTCCCTGTGTCCTGTCCCTCCATCCCTTGTCCCAAGTCCCTCTCCAGCTCTCCTGGAGCCCCTTCAGGCACTGGAAAGGTTCTGGGGTCTCCCTGGATCCTTCCCTTCTCCAGGGTGGACATTCCCAGCTCTCCCAGCCTGGTTCCAACACAATCCAATTTTTTCAGGGAAAGGAAAATCAATCCCAACCCTCAAGACCTTCCCAGCTGAGACCCTTTAAACCCAAACATTTGAGCAGAAACTCCTCAACCATCACCCAACATCCCTGCTCAGAAACCTAGGCAAAGATTCCAGTATGACGCGGCATTCCAAGACCTCGGCATTCCAACCCCGAGAAAAAACCTCTCCCAACTGCCTGGGCAACAAATTTCCAGGGAAAAGCAGGAATTGCCAGACATTGCCAGGCTCTGAGGGCGTTTCCATCCCCCAGGCAATGCCTTCGTTGGGTTCCTCACCCAGCGGTGCCCACCCGGCTCAATTCCGCCTTTCCGGACACGGATTCCTCGGAGCGACGCCGGAGCCAGAGGGAATCTCATCTGCCAATCTCCAAGCCAATGACCCGTGCTCTGGGAAGCTGCAGTTGAAAAGTGCAGCTAAAAACGAGGGGAGACGATGAGGCAAGCAGGAAAATTCCTTAAACACCAAGATCTGGGGTTTGTTTTGGGTTTTGGGGTTTTTTTTAGGATGTTTTTGATTTACTCTCCTCGGGCTGTCAAATGCCACTTGCACCCAGGCGAGGGTGAGACAGAAATTTGGGATAAAAAAGCTCCGATTTGAGGTGGGGAAGGAGGAGACATCTCCTAAATCAGGGTCCCGATGTGATCCGCCCACTCCTCCCTTTTTTCTTCTCCTTTGAAACGCGACAAAATAAATCCCTGCTGGCTTTAAATAGAAATCAAATTAACCATGAACAGCCAAAGCAACTCCGTGATGGTCCAGCCATCGCTGGGTGCGCTCAGAAATCTTTTTATAAAACATTTTCCTCCCTCCATGCACAACGAAACAAATTGAAGCAACAAATCAATACTGAGAGAGCTCCAAAACCCCAAATCTTATTCCGGCTGCATTAAAAACGTTCTTGGAGCGCTGCTCGTGAAGGGTTGAATATTTTAAATTATTCTTCCTCCTCCTCCAGCTGACAGAAGAGTTCCTGAGTCAGATGTGGGAAAAAACCCAAATCTGAGTAGAATCTCCGAGTGTTTTCACCCTTTGGAGCAGTTCAAGGCCTTTTTTTCAGGATAAAAGGAAATTTGTCAAGGGGAAGCGAACCTAAAACTGGGAACGGAGTAAGTGCAGCACACGGAGCAGGTTGGAAGAGTTTCCATTTAAATTGAGAATTCGGGAAAAAAAAGGCATTCCTTGGAAATATGTTTTGGCGGATTAAAGGTTGGAAGCCCAAGTGGAGCTTCTCCCTCTGATTTAGAAGAAGACAAGGAGAGATTCCACATCCTTTTGTCATTCCTATTTCTGCATCCCGGGATTTTTAACTGGACTTCTTCTGATCTCCTGCATCAAACGGGCCCTGCCTCAAATGGATTCTGTGTTAAGGCCTCGTTATCGTTCCCAGCCCAAAATATTCCCGAGTCTCCCTGTGCCAAAAATTCCAGGAGGAATTTTCCCAAAATCCAGCCTAAACCTGCCCTGGCATGGCTGGAGTTTCCCTTTGTCCTGTTCCTTTTTCCCTGGGAGCAGATCCCAACCCCCAGCCAGCTCTGATTTTCCCAAATGTTCTCCTCGTGCCCAAGTTCTACTTGGAATTTCTCCAAATGTGGAGCTGCTGCTACGGTCACACTTTTTGTCCTTTTTTCCCCCAATTCTCCTGCCCTCCTATTCCCCTTGCTTCCTCTGCCATTCCTTCGATATCTCACAGGAAAAAGATGGGATAAAAAACATTTCCAGGTGAATTTTGTCGAAAATACAAAGGTTCATTCATGGAGAAGGATCCCCAAAAAACCAAAAATCTGTTCTGGGGCATCCTCAGACCACCTCTGTGAGATCACATCCTGCCCGTTCCCTCATCCCTCAGATGTTTGGGATGAACGACAGAACCTCTCCCAATCCTCAGCTTTCCCTTGGAATTCTCGGTTCCATGAAGGAGCCAAAGATGATTTTGTCAAATCACAGAATTGATTCTTTGGTGATTTGACCCTTGCTCCAAGGTTTCTCCTGTTCCTGCTCCAGCAATTCCTGCTGTAAGTTTTCCTGATTAAAAAAAAAGGGATTTTTATGCATTTATCTGAATACAGAAAATATCACCCACCATTCCAGAAGCTCCCAAACAAGATTCTTCCCTAAAAAAAAAAAGTGTCTGGTCCACTCCAATTCCCACAACTTCAGGCACATCCATAAACTCATTTATTCCTGCCCTTCCCACCCCAAATCCCCCAAAAGCTTCCCTAATTCCACAACTTTCCAGGAACAACAATTCCTAAAAAACCCACGGAGGCGACATCAAATCTCCCTTCATCCCCCAGGATTTTTTTCTGGAATATTTTCACATTCTACATAAATAAGGATTTAGGAAATGAAGCGCTGACTGTTTTTTCCCCTCACAACCATTCCAAACTTCCCTGTTTTTTCTTTCCCGAGCCTGCACTTCATCCCTGATCACAATCAAAGAGCCTCCACGTCCCTCTCCCTGCACGCAACTTCCACGCGTAGCCCGGAGCATCCTTGGCCTCCTTCACATCCAGTTCTCTTCTCCCGACTTTCTGTCCCTTTGGATTAATTCCACGCTTGGGAATTCATTGGGATTTCTTCCCCCCTCGCCAAGTTTCTGCTCCTGGGTTGGAGCCGGGTGAAGGTCGGGATTTTCTTCCAAGGGGAATGAGGGACAGGGCGGGAGGAAACGGCCTCAAGTGGCATCAGGAGAGGTTTAGTGGGATATTTTTGGGAGAATTCCTCCAGGAGGGATCCAAAATCCACTTGGGGAAACAATCAGTGGTGGCCTTGGGAGAGCTGGGGCTCAACCTTAAAGTTCCTTTCCAGCCTAAAAAATTCCATGATTCTACTTTTTTACCTGTAAGTAATTTATTCCTCATTCCCCTCTCATCTTTTCCTTCCCAATCCCTGTTTTTTGACAGAGTTTTCCAGGTTTTTGCAGACCCCCTCAGACACTTGTGCCTTTCTGTTCCCACTCTAAATACTGCTTGAGCCAAAATTCCTTGGAGCTTTAAGTTCACAAAATCCTGGGATGGGTTGGGTTGGAAGGGATTGGATCCAAGCCCGTTCAGCTCCAACCCCCTTCCACTATCCCAGGTCGCTCCAAGCCCCATCCAAGCTGGCCTTGGGCACTTCCAGAGATCCAGGGGCAGCCACAGTTCCTCTGGGAATTCCATCCCAGCCCCTCAAAGTGAAGAATTCCTCCCCAATATCCCACCCAATCAGTGGGAAGCCATTCCCTGGTGTCCTGTCCCTTCATCCCTCATCCCAAATCCCTCTCCAGCTCTCCCGGAGCCCTTTTAGGCATTGAAAAAACCTCCAAGATCCCCTCAGGGCATTCCTGAAGGTGAAATGGTTTCTGGCACCCAGGAAAATCTGACATGAGCCAGGAAAAGAGCAGGGAGAGGCTTGGATCAGGGAATGTGGGCGGAGGGAGATCCGTGAGTCACCGGCAGCCTTTGATCGCTGCCAGGGGCAGGTTTGCACCCTCCGAAATTCCCTTTTCCACGTTCTCCAGAGCAAAAACAACCGCAGGGAAAAACTGTTCACGGCACCGAAACACCCAGGCTCTCGGTCTTCCAAATTTAGGAGCTTTCCACGTTCCATTGAAAGGAAAGGGAATGAGGAATGGAATCGGAATTCCCGGCTTTGCAGTGGGGTTTGACACAGGGAGGGACAACTCTTAAACTCAGCCTATTTATCCCTAAAAAAATTCCTTTTTTTCCCACCTCCCCAGCTGCTTCCGGTGTCCCAGACCTTTCCCCAAATCCATTCCATGATTCCATGATTAAGGAATCCATGCTCCAGCCCCTCAATGTCCCTCTTGTCATGAAAGAAATCCCAGGATTTCTGAGGTCCCTCAGCACAGTGGGAATGTCACTTCCCTGATCCAGGTATTCCCAAAAAATTATCCCCCCAAAAAGCCACTTTTTTTCCACAGTTAAAAGCCTTAAGGGAAGATATTTGCACATGCCAGGAATATCCTGATTTTTCTATGATCCCAAAGGATGGGCACCTCGGAGTTCCAAAGGCCACAGATCCCTCCTGATAAGGCACTTCATGAGCTGATAAGGCGCTTAATGAGCTGATAAGGCTGAGGAGGAACACATGGAATGAAGCAAATCCCACCTGTGGACTTAAAAAGTCTGGATTGGGATTTTCCTGCGTGGAAAAGCATCGGGATCTGTGGCCAAACCTTCTCCTCCTGCACACCCAGCTTGGCTTATCCCAAAGGTTTGTGCTGATTTCCTGTTTGGAGCTTCCCAAAAAAACACTCTGGGGGATTACAGAGATGATAAATTAAGAGCAGTTTTCCTCCCTGTGTTATTCCCATGGGTTTTCCCACAAAAAATGTTCCCAATTTCGTTCTGTGCTCTGAGCATTGCAATGAGGGGCTGGAATGGGATGGAATTCCCAAAAAAGCTGTGGCTGCCCCATTCCTGTTAGTGTCCAAGGCCGGGTTGGATGGGGTTGGAGCAACCTGGGATGTCCCTGCTCATGGAAGGGGGTTGGGAATTCTTTTTAAGGTCTCCTTTTCCAACCCAGCCCATTCTTTGATCTTATTCCCACTTCCATCCTGATAAAAATCCCTTTCCGTGCCCCTCCCAGCCGAGGGAAAAAAAGGGGGAATTGTTCAGGTGAGCTGGAGCGTGACAGGACAGGAATAATTCCAGACTCACTTATCGGGGTTTGGAGAGTCCTGAGCACAGCAATTTCCACAATTTAAAAAAAAAAAAAAAACACCTCAGGAAATTCCTGTTAAAACAGAAAATTCCCAGACAAAAATGTATTCTCTGGATCACTCTGAGGGCTTTTTGGGAGCAGCATCCACTTCCAAAAAGAAAATCCCTGGAATAGAACCACCATGCTCCGATATGGATCCCTCAAGGTGACTTTCAGGAGAAGAAGGGGGAAAAGAAAAAGGTTCCTAAAACGTTGGATTCCTTTGGAATTTTCTCCTTCCTGGCAGCTCTGACAGATCCTCCTGGAAATGTCACGGAAGTTGGGAACAGGGAAAGAAACGGTCTCTGCTCCTTGGGAGAGGCAGAGGTTGCAATGAAAATCAATTTGATGTGGAATTAATGGGAAATAAAGAGGCTTTTCCACGTTTTTGTTGCCCGATTGCTCCATTTAATCCAGACACACTTAATTAGGGACACACCAATCCCGAGGGAAGCTGCACCATCCCACAGGAATCAGCAATCCCAGACCTCCAACCCAGCAATGGATTCCTGATCCGTTCAGACTGGATTTAAGGAAGGAATTTGTTACAGTGAGGGTGGTGAGGGGCTGGGATGGAATTCCCAGAAAAGCTGTGGCTGCACCGGGATCCCTGGAAGTGCCCAAGGCCAGCCTGGAGCAACCTGGGATAGAGGAAATGATCCCTTTCTAAGGCAAGGGGGTGTAATTGGGGGATCTCTACATCCTCATCCCGCCCAATTCCATGATTTCATGATTTCCGCGCTCCCAGCGCCCTGGACCGAGCACGGGTTGAAATTCCAAAGCAACAGAAATCCCCATGTTATTCCCAGGCACCTCATTGTCCCTTCCCCTCATCCAGACAGAAAATCACCCCATTCCCATCCCATAATCCCACTTTTCCAGGCTTTTCCATGACCTCTCCCAGCCGAGGAAGATCAATTAAAAAAAACCCCACAATTCCACGGCGGCGCTTCCCAAAGTAACGTTTTCCAACGGCTTTCCCGAACACGAGGATACACTGGAAGTCGTTTCCATTCCACACGTTATTCCCAGGCACCTCATTGCCCATCCTCCTCTTCCAGACAGAAAACCACCCCATTCCCATCCCACAATTACACTTTCCCACACTTTTCCATGACCTCTCCCACTCAAGGAAGATCAATTTTTAAAAAATCTGCAATTCCGTGGCGGCGCTTCCCAAAGTAACGCTTTCCAACGGCTTTCCCGAACACGCAGATCCGCTGGAAGTCGTTTCCATTCCGCACGTTATTCCCAGGCACCTCAATGTCCATTCCCCTCATCCAGACAGAAAACCACCCCATTCCCATCCCAAAATCACACTTTTCCAAGCTTTTCCATGACCTCTCCCACTCGAGGAAGATCAATTAAAAAAAACCCGTAATTCCGCAGCGGCGCTTCCCAAAGTAACGTTTTCCAACGGCTTTCCTGGACACGAGGATCTGCTGGAAGTCGTTTCCATTCCAAGGAGAATGGAGCAGAGAGGGAAGATCAATAAAAACACAACGAGGCCAACAGGGAAATGTCAGAACGTTGGGAAAAGGAAGCCCAGAATCCGCCGGATTCCGGCCCCGGCGCAATTCCGTAGGGAAAAGACCGTAAGGAAGGAGCCGTGCCTCAATCCAGGGATTTTTCTGTGTTTTTTGGTGGTGAAGAATAAAGGGACAGAGTGGGTGAAGGCAGTCGTGGCCCAGGAGGTAAAATCCCAGGAAAATGGGAAAAGGGCTGGGGGTGTTCACCTGGAGAAGGGAAGAAAACTTTGGAGACACTTCCAGTGCCTGAAAGGGATCCGGGAGAGCTGGAGAGGGATTTGGGACAAAGGGATGGAGGGACAGGACACAGGGAATGGCTTCCCACTGCCAGAGGGCAGGGATGGATGGGATTTTGGAGAGGAATTCTGCCCTGGGAGGGTGGTGAGGGGCTGGGATGGAATTCCCAGAGAAGCCGTGGCTGCTCCATCCCTGGAAGTGTCCAAGGCCAGGTTGGAACGGGCTTGGAGCAACCTGGGATTTTGGAAGCCCATGGATGGTCTGGAAGGTCCCTTCCCACCCAACCCATTCCAAAAGCTCTGCTCCAACCCAGAATCCCAGACTTCCAAGCCCCATTCCAGCGGGGAACAAAACCTGCCAGGATCCCAGAGTCAGGAAAATCCAACAAACAAAAACCAGGAAAATCCAACAAACAAAACCTTCTCCCTCCGAGAGTCCATCCCAGGCCCATTTTCTCCAAGTCCTACAAGATCTCCCTCAACAATCAGGAATTTTCACGTCTTTCCCTGTGGGATTGGTGATTCCCGGTCTTGGAATGACACCACTGGGTCACTCCACTGCCTCTTCCCACTTATTTTTGGGAAAGACTTGAAAAATAAAATAAATCTCATTTTATTTTCCTCTCGGGAATGTGGAGATGGGGATATCCAGCTCCCCAAAAGTCAGAGTGATGCTTTTAGCTCCCAAAAAACCAAACTGGGATTGGTGGGTTTATTCCCTAAAAATCAGGATGGAGGAGCTGGATGTGGGAATGTTTAAAGGGCAGGAGCAGGAGGAAGGAAATAAACCAAATCCCTGGATCCGTGAAGGTCAAGGAAAGAGCGAGGGACGAAAAATTTGAGATGTGGGAGGCACCTCCCATTGGAACAGCACAATGTGATCCTTTCAGGAGATGAAAAACCCAAAAAATCCCGGGATTTGGGGATCCCTGGGAGCAATTTCAGGGATAACATCGAATTCCCAAGGGCACTGGGAGGTCTGGAGCGCTCCGTTCCTTCCCCTCGGCACCTGGAGCGCATTTATCCCTCAAACACTTCTGGAATTAAAAATAGCCAGCCTGGCCGAGTTGGAAAAGAATAAATTCCAGCCGGAATGTTTATTTTTGGGAAGAGCCAGAGGAGGAAGAGGAAAGGTCGGGGTTCAATGCGTTATTTAGAGCATGTAAGGAAATAATCACTGGAGCAAAAATGCGGGAGGGAGAGGATGGAGGAAGAGCAAGGAATGGTGATTTAAAGGAATTTTTTGGGGGTTTTTTTTTGGAAGGAAGAGGTCACTGGAACAACTTTGGAATCACCTTAACCAAATCTTAATCAACTAAACGAAATTCCCACTGATATTTATCACCCGGAGCGAACATTCCGGAATGAAAACTCCATAAAACAGCGACAGGACAGCCCCAAAAATCCCAGATTTGATGATCTGGGATCCCTCCCCCAAATCCAGGCCCCTCCATGGCCAAATTCTAAACTCCACCATCGTGGAATGTGTGGTTTTACGGGATTTGACATCAATTTGACTCTGGAATCTGCCTGAATTCCCAGCTGCGTTTTGTGGTTTGGATTCGGGATTTTTTTATTTTCAAGGTTTTTGGGTCATTATTTGGTTGGGTTTTTTTTTTTGTGGTGCCTGTTCCCAAATTCCCAGAGGCAGGAACTCCAAAATCCATCATTTCTCAGGAAAGGAACGACAGCAAACCTTTGGTTTCCTGGGAATGGTTTAAGGAGTTCCAGAGAGTCTGGAATTTTGGGATCAAGGCCTAAGTAGGTCACCATCAAATCCAGGTAAAGAACTACAAATTCACCCCAATTTTCTGGGAAATTGAGGGGGGAAAAACAAACTTTAAATGAGCACAAAGTTGAGGGAATTCCTTCCCTGGAGCTCTACCTGAGAACATCAGGATTATCCGTAGGGAGGACCTATGGGATGCATCAGGAATTCTCCAACTTCCCACTAAAGAAGGGATTTGGTGGCCCACGGGATGAGATTTTCATGGAGTGGATTCCACACATTCCCAGGAATTGTGATGTCCAACCAACCACACACAGAGCATTTTTCCAGAAGCCTGGAATTCCACGAAACACCTCTTTTTAAAAATGATTGGGGATCATTTGGGATGATCCAGCCTGGAAATCCTAAAAAGGTTGGACAATCCATAAAAACCACCTGGGGTTGTATCCCGGGTAGAAAAGCAGCTCCTTGTCCCAAAAATCAGCAGCACCAATGAATAAATTCCCAAAAAAAATCAGGATACAACGGAACTGACCAATTTTCACGGATATCAGGAAAACCCATCGTGAAACACAACCTGAGTCAGGATTTGGAAAATGTTCCCTTTCCTTCCAAGCTTTTCAGGGTTGAACTCCACGATTTTAAGGGTCTTTTTCCAGCCTAAACAATTCCATAAATCCCTGACCTCTGGGTGCTCCCAGCAAACCAAGCAGCCAATCCCATGGCACAGCAAGACATTCCCAAAAATCCCTTTGAAGCCATCTCCAGCCCCTCTGGAAAAGAGCAGCCTGAGGACATCTGGCTCACAGACAGCCCAGACCTTGGATTTTGTGGATTTGAAGCTGGAAAAATCCAGGATTTGGGTAGGAAATGGAAAGATTTCCCTGGAAAATGAGGGCATCCCCACAGGCCTTTCTTCCCAAAGAAAACATGGAAATGTTCCTTCCCAATGGGATTAATGTTGGGATTATCCTGAAAATCCATCCCTGGATTGAGTTGTGCCAGAGTGACACAAAACTCCAATTTTTGTAGTTCAATTCTCCCAAATTTAGACTTTTTCAGGCCTGGAATTGCTCCCTGTCAGAGACCCCAAGATCCCACACTCCAAATCCAGGCCAGGTTGGATTGGGATTGGATAAATCTGGGATCATGGAAAGTGTCCTTTCCTGTGGGATTAGGTGGGGTTTAGGGCCTCCTCCAACCCAAACCACTCCAGGATTTTGTAATTCAGGGTATTCCAAGAAAATGGATATTCCAATTCCAGGATATTCCAATTCCCTTTGGAGGAAAGGGAAGGCTGCTGGATGCTCATCCCGAGGGAAGGAATAAAACCCTCAATCCCCCTCAGAATCCACATGGAAAAACATACAGAGAACTCCAAAATCCAGCACAAAACCACACAAATAACCCAAGATCCCAGAATTCCGGACCCACAACCAAATCCTGCTGCTCTCCCCATTCCTCAAAATCATCAGCAGCACCAAATCCCAGCTCCCCACACTTCCCAATCCCGCTGATTTTGGGATCCAGGAACTTCCATCCGGGAAAAGCCATTCCATGGGGGAAGGAGCCCAACCAACCCCTGGATGGAATCATCACATCCCAATTCCAACCCTGTCCGAGCCACCTGCTGCTGGCAGCTCCCTCCAAACGTCCCAAATCCACCCATTTTCTATGGAAAATGTGGTTTTTTTGGTTTTTTTTGTTTTTTTTTTTTTTTTCCCCTTAATCCCACCCAGCTGCGTGTGCCAGGTGAGGCTCCGGAGCCGAGGAGCAGCTGCGGATTTCTCCGTAGAGGTCACTCAAGGGGTTGATTAAAGTGGGAATAAATAAGAGGATAAATAAATGACTCCATGAATAACGAAATAAACGAGCGACGGAACAAATAAACGAGGAAAAAAAATTAAATAAATGGGGGGAGGGACAGATAAATCGGGGAGTAGACAGATGAGGAAATTAATGAGGAAATAAATAAATAAGGAAATAAATAAACGACGAAATAAATAAATAACTCCACTGCCATCCTGCAGTTTTCGCTGCCGGAGGGAAATGCAAGGAATGGGGGAAACGGCGCAGGGAAGGGAAGAGGGGGGAAAAAAATAAAAATAAAAATAATAAAAAAATCGCGGACCGGCGGCTCCCTCATCCTCGCGAAATAAAATAAATCCCAAACAACTCTGCCCCTCCACCTTCCCCAAAACCAGCGGGTTGGCCCTCCAGATCCCCGCCCCAAATTCCGGCGCTGCGCATCCCGCTGCAGCCCCCGCTCCCTCCCATCCTCTCCATCCCACCCGGCTCCATCCCTGCCCGCTCCCCTTTCCCGGCGCATCCCCGCATCCATCCACACCCACCGCCACCCTCCCTGCTCCCCCCGCTTCGCCCTGCCACACCTTCCACCTCCATGAAAACACCTCCCGCATCCCACGGGATCCATCCCGGGCAGCAGGAACCTTCCCCCGGCCCGATCCCGAGCGGAGCACCCGCGGGCAGCGGGATGGGGATGGATCCAGCCCCTTCCATCATCACCTTTCCCAGGGAGGAGGGTGGGATTTAACCCCCCCCGCCTCAATCATCCTGCGGAGGGTGGGATCCAGCCCTTCCAAACCCTTTCCATGGGATCCGGCAGCTCCAAATGCTCCCGAAAAGGGGAACAGGGTGGGATTTGACCCCTCCGGAGGGAGCAGGGTGGGATCCAGCCCTTCCAAACCCCCCCAGAAAGGGAAGCAGGGTGGGATCCAGCCCCTCCGTATGGATAAGGATGGGATGCAGCACCTCCAAATCCCTCTCAGGAAGGGCAGGGTGGGATCCAACTCCTCCATATGGATCAGGGTGGGATCCAGCACCTCCAAACCCCCCCAAAAAGGGAAGGAGGATGGGATTTAACCCCTCTGGAGGGAGCAGGATGGGATCCAGCACCTCCATATGGATCAGGATGGGATCCGGCCCCTCCAAACCCCCCAAAAATGGAAGCAGAGTGGGATTTAACCCTTCCATAAGGAGCAGGGTGGGATCCAGCCCCTCCATAAAATCCCCTGTGAGGAGCAGGGTGGGATCCAGCCCCTCCATATGGATCAGGATGGGATCCAGACCCTCCAAACCCCCCAAAAAATAGAAGCAGGATAGGATTTAACCCTTCCATAAGGAGCAGGGTGGGATCCAGCCCCTCAATAAGGAGCAGGATGGGATCCAGCCCTTCCAAACCCCCCCAAAAAGGGAAGCAGGGTGGGATCCAGCCCCTCCATATGGATAAGGATGGGATCCAGCCCTTCCAAACACCCCCAAAAATAGAAGCAGGATAGGACTTAACCCCTCCATAAAGAGCAGGATGGGATCCAGCCCTTCCAAAGCCCCCCAAAATGGAAGCAGGGTGGGATCCAGCCCCTCCATCGGGAGCAGGATGGGATCCAGCCCCCAGAAATAGAAGCAGGGTGGGATCCAACCCCTCCATATGGATCAGGATGGGATCCAGCCCTTCCAAACCCCTCTCAGGAGCACCAGGGTGGGATCCAGCCCTTCCATAAACCAGGGAACAGGGATCCAGCCCCAGCCACGAGGAGCAGGAGAGGATCCAGCCCTTCCATAAAACCCCCTGAGAGAAGCAGGGTGGGATCCAGCCCCTCCAGGTGGGATCCAGCCCTTCCAAAGGGAGCAGGGTGGGATCCAGCCCCTCCACCGGGAGCAGGATGGGATCCAATTCCCCCCCTCCCCACCATCCTTTCCCAGTTCTCCCCGAAATCCAGGGTGGGGTTGAGCTCCATCCCCCCCTTTTTCCCCATCCCCTTCCCGCAGCCACGGGATCCAGGTGGGCGCATCCAGCCCCCCCCTCCATGCACCAAAATCCGGGACGGGGGGTTCGGAATTCTCCAGCCCAACCCACACCTGGATGCAGCGCAGGTGGGGACGCCCCCACCCAGCACCCCAAAAATCCAAGCGGAGCCCCCAAAACGGAGCCAGAGGAGGACGGAACACCCAAGAAGGAGCTGAGACCCCCCCAGGTGCCGACGGGGGGGAGCAAAGACCCCCCAAGGGCACCTCAGGGGGAGGGGTCACCCCCATAAACGCCATATAAAGAGGAGGGGGAGGCAATAAGGGGTCCCTGAAGGGGTTTTGGGGGGGTTTGAACCATGCGGCGCAGCCCCCCCCGCCCAACCCACCCCCCCCTCCCCAATTCCCCCGCCGCGATGCCGCTTCTCACCTCTCCGCCATGATCCCCGGCGGCTCTACCGCTCGCCGCCGCCGGTCCCGGCCCCGGTTCGGGCTCCCATGGCCCCCCCCGTGACCGACCCCGAGCCCCCCCCCGGCCCCTCCTCGCTCCGCGCCCGCCGCGGCCGCTCCCGGCGCGCTCCGACCCCGCCGCGTCCCCGTCACCAGCGACAACGGCGGCGCGGCCAATGGGGGCAGAGCTGGGGGGCGGGGACACGCTTGGGACACGCCCTTTATTCAAATGAGGGGGCGGGGAGAAGCTCCTCCCGCAGGGGATGATGGGAGGGCTAGGAGGATGGGGGTTTGGGGTGAGATGCGCGTGCGCTATGGGAAATACGGTAGCGCGGGGGAGGGGGCGTGGAAAGAGATGCGCGTGCGCGCTGGGAATTACGGTAACCACGGAGATGCGGCGCGTGTTGTGCGCATGCGCGCTTGGTAACACGTTAGTTTTGTGATGCGCATTTGGAATTACGGTAGCTGTGTTAGATGCGGATTAGGAATTACGGTATCTGTTTTGAAGGTGCATTAGGAAATACGGTAGTGGTGTTGTGATGCGTGCTTGGAATTACGGTAGCTGTGGATGCGCACTCGGAAATACACTTGTTGTGTTCCAATGCACACTCGGAATTACGGTACTTGTGTCATGATGCGCACTTGGAATTACGGTATTTATGTTCCAATGTGCACTCCGAAATACGGTAGCTGTGTTGGATGCGCGTGAGGAAATACGGTAGTTGTGTTTTGATGCGCACTCTGAATTACGGTATTTTTGTTCTGATGCGCACCTGGAAATACGGTAGTTGTGTTGGATGCACACTCGGAAATACGGTAGTTGTTTTGGGATGCGCATTTGGAAATACGGTAGTTGTTTTGTGATGCACACTCGGAAATACGGTAGTTGTGTTGAATGCGCATTAGGAAAAACTGCATTCAGGTTCCAATGCACACTCAGAATTACAGTAGGATGCACACTAGGAAATACGGTAGTTATGTTCTGATGCGCATTAGGAAATACGGTAGTTGTGTTGGATGCACATTAGGAAATACGGTAGTTGTGTTGTGATGCACACTCTGAATTATGGTATTTATGTTCCAATGTGCATTAGGAAATACGGTAGTTGTGTCTTGTGAAAAATGCGTATTTTATGATTGGCTTTTCGCAAATATTAGAATGAATATTTTATGTGTTGTGTCAGAAAGTTATGCTGTATTAATTCTCTTAAGTAGCGTGTTAAATATAGTTTTGGGTTATAGAAAGTCTTAAAATAGAAACTATGCTATGTAGGACACTTTTTTTTAAAGGACTCCAGCGAGATAGCAGCCACAGGACACCTGAATCTTTCAGAGAAAAAGAATTTATCAGAAGAAACGAACTTCTTCCTGCCTCGAAGGCACTGGCAGGATTCAGAGGAAGAAGTTGATGCTGACCAGACAGAATTCTTTGTTTGAATGGAATTTATGCATCATGTATGAGCTGAATGAATATGCAACAGGCCATTGTTTTTAAGGGTTAATCCTCTGTTAACGTGTGTCCTTTCTCGGGTTTATTTTGCCCAGAAAAAGGTACCTGGAGGCGAATAACTCTTTGTTTCTATTGTCTCATATTGTCCTAATTCAATTTGTCCAAATTATTATTACTCTAATTGTATTACCATTTTTATAACCATTTTATTACTATTCAACTTAAAATTTTAAAAAACAGGTGATTGGCGTTTTTCACAAGTGGTGATGCGCATTAGGAATTACGGTAATTGCGTTGTGGTGCGCGCTCTGAATTACGGTAGCCGTGGCGCGCAAGCGCATTCGTGACTACTGAATTGTGTTGCTCGTTGGGAAATACGGTAATTGTGCGCATGCGCGTTAGAAGCATGGTATTTCTGGTATATGCCTTTGCAATTACGGTAGTTTAATGCACATGCGCGCTGGGAGACCCGGTAGGACGCGTAACACAGGCGGAAATACGGTAGTGATGGTGCGCATGCGCGTTTGGAAGTGGTAGTTATGCTGCGCATGCGCGTTGGGAAATACGGTACCTTTGGAATTACGGCTCTTGAGACGCGATGCGCATTTATAATGACGGTAGCAGTGCTTGGATGAGCATTTGGAATTACGGCCGTTGTGGTGCGCATGCGTATCTGGAAACGTGGCGGTTGTGGATGCGCATTTGGAATTACGGTATCGCGGTGCGGCGCTTCTGCATCTACGGCGGCTGAGATGCGCGTGCGCATTTGTAATTACGGCACTTGAGTGAGCCTCATTTGGAACTGCGATACTTAATGTGCGCATGCGCTCTTGGACACACGGGAATGGCACGGCGCATATTGGACATTACGGTACTTAAGGTGCGCATGCGCTCTTGGACACACGGGAATGGCACGGCGCGTATTGGACATTACGGTACTTAAGGTGCGCATGCGCAAGTCGAGGTACGGTAATTGATGCGCAACAAGAATTATTTTAGTTGTGATGCGCATGCACCTTTTGAATTACGGTAACCGTGTGACGGGCATTTAAATACGTTCCTTTCAGTGAGCATGCGCACGGTAAAATTACGGTAGCGCGACGCGCACGTTAAAAAAATCCGGTATTTCTTTTGCACATGCGCATTTGAAATAACGGCGGCGGCAATGCGCATGTGCGCTGAAATTACGGTACCGGCGCGATGCGCAGTGAAAAAAAGTACGGTACCCGCGGTGCGCACGCACATTTGTAAATGCGGTAATCCCGTATTTCCCGAAGTTTTGGGGAGGGGGAAACACGCGTGGGAGCTGCCGCCGGCGCCCCGTGTGCCCCCCATGCACACCCATGCACCCCCACATTCCCATTCGCTCCCTGGTGTTTTTGGGATGGGGATGGAGACCCCAAAGTGGGAGGCTCCAACCCCTCCATATCCCCCAGCATCCCAAAATACCTCTGGGGTACTTGTACTCCCCTTATCCCCCCGTGTCCCCACACCCCCTGTGACCCCCATCCTCATCCACATTCCCATTCCCTCCCTGGTGTTTTTGGGATGGGGATGGAGACCCCAGACTGGGAGGCTCCAACCCCTCCGTGTCCCCCAGCGCTGCCCACTCTGTTCACCCTGGGGGTCTCCCCTCTGAAATTTTTCCACCCCAAATTTTTCCTTCCCTCAGACATTTCCTCACTGGGATCAGCACACCCCAAAGCCCCAAACACCTCAAGGACAAAGCCCAAAATATGTTTTTGGGAGCAGAAAGGACACTTGGTGACAGCTGAGTTGAGGACACCACGAGACTTCTGGAGCAGCTTTCACCCCGTGGCAAAAACTCAGGAAATTCAATTTCTCAGGAGGGGACAAGTTGGGTCACGGTGAGAAACCAACCACAAAACCCTTTTATTGGCTTTCCAGCCCCAGCACAATCCCTGACTTGCAGTTTTTCCAGGGGGATGGAGACCCCAATCTGGGAGGCTCCAACCCCTCCGTGTCCCCCAGCGCTGCCCACTCTGTTCACCCTGGGGGTCCCCGCTGAAATTTGTTCACCCCAAATTTTTCCCTCCGTCAGACATTTCCTCACTGGGATCAGCACACCCTAAAACTCCAAACACCCCGAGGAAAAAGCCCAAAATATAGTTTTGGGAGCACAAAGGACACTTGGTGACAGCTGAGTTGAGGACACCACGAAACTTTTGGAGCAGCTTTCACCCTGTGGCCAAAACTGGGGGAAATTCAAATTTCACAGGAGGGGACAAGTTGGGTCACGGTGAGAAACCAACCACAAAACCCTTTTATTCCCTTTCCAGCCCCAGCACAATCCCTGACTTGCAGTTTTTCCAGGAATTTGGCCGGCTGTCTCAGCAGTGCCCGGGGTGCTGCTCACATGTTCTCCTCTCCACAGCTGCGAGAGCTCCCTCACGTCCAGACGTGGTTTTTTTGGGAGCAGAAGGACCCAAAACCCACCAGGTTTTCTCCTTTGGGACGTGCATGGAGGCTGGGAAAGGGTGAGTCAGTGAAATTTTGGGTTTTTTCCTCCTGTTCCTGCTGCTCTTTAGGTTTAGTTTTGGAAACATTTTGTTTTGGGCTGGTTGTTTTTAAGGGTTTTGGGTTTTTCTTTTTTTCAATTTAACCTGATTTTTACAGAATAAAAGAGCAGATTTGTCCTTTTCTCTAAGCACCGTGATCTGAGAAAATCCATTCCATCACCAAATCATGGAATGGTTTGGGTTGGAAGGGAATTTCATCAAATTGGACACTTGCAGAGGAAAACCAGGACATCTCTGCGGGGTGTGATGTGTCACCTGGGGACGTGGTCGAGGTCCCTTCCGACCCAAAACCATTCCATGATTCCATTCCTGGACTCGGCCTCTCTTTGTTCTGCCTGGAGCTTTTCAGGGAAGCTCCAAGTGAATTTCTCTGACTTTTAAACCTCGATTAAAAACGAGATGCCAACAACCCGAGCCCGTGAATTCCCGCTGTCTCCGTCACCATGGAAACGTGAGACTGTTGTCTTTTAATAATTTTAAGTTATATAAAGGCTTGGAACAGCTCTGAAACCCCCCCAATGATTAAAAAAAAAATAGTGGAAAAATTAAGTCCACTTTTCCATCAGGGAAACGATGGGAATGGAGGATCTTGAAGGTCTCTCCCAACGTGAACCATTCCATGAATAAAATCCAATCCCATTTATTCTACTCCCATTTATTCCACAGCCCAAATCTTGGAGTGCTGATGTTTTAATCCCATTTTTTAACACATTGCTCCCTCTCCATTCCCCCCAACCTGTTGCAATTCCAACCTTAAAGAATGAAGGTGGAGAATAAGACTCCTCCAGGACTGGAGAGCATTTTTTTGGGATGATTTTATTTCCTGATGTTGGTGAATTTGCTTTCCTGGCTCTCCTGATGTTCACACAGGCCCGAACAGTTTCTAAATTCATAAAAAACAAATTCATTCATAAATATAAAAATATTATATAAAATAAAATATAAATTAAAAAGTATTCATTCATAAAATCCTCATTTCTGTTTTCTTGGCTTCTCCAAAAGCTGTCCTTTTCCTTGGGAAATTGGGAAATGCTGTTGTTGTCCCACCTGGGAGCCACAGGGATTCACAAAGTCCTCTTGAGTAACCGCGGATTTTGGGAGTGGAAAATATAATTCCAGTCCTCGAGAAATTAATAATATTATATTAAAAATATAATTTCAGCCTGCACCTGAGTCCTCTCCTGGTTCTTGAGCAATCCTGCCAGGGAATAACAAAACCTGGGAGGAGAGGAAGGCTCGGAGCCTGTCCTGGTGTGCGCAGGCCCAAGGAGGCCCAGGAAGAAACCCCAAAAATTCCCTTTAAAGTTTGACCCTGTTGGGGTGAATGGATTGGGCTCCTAAACCCTCATGGAATGGTTTGGGTTGGGAAGGACCCTAAAATCCACCTGGGTCCATCCCCTGATTGTCCCAATCCCTTTGTCCGGGCAGCTTTTCTCCAGAGAGGTGAATCCCAAGGCCGTGGGTTTGGTTTGGGCAGAGCCATCACTGCAGAGGCTTTTCCAGGCTGGAGGGACTTGGGCTCCCTTCCCGGGGTCAGGAATAACGGGATGCTGGCAGTGGGATCCTGGAGGGAAGGGATGTGGCCGATGGATTTGCTTCCTTTGTTTCCCGTGGAAAGTTTGATTTGGCTGAAATCTTTGGGAAAGGGCCTGGAGGGACAGGAGAAGGGGAATGGCTTGGACTGAGAGAGGGAAATTGGGATATTGGGAATGAATTCCTCCCTGTGAGGGTGATGAGAGGCTGGGATGGAATTCCCAGAGAAGCTGTGGCTGCCCCTGGATCCCTGGGAGTGTCCAAGGCCAGGCTGGACGGGGCTTGGAGCAGCCTGGGATGGTGGAGCGAGGTTGGAACGAGATGATCTTGAAGGTCTTTTCCAACCCAAAGCATTCCATGATTCCATTTCAAATTGTAACAGCAGCGTTTCTCTGAGGGCTCCTGTTGAGCTCGGTACCTTTTTGAAGGAATTAAATTTAATTCTAATTTATGGGAATTACAATTAGCAGAGGGAGGAGAATCTAAGTGACATCTCCTGTTGAGGAATAACAATGCTGAACTTCCTCTTAACCAAAATATTGCTGCTGTTCTTGCTGGAATGATGGAATATTTAATGGAATTATTTTGGTTGGAATAATAATGGAATTATTTTGGTTGGAAAGGACCTGCAAGGTCACAAATTCCAGCTGTTAACAGCACAGAGCCCTCCTTTCAGCTGGAAAGGTCAGCACAGGTTTTGAGGTGATATTTAAGGCGAGCAAACAAACAGAAGAGATTTGTTTGGGAACCCAGGACAAGAATCCTTTTCCTGATCCTCCAGGATTCCAGGTGGCCCCGAAAGGATGGATCTGTCCTGATGTGGTGCTTTAAGGGATTACTGGGAGATCATTAAAGTCACTCTGCAGCAGCTTGGATCAACCCTGGTGGTTTTAGGACGTCCTCAAGGCGTTTTTAGCTGCGTCCTAAAAGTCTGGCGGAGCGAGGGCTCCCGGCTGGCTCCCGATGGATTGGGAATTTCTCTCTGTGCCTGGTGGATTTTGCTCATGATGAGTCTTGATGAGCTTCGTTAGCTCCGGAGCAGCTAACGAGCAACCAGGATCGCAGGTTGGAGCAAGTCATGGAATCGTGGAGTGATGGAATCATGGAATGATGCTTGGAGCAACCTGGGATGGTGGAAGTTGTCCCTGCCCAGGCAAAAATGTTGGAATTAAAGATCTTGAAGGTCCCTTCCCACCCAAACCCTTCCACAATTCCACGACCTCTGGATTGTCCCAAACTTTCCATCTGGCGGGGACAGGGAGGGCAGGAGGTGACAACACCCAAAATTGGTGGTCCAAGGACCCTGTGGATGGTGAGCAGTGACAGGAATTGGTGCAGAACTGAGGGGTCTGAGGCACCCAGCAGATTTGCTTTGGGAAATTTCAGAGTTTGTTCTTTTTATCAACATTTTGGGCAGAATTTTGCTGTTGGATCATTGTCCTTCCCCCTTTCTCACAATTTACATTTTGTGGTTTTTTTGCCATTTCTCCTCTCTTTTTGTTGAAATTTATTCTTTTCCCTTTCTCCCTCTATTTTTGTGGGCTCGTTGCTCAGTCTTAATAATTTCTTTAGGTTGAGTTTTCTCTTTTTTTGGCAGCCTATTTTCCCCCGAAGGCCTTTGCCTGGTGGTTTGGTTTTGGCATTTATTCTGATTTATTCTGGTGGGGCTTTATGGATTTACTTAAAACAGGAGGTTTTTTGGGGGTTTTTTTGCCTTTATGGGGTTATTTTTCCTTCCCCATCTGCTTGCAGGGGTCTGTTGATGGGTTTATCAATTGCAGCCTGTTTTGAGGGATTATTATTATTATTATTATTATTAATAATAATAATAATAATAATAATAATAATAGTAATAATAATATGTGGAAAATCAGGGTCTCTGATTCCACAGGACATGGAAAAGGTGAACAGCACTTTCACCTCCACACCAAAGTGTCGTGAAATTAATTGTTCTGGTTGATTAAACTCTCACTGTCAAATGTTCCAAAAACCTGGATTAATATAAATTACATTTTATTATATTTTGTCAAAATAGGGTTTCATGGGAGAGTCCACTCTACTAATTAAAATCATATCCTAAAATTTTGTGGTTGGGAAAGACCTCCAAGGTCGTCAGCATGGATGAGACACAAAAGGGAACATCAAGTTAGAATTAATTTAGAATTATTTATGTGGATAATGAAAAAGCTTAGTGTGATTTTATCGAGGGTTATCGTTGTCTTATCACTGGTTTATTGTTCTTATCAATGAAGTGGCTCGTTTGGATTGGCCAAAATTAGAAGAGGACTGAGCCATAGATTCCGGATGGCAAAATTGGATATTTATATATTTATAAATATATACATATATTTATTCTATTTCTATTTCTATTTCTATTTCTATTTCTATTTCTATTTCTATTTCTATTTCTATTTCTATTTTCTATTATTTCTATTTATTGTAAGGAAATGAAATCTTGGAATCAGCTTCCAAAGGGGCGTAAAATCATGGAATTGTTGAAATTGGAAAAGCCCCCTGGGACTGAGTCCAGCTTTTTCCCCAGCAGTGCCAAAGCCACTCCCAACCATGTCCCCAAGTGCCACCCCCACATGGATGTTGGTTCCTCTCAGGGATGGGGAATTCCAGGAAGGAATTTTTCAACATTTGCTTTCCAAAGCAAATATTTCCAGTTCCATGGGAATTGTTTTTAAACCAACCCAGCCCGACCTTGAACGCTTCCAGGGATGGAAGTGAGGCATGGGATGGTTTTTGTGAACATTCCTTGGCCTTTGGTTTGGTGCAGGACACAGGAGATGCCTCAGACAATGAGGGAATTTTTCCCTGTGGAAAAGGGACCAGAGCCTGTTTGATTGGTACTTTACAGGTTATGGAATGCATATTGGAATAAAACACATTTTTATAACTCCATTTTATAACTCCAAAAGCCCATTCTTTATTCACATAACTCATTTTTATACAGTTTTACAGACTCCAATTGGTTGGTAATTTCTTGCCAATTAGTTTACTAGTTAGTAATAAATTGTTATTCTGTATTGATTGATCACTCAAACTCCCTGCGTGTGCTTGCAGGAAAAGTTGTTTGTGAGAGATAATTCTCATTTTTCTATCTAACGGTGTAAAAAAAATTATACAAGTGGCTAGTTTGGTTTTTTTTTTAGCTCAGGAATAGATTGTTTTGTGAACAAACGGTTCATACCAGGATTGCTTCCACACGGGGAATTGCAAAGTGCCAGCTTGACAAGGCCAGACACTGAATTTAGGACAGCAGGCTTGATTTTATGAGAGGTCTTTCTTTATAATTTTTCTTATAATTTTTTTAACTCTTTGTTTTAATAATTATTTTTAAAATATTTTTTCTACCTTACTGCAACAAATGGGGACATTGAAGTCAGTGCTGAACCCATAGAAAGGAATAACACATTTTTCCCATTCTTTGCTCTCCTCTTCCTTTCCCCCCTGCCTCCAGAATTCCTTTCTGTTTCTCCTTATGGAGTGGTGTTAGGGAAGAAGATTGGTCAAAAAGGGAGGAAAAATTAAACCTGTAGTTGTTTGGGCTGAAATATTTCCCCTAATAGGTCTTGGCACCTTGGAGGGTGATCTCTGCTGGATGAGTGGAAAAAGGGTGAACACCAAACCTGAGGCCTGCTGGAGCTGATGGAAAATTGAAACCTGGATTGGGGCTGTGAGAGGCTGGAATAGTCTTGGGAGAAGAAAGAAAAATGAGTCAAGTGAGGCTATGATGCAAGAAGACTTTATTGAGGCAAAAAAACCAAGTAAAAAGCAGGAGAAGTAAATAAAATGGAGCTGGTCTGAGGCGGAACAGGACAAACATCAGCACAGATCCTTTGATTGCAGCAGGTCTGGACAGACCATCAGGGATTTCCTGCCCCACAGTGGGAGCAGCCCAGCAGAGGGGCCCGAGGGTCTCTGGCTTGGGATAAGGAGTTTATCCAGAGGGGAATGGACAGAGCTGAAGGGTCCATGGAGAGCAGAGAGCAGGAGAAGAGCAGGAGGCAGATGGGCCATGTTTGGGGACAGTGTGGCCTGCTGCCTGCTTGGTGCCCTGAGAGCAGGAGCTGGAAATGCTGAACCCATCTGAGAATCGTGTCCCAGAGTGGTGTCCTCAATACCTGAGATGTGTCCAGGGAGTGGGTGGTTGGTGTCAGGGGTGGTGCTGAGGGCCCTTAGCAGATGTAGCCACAGCCCCTTCTGCCATAGCAGCCCAGGCCTCCCAGGCCGTAGCCAAACCCACGACCATAGCCAAGGCCGTAGCCAAAGCCACCAAATCCCCCAGAGATGGGCTGTCCCTGCACACTGAGCTCAGTGCCCACGGCAGCCGAGGAGGTGGATCCGACGGCGGTGTTCTGGGGGAAGGAGGTCATGATGGGTCCTGGCAGGGTGACCAGAACAGGGGAAGGCTGGATAACAACTCGGGAATCCTGGCATTGCAGGGCACAGGGCTCGTTGCAGCTGTTGGCCAGCGGGGTGGGCCCGCAGGGACGGCAGAGGGTGTTGCAGGCCATGGGTGTGGTGTGGAGGGTGCCTGGAAGAGAGAGGGGGGTGAGGCAGGGCAGGAATGGAGGAGGGTGAGGGATTGTGGAGGCTTTTGTGGAGCTGTGGGCAGGCGTGAGGGCTGCTGAGGCTGGGGCTGAGCGTGCTGGAAGAGAGGGGCCAGGGGTGCAGGAGCAGGAGGATCAGGGGATTCATGGGATTGAGACTCACCTGGTTGTTGGCAGCAGCAGCAGGAGAAGGCTTCAGGAGAAGTGTGTGAGGGAGAGAGGCTCTGGGCCGCCTTTTATGCTGGCTCTGGAGGGGTGGGACAGCCTTGCCCCGTGGCCTTGAGGTATTTTTTAGGCAGCAACTCTTTTGTTACTGGTGAGTCATGAGGTGGGGAGTGTTTTCCCTCCCACAGTTGTGCAGTTTCGTGTCCAGCTCTTGTTGCTGCGTCCATTTGACCTTGGCAGGAGCATTAATAATTTGGTATTTGGGTGGATGTGATTGTTCAGTGTGTTTCAGTGAGAGCTTAATAAGCAACCAGAGCCCTGGAGATCTGCGATGTCATCGGGGAGGTAATTTTGTGGCACTCAAGTGCTGTGGTTTGTGGGTGCCTTGTGAAGACTGGGGCTCTGTTTTGTCCTGCTGGATGTCCATCAGTCATTGTGTTCCATCCAGGAACACTGACAGAGCTTTGAGGAGCTCCTGGGGAGGTCACTCTGGAAAAACTTGCCAAGGTCCAGGTGCCTGGGAGCTCTTTGTGATGGATGAGAGAGATCCCATGGCCTTGTGTCTTGAGTGGGATTGAGAAAGGATCTGGAAAACGAGAGCACGGTCGGGCTGAGCTTGTTCCAATGTTTGGTTCCATTTGTATTTCTCAAATTTACATGACAGCATTCTCTGTCATTTAAAGTGCATTCCTTGACCTGGTTTAGAAATCCAGTAAACAAACAACAAACCTGATCCCTCTTTGCCGGGGCTGTGACCTCGATTCTCTCATTCCGCATTCAAGCCACGAGGTTTCATAATTTTTGTTCTATAAATGTTAACATTGTGTTCCTCTGAGCAGAAACCAATAATTACTAACGGGCAACCAGTGTGGTCCTCTCCCCTCCCCTCTCACGGTTCCGGCGTGTCTTTGTAAATTCCGTGATTCCACCACCCTCTCTTGAGGCCATGTCCCCCTGACCTTGGTGGCAGCTTTTAGTTCTTTTAATTGCAAATTATAGCAACCAAATTCTGCTGCTGATGGTTCATGTCTGGGCAGGCTAAAGACGTGACCAGGACTCTGGAAAGCTGGGGTGTCATCATGTAGGTCATCCCGTGGCCCTGGTGTGCTGTGGCTTTGTGGGTGTGTTGTAAAGAGTTGTCCCCAGTTTCTCTCAGCCTTGTCAGGCTGGGATGAGCTTTGCAGCTGTTCCAAGTATCTGGTGCTGCCCCTTCCATCACATTCCCTCTTTCTCTTCATTTCCCCAGTCTGGCAAACTCCGACATTAAACCTTGACATTCGTGTTGGTCGTGCTTTTCTATGTCGATTTTACAGTTTTGATATCCAGGGCATTTTAGGTCCCAAATGGGTCTGAGGTGTGAGGACACTTCTCTGGGCAGTATCTGATGGTCAGAATGAGGGTTTGGAGGTTGCCCAGGGTTGTTGGAGGTGAGCATTGCATGATCCTCAACAGCCAGGCAAGTCTGAGTTGTGTCAGTGCTCTGAAGGGCTGGGCCCAGAAGCTTGTGATCAGTGTCCCGAAGTCCAGATGGCAGCAAATCCCCAGGATCCAAAACTTGGATCCTTTTGGCCAACACTGAAAACCTGAGTGATCGTGGGCATCTGCTGGAGCTCAGCGAGGACAGGTGCCAAGCCCTGATTCTTGGTGAGGGGAGTCATCCCAGGTGGGATAAAATGTCTGAGTCTCAGTTGGAACAATTGTTTTCTTCTCCAAAAAAGCCTTTGTGGTTGTGGTGGAGGAGAAATGGAGCTGGAAGTGTCCCTGTATGATGGTGGGAGCAGGGACCTCAAATGTCCAGGATCTGGAATGCTGACCAAACAGGGAGAGGTGACTTTTGCTGTCTGTTTAGCACTGGTGGGGTCACATGTGAGGGGCTGTGGGCAGTCCTGGCCACCCTAGTGTGAAAATGAAATTGATTCAGTGAATCGAGACCATTTCAGAGCCAGAAATGCTCTAAAGGAGGATTTTTCCTAGAGGAGAGGCTGAGACCTGGGACTCCCAGCCATCAGTGTGTGCAAATCTCTGAGGGCAGAGGATGAAGCTGAGGGAGCCCTGCTGTTCTCTGCAATGCACACGTGGGGGACAAGAGGGAAAGAGGAAAAAAGAAAACATGTGTCACAGACATCTGTTATGGAAAAATCCTTTCCTTAGGATTTTTCCTCCTGAGAAGCTGAGAGGCCTCAGGAACAAAATGTAAACAATGATTATCTGCTGCTGTGGAATGCAACAGGTGGATCTGTGATTGGTCTCATGTTGGTTGTTTCTTATTAATGGCCAATCCCAGTCAGCTGGCTCAGACTCAGACTGAGCCACAAGCCTTTGTTATCATTCTTTCTTTTTCTATTCTTAGCTAGCCTTCTGATGAAATCCTTTCTTCTATTCTTTTAGTATGGTTTTAATATAATATATATAATAAAATAATAAATTAAGCCTTCTGAAACATGGAGTCAGATCCTCATCTCTTCCCTCATCCTAGGATCCCTGTGAACACGGTCACAAACATGGAATTCTGTGGGAAAAGAAAGCAAGGATTTTTCAGTGTGAGGTTGGTCACGGAGGGGAAGAGGAGGTGGAGAGTGCTGGGAAATCAAAACATGAACTGTCCATGGTGCTGGGAAACTCTGCTCCTGCTCGTCCTGCTTGAGCTGCTGAGAATGAAGCACTTGCACTCCAGAGCTCCTGCCCAAGTGGAAAATTCTATGAGTGTTTGTTCAGAGGGCTTGAGGGTCCTGCTGGGAAGAGAGTTTCTGTGCTGGCAGAGAGAGATTTTGAACATGAGAGCATTAATGTGTCAAAGCCTTTGGTATAGCAGCTGTTTGGATTGTAAAATATTTTGGAAGGTTCCCCCCCTTCTCTGCTTCATGTGCAGGTCTTGTTTGTTACTGGTGGTGATGGCTCTGTTAAATATCGCTGACATATTTCCTAGAGAAAAGTCTTGTGCCCCTTTTCCTTTCACCAAAGTCCTGCTGAGCCCTGGCACTGTGCTGGGTGAGGGTGTGAGACCACTGGGATTCAAAAAGGAAGAGGAGGCATCTCAGGCTTTGATGCAGAAAAACTTTATTGAGGCAAAAGAACAAAGAGACAAGAAAATGAAATGGAAGGGATCCAGAGTGAGCTGCAAACAGAGCAACCATGAGCAGAGCTGCTTTGCTTGCAGGAGCTGTGGGCACAGCAAAGAGCTGGTGGTGTCAGGGGTGGTGCTGAGGGCCCTTAGCAGATGGAGCCATAGCCCCTTCTGCCATAGCAGCCCAGGCCTCCCAGGCCGTAGCCAAATCCACGACCATAGCCAAGGCCATAGCCAAAGCCACCAAAGCCACCAAATCCCCCAGAGATGGGCTGTCCCTGCACACTGAGCTCAGTGCCCACGGCAGCCGAGGAGGTGGATCCGACGGCGGTGTTCTGGGGGAAGGAGGTCATGATGGGTCCTGGCAGGGTGACCAGCACGGGAGAAGGCTGGATAACAACTCGGGAATCCTGGCATTGCAGGGCACAGGGCTCGTTGCAGCTGTTGGCCAGCGGGGTGGGTCCGCAGGGACTGCAGAGGGTGTTGCAGGCCATGGGTGTGGTGTGGAGGGTGCCTGAAAAAGAAGGAGGTGATGCAGGGCAGGGGTGAGGGTTGCAAGGGGCAGTGATGGAGTGTGGTGGCAGCTGTGGGGCTGTGGGGAGGCGTGAGGGCTGCAGAAGCTGGAGCTGAGCGTGCTGGAAGAGAGGGGCCGGGGTGCAGGATCAGGAGGGTCAGGGGATTGATGCTCACCTGGTTGTTGGAAGGAGCAGGTGGAGATGAAGTCTGGAGAAGTGTGTGAGGAGGAGAAGCTCTGGGCCGCCTTTTATGCTGCTCCTGGGTGGGCGGGACAGCCTTGTCCCATGACCTTGGGGCATTTTTGAGGCAGCAGCTCTTGCCTGGCCCAGCCTGGTGAGTCATGTGGTGGGGAGTGGTTTCCTTCATGCAATTCTGCCTTTCAAAGTGAAGCTCTTGCGGCCATGTCCATCTGACCTTGGAGGCAGCTTTTTGTCAGGAGTTGGTATTTGGGAGGATTTGATTGTTCAGTGTTTGTCAAGGAAGACTGAATAAACAATCTCAGCCCTGGAGATTTGCACTGTCATCAGTGAGGTCATTTTGTTATACTTGTGTGCTGTAGTTTGCTGGAACCTTGTAAAGACTGGGACTCTGTTTCATGACACTGGATGTCCATCACTCATTGTGTTGCACCCAGGAATGCTGAGGGAGCTGCTGAGGAACTCCTGGGGAGGTCACTCTGCAAAATCCTGGAAGATTCAGGTGCCTGGGAGAGTTTCCTGATGGATGAAAGAGAGCTCCTGGCCTTGTGTCTTGAGTGGGGTCAAGGGAGCAGATCTGGGACACGTGAGGCTGTTCAGTCTGTATTTGTCACAGTGTTATGGTCCATTTGGATTTCCTAAATTTAAACAACAACCTAATCTATAATTTAAAATGTTTTTCTTGACCTCTGTCAGAAATTTAAGAAATAAACAACAAACGGGGCCCATCCCTTTGTTCCCAGGCTGCTCTGTGACGTCAATTCATTTATTCCGCATTCAAGCCGTAAGGTTTCACAATTTATATCCTCAGAGTCTTGGTGTTATGTTCCTCTTAGCAAATAACCATTAATTCCTAATGGATGGTCAACAACCTCCTCTTTCCTTCTCTTCCATTATTTGGGCATTTCTTTGTGGAATTCTCAGATTCCACGTCCTTCTCTTGAGGCCGTGTCCATCTCGCCTAGGTGGCCACCTTTACGTGTGCCTTTTGGAGGTGAAATTTTGGTGTTGTGGCTGCAGGATGAAGACGTGACCAGAGCTTTGGAGAACTGAGGCCACCCTGCAGCTCTGTCTTGCCGTGGCCTGTGGGTGTGTTGTGGGAAGTTCCCCCAGCCTCTCTCAGCCCTGACAAGCTGCTCTGGGCTTTGCTGCTGTTCCAAGTACCTGGTGTCGCCCCTTCCACCCCATTCCCTCTCTCCACACAATTTCGCCAGCTGTCAAAGCCTGACTGGAGACATCACCTTTACCATCAGTCATGATCTGAGGGTGTCTTGCTGTCCCCTCTTGTCTGGAAGCTTTACAGGGATGGAAGGATTTGATATTCAGGGGTTTTGGTATCTTTACTTGGGCTGAGTGTGGAGGAGCAAGATCACTTCTCTGGGCAATGTCTGATTGTCAGAAAGAGGATTTGGAAGTTGTCCAGGGTTTTTGTTGGAGAGTATTGCACGATCCTCAACAACCCAGGCAAGTCCAGGTGTCCAGTCTGGTGGCCTGAGAAGGATCTGAATGGCAGGACACAGAAGGTTGAGGTCTGGGATGTGCTTTAAAAGAGGCAGAAGCTGCGAGAGCTGGGAGATGTTTCAGGCAGGAGGCAAGAATGCAAATGGGACATGTTCCCAATGTGCCATGGAATGACCTCGGATGACACCCGAGTTCTCCTCAGCTTTGGCTGAACCTTCTACGTGCCCTGACACGCGCCACCAACAGCCACACTCTGGTCTCTAATCCTGGCAGTTCAGAGGAGCCGCCAAGGTCAGATGGACACAGCCCCGAGGGAAGGACGTGAAACTGCAGAACTCCAGGAAGGAGAACACTCCCCACCTCAGGACTCACCAGGCTGGGCCAGCCAAAAGCTGCTGCCTCAAAAATGCCCCAAGGCCATGGGACAAGGCTGTCCCGCCCCTCCAAGAGCAGCATAAAAGCCGTCCCAGAGCCTCTCTCCTTCACACACTGCTCCAGACTCCATCTGCTCCTGCTTCTTCCAAGAACCAGGTGAGCCTCACCCCCCAACCCTCCTTCTCCTGCACCCCTGACCCCTCTATTCCAGCACGCTCAGCCCCAGCCTCCGCAGCCCTCACACCTCCCCACAGCCCCACAACAGCCTCCACACCCCATCACTGCCCCTTGCAACCCTCACCCCTGCCCTGCATCACCTCCTTCTTTTTCAGGCACCCTCCACACCACACCCATGGCCTGCAACACCCTCTGCCGTCCCTGCGGACCCACCCCGCTGGCCAACAGCTGCAACGAGCCCTGTGCCCTGCAATGCCAGGATTCCCGAGTTGTTATCCAGCCTTCTCCCGTGCTGGTCACCCTGCCAGGACCCATCATGACCTCCTTCCCCCAGAACACCGCCGTCGGATCCACCTCCTCGGCTGCCGTAGGCACTGAGCTCAGTGTGCAGGGACAGCCCATCTCTGGGGGATTTGGTGGCTTTGGCTATGGCCTTGGCTATGGCCGTGGGTTTGGCTACGGTCTGGGAGGCCTGGGCTGCTACGGCAGAAGGGGCTGTGGGAACATCTGCTAAGGGCCCTCAGCACCACCCCTGACACCAACCACCCACTCCTTGGAACTCATCTCAGGCATTGAGGACACCTTTCTGTGCCACGACTCTAAAACAGGCTCAGTCATTTCAATTCCACTGATACCTTAAGGCATCTCCTGCTCTCAGGGAAAGGCAGCAGACAAGGGGCCCGCCCAGGCTGCCTGCAAACATGGCCCATCTGCCTCCTGCTCATCTCCCACTCCCTTTCAGCTCTATCCAGTCCCTTCTTCTGCAAATCCCTCCTCCCAAGCTGGGGGGCATTGGGAACTTGACCATCCAGCTGCTTCTTCTGCGGAGCAGGAAGGCCTTGATGCTCTGGCCAAACCTACTGCAGACAAAGGACTTTGGATGATGTTCACCCTGCTGGTCCCTCAGACCAACTTCCTTCTACTGGCTGCTCATGACCTCTCACTATTCTTTTGCCTCAATAAAATTCTCTTGCCTTGCAAACTGAGATGTCTCCTTCCACATTTTTCTGACAAAGATGTGCCAACAACACTTGGCACAAATCCATGTCTCTGCAAGTCATTTGTGGAGGGTGACAATTACACCAAAACCGCTCACGGAATTGGTTCTGCACTTCCATGACCCACTGGGACACACTGACTGACTTTGTGTTCATCACAGAGAATAACTTCACTTGTTTAATCCCTGGCCTGAATGCACCAATGCAGGTCTAGCCTTGATTCTGGCACAAGCCCCTCATGGGTGCTCTGTTCATTTTGGTTGGACATCGGTCGCTCCAGACCCTCATCATCTTCCAGACCCATTTACAGATCTGCTCAAGCTGGTGGCTGGTGTGCAGGATGCTTCATGTCTCCCTTATTTTCAGGTCCCAGAGCTGAACACACAACTCCAGTCTGTGCCAACCAGAGCAGAGGGGCAGAATTCCCCCCATCACCTTGTGCCCATGCTGTGGACATGAGCCCAGGGCACGGGGAGTTGCTGGTCAGCTCATTCACATGGTGGGGCAGGTCCAGTTCTTCATCCACCAACACCCCAAGGCTTTCTCCTCTGGGCTGCTCTCAATCCACTCATTGTCCAGCCTACAGCCATGTTTGGAATTGCTCCAAACCACATGCAGGACCTTGCACGTGGCCTTGTTCAGGTTCATGAAACTGAAAATATCCCACATTCCCAACCTGTTCCAGTCCCTCTGAATGCCATCCCTTCCCTCCAGACAACCAATCCCACTACTCACCTTGGAGGGATCCGTGCTTTTGCTGATCATCCCCCTAAATCCCAATATCCCGATTTCTGACAATGATTCAAAATTATAACAATCCCAACATGACTCTCTGTGGGTCACCATTCACCCCTGTTCTCCACACAGGGACATGGAGTTGTTGCCCACAATTCTTTGAGTGACACCCTCCTGCCCATTCCTTATCCACCAAATGGTCCAACCAACACCCACATCTCTCCAGCTTAGAGACAAGGATGTTGTCAGGCACAGGAACAA
Organism: Setophaga petechia; assembly: GCA_024362935.1. NCBI lineage: Eukaryota > Metazoa > Chordata > Aves > Passeriformes > Parulidae > Setophaga > Setophaga petechia. The sequence continues at coordinate 153,261 of JANCRA010000098.1, forward strand.
AGGACTTGCACAAGTCCAGGTGCAGGATACTGGCACCTCTTCCCTCATCCACCAGTTTTGGGGTGAATACCAACTCATCAAAGCTGCTGCCAAGCTCAGATGGGCATGGCCTTGAGAGTGGGACATGGAATTGCAGAGCTGTGGGAAGCAAAGCGTTCCCAACCTCGTGACTTACCAGGCTGTGCCAGGCATGAGCAGCCAGCCTGAAAAATGCCCCAATGTCATGGGCAAAGGCTGTCCCAATCATCCAGCCATGGATCATCCTTGAGGCCATGCCCTGGATATCCCTCACCTGAGTCTTGTCTTCCTTGTTCCCAGTAACCCAGAGATTTACAGAGTTCTCCAACATCATCAGAGCAGAGCAGGGGCAGAATCTGCAGCCCCTGGATTGGAGCAATCCCAGACATGCAGGATACAGGCTGGGTGATGAGGGGATTGAGCCCAAGGAGGAGCACTTGGGGTACTGGTGGATGAAGTATTGGACATGCCCTGCCATGGGAATGCACCACACAGAAACCCCTCTGTGTCCTGGGCTCATCCCCAGAGTGTGGGCAGCAGGTGAGGGGGGGATTCTGCTCCTCTGCTCCACTCTGGTGAGACTGGAGATGGGAGTTCAGCTCTGGGACCTGGAAACGAGGAAGACATGGACCTGCCCAGCCAGAGCTGGAGATTGCCCTGGATGACAATGGCAGGCAGGAGCAACTGGAGTCCAGGAAAATTGCACACACCACCCACGAGGGGCTTGTGCCGGAGGCAGGAATAGACCTGCATTGGTGTGTCCAGGGTTGTGTTTCAATAGCTGAAGGGTTTGTGTGATAATGCAATGGAGGAGCAAAATGTGGCAGTGAGGAATGGAACTGCAGAAAAAATACCTAAGAGTGATCTTGGTGCACTTTTTCACCCCCAAAGTGGCCTCTACAAGCATGGCTTAGTGCTGAGTGAGACTGGAAGAAGCTTGGGAGAAGAAAGAAGGAGTCATCTGAGGTAGTGATGCAAGAAACCTTTATTGAGGTAGAACAGTGAAAACTCAGGAGCAGCCAGTGGAAGGGAGCAGGTCTGGGGTGCAAGTAGGGCGAGCATCAGCCACGGCCCCTTCCTTTGGCAAGGTTTGGCCGGAGCATCGAGGCCTTCCTGCCGTGCCATGGGAGCAGCCCAGCAGAGCTGCCCAAGGGTCTCTGGCTTGGGAGAATGGGTTTGTCCAGAGGGGAATGGACAGAGCTGAAGGGTCCATGGAGAGCAGGGAGCAGGAGAAGAGCAGGAGGCAGATGGGCCATGTTTGCAGGCAGCCCGGGCTGGCCCCTTGGCTATTGCCTTGCTTGTTGCACTAAGATGAGGAGCTGGAAGTGCTGAGTCCATTGGAGAATCTTGTCCCAGAGTGGTGTCCTCAATGTCTGAGATGAGTTCCAAGGAGTGGGTGGTTGGTGTCAACAGTACTGCTGATGGTCCTTAGCAGATGTTTCCACAGCCCCTTCTGCCATAGCAGCCCAGGCCTCCCAGCCCGTAGCCAAATCCACGGCCATAGCCAAGGCCATAGCCAAAGCCACCAAAGCCACCAAATCCCCCAGAGATGGGCTGTCCCTGCACACTGAGCTCAGTGCCCACGGCAGCCGAGGAGGTGGATCCGACGGCGGTGTTCTGGGGGAAGGAGGTCATGATGGGTCCTGGCAGGGTGACCAGCACGGGAGAAGGCTGGATAACAACTCGGGAATCCTGGCATTGCAGGGCACAGGGCTCGTTGCAGCTGTTGGCCAGCGGGGTGGGTCCGCAGGGACTGCAGAGGGTGTTGCAGGCCATGGGTCTGGTGTGGAGGGTGCCTGGAAGAGAAAGAGGTGAGGCAGGGCAGGGGTGTGGGGATGCAAAAGGGGCAGTGATGGAGTGTGGAGGCTGTTGTGGGGCTGTGGGGAGGTGTGAGGGCTGCTGAGGCTGGGGCTGAGTGTGCTGGAATAGAGGGGTCAGGGGTGCAGGAGAAGGAGGGTTGGGGGGTGAGGCTCACCTGGTTCTTGGAAGAAGCAGGAGCAGATGGAGTCTGGAGCAGTGTGTGAGGGAGAGAGGCTCTGGGCTGGCTTTTATGCTGCTCTTGGAGGGGTGTGACAGCCTTGTCCCATGGCCTTGGGGCATTTTTGAGGCAGCAGCTTTTGGCTGGCCCAGCCTGGTGAGTCCTGAGGTGGGGAGTGTTCTCCTTCCTGGAGTTCTGCAGTTTCACGTCCTTCCCTCGGGGCTGTGTCCATCTGACCTTGGCGGCTCCTCTGAACTGCCAGGATTAGAGACCAGAGTGTGGCTGTTGGTGGCGCGTGTCAGGGCACGTACAAGGATCAGCCAAAGCTGAGGAGAACTCGGGTGTCATCCGAGGTCATTCCATGGCACATTGGGAACATGTCCCATTTGCATTCTTGCCTCCTGCCTGAAACATCTCCCAGCTCTCGCAGCTTCTGCCCCTTTTAAAGGACATGCCAGACCTCAACCTTCTGTGTCCTGCCATTGAGATCCTTCTCAGGCCACCAGACTGGACACCTGGACTTGCCTGGGTTGTTGAGGATCGTGCAATACTCTCCAACAAAAACCCTGGACAACTTCCAAATCCTCTTTCTGACAATCAGACATTGCCCAGAGAAGTGATCTCACCCCTCCACACTCACCCCAAGTAAAGATACCAAAACCCCTGAATATCAAATCCTTCCATCCCTGTAAAGCTTCCAGACAAGAGGGGACAGCAAGACACCCTCAGATCATGACTGATGGTAAAGGTGATGTCTCCAGTCAGGCTTTGACAGCTGGGGAAATTGTGTGAAGAGAAGGAATGGGGTGGAAGGGGCAACACCAGGTACTTGGAACAGCAGCAAAGCCCAGAGCAGCTTGTCAGGGCTGAGAGAGGCTGGGGGAACTTCCCACAACACACCCACAGGCCACGGCAAGCCAGAGCTGCAGGGTGGCCTCAGTTCTCCAAAGCTCTGGTCACATCTTCATCCTACAGCCACAACACCAAAATTTCACCTCCAAAAGGCACATTTAAAGGCTGCCGCCATGGCGAGATGGACACGGCCTCAAGAGAAGGACGTGGAATCTGAGAATTCCACAAAGAAATGCCCAAATAATGGAAGAGAAGGAAAGAGGAGGTTGTTGACCATCCATTAGGAATTAATGGTTATTTGCTAAGAGGAACATAACACCAAGACTCAGTGGATATAAATTGTGAAACCTTACGGCTTGAATGCGGAATAAACGAATTGACGTCACAGAGCAGCCTGGGAACAAAGGGATGGGCCCCATTTGTTGTTTATTTCTTAAATTTCTGACAGAGGTCAAGAAATACATTTTAAATTATAGATTAGGTTGTTGTTTAAATTTAGGAAATCCAAATGGACCATAACACTGTGACAAATACAGACTGAACAGCCTCACGTTTCCCAGATCCACTCCCTTGACCCCACTCAAGACACAAGGCCAGGAGCTCTCTTTCATCCATCAGGAAACTCCCCCAGGCAGTGGGACCTTCCAAGATTTTACAGAGTGACCTCCCCAGGAGTTCCCCACTCATTCCTGGGTTCAACACAATGAGTGATGGACATCCACTGGCACAAAAGAGTCCCAGTCTTTACAAGTTACCAAAAAACTCCAGTGCACAAGTATAACAAAATGACCTCACTGATGACAGTGCAAATCTCCAGGGCTCTGGTTGTTTATTCAGCCTTCCTTGACACACACTAAACAACCAAATCCTCCCAAATACCAACTCCTTACAAAAAGCTGTCTCCAAGGTCAGTTGGACATGGCATCAAGAGCAGGACAAGGAATTGCAGAACTGCATGAAGGAAAACATTCCCCAGCTCGTGACTCACCAGGCTGGGCCAAGAACTGCCACCTCAAACTGCTCCAAGGCCATGGGACAAGGCTGTCCCGCCCACCCAGGAGCAGCATAAAAGGCGGCCCAGAGCCTCTCTCCCTCACACACTTCTCCAGACTCCATCTGCTCCTGCTTCTTCCAAGAACCAGGTGAGTCTCACTCCCCTGACCCTCCTGCTCCTGCACCCCTGGCCCCTCTCTTCCAGCACACTCAGCCCCAGCCTCAGCAGCCCTCACGCCTCCCCACAGCCCCACAAAAGCCTCCACACTCCATCACTGCCCCTTGCAACCCTCACCCCTGCCCTGCATCACCTCCTTCTTTTTCAGGCACCCTCCACACCACACCCATGGCCTGCAACACCCTCTGCAGTCCCTGCGGACCCACCCCGCTGGCCAACAGCTGCAACGAGCCCTGTGCCCTGCAATGCCAGGATTCCCGAGTTGTTATTCAGCCTTCCCCTGTGCTGGTCACCCTGCCAGGACCCATCATGACCTCCTTCCCCCAGAACACCGCCGTCGGATCCACCTCCTCGGCTGCCGTGGGCACTGAGCTCAGTGTGCAGGGACAGCCCATCTCTGGGGGATTTGGTGGCTTTGGTGGCTTTGGCTATGGCCTTGGCTATGGCCGTGGGTTTGGCTACGGGCTGGGAGGCCTGGGCTGCTATGGCAGAAGGGGCTATGGAAACATCTGCTAAGGGCCCTCAGCAGTACTGCTGACACCAACCACCCACTCCTTGGAACTCATCTCAGGTATTGAGGGCACATCTCCGGGACACGATTTTCAAACGAGCTCAGCTCTTCCAGCTTCTGCTCTCAGGGCACCAAGCAAGGCACCAGCCAAGGGGCCAGCCTGGTCTGCCCCCAAACATGGCTCATCTGCCTCCTGCTCTTCTCCTGCTCCCTACTCTCCATGGACCCTTCGGCTCTGTCCATTCCCCTCTGGACAAACCCATTCTCCCAAGCCAGAGACCCTTGGGCAGCTCTGCTGGGCTGCTCCCATGGCAGGGCAGGAAGGCCTCGATGCTCCGGCCAAACCTTGCCAAAGGAAGGGGCCGTGGCTGATGCTCGCCCTACTGGCACCCCAGACCTGCTCCCTTCCACTGGCTGCTCCTGAGTTTTCACTGTTCTACCTCAATAAAGATTTCTTGCATCACTACCTCAGATGACTCCTTCTTTCTTCTCCCAAGCTTCTTCCAGTCTCACTTAGCATTAAACCAGTGTGGTAGATCCCACTTCGGAGGTCAAAAAGTGCACCAAGATCACTCTTAGTTATTATTTTTGCATTTCCGCTACTCATTGATTCACTTTGCTCCTCCAGTTCATTTTCAGATGAACCCTTCAGTTATTGAAACACAACCCTGGACACACCAATGCAGGTCCATGCCTGCCTCTGGCACAAGCCCCTCGTGGGTGGTGTGTGCAATTTTTCTGGACTCCAGTTGCTCCTGCCTGCCATTGTCATCCAGGGCAATCTCCAGCTCTGGCTGGGCAGGTCCATGTCTTCCTCGTTTCCAGGTCCCAGAGCTGAACTCCCATCTCCAGTCTCACCAGAGTGGAGCAGAGGAGCAGAATCCCCCCCTCACCTGCTGCCCACGCTCTGGGGATGAGCCCAGGACACAGAGGGGTTTCTGTTTGGTGCATTCCCATGGCAGGGCGTGTCCAATACTTCATCCACCAGCACGCCAAGTGCTCCTCCCTGGGCTCAATTCCATCATCACCCAGCCTGTATCCTGCATGTCTGGGATTGCTCCAATCCAGGGGCTGCAGATTCTGCCCCTGCTCTGCTCTGATGATGTTGGAGAACTCTGTAAATCTCTGGGTTACTGGGAACAAGGAAGACAAGACTCAGGTGAGGGAGATCCAGGGCATGGCCTCAAGGATGATCCATGGTTGGATGATTGGGACAGCCTTTGCCCATGACATTGGGGCATTTTTCAGGCCAGCTGCTCTTTCCTGGCACAGCCTGGTGAGTCACGAGGTTGGGAATGCTTTGCTTCCCACAGCTCTGCAATTCCATGTCCCACTCTCAAGGCCGTGCCCATCTGAGCTTGGCAGCAGCTTTGATGAGTTGGTATTCACCCCAAAACTGGTGGATGAGGGAAGAGGTGCCAGTATCCTGCACCTGGACTTGTGCAAGTCCTTTGTTCCTGTGCCAGATAACATCCTTGTCTCTGAGCTGGAGAGATGTGGATGTTGGTTGGAGCATTTGGTGGATAAGGAATGGGCAGGAGGGTCTCACTCAAAGAATTGTGGCCAACAACTCCATGTCCCTGTGTGGAGAACAGGGGTGAGTGGTGACCCACAGAGAGTCATGTTGGGATTGTTATAATTTTGAATCATTGTCAGAAATCAGGGTGCTGGGATTTAGTAGGGTGATCAGCAAAAGCAGGGACCCCTCCAAGGTGAGTAGTGGGATTGGTTGTCTGGAGGGGAGGGATGGCATTCAGAGGGGCTGGAACAGGTTGGGAGTGTGGGATATTGTCAGTTTCATGAACCTGAACAAGGCCACGTGCAAGGTCCTGCATGTGGTTTGGAGCAATTCCAAACATGGCTGTAGGCTGGACGATGAGTGGATTGAGAGCAGCCCAGAGGAGAAAGCCTTGGGGTGTTGGTGGATGAAGAACTGGACCTGCCCCACCATGTGAAGGAGCTGACCAGCAACTCCCTGTGCCCTGTGCTTGTGTGCATGGCATGGGAAAAAGATGATGGGGGAAATTCTGCCCCTCTGCTCTGGTTGAGGTGGATTGGAAATTTGTGTTCAACTCTGGGTCATGAATACAAGGGAGCCATGAAGCAGCTTGAGCAGATCTGTAAATGGGTCTGGAAGATGATGTGGAGCAACTGATGTCCAACCAAAATGAACACAGCTCCCATGAGGGGCTTGTGCCAGAATCAAGGATAGAGCAGCCTTGATATATCCAGGCCTGGGATTAAACAAGTGAAGTTCTCTGTGATGGACAAAAAGCGTGTCTTTGTGTCCCAGTGGGTCGTGGAAGGGCAGAACCAATTCCACAAGTGGTTTTGGTGTAATTGTCACCCTCCACAAATGACTTGCGGAGACATGGATGTGTGCCAAGTGTTGTTGGCACATCTTTTTTAGAAGAATGTTGAATGAGACATCTCAGTTTGCAAGGCAAGAGAATTTTATTGAGGCAAAATAAAAGTGAGAGGTCATGAGCAGCCAGCAGAAGGAAGCTGGTCTGAGGGACCAGCAGGGCGACCATCAGCCAAGGTCCTCTGACTGCTGAGCCAGAGCATCAAGGCCTTCCTGCTCCGCAGGAGAAGCAGACGGATGGTGAAGGTTCCCAACGATCTCCAGCATGGGAGAAAGGATTTGCAGAAGAGGGGACTGGATAGAGCTGAAAGGGAGTGGGAGAAGAGCAGGACGCAGATGGGCCATGTTTGCAGGCAGCCTGGGCAGGCCCCTTGGCTGCTGCTTTGCCCCCAGACTTGGAGATGCCTTAGGGCATCAGTGGAACCCGAATTTCTGAGCCCCTTTGAGAACCTTGGCCCAGAGATGAGTCCTCAATGCCTGAGATGAGTTCCAGGGAGTGGGTGGTTGATGTCAAGGGTGATGTTGAGGGCCCTTAGCAGATGGAGCCATAGCCCCTTCTGCCATAGCAGCCCAGGCCTCCCAGGCCGTAGCCAAATCCACGGCCATAGCCAAGGCCGTAGCCAAAGCCACCAAAGCCACCAAATCCCCCAGAGATGGGCTGTCCCTGCACACTGAGCTCAGTGCCCACGGCAGCGGAGGAGGTGGATCCGACGGCGGTGTTCTGGGGGAAGGAGGTCATGATGGGTCCTGGCAGGGTGACCAGCACAGGGGAAGGGTCGATGATGACGCGGGAATCCTGGCATTGCAGGGCACAGGGCTCGTTGCAGCTGTTGGCCAGCGGGGTGGGTCCGCAGGGATTGCAGAGGGTGTTGCAGGCCATGGGTGTGGTGTGGAGGGTGCCTGGAAGAGAGGGGGTGAGGCAGGGCAGGGGTGTGGGGGTGAGAGGGGCAGTGATGCAGGAGGGTGAGGGAGTGTGGAGGCTGTTGTGGGGCTGTGGGGAGGCCTTAGCGCTGCTGAGGCTGTGCGTGCTGGAAGAGAGGGGTCAGGGGTGCAGAAGCAGGAGGGTCAGGGGAGTGAGGCTCACCTGGTTCTTGGAAGAAGCAGGAGCAGATGGAATCTGGAGAAGTGTGTGAGGGAGAGAGGCTCTGGGCTGACTTTTATGCTGGTCATGGAGAGGCGGGGCAGCCTTGTCCCATGGCCTTGGGGCATTTTTGAGGCAGTAACTCTATCCTGGCCCAGCCTAGCATGATGTCATGAGGTGGGGAGCTTTTCCTTTGTGATGTTCTGCAATTGCATAACCTGCCCTTGACTCTGTGTCCATCTGATCTTGGCGGCAGTTTTCATGGGTTGGTGTTTGGCAGGATTTCACTCTCAGATGTGTGTCAGGGAGGAATGAATAAACAACCACAGTCCTGCAGATTTGCAATGTCATCAGTGATGTCTCTTTGTGGCCCTTGTGTGCTCTGGTTTGCAGGTGCCTTGTGAAGACTGGGACTCTGTACTGTGCCACTGGATGTCCATCAGGCATTGTGTTGCACCCAGGAATGCTGAGGAAGCTGCTGATGTCCTGGGGAGGTCACTCTGCAACAGCTTGGAAAGTTCTCAGTGCCTCAGTGCTGTTCCTGATGGATGACAGAGAGCTCTTGGCCTTGTGTCTTGAATTGGATCACAAGATCTGGTAAATGCCAGGCTATTCAGGCTGAACCTGTTCCATTTTTATGATCCACTTGGATTCCTCAAATTTTACTTCCAACACACTCTTACATGTAAAATTAATTCCTTGACCTTATTCACAAATCCAATAACAAACAACAAACAGGGTCCAATCTCTTTGTTCCCAGGCTGGTCTGTGGTGTCAATTCCCTTATTCGCATTCAGACCATCAGGTTTCATAATGATTTATATCCTGTAAATCACAATATTGTGTACCTGTGAGCAAAACCCAGTAATTGCTACCTGATGGTCAACGTGCTCCCCTTTCCCTCTCTGTCATGATCTGGGTGTGCCTTTTTGGAATTCCACCATTCCACATCCTTCTCTTGAGGCCCTGTCCTTCTGACCTTGAGGGCAGCTTTTGAGAGTGAGTTATTGGTGTGTGAGGGTTGGTGGAATTTGGGAGGGTTGTCTCCCAAGGTGAGTGTCAGGGAGGGCTGAATAAACAACCAGAACTTGGGCCAGGTGCGGCTGTCATGGGCAAGGTCACCCTGTGGCACGGGTGTGCTGTGGTTTGTGGGTGTGCTGTGGAGAGGAGCCCCATTCCCTCCCAGCCCTGTCTGGTTTCTCTGGGATTTGCAGCTGTGCTGGAGGTGCCGCCCCTGCCCTCACATTCCATCCCTTCCCACCTTGATCCCACCTGGCTAAGCCTGACACTAGGCCAGACCTTTCCTGTTGACTGTGCTCTGTGGGTGTCTTGGTGCCCCTCTTGTCTTTAAGGTTTTGGCATCCAGGGCCTTTGGGCTCTTTGCTGGGGCTGAGTGCAAAGGGTGCAGCCACTTGTGATGGTCGGAAAGAGGATTTTGAGGTTGTGCAGGATTGTTGGAGAGGAGCATTGCCTGATCCTCGACAACCAGGCAAGTCCGGGTTTTGTTAATGGGCTGAGAAGAGTCTGCAGAACTGGACCTAGAGGCTTGTCCCAAATCCAGATAGCAGCAAGGCCCAGGAGCTGGATCCTTTAGGCCAACACTGAAAACCTGAGTGGTCCTGGACATCTGCTGGAGCTCAGCAAGGGCATCTGCCCAGGGCTTTTTCTTGGCAGGAATGAGGATGACATCCCAGGTAGGAAGGAATGTGTGGGTATCAGTTGGAACAATGGCTTTATTTTCCAGAAAGCCTTGCGGGTTGTGGGTGAGAAGAAATGGAGCTGGGGGTGCCCTTGTGGGGAAAGGAGCCCAAGGTTCCAGGAATGATATGGAAAATGTTGGGATGAGACAGCAAGAGGTGGCTGTTGGTGTTTTCTCAGCACTGGTGAGGTCCCGTGTGAGGTGCTGTGGGCAGTTCTGGGCTCCCCAGTGAGACGAGCTCAGGGCCACCAGATCCAAATGGGCCTGAAAGATGATTCTGAGATGAGAAATGGTGTCGTTGTTGAGGCCGTCACAACACAAAACAGAGACTACAAGCAGTCTCAGCTGGCAACTCTTTATTATTGAACATGGCTGACTTTTCTATACTTTCCAATTATTTATGCTTTTTCTACTTTAACTATTGGCTACAATAAATCAACATAATACTAATGGTGAGAAGTTATAGTGACTTCAACTAAATTTCTAAAAATACTTTGTCCAGCTGCAAGGTTCTCTTATTTTTCTTCTCTCGGTCTCCTTGGTTACATCCTTGGAGAGAGCTCTTTATCAGCTTCTTCTTACTTCTCGGCTTCTTCTCACTCTTTTAGCTAACAGGCCCGCTGTTAGCCCCTTCCGCAGAACGGAGAGAGCCAAGACTGCCAGGGGACAAGGGTGCACAGGGGTGTGCCATCAGTGTGTGCAAATCCCTGATGGTGGGGGATGAAGGCAAGGGAGCCCGGCTGTTCTCAGCACTGCACATGTGCAGGACAAGACAGCAAAAGGGCACAAGTGAAAAGTGATGGAATTCCATGGGCAAAGTAGCCAAGAATCTTTCATTATGAGGATGATCAGAGATTGGAAATGGTGGCGGAGTCGCGGTCTTGGGAGATCCAGATCTGACCTGTCCATGGTGCTGGAATGTGTTCCTGTTTGTCCTGCTTGAGCAGGGCGGTTGAAGCACTTGCACTCCAGAGCTCCTGCCCAAGAGGTTGATGTTGTTTCTCTCTTCGCTGGAAGGCTTTAAAGTCATGGCCGGGCAGAGAGTTTGTTGGGGGTGGGCTGTCATGGAGTGACTTTTCCATTTTTGTACCAAGGAGAGAACTTTTGTGCCCAAGACTTTGGTTAGAGGCTTGCAGGGTGTATGAAAAGTACTGCCAGATGCCCCTTCCTGTGCTTCCTGTGGCTATTACTTATTCCTATAGTTATTCCTAACTAATTTGGTTTTATTTTTTTTTTGAGATATATGCAAGCAAAAGTGTTGTTACCCAGTTCCACATACTCCCAGTGGTCTGTTCAGCTCTAGAATGTGGTGGGTGAGGATGTGAGACCATTGGAATAAAAAAAATAAGGACGCATTCCAGGTTTAAAGCAGGAAAATTTTATTGATGTGAAAGAATGAAGAGGCAGGGGAAAGACATGGAAATAATCTGTTGTGAGATGAGAGTACGGTGACCATCGGCTGAGGTGCCTTGCTTGCAGTAGCTGTTGGTAGAGCCCAGAGCTGGTGGTGTGAGGGGTGGTGCTGAGGGCCCTTAGCAGATGTAGCCACCCCTTCTGCCATAGCAGCCCAGGCCTCCCAGGCCGTAGCCAAATCCACGGCCATAGCCAAGGCCATAGCCAAAGCCACCAAAGTCACCAAATCCCCCAGAGATGGGCTGTCCCTGCACACTGAGCTCAGTGCCCACAGCAGCCGAGGAGGTGGATCCGACGGCGGTGTTCTGGGGGAAGGAGGTCATGATGGGTCCTGGCAGGGTGACCAGCACAGGGGAAGGGTCGATGATGACGCGGGAATCCTGGCATTGCAGGGCACAGGGCTCGTTGCAGCTGTTGGCCAGCGGGGTGGGTCCGCAGGGACGGCAGAGGGTGTTGCAGGCCATGGGTGTGGTGTGGAGGGTGCCTGGAAGAGAGAGGGTGAGGCAGGGCAGGGGTGTGGGGTCTGCGAGGAACGTTGATGCAGGAGGATGGGGGAGTGTGGAGGCTGTTGTGGGGCTGTGGGGAGCAGTGAGGACTGCTGAGGCTGGAGCTGAGCGTGCTGGAAGAGAGAGACCAGGAGTGCAGGAGCAGGAGGGTCAGGTGTTTGAGACTCACCTGGTTGTGAGCAGGAGCAGAAGGTGTGAGGAGAAGTGTGTGAGGGAGAGAGGCTCTGGGCCAGCTTTTATGCTGGTCCTGGAGGGGCGGGACAGCCTTGTCCCATGGCCTTGGGGCATTTTGAGGCAGCAGCTCTTGGCTGGTCCAGCCTGGTGAGTCATGAGGTGGGGAAGTCTTCTTTCCTGCAGCTCTTCAACTCCATGTCCTCCACTTGGGGGCAGTTTCCACTTGACTTTGGCGGCAACTCTTAAAGGAGAGAATTAGTGACCATTATCTTGTTGGTGACAGCATGTGTCAGGACATGCAGAAGATTCTGGCAAATCTTTGGAGAACTGGGAAGTCATCACTGAAGTCATTCTATGGCATACTGAGAATGTGTCCCATCTGCATCCTTGCATCCTGCCTTAACGAAATCCCATCTCTCTCAGTTTCTCGTTTTAATGGTGGTCCAGTTCCATCATTGTCATGATCTCCCTGCACTTCTCTTGGTTAGTCATGTTCAGATCCTTCACCCACTGTGGAGTCCCAGCAGTGCTGGGTGAAAGCATCAACACTGCCCTCAACCCACTTTTGTTTCTTTTCCTAATCCTGTCATGGAAACTGCTGTTTTTTGCCCCTATCTCGACAGGGCGAGAAGAGGACCTTGCTGACCCTCTTCTAGTAATTACTGGCTTTTGCTAGCAGAAACACAAAATTAAGATTTCAGAATAAAAGTTATAAAACGTGGCAGCATCAGTGCAGAATGTGGAAAATTGACATCACAGGCAAATTGTGCAAAGAAACTGATTGGACCAGGTTTGTTCCTCGATATTAGGTTTCTGAATGAGGTGTAGAAATGCACTTTACGTAACAGTGTATCCTCCTGTACAAATTTGTAAAATGCAAAGAAACCAAAACACTTGAACAAGCTCAGCCTGAAAAGACTCTCGTTTTCCAGATCCTCTCTCCTGATCTGATTGAAGACACAAGACCATGAGATCTCTTTCATCCAAGCACTGAGACCCTTAAAAGTTATTGCAGAGTGACCTCCCCAGGACATCAGCAGCTCCCTCAGCATTCCTGGGCGCAATAGAACGACTGATGGACATCCAGTGGCACAGAGCAGAGTCCCAGACTTCACAAGGCACCAACAAACCACAACAGATGAGTGCCATAAAATGACAGCAATGATGACATTGCACCTTACCTGGGCTGTGATTGTTTATTCACTCCTCCGTGACTCACATGGAACAATCAAAGCTGCCCAAACACCACGTCATGAAGGCAGCCGCCAAGGTCAGATGGAAGCAGCCTCAAGAGCAGTACATGGAATTGCAGAATGACATGAATGAAACCACTCCCCACCTCATGACCTCATGCTAGGTTGGGCAAGGAAAGAGTTGCTGCCTGCAAAATGCCCCAAGGCCATGGGACGAAGCTGTCCCACCCCTCCAGGACCAGTATAAAAGCCGGCCCAAAGCCTCTCTCCCTCACACACTTCTCTCGCCTTCTCCTACTGACAGCCAGGTGAGCCTCAAGCCCCTGAACCTCTTGCCTCTACCACCCTCATCCCTCTCTTCCAGCACGCTCAGCCCCAGCCTCAGGAGCCCTCACTGCTCCGCACAGCCCTACAACACCCGGACATTCACTCGCCTTGCTGCATCATCACCCCTTGCACCCCCACACCCCTGCTCTACCTCACCCTCTCTCTTCCAGGCACCCTCCACACCACACCCATGGCCTGCAACACCCTCTGCCGTCCCTGCGGACCCACCCCGCTGGCCAACAGCTGCAACGAGCCCTGTGCCCTGCAATGCCAGGATTCCCGCGTCATCATCGACCCTTCCCCTGTGCTGGTCACCCTGCCAGGACCCATCATGACCTCCTTCCCCCAGAACACCGCCGTCGGATCCACCTCCTCGGCTGCCGTGGGCACTGAGCTCAGTGTGCAGGGACAGCCCATCTCTGGGGGATTTGGTGGCTTTGGTGGCTTTGGCTATGGCCTTGGCTATGGTCGTGGATTTGGCTACGGCCTGGGAGGCCTGGGCTGCTATGGCAGAAGGGGTGGCTACATCTGCTAAGGGCCCTCAGCACCACCTCTGATACCACCAGCTTTGGGTTCTGCCAACAGCTCCTGCAAGCAAAGCAAATCAGCTGATGGTCACCGTACTCCCACCTCACAAAAGATTATTTACCCTTCTTTCCCCTGAGTTTTCAATCTTTTGCACCAATAAAGCTTTTCTGCATCAAACTTGCGATGCCTCCTTATCTTATTGCATTCCAATGGTCTCGCATCCTCACCCACCACATTCTGGCACTCAACAGAACCTTGATGGTACGTGGAGCAGGGAAGCAACACATTCCTAACACGTACAAAACAACTAGAAAAGGAAATCTGGCACCGGAAGTGCAGGAGGGGACATCTTCCAGTACATGTCACACACCCTGCAAACTGCGACACCAAAATCTTTGAGACAACAATTCTCTCCTCAGTACAAAAATGGAAAAGTCACTCCATGCCAGTGCACACTTGACAAACTCTTCCCGGGCGGGATACCCTAAACCTTCCAGCAAAGAAATAAACAACATCAACCTCCTGGGCAGGACCTCTGGAGTACAAGTGCTTCAACCACCCTGCTCAAGCAGGACAAACAGGAACACATTCCAGAACCATGGACAGGTCAGATCTGCATCTCCCAAGACCGCGACTCCGCCACCACTTCCAATCTCGGATCATCCTCATAATGAAAGATGCTTGGCTACTTTGCCCATGGAATTCCATCACTTTTCACTTGTGCTGTTTCTGTCTTGCCCTGCACATGTGCAGTGCTGAGAACAGCCAGGCTCCCTTGCCTTCATCCCCCACCATCAGGGATTTGCACACACTGATGACACACCCCTGTGCACCCTTGTCCCCTGGCAGTCTTGGCTCTCTCCCCGTTTTGTGGAAGGGGCTAAAAGAGCCTGTTAGCTAAAAGAGCAAGAAGAAGCTGAGAAGTAAGAAGAAGCTGATAAAGAGCTGTCTCCAAGGATGTAACCAAGGAGACCGAGAGAAGAAAGATAAGAGAACCTTGCAGCTGGACGAAATATTTTTAGAAATTTAGTTGAAGTCACTATAACTTCTCACCATTAGTATTATGTTGATTTATTGTAGCCAATAGTTAAAGTAGAAAAAGCATAAACAATCGGAAAGTGTAGAAAAGTCAGCCATGTTCAATAATAAAGAGTTGCCAACTGAGACTGCTTGTAGTCTTTATGTCGTGACCGCCTCAACAACGACACCATTTCTCATCTTGGAATCATCTTTCAGGCCCATTTGGATCTGGGTGGCCCTGAGCTCGTCTCACTGGGGAGCCCAGAACTGCCCACAGCACCTCACACGGGACCTCACCAGTGCTGAGCAAACACCAACATCCACCTCTCGCTGCCTCATCCCAACACTTTCCATATCATTCCTGGAACCTTGGGGTCCCTCTTCCCACAAGGGGACAGGGACACCTCCAGCTCCATTTCTTCTCACCCACAACCCGCAAGGCTTTTTGGAAAATAAAGTCATTGTTCCAACTGATACCCACACATTCCTTCCTACCTGGGATGACATCCTCAATCCTGCCAAGAAAAAGCCCTGGGCAGATGCCCTTGCTGAGCTCCAGCAGATGTCCAGGACCACTCAGGTTTTCAGTGTTGGCCTAAAGGATCCAACGCCTGGGCCTTGCTGCTATCTGGATTTGGGACAAGCCTCTAGGTCCAGTTTTTCAGACTCTTCTCAGGCCTCTAACAAACCCAGACTTGCCTGGTTGTCGAGGATCAGGCAATGCTCCTCTCCAACAATCCTGCACAACCTCACCATCCTCTTTCCGACCATCACAAGTGGCTGCACCCTTTGCACTCAGCCCCAGCAAAGAGCCCAAAGACCCTGGATGCCAAAACCTTAAAGACAAGAGGGGCACCAAGACACGCACACAGCACAGTCCACAGGAAAGGTCAGGCCTAGTGTCAGGCTTAGCCAGGTGGGATCAAGGTGGGAAGGCATGGAATGTGAGGGAAGGGGCAGCACCTCCAGCACAGCTGCAAATCCCAGAGAAACCAGACAGGGCTGGGAGGGAATGGGGCTCCTCTCCACAGCACACCCACAAACCACAGCACACCTGTGCCACAGGGTGACCTTGCCCATGACAACCGCACCTGCCCCAAGTTCTGGTTGTTTATTCAGCCCTCCCTGACACTCACCTTGAGAGCCAACCCTCCCAAATTCCACCAACCCTCACACACAAATAACTCACTCTCAAAAGCTGCCCTCAAGGTCAGAAGGACAGGGCCTGAAGAGAAGGATGTGGAATGGTGGAATTCCATAAAGGCACACCCACATCATGACAGAGAGGGAAAGGGGAGCACGCTGACCATCAGGTAGCAATTACTGGGTTTTGCTCACAGGTACACAATATTGTGATTTACAGGATATAAATCATTATGAAACCTGATGGTCTGAATGCGAATAAGGGAGTTGACACCACAGACCAGCCTGGGAACAAAGGGATCGGACCCTGTTTGTTGTTTGTTATTGGATTTGTGAATGAGGTCAAGGAATTAATTTTACATGTAAGAGTGTGCTGGAATTAAAATTTGAGGAATCCAAGAGGATCATAAAAATGGAACAGGTTCAGCCTGAATAGCCTGGCATTTACCAGATCTTGTGATCCAATTCAAGACACAAAGCCAAGAGCTCTCTGTCATCCATCAGGAAGAGCACTGAGGCACTGAGAACTTTCCAAGCTGTTGCAGAGTGACCTCCCCAGGACATCAGCAGCTCCCTCAGCATTCCTGGGTGCAACACAATGCCTGATGGACATCCGATGGCACAGAACAGAGTCCCAGTCTTCACAAGGCACCTGCAAACCAGAGCACACAAGGGCCACAATGTGACATCACTGATGAGAATGCAAATCTGCAGGACTGTGGTTGTTTATTCATTCCTCCCTGACACACATCTGAGAGTGAAATCCTGCCAAATTCCAACCCATGAAAACTGCCGCCAAGATCAGATGGACACAGACTCAAGGGCAGAACAGGAATTGCAGAGCATCCCAAAGGAAAACACTCCCGGCCTCATGACATCATGCCAGGAAGGGTGAGCCAAGAGCTGCTGCTTCCAGAATGCCCCAAGGCCATGGGACAAGGCGTTCCCGCCCCTCCAGGACAAACATAAAAGACAGTCCAGAGCCTCTCTCCCTCACACACTTCTCCTCAAGCCTTCTCCTCCTGCTCCTGTTGAAAACCAGGTGAGCCTTAAGGTTCTGACCCTCTTGCTTCTGCATCCCTGCCCCTCTCTTCCAACATACTCAGCCCCAGCCTCAGCAGCCTTCACCCCTCCTCAAAGCCCCAAAACACCCTCCATACTACCCACCCTCCTGCAATTCTGTCCCTCACACCCCCACACCCCTGCCCTGCCTCACCCCTCTCTCTCTTCCAGGCACCCTCCACACCACACCCATGGCCTGCAACAACATCTGCAGTCCCTGCGGACCCACCCCGCTGGCCAACAGCTGCAACGAGCCCTGTGCCCTGCAATGCCAGGATTCCCGCGTCATCATCGACCCTTCCCCTGTGCTGGTCACCCTGCCAGGACCCATCATGACCTCCTTCCCCCAGAACACCGCTGTCGGATCCACCTCCTCAGCTGCTGTGGGCACTGAGCTCAGTGTGCAGGGACAGCCCATCTCTGGGGGATTTGGTGGCTTTGGTGGCTTTGGCTACGGCCTTGGCTATGGCCGTGGGTTTGGCTATGGGCTGGGAGGCCTGGGCTACTATGGCAGAAGGGGCTGTGGCTACATCTGCTAAGGGCCCTCAGCACCACCCCTGACACCAACCACCCACTCCCTGGACACATCTCAGGCATTGAGGACTCCTCTCTGTGCCAAGGCTCTCAAATGGGGTCAGCAATTCTCGTTCCTGTGATGCCGTAAAGCGTCACCTGCTCTCAGGGCACCAAGCAAGGCAGTAGCCAGGGGACCAGCCCAAGCTGCCTGCAAACATGGTCCATCTGCCTCCTGCTCCTCTCCCACTCCCTGCTGTGCATTACCCCTTCAGCTCTGTCCAGCTCCTCTGCTGCAAACCCCTTCTCCCAAGCCAGAGACCATTGTGCACCTCCAGTGGGCTGCAACCAGTGCAGGGCAGGAAGGCCTCGATGCTCTGGCCAAACCTCCAAGCAAAGCTGTTTTGCTGATGGTCACCCTGGTCACAACCCAGATGAGCTCCCTTCTACTGGCTGCTTCTGAGTTTCTACTCTTCTCCTCAATAAAGTTTTCTTGGATCACAACTTCACATATCTCTTTCTTTTTTCTACCAGAACTCCACCAGTCTCACTCAGGGCTAAGGCAAGTTTGTGCAGGAAATTGTCATGGATGAAAAAGTGCACCAAAGGCCTTAGGAAATATTGCTCCAGTTCCCCTACCCCCAGCACACTTTGGTCTTCCATTGCAGCACACAAACTCCTCACTTGCTTGAGATCAGACCTGGATGCTCTAGTGCAGGTGTTTGTCTGCACAAACCCCTCGTGGTCACTTTTGGTTCCAGCGCCTCATGATCTCCGAGGGTCATCTGCAGGTCTGCTTGAGCAGGACCTTTTCTTCCTTCTCATGGATGGTCCTACCTGGCAAGGAATGATCTGAGGATCCCTTGCCTTTCCCCATATCCACAGTGTCATGTCCTGCTCTTGGGGTTTTGTCCATCCCACCTTGGCGTCAGCTTTTAAGTGCGAGTTTTGGAAAACGTATTTTGGTATTTATGGCTCATGTCAGGGTGGGCTTGAGACGTGACTAAATCCTTGGAGAGGTGGGGTGTAAATTGGTCACCCTGTGCCACTTCTGTTCTGTGGTTTGTGAATATGTGGGCGGAGTTGCCCCCACTCTCTGGCAGCCCTGTCAGGCTGGTCTGCATTTTGCAGCTTTTCTAAGAAGGAGATGTTGTACCTTCAATCACATACCCTCCCTGCATGCTTTTCTCCCAGCTGGCAATTGCTGACATTGAACCATCTTTTTTCTGTGCTTTTTGTGTGTCTTGGTGCCCCTCTTGCTTTTACAGTTTTGATATCCAGGGTCTTTTGGGTCGTTTCTTGGGCTAAGGACTGAGGTCACTGTGGAAATTCAGGACATCCCTCTGTCTGTCCTGGATTGCCAGAACCCCTGCCAGGGGGCTCAGAGATCCTGGCACAGAGCCCAAGACACCTGTGACTTTGATTATGACCCATGGAAAAAGTCACCAACCTTATATGAAGATCTGCAAGCCACGAAAGTCTAAGTAGAATAATAATTAGTTTGTCACGAGGTGAAAAATAGATTTTTTGGAGTTTTTAAAATAAGGGTTCAGGGGGCAAGATGGAGGAATCCAGGTGTGTCCAGCTTTTCTCCTTGGCCACCATCTTCTGCTGTGATGTTGGCACTTTCAGATGAGTTTAGAGTAGAAGCTCACTGTCCAACATAGATGATAAGTATTTGAAAGTTATGGTAAATAATGTATATGTAGTCTTTTGTATAAAAAGATAATATTTCCCTGGGGGTGGCCAGAGTGCCTCTGACTGTCTTGCTGAGAGGACCTTGGTTGGACAGGAGAAAATATTTTATAGATCAGAAACAATAAACAACCTTGAGACCAAGAACTGAAGAGTCCTGACTCCTTCTTTGACCACTGGGCTGGAAAAAGAGACTTTCTAACTTTTCTCAGGCTCACTCTGACTAGCAAAAGCCCTAAAAGGTCACTTCTCTGGGCAATGTTGTCAGAAAGAGGATTGGACAATTGTCCTGGGTTGTTGGAGGAGAGCATTGCATAATCCTTGACAATACCCCAGGCACGTCCAGGTTGTGTCAGTGCCCAGAGTGGTGTCCTGAGAAGGCTCTGAAGGGCTGGGTCCAGAGGTTTGTGGTCACTGTCTCAAATCCAGATGGCAGCAAATCCACAGTGCTGTAGCCCAGGAGTTGGATCTTTTTTGGCCAACACTGAAAACCTGAGTGGTCCTGGATATCTGCTGGAGCTCAGCAGAGCAGGTGCCAAGGGCTGTTTGTTGGTAGGAGTCATCCCAGGTAGGAAGTAAAGTCTCGGAGTTACTTAGAACAATGATTTTCTTCTCTTGTGGTTGTGGTTGAGAAGAAATAGACCAGGAGGTGTCCCTGGGTGGAAAAAGGGACCCCAAGGATTGAGGGAAGAAGTGGGAAAAGTGTTGCAATGAGACAGGGGGAGGTGACTCTTGCTGGCTCCTGAAAGCTGGTGACATCCCATGTGAGGTGTAATGAGCAGTCCTGGGCTCCCCAGTGTGAAAATAAAATACATTTAATGCATCTAAACCATTTCAGGGCCAGCAATGTTCCAAAGTGTGAAAATGAAATACATTTAACAAATCTAAACAATTTCAGGGCCAGCAATGTTTGAAAGGGGCTGGGGGAACTTTCCTAGAAGCTGAGAGAGCTGAGACTTCTATGGGGCAAGGATGGAGAGGGGTGTGCCATCAGTGTCTGCAAATCCCTGATGACAGGAACTTGGGGGATGAAGGCAAGGGAGCCCGGCTGTTCTCAGCACTGCAGATGTACAGGGCAAGACAGAAACAGCACAAGTGAAAAGTGATGGAATTCTATGGGCAAAGAAGCCAAGAATCTTTCATTATGAGGATGATCAGAGATTGGAAGTGGTGGCGGAGTCGCGGTTTTGGGAGACTCAAATATCACCTGTCCATGGTGCTGGAATGTTCTCCTTTTGGTCTTGCTTGAGCAGGGCAGTTGAAGAATTAGCACTCCAGAGCTCCTGACCAAGAGGTTGATGTTGTTTCTCTCCTTGCTGGAAGGCTTCAGGGTCATGGCCAGGAAGAGATTTTATCAAGTGTGTACTGGCCTGGAGAGACTTTTCCATTTTTGTACTGAGGAGAGAACTTTTGTGCCCAAGATTTTGGTGTAGTAGTTGCAAGGTCTGTGACAAGTTCTGGAAGGTGTCCCCTCCCGTGCTTCCTATGCCTATTAGTTATTTTGATACCTAATTTGTTATTATTTGTTCCGAGATACATGTAAGCAAAACTGTTGTTGCCCTGTTCCACATACTCCCAGTGGCTTGTTCAGCTCTAGAATGTGGTGGGTGAAGATGTGAGACCATTGTAACACAAAAAATAAGGAGGCATTCCAGGTTTAAAGCAGGAAAACTTTATTGATGTGAAAGAATGAAGAATGAAAAGGTAGGAGAGAGAAGAGGAAATAATCTGTTGTGAGGTGAGAGCACAGTGACAATCAGCCGAGGTGCTTTGCTTGCAGGAGCTGTTGGCAGAGGCCAGAGCTGGTGGTGTCAGAGGTGGTGCTGAGGGCCCTTAGCAGATGTAGCCGCCCCTTCTGCCATAGCAGCCCAGGCCTCCCAGCCCATAGCCAAATCCACGGCCATAGCCAAGGCCGTAGCCAAAGCCACCAAAGCCACCAAATCCCCCAGAGATGGGCTGTCCCTGCACACTGAGCTCAGTGCCCACAGCAGCGGAGGAGGTGGATCCGACGGCGGTGTTCTGGGGGAAGGAGGTCATGATGGGTCCTGGCAGGGTGACCAGCACAGGGGAAGGGTCGATGATGACGCGGGAATCCTGGCATTGCAGGGCACAGGGCTCGTTGCAGCTGTTGGCCAGCGGGGTGGGTCCACAGGGACGGCAGAGGGTGTTGCAGGCCATGGGTGTGGTGTGGAGGGTGCCTGGAAGAGAGAGGGGTGAGGCAGAGGCAGGGGTGGTGGGGGGGTGTGAGGGGTGATGGAGTGTGGAGGTTGTTGTGGGGCTGTGGGGAGTAGTGAGGGCTGCTGAGGCTGGGGAGTTCTGGAAGAGAGACGCAAGGGTGGCAGAGGCAAGAGGGTCAGGGATTGAAACTCACCTGGTAGTCTGCAGGAGAAGGCTTGAGGAGAAGTGTGTGAGGGAGAGAGGCCCTGGGCCGGCTTTTATGCTGGTCCTGGAGAGGCAGGACAGCCTTGTCCCATGGCCTTGGGGCATTTTTGAGGCAGCAGCTCTTGGCTGGCCCAACCTGGTGAGTCAGGAGTTAGGGAGTGTTTTCCTTCATGCAATTCTACAATTCCATGTCCTGCTCTTGATGCTGTGTCCATCTGACCTTGGCGGCAGCTTTAGGGTGAGAATTGGTATTTGGGTTGTTTGTTGATTTGATTGTTCAGTGTGTGTCAGGCTGAATAAACAACCAGAGCCCAGCAGAAATGCGATGTCATCAGTGAGGTCATTCATGTGCTGTGGTTTTTGGGTGCCTTGTGAAGACTGGGACTCTGTTTTGTGCCACTGGATGTCCATCAGTCATTGTGCTGCACCCAGGAATGCTGAGGGAGCTGCTGATGTCCTGGGGAGGTCACTCTGCAATAACTTGGCTGGATTCCGGTGCCTTTGAGCACTTCCTAATGAATGAAAGAAAGCTCCTGGCCTTGTGGCTTGAATGGGATCAAGGGAGAGGATCCGGCAAAGCAGAGGTTGTTCAGGCTGAACTTGTTCCATTTGGATTTCTGCAATCTACACAACCGCATACACTGTCATTTAAAGCATATCCCTTGACCTCATTCATGAATCCAATAAACAAACAACAAGCCCATGTTTGCCCAGGCTGGTCTGTAATGTCAATTCACTTATTCCGCATTCAAGCCACAAGGTTTCATAATTTAAAACCTACAAGTCTTAATGTTTTGTTCCTGTTAGTAACAGCTAATTGTTACTAATGGATGATCAGTGAGCTCCTCCTCCCTCCTATGTCATGGTGCTGGCATTCCTTTGTAGAATTCTGCGATTCCATTTTCTTGATGTCTTGTCCATCTGACTTTGATGGCAATATTTAAATGCAAGTATTAGAGAGATTAAATGTTGGTGTTGATGGCCTTGTCAGGGCAAGGTGAAGACATGACCAAAGCCACCTCATCAGTGAGGTCGCCCCAGGGCACTCATGTTCTGTGGTTTGGGGGTGCATTTTGAAGATGAGCCTCAAACCATCACAGCCCTATCAGGCTGGTCTGGGCTTTGCAGGAGTGCTGCTTGTGAGGGTCTGTTCCCTTCATCCCATTGTTTCCACCCCCACCATGTTGCCATCTCTCTGGATGTTTTTGTATACCAGATCTTCCCAGCTGTGGATGGGGAAGCAATCCTATTGTTTAGGGAGGATCCCATGCTGCCCTAAGTCTTCTTTTGGTCCATCCATAGTTCTCATCTCATCTGGACTCAGCAAGGTCGCACTGTGGGGTCACAGTGCTGGGCTCTACCTGACACATGGAAAGGGAAAATGGTGACGGATAAGGAGAACAAGACGTGAGGAGAACAGTTCCTCAACCATTGATTAATCAACCCTTTGGCCAAGCACCCTTTGCTGCAAAAAACTCCAGGAGTTCCCAAGACAGGATTAGGAAAAGAAATAAAAGCGAATTGAGGGCAGTGTCCATCCTTCCATCCACCACTGGTTGGAGTCCACAGTGGAACATGGACATGGACACAGTTGACCAAGAGCAACTCAGGGAGACCAAGACAATGATGGAACAGGAGCACACTTAAAATGAGGTGAAACTAGGGACCTGGAATTTCAGGCAGGACACAAAATGCAAATGGGAGATGTTGTCAATACGGAATGGCATGACCTAGTTAAATTCCCAGTTCTCCAAAGCTTTTGTTTAAGCCTCTGCATGTCCTGACACTTGCTATCAACAACAAGATACTGGGTGTTAATTCTCTTAAGTAAGAGGTTATGCCAAGGTCAGATGGACACAGCCCCAAGGGAAAGAACACGGAATTGCAGAGTTGCAGGAAAGAAAACACTCCCCACCTCCTGACTCACCAGGCTGGGCCAGGCAAGAGCTGCTGCCTGCAAAATGCCCCAAGGCCATGGGACAAGGCTGTCCCGCCCCACCAGGACCAGCATAAAAGCCGGCCCAGAGCCTCTCTCCCTCACACACTTCTCCTCAAGCCTTCTCCTGTGCAGACTACAAGGTGAGTCTCAATACCCTGACCCACTTGATCCTGCACCCCTGGCCCCTCTCTTCCAGAGTGCTCAGCCCCAGGCTCAGCACCCCTCACGTCTCCCCACAACCCCACCACACCCTCCTCACTCCCTCACCCTCCTGCAATCACTGCCCCTCACACCCCCACACCCCTTCCCTGCCTCACCCCTCTCTCTTCCAGGTACCCTCCACACCACACCCATGGCCTGCAACACCCTCTGCCGTCCCTGCGGACCCACCCCGCTGGCCAACAGCTGCAACGAGCCCTGTGCCCTGCAATGCCAGGATTCCCGCGTCATCATCGACCCTTCCCCTGTGCTGGTCACCCTGCCAGGACCCATCATGACCTCCTTCCCCCAGAACACCGCCGTCGGATCCACCTCCTCGGCTGCCGTGGGCACTGAGCTCAGTGTGCAGGGACAGCCCATTTCTGGGGGATTTGGTGGCTTTGGTGGCTTTGGCTACGGCCTTGGCTATGGCCGTGGATTTGGCTACGGCCTGGGAGGCCTGGGCTGCTATGGCAGAAGGGGTGGCTACATCTGCTAAGGGCCCTCAGCACCACCCCTGAGTCCCTCCACTCCCTGGAACTCATCTCAGGCATTGAGGACTCCTCTCTGGGCCAAGGGCCCCTCCTTTCAAAGGTGCTCAGCTCTTCCAGCTCCTGCTCTCAGGGCACCAAGCAAGACCCCAGCCAAGGGCCTGGCCCAGGCTTCCTGCAAACATGTTCCATCTTTCCCCTACTCTTCTCCTCTCCCTTCTCCCTGCTCTCTGCTCTCCCCTTTGGCTCTGTCCCATCCCCTCTGCTGCAAACCCTTTCTTCCAGGTCAGAGACCATTGGGCCCCTCTGGTGGGCTGCTCCCACTGTGGGGCAGGAAGTCCTTGATGCTCTGGCCAAATGTGTTGCAAGCAAAGGACATTGGCTGTTGGTCGCCTTGATTGCACCTCAGCCCAATTCCTTTCAACTGGCTCCTCCTGCTTTTTCACTATTTTGTGTCAATAAAATTTTTCTTGCATCACAATTTCAGATGTCTGTTTTGTGCATAGATTCATAATAAACTGGATGTGAAATCTATTTCCCTTGTGCTGCACCACAGGAGAGTAGGAATTCAGAGTGCAAGTGTCTTCTGGAAAAGTTTATGATGGCTCTTAAGGAATCTCCTTCATGGAGAGGGCTGTCATTGGTGTCACAGACTGCCCAGTGTAACTGTGGAGTCACCATCCCTGCAGGGATTTAATATCCCTGGAGATGTGTCATTTGGGGACACGGGTTAATGGTGGTCCTGGTAGATGAGGGAATAGTTAGGCTTTGTATTTAAAATTTATCTCTTGTGCAACAAAAATATTTTTAAGATGTGATTGTTTAGTGGTGAATTTTGTAGCCCTGCTTTAATGGTTGTACTCAATGTCAAGAGGTTTTTCCATCAGAACTGACTCCATGTGTGGGGGTGGCAGCTGTGCAAGGGAGCAGAGGCCAAAGGGGAGAGGCAGCACAGGAGGGGTGAGCCCGGCCTTTGGGGTCTTGAGCTGTGGCAAGTGCTGAGGGATGAGACCACTTCTCTTAGAGGATTTCCCTTGAGGAAATGGTGCTTGGCTGAGCTCTGTGTCTGCCCTTGCCTGTGACTCAGCCTGGCCATGAGGAGAGAGCTGTGGCTGCTGTTGCCAAATCTTTGAGGCTCCTTCCCCATCCATGCTCCCAGAGCAAATCCAGGTTACCTGACAGGGCAGTGAGTGGCCTGAGAGTGGTTGTGGGCCCAGAGGCTGGAGATCAGTGGCCCAAAATTAAAATCTAAGCAAGTCTCAAGGGAAGTAGATCAAGAGTTGCATCCATGAGGCCAACCCTGTTCAACATCCTCAAAAATGGCGTGGGCAGTGGGACTGTTGTCCCCTCAGCAAGCTGGCAGGTGGTGGAGTGGCTGAGGCACCACTTGGTTGTGCCACCAGTCAGAGGGAGCTGGAGACTGAGGGTTAAAGGCATCTCCTGAAGTTCAGGAGGGAAAAATGTGAAGTTCTGCATCTGGGCAGGAATGTCAGTGGGCCCCAGGTCATGCTGGGGGCTCAGAGGCTGGGTAGGAGCTTTGCAGAGCAGGACCCTGGGGTGCTGGTGGAGAATGAAGGAACTACAAAATCTCAGTTCTTTCCTTCCTGGAGAAGGCATCACCAGCATCCAAGACAGATTTCAGGCAACTCTTGCCCTGAAGTTGGGAGAGGTGGCCTTTCCTCTCTTTAGAGCACTGGTGGGGTCCTGTGTGGGGTGGTGTGGGCAGCTCTGGGCTGCCCAGGGAATGAAGCACAAGGGCTTTGTGAAAAAAAGACCACATCACGGTGACCAAGCCACTGAAAGGGCAGGAGAATAATTCCTAGAGAGCAGAAAGAACTGGGACTCCCAGGAGACAAGGCAGATCCCTGATGGTGGGGAATGAAGTTGAGGAAGCCTGGCTGTTTTCAGCAGTGTACACAGGAGAAAGAAAGGGTGGAAGGGAAGAAGAGAAAACAGATGGAATTTCCTGGGGAAGGAAGGCAAGAATTTTTGAGTGTGAAAGTGTTCACAGAGTGGAAAAGCTGATGGAGTCTCTGCTGGCAGAACCAAAACTGAGCTGGCCATGGTCCTGGAAATGCTGTCCTTGCTGGCCTTCCATGAGGAGAGGGAAATGAGGCACCTGTATTCCAGAGTTCATGCCCAAGTGGAGGATGTTGTTCCTCCTGTTTGCTGGGTGAGTTCAAGAGTCCTGATGGGGAAGAGAGTATTTCAAGTGTGTCCTGGCACAGAGAGACTCTACCAGAGCCATGAGCAGGAGAGCATGGATGTGTCAAAACCTTTGGGGCAGTGGGTCCCAGGTTTGTGTCATGTTCTGGAAGGCGTGTCCTTGTCCCCTCCTTCCAGTGTCTGTCTTGGTTATTGCTGGTGGTGATCTCATACCTAAGAGAGGTGTTCTGCTCCTTTTCCATCCACACCAAAGGCCTATCTGGCATTTTATGGGTGGGCATATGAAGCCATTGGAATTCAAAAAGATGAGGAGCCATATCAGACTTTGATGCAGGAAAACTTTATTGAGGGAAAAAAACAAAGAGAGGAGAAAGAACTAGAAGGAAGCCACTGCGAGACGCAAGTAGGGCGACAACCAGCAGAGGCGATTTTCTTGCAGGAGCTGTTGCCAGAGCCCCCAAGCACATTGTTGATGACAGGAATGGTGCAGAGGACTCTTAGCAGTTGTAGCCATAGTCCCTTCTGCCATAGCAGCCCAGACCGTAGCCATAGCCCTGCCCGTAGCCAAATCCACGGCCATAGCCAAATCCACGGCCATAGCCAAGGCCGTAGCCAAAGCCACCAAAGCCACCAAATCCCCCAGAGATGGGCTGTCCCTGGGCATTGAGCTCAGTGCCCACGGCAGCGGAGGAGGTGGATCCGACGGCGGTGTTCTGGGGGAAGGAGGTCATGATGGGTCCTGGCAGGGTGACCAGCACAGGGGAAGGGTCGATGATGACGCGGGAATCCTGGCATTGCAGGGCACAGGGCTCGTTGCAGCTGTTGGCCAGCGGGGTGGGTCCGCAGGGACTGCAGCGGTTGTAGCAGGCCATGGGTGTGGTGTGGAGGGTGCCTGGAAGAGAGAGGGGTGGGGAAGTGTGTAGGGGTTTGGGGCTGCAAGGGGCAGGAACGAGAGTGAATGTGGAGGTTGTTGTGGGGCAGTGGGGAGGCGTGAGGGCTGCTGAGGCTGGGGCTGAGCGTGCTGCCAGAGAGAGGTCAGGGGTTGCAGGAGCAGGAGGGTCAGGGGCTTAAGACTCACCTGGTTATTGGCAGGAGCAGGAGGTGTGAGGAGAAGTGTGTGAGGGAGAGAGGCTCTGGGCCGGCTTTTATGCTGGTCCTGGTGGGGTGGGACAGTCTTGTCCCTTGGCCCTGGGGCATTTTGCAGGCAGCAGCTCTTGGCTGGCGCTGCCTGGTGAGTCAGGAGGTGGGGAATGTTTTCCTTCATGCCTTTTGGCAATTCCATGTCCTGCTCTTGATGCTGTGTCTCTCTGACCTTGGCAGTAGCTTTAAGAAATTGGTATTTGGGCAGATTTGATTCCATGTGTGTCAGGGAGGTGTGAATGAACAACCCAAACCCTGAAGATCTACAATGTCATCAGTGATGTCATTTTGTGGTGTTTTGTGCTGTGGTTTGCCGGTGCCTTGAGAAGACTGGGACTCTGTTCCATGACACTACATGTCCATCAGTCATCGTGTTGCTCCCAGGAATGCTGAGGGAGCTGCTGATGTCCTGGGGCGGTCACTCTGTAATAGCTTAGCATGAACCCAATGCCTGCAAGCCTTTCATGATAGATGAAAGAGAACTCATGGCCTTGTGTCTTGAATGGGATCAAGAGAGAGGACATTTAAAATGAGAGGCTTTTCAGGTCGGACGTATTCCAGTATTATGGTGTGTTTGGATGTCTCCAATTCACATGACAATGTCCTCTGCCATTTAAACTGTATTCCATGACCTTGTTAAGAAATCCACTAAAGAAACAACAAACTGGGCTTGATCCCTTTTTTCCCAGGCCATCTGTGACATCAATTAGCTTATTCTGCATTCAAGCCACAAGTTTCATAACTCATGGCCTGTAATTGTTAACATTGTGTTCCTGTAAGCAAATAATTACTAATGAACAACCAGTGAGCTCCTCTGTCCTTCCCTGACAAGGTGGGTGCGTGTCTTGGTGGAATTGTGCAATTCCATATCCAGCTCCTGAGGCCCTGTCCATCTGTGGCAGTAACTTTTAATTACAAATACTAAGAGGTCAAATTTTTCTGTTGGTGGTTCATGTAAGGGAGGGCTGAAGATGCGACCCAAGCTTTGGAGAGGTGGGGTGTCATCAATGTGGTCACCCCACGGCCATCGTGTGCTGTGTTTTGTGGCTGCCTCCTGAAAAATTACCCCAGTTTCTCACAGTTCTGATAGGCTGGTCTTGGCTGTGCAGCTGTGCCCAGGAGGAGATGTTGCACCTTCCATTGCCTTCCATCCCTCCAGTTAGCCCTGGCTGACCTCAGACCTCAGCTTTCAATTTGGACATGCTCAGTGGGTGCTTGGGTGATAGTCCAGCCTCAGAGGTTTTGATATTTTCCGTCATCCCTTGAGCAGAGTGCCAAAGGCTGAGGCCAACTGTGATTGTCAGAAGGAGGGTTTGGAGGTTGACCAGGGTTGTTGGAGACAAGAATTGCATGATTCTCAATAATCCAGATGTGTCCTGGTGGTGTCAGATAGTGGACATCTGAGAAAGGTCTGAAGGGCTGGGGCCTGTGGCTTGTGGTCAGTGTTCCGAAGTCCTGATGGCAGCAAGTCCCCAGTGCTGACCCCTGGGCCAGCACTGAAAACTTGATGAGTTCTGGACATGTGCTGGCCTTCAGCAAGGGCAGCTGCCAAGTGGCTTTTCGTGGGAGGAGTCATGCCAGGTAGGAAGAAATACCTGTGCGTCACTTGGAACAATTGTTTTCATCTCTGAAAACGCCTTTCAGAGTGGTTCTGGGTTAGAAGGAATGGGGCAGGAAATGTCCCTGTATCATTGTTGGGAAAGGCACCTCCAATCTCCACATATGGACTGGGGAGAATTGCTGTGATGAGGCAGGGAGATGATGTGCTGAGGAGACTCTTGGTGTCTTCTGAGCACCCGTGAGGTCCCACGTGAGGTGTTGTTTGCAATTCTAGTCTGCCCAGTGTGAAAATGAAGTCAAGTTATGAATATTGACTCTCGGAATCTCTGCTGGTCAGAGTGGCTCAGATACGTTAGAAAGTTTCTTTTCCCAGCCCAGCGGTTGAGGAAGGAGTCAGAACCCTTCAGTTTTTGGTCTCACGGCTGTTTATGGTTTCTTATCTATCAAATTCTTTCTGCTGGCCTGCCAAGGTCTGCTCAGCAGGTCAGTCTGAGACACTCTGCCTGCTCTTGGGCGGTGTTATCTTTTTATACTAAAAACTACGTGTACAATATTTACAATTACTTTCTAATGCTTATAATTTATATTAGACAGTGAATTTCTATTCTAAACTAATCTAAAAGTACCAACATCAGAGCAGAAGATGGAGGCCAAGAAGAAGAAGACGGAGAAAGGCTGGACATGCCCAGATTCCTCCATCTTCTCCCCTGAACGCCCATTGTAAAAACCTAAAAAAATCTATTTTTCCACTTTGTGATAAATTCAGTATCATTCTACTTAAACTTTCATAGCTTGTAATCCTTCATAAAAAGGTTGGAAATTGTTTTTTTGAAGAGCTAAATCAAAGGCACACGGGTCTTGGGCTCTGTGCCAAGGTCTCTGAAGCCCCCGGGCAGGGGCTTGAGCCCCCCAAGGCCACCAGAAGAATTTCTGGAGTTCTGACAAGTGACTAGTTCAGAAAGACCAAGAGTCCAGAGGAGCTGGTGAATCATTCCTGAATGAGAAACTTAGAGAGCTGGAACTCCCAGGGGATGAGGGTGGGCTGGGGGATGTCATCATTGTGAGCAAATTCCTGATGGCAGGGAATGAAGGTGAGGGAACCTGACTGCTCTCAGTAGTGCACACATGCAGGACAAGAAGGCAAGGGCAAAGGGAAAAAAGATGGAATGGAATGCAATTCCTAAAGAAGGCCAGAATTTCTCATTTTGAGGGTGGTCACAGGGTGGAAAAGGTGTTGGACTGCTGGCCATGGTCGATCCAATACTGAACTGTCCATGGTGCTGGGAATCCTGCTCATGTTGGTCTTGCTCGAGCAGGGAAGTCGAAGCACTTGAACTCCAGATTTCCTGCCCAAGTGGAGGATTTTGGGACTCTTTTTGTTGTAAGGGTTCAAGAGTCCTGGTGGGGAAGAGAGTTTGTCAGGTGTGTGCTGACACAGAGTGACTTGACCAGGGCTGTACCCAGGAGAGCATGGATGTGTCCAAGGCTTTGGTGTCTCCAGTGACAGGTTTGTGTCATGTTCTGGAAGGTGTCCCCTCCTGTGCATCCTATGCCAGATGTTTTTATTAGTTGTTTTGACATATTTGTGAGGGAAGGTTTTATTGCACATAGCCCAAAGGCCAGCTGAGACATGGAATGTGCTTGGTAAGGATGTGAGACCACTGGAATTACAGAAGAACAGGAGGCGTATCATGTTTGGATGCAAGAAAACTTTATTGAGGCACAAGAATGAAGAGAAAGGAGAAAAGAGAAGATGGGATCCAGTATGAGTTGCAAGTGGGAGTAGGACAATGACCAGCCAAGGTGCTTTGCTTGCAGGAGCTCTTGCCAGAGCCCAGAGCTGGTGGTGTCAGCAGTGGTGCCAAGGTCCCTTAGTAGTTGTAGCCATAGCCCCTTCTGCCATAGCAGCCCAGGCCATAGCCATAGCCCTGCCCGTAGCCGAATCCACAGCCATAGCCAAATCCACGGCCATAGCCAAGGCCATAGCCAAACCCACGGCCATAGCCAAGGCCATAGCCAAAGCCACCAAAGCCACCAAATCCCCCAGAGATGGGCTGTCCCTGGGCATTGAGCTCAGTGCCCACAGCAGCGGAGGAGGTGGATCCGACGGCGGTGTTCTGGGGGAAGGAGGTCATGATGGGTCCTGGCAGGGTGACCAGCACAGGGGAAGGGTCGATGATGACGCGGGAATCCTGGCATTGCAGGGCACAGGGCTCGTTGCAGCTGTTGGCCAGCGGGGTGGGTCCGCAGGGACTGCAGCGGTTGTAGCAGGCCATGGGTGTGGTGTGGAGGGTGCCTGGAAGAGAGAGGGGTGGGGAAGTGTGTAGGGGTTTGGGGCTGCAAGGGGCAGGAACGAGAGTGAATGTGGAGGTTGTTGTGGGGCAGTGGGGAGGCGTGAGGGCTGCTGAGGCTGGGGCTGAGCGTGCTGCCAGAGAGAGGTCAGGGGTTGCAGGAGCAGGAGGGTCAGGGGCTTAAGACTCACCTGGTTATTGGCAGGAGCAGGAGGTGTGAGGAGAAGTGTGTGAGGGAGAGAGGCTCTGGGCCGGCTTTTATGCTGGTCCTGGTGGGGTGGGACAGTCTTGTCCCTTGGCCCTGGGGCATTTTGCAGGCAGCAGCTCTTGGCTGGCGCTGCCTGGTGAGTCAGGAGGTGGGGAATGTTTTCCTTCATGCCTTTTGGCAATTCCATGTCCTGCTCTTGATGCTGTGTCTCTCTGACCTTGGCAGTAGCTTTAAGAAATTGGTATTTGGGCAGATTTGATTCCATGTGTGTCAGGGAGGTGTGAATGAACAACCCAAACCCTGAAGATCTACAATGTCATCAGTGATGTCATTTTGTGGTGTTTTGTGCTGTGGTTTGCCGGTGCCTTGAGAAGACTGGGACTCTGTTCCATGACACTACATGTCCATCAGTCATCGTGTTGCTCCCAGGAATGCTGAGGGAGCTGCTGATGTCCTGGGGCGGTCACTCTGTAATAGCTTAGCATGAACCCAATGCCTGCAAGCCTTTCATGATAGATGAAAGAGAACTCATGGCCTTGTGTCTTGAATGGGATCAAGAGAGAGGACATTTAAAATGAGAGGCTTTTCAGGTCGGACGTATTCCAGTATTATGGTGTGTTTGGATGTCTCCAATTCACATGACAATGTCCTCTGCCATTTAAACTGTATTCCATGACCTTGTTAAGAAATCCACTAAAGAAACAACAAACTGGGCTTGATCCCTTTTTTCCCAGGCCATCTGTGACATCAATTAGCTTATTCTGCATTCAAGCCACAAGTTTCATAACTCATGGCCTGTAATTGTTAACATTGTGTTCCTGTAAGCAAATAATTACTAATGAACAACCAGTGAGCTCCTCTGTCCTTCCCTGACAAGGTGGGTGCGTGTCTTGGTGGAATTGTGCAATTCCATATCCAGCTCCTGAGGCCCTGTCCATCTGTGGCAGTAACTTTTAATTACAAATACTAAGAGGTCAAATTTTTCTGTTGGTGGTTCATGTAAGGGAGGGCTGAAGATGCGACCCAAGCTTTGGAGAGGTGGGGTGTCATCAATGTGGTCACCCCACGGCCATCGTGTGCTGTGTTTTGTGGCTGCCTCCTGAAAAATTACCCCAGTTTCTCACAGTTCTGATAGGCTGGTCTTGGCTGTGCAGCTGTGCCCAGGAGGAGATGTTGCACCTTCCATTGCCTTCCATCCCTCCAGTTAGCCCTGGCTGACCTCAGACCTCAGCTTTCAATTTGGACATGCTCAGTGGGTGCTTGGGTGATAGTCCAGCCTCAGAGGTTTTGATATTTTCCGTCATCCCTTGAGCAGAGTGCCAAAGGCTGAGGCCAACTGTGATTGTCAGAAGGAGGGTTTGGAGGTTGACCAGGGTTGTTGGAGACAAGAATTGCATGATTCTCAATAATCCAGATGTGTCCTGGTGGTGTCAGATAGTGGACATCTGAGAAAGGTCTGAAGGGCTGGGGCCTGTGGCTTGTGGTCAGTGTTCCGAAGTCCTGATGGCAGCAAGTCCCCAGTGCTGACCCCTGGGCCAGCACTGAAAACTTGATGAGTTCTGGACATGTGCTGGCCTTCAGCAAGGGCAGCTGCCAAGTGGCTTTTCGTGGGAGGAGTCATGCCAGGTAGGAAGAAATACCTGTGCGTCACTTGGAACAATTGTTTTCATCTCTGAAAACGCCTTTCAGAGTGGTTCTGGGTTAGAAGGAATGGGGCAGGAAATGTCCCTGTATCATTGTTGGGAAAGGCACCTCCAATCTCCACATATGGACTGGGGAGAATTGCTGTGATGAGGCAGGGAGATGATGTGCTGAGGAGACTCTTGGTGTCTTCTGAGCACCCGTGAGGTCCCACGTGAGGTGTTGTTTGCAATTCTAGTCTGCCCAGTGTGAAAATGAAGTCAAGTTTTGAATATTGACTCTCGGAATCTCTGCTGGTCAGAGTGGCTCAGATACGTTAGAAAGTTTCTTTTCCCAGCCCAGCGGTTGAGGAAGGAGTCAGAACCCTTCAGTTCTTGGTCTCAAGGCTGTTTATGGTTTCTTATCTATCAAATTCTTTCTCCTGGTCTGCCAAGGTCTGCTCAGCAGGTCAGTCTGAGGCACTCTGCCTGCTCTTGGGCGGTGTTATCTTTTTATACTAAAAACTACGTGTGAAATATTTACAATTACTTTCTAATACTTATCATTTATGTTAGTCAGTGAGTTTCTATTCTAAACTAATCTAAAAGTACCAACATCAGAGCAGAAGATGGAGGCCAAGAAGAAGAAGACGGAGAAAGGCTGGACATGCCCAGATTCCTCCATCTTGTTCCGTGAACCCCCATTCTAAAAACCTAAAATAATCTATTTTTCCACCTTGTGATAAATTCAGTATCATTCTACTTAAACTTTCATGGCTTGTAATCCTTCATAAAAAGGTTGGAAATTGTTTTTTCTAAGGGTTAAATCAAAGGCACAGGGGTCTTGGGCTCTGTGCCAAGGTCTCTGAACCCCCCAGGCAGGGGCTCGAGCCCCACAAGGTGACCAGAAGAATTTCTGGAGTTCTGACAAGCGACTAGTTCAGAAAGACCAAGAGTCCAGAGGAGCTGGTGAATCATTCCTGAATGAGAAACTTAGAGAGCTGGAACTCCCAGGGGATGAGGGTGGGCTGGGGGATGTCATCATTGTGAGCAAATTCCTGATGGCAGGGAATGAAGGTGAGGGAACCTGCCTGTTCTCAGTAGTGCACACATGCAGGACAAGAGGGCAAGGGCAAACGGAAAAAAGATGGAATGGGATGCAATTCCTAAAGAAGGCCAGAATTTCTCATTTTGAGGGTGGTCACAGAGTGGAAAAGGTGTTGGATTATTGGCCATGGTAGAGCCAATACTGAACTGTCCATGGTGCTGGGAATCCTGCTCATGTTGGTCTTGCTCGAGCAGGGAAGTCGAAGCACTTGAACTCCAGATTTCCTGCCCAAGTGGAGGATTTTGGGACTCTTTTTGCTGTAAGGGTTCACGAGTCCTGGTGGGGAAGAGAGTTTGTCAGGTGTGTGCTGACACAGAGTGACTTGACCAGGGCTGTACCCAGGAGAGCATGGATGTGTCCAAGGCTTTGGTCTATCCAGTGACAGGTTTGTGTTCTGTTCTGGAAGGTGTCCCCTCCTGTGCATCCTATGCCAGATGTTTTTATTAGTTGTTTTGACATATTTGTGAGGCAAGGTGTTATTGACCATAGCCCAAAGGCCAGCTGAGGCATGGAATGTGCTTGGTAAGGATGTGAGACCACTGGAATTACAGAAGAACAGGAGGCATATCAGGCTTTGATGCAAGAAAACTTTATTGACGCACAAGAATGAAGAGAGAGGAGAAAGGGGAAGATGGGATCCAGTGTGAGTTGCAAGTGGGAGTAGGACAATGACCAGCCAAGGTGCTTTGCTTGCAGGAGCTCTTGCCAGAGCCCAGAGCTGGTGGTGTCAGCAGTGGTGCCAAGGTCCCTTAGTAGTTGTAGCCATAGCCCCTTCTGCCATAGCAGCCCAGGCCATAGCCATAGCCCTGCCCGTAGCCGAATCCACAGCCATAGCCAAATCCACGGCCATAGCCAAGGCCATAGCCAAACCCACGGCCATAGCCAAGGCCGTAGCCAAAGCCACCAAATCCACCAAATCCCCCAGAGATGGGCTGTCCCTGCACATTGAGCTCAGTGCCCACAGCAGCGGAGGAGGTGGATCCGACGGCGGTGTTCTGGGGGAAGGAGGTCATGATGGGTCCTGGCAGGGTGACCAGCACAGGGGAAGGGTCGATGATGACGCGGGAATCCTGGCATTGCAGGGCACAGGGCTCGTTGCAGCTGTTGGCCAGCGGGGTGGGTCCGCAGGGACTGCAGCGGTTGTAGCAGGCCATGGGTGTGGTGTGGAGGGTGCCTGGAAGAGAGAGGGGTGGGGAAGTGTGTAGGGGTTTGGGGCTGCAAGGGGCAGGAACGAGAGTGAATGTGGAGGTTGTTGTGGGGCAGTGGGGAGGCGTGAGGGCTGCTGAGGCTGGGGCTGAGCGTGCTGCCAGAGAGAGGTCAGGGGTTGCAGGAGCAGGAGGGTCAGGGGCTTAAGACTCACCTGGTTATTGGCAGGAGCAGGAGGTGTGAGGAGAAGTGTGTGAGGGAGAGAGGCTCTGGGCCGGCTTTTATGCTGGTCCTGGTGGGGTGGGACAGTCTTGTCCCTTGGCCCTGGGGCATTTTGCAGGCAGCAGCTCTTGGCTGGCGCTGCCTGGTGAGTCAGGAGGTGGGGAATGTTTTCCTTCATGCCTTTTGGCAATTCCATGTCCTGCTCTTGATGCTGTGTCTCTCTGACCTTGGCAGTAGCTTTAAGAAATTGGTATTTGGGCAGATTTGATTCCATGTGTGTCAGGGAGGTGTGAATGAACAACCCAAACCCTGAAGATCTACAATGTCATCAGTGATGTCATTTTGTGGTGTTTTGTGCTGTGGTTTGCCGGTGCCTTGAGAAGACTGGGACTCTGTTCCATGACACTACATGTCCATCAGTCATCGTGTTGCTCCCAGGAATGCTGAGGGAGCTGCTGATGTCCTGGGGCGGTCACTCTGTAATAGCTTAGCATGAACCCAATGCCTGCAAGCCTTTCATGATAGATGAAAGAGAACTCATGGCCTTGTGTCTTGAATGGGATCAAGAGAGAGGACATTTAAAATGAGAGGCTTTTCAGGTCGGACGTATTCCATTATGATGGTGTGTTTGGATGTCTCCAATTCACATGACAATGTCCTCTGCCATTTAAACTGTATTCCATGACCTTGTTAAGAAATCCACTAAAGAAACAACAAACTGGGCTTGATCCCTTTTTTCCCAGGCCATCTGTGACATCAATTAGCTTATTCTGCATTCAAGCCACAAGTTTCATAACTCATGGCCTGTAATTGTTAACATTGTGTTCCTGTAAGCAAATAATTACTAATGAACAACCAGTGAGCTCCTCTGTCCTTCCCTGACAAGGTGGGTGCGTGTCTTGGTGGAATTGTGCAATTCCATATCCAGCTCCTGAGGCCCTGTCCATCTGTGGCAGTAACTTTTAATTACAAATACTAAGAGGTCAAATTTTTCTGTTGGTGGTTCATGTAAGGGAGGGCTGAAGATGCGACCCAAGCTTTGGAGAGGTGGGGTGTCATCAATGTGGTCACCCCACGGCCATCGTGTGCTGTGTTTTGTGGCTGCCTCCTGAAAAATTACCCCAGTTTCTCACAGTTCTGATAGGCTGGTCTTGGCTGTGCAGCTGTGCCCAGGAGGAGATGTTGCACCTTCCATTGCCTTCCATCCCTCCAGTTAGCCCTGGCTGACCTCAGACCTCAGCTTTCAATTTGGACATGCTCAGTGGGTGCTTGGGTGATAGTCCAGCCTCAGAGGTTTTGATATTTTCCGTCATCCCTTGAGCAGAGTGCCAAAGGCTGAGGCCAACTGTGATTGTCAGAAGGAGGGTTTGGAGGTTGACCAGGGTTGTTGGAGACAAGAATTGCATGATTCTCAATAATCCAGATGTGTCCTGGTGGTGTCAGATAGTGGACATCTGAGAAAGGTCTGAAGGGCTGGGGCCTGTGGCTTGTGGTCAGTGTTCCGAAGTCCTGATGGCAGCAAGTCCCCAGTGCTGACCCCTGGGCCAGCACTGAAAACTTGATGAGTTCTGGACATGTGCTGGCCTTCAGCAAGGGCAGCTGCCAAGTGGCTTTTCGTGGGAGGAGTCATGCCAGGTAGGAAGAAATACCTGTGCGTCACTTGGAACAATTGTTTTCATCTCTGAAAACGCCTTTCAGAGTGGTTCTGGGTTAGAAGGAATGGGGCAGGAAATGTCCCTGTATCATTGTTGGGAAAGGCACCTCCAATCTCCACATATGGACTGGGGAGAATTGCTGTGATGAGGCAGGGAGATGATGTGCTGAGGAGACTCTTGGTGTCTTCTGAGCACCCGTGAGGTCCCACGTGAGGTGTTGTTTGCAATTCTAGTCTGCCCAGTGTGAAAATGAAGTCAAGTTTTGAATATTGACTCTCGGAATCTCTGCTGGTCAGAGTGGCTCAGATACGTTAGAAAGTTTCTTTTCCCAGCCCAGCGGTTGAGGAAGGAGTCAGAACCCTTCAGTTCTTGGTCTCAAGGCTGTTTATGGTTTCTTATCTATCAAATTCTTTCTCCTGGTCTGCCAAGGTCTGCTCAGCAGGTCAGTCTGAGGCACTCTGCCTGCTCTTGGGCGGTGTTATCTTTTTATACTAAAAACTACGTGTGAAATATTTACAATTACTTTCTAATACTTATCATTTATGTTAGTCAGTGAGTTTCTATTCTAAACTAATCTAAAAGTACCAACATCAGAGCAGAAGATGGAGGCCAAGAAGAAGAAGACGGAGAAAGGCTGGACATGCCCAGATTCCTCCATCTTGTTCCGTGAACCCCCATTCTAAAAACCTAAAATAATCTATTTTTCCACCTTGTGATAAATTCAGTATCATTCTACTTAAACTTTCATGGCTTGTAATCCTTCATAAAAAGGTTGGAAATTGTTTTTTCTAAGGGTTAAATCAAAGGCACAGGGGTCTTGGGCTCTGTGCCAAGGTCTCTGAACCCCCCAGGCAGGG
This sequence comes from Setophaga petechia, assembly GCA_024362935.1. NCBI lineage: Eukaryota > Metazoa > Chordata > Aves > Passeriformes > Parulidae > Setophaga > Setophaga petechia. The sequence continues at coordinate 191,492 of JANCRA010000098.1, forward strand.
GCTCGAGCCCCCCAAGGCCACCAGAAGAATTTCTGGAGTTCTGACAAGCGACTAGTTCAGAAAGACCAAGAGTCCAGAGGAGCTGGTGAATCATTCCTGAATGAGAAACTTAGAGAGCTGGAACTCCCAGGGGATGAGGGTGGGCTGGGGGATGTCATCATTGTGAGCAAATTCCTGATGGCAGGGAATGAAGGTGAGGGAACCTGACTGCTCTCAGTAGTGCACACATGCAGGACAAGAGGGCAAGGGCAAACGGAAAAAAGATGGAATGGGATGCAATTCCTAAAGAAGGCCAGAATTTCTCATTTTGAGGGTGGTCACAGAGTGGAAAAGGTGTTGGATTATTGGCCATGGTAGAGCCAATACTGAACTGTCCATGGTGCTGGGAATCCTGCTCATGTTGGTCTTGCTGGAGCAGGGAAGTCGAAGCACTTGAACTCCAGATTTCCTGCCCAAGTGGAGGATTTTGGGACTCTTTTTGCTGTAAGGGTTCACGAGTCCTGGTGGGGAAGAGAGTTTGTCAGGTGTGTGCTGACACAGAGTGACTTGACCAGGGCTGTACCCAGGAGAGCATGGATGTGTCCAAGGCTTTGGTCTATCCAGTGACAGGTTTGTGTTCTGTTCTGGAAGGTGTCCCCTCCTGTGCATCCTATGCCAGATGTTTTTATTAGTTGTTTTGACATATTTGTGAGGCAAGGTGTTATTGACCATAGCCCAAAGGCCAGCTGAGGCATGGAATGTGCTTGGTAAGGATGTGAGACCACTGGAATTACAGAAGAACAGGAGGCATATCAGGCTTTGATGCAAGAAAACTTTATTGAGGCACAAGAATGAAGAGAGAGGAGAAAGGGGAAGATGGGATCCAGTGTGAGTTGCAAGTGGGAGTAGGAAAATCACCAGCCAAGGTGCTTTGCTTGCAGGAGCTCTTGCCAGAGCCCAGAGCTGGTGGTGTCAGCAGTGGTGCTGAGGGCCCTTAGCAGTTGTAGCCATAGCCCCTTCTGCCATAGCAGCCCAGGCCATAGCCATAGCCCTGCCCGTAGCCGAATCCACAGCCATAACCAAATCCACGGCCATAGCCAAGGCCATAGCCAAACCCACGGCCATAGCCAAGGCCGTAGCCAAAGCCACCAAAGCCACCAAATCCCCCAGAGATGGGCTGTCCCTGGGCATTGAGCTCAGTGCCCACAGCAGCGGAGGAGGTGGATCCGACGGCGGTGTTCTGGGGGAAGGAGGTCATGATGGGTCCTGGCAGGGTGACCAGCACAGGGGAAGGGTCGATGATGACGCGGGAATCCTGGCATTGCAGGGCACAGGGCTCGTTGCAGCTGTTGGCCAGCGGGGTGGGTCCGCAGGGACTGCAGCGGTTGTAGCAGGCCATGGGTGTGGTGTGGAGGGTGCCTGGAAGAGAGAGGGGTGGGGAAGTGTGTAGGGGTTTGGGGCTGCAAGGGGCAGGAACGAGAGTGAATGTGGAGGTTGTTGTGGGGCAGTGGGGAGGCGTGAGGGCTGCTGAGGCTGGGGCTGAGCGTGCTGCCAGAGAGAGGTCAGGGGTTGCAGGAGCAGGAGGGTCAGGGGCTTAAGACTCACCTGGTTATTGGCAGGAGCAGGAGGTGTGAGGAGAAGTGTGTGAGGGAGAGAGGCTCTGGGCCGGCTTTTATGCTGGTCCTGGTGGGGTGGGACAGTCTTGTCCCTTGGCCCTGGGGCATTTTGCAGGCAGCAGCTCTTGGCTGGCGCTGCCTGGTGAGTCAGGAGGTGGGGAATGTTTTCCTTCATGCCTTTTGGCAATTCCATGTCCTGCTCTTGATGCTGTGTCTCTCTGACCTTGGCAGTAGCTTTAAGAAATTGGTATTTGGGCAGATTTGATTCCATGTGTGTCAGGGAGGTGTGAATGAACAACCCAAACCCTGAAGATCTACAATGTCATCAGTGATGTCATTTTGTGGTGTTTTGTGCTGTGGTTTGCCGGTGCCTTGAGAAGACTGGGACTCTGTTCCATGACACTACATGTCCATCAGTCATCGTGTTGCTCCCAGGAATGCTGAGGGAGCTGCTGATGTCCTGGGGCGGTCACTCTGTAATAGCTTAGCATGAACCCAATGCCTGCAAGCCTTTCATGATAGATGAAAGAGAACTCATGGCCTTGTGTCTTGAATGGGATCAAGAGAGAGGACATTTAAAATGAGAGGCTTTTCAGGTCGGACGTATTCCATTATGATGGTGTGTTTGGATGTCTCCAATTCACATGACAATGTCCTCTGCCATTTAAACTGTATTCCATGACCTTGTTAAGAAATCCACTAAAGAAACAACAAACTGGGCTTGATCCCTTTTTTCCCAGGCCATCTGTGACATCAATTAGCTTATTCTGCATTCAAGCCACAAGTTTCATAACTCATGGCCTGTAATTGTTAACATTGTGTTCCTGTAAGCAAATAATTACTAATGAACAACCAGTGAGCTCCTCTGTCCTTCCCTGACAAGGTGGGTGCGTGTCTTGGTGGAATTGTGCAATTCCATATCCAGCTCCTGAGGCCCTGTCCATCTGTGGCAGTAACTTTTAATTACAAATACTAAGAGGTCAAATTTTTCTGTTGGTGGTTCATGTAAGGGAGGGCTGAAGATGCGACCCAAGCTTTGGAGAGGTGGGGTGTCATCAATGTGGTCACCCCACGGCCATCGTGTGCTGTGTTTTGTGGCTGCCTCCTGAAAAATTACCCCAGTTTCTCACAGTTCTGATAGGCTGGTCTTGGCTGTGCAGCTGTGCCCAGGAGGAGATGTTGCACCTTCCATTGCCTTCCATCCCTCCAGTTAGCCCTGGCTGACCTCAGACCTCAGCTTTCAATTTGGACATGCTCAGTGGGTGCTTGGGTGATAGTCCAGCCTCAGAGGTTTTGATATTTTCCGTCATCCCTTGAGCAGAGTGCCAAAGGCTGAGGCCAACTGTGATTGTCAGAAGGAGGGTTTGGAGGTTGACCAGGGTTGTTGGAGACAAGAATTGCATGATTCTCAATAATCCAGATGTGTCCTGGTGGTGTCAGATAGTGGACATCTGAGAAAGGTCTGAAGGGCTGGGGCCTGTGGCTTGTGGTCAGTGTTCCGAAGTCCTGATGGCAGCAAGTCCCCAGTGCTGACCCCTGGGCCAGCACTGAAAACTTGATGAGTTCTGGACATGTGCTGGCCTTCAGCAAGGGCAGCTGCCAAGTGGCTTTTCGTGGGAGGAGTCATGCCAGGTAGGAAGAAATACCTGTGCGTCACTTGGAACAATTGTTTTCATCTCTGAAAACGCCTTTCAGAGTGGTTCTGGGTTAGAAGGAATGGGGCAGGAAATGTCCCTGTATCATTGTTGGGAAAGGCACCTCCAATCTCCACATATGGACTGGGGAGAATTGCTGTGATGAGGCAGGGAGATGATGTGCTGAGGAGACTCTTGGTGTCTTCTGAGCACCCGTGAGGTCCCACGTGAGGTGTTGTTTGCAATTCTAGTCTGCCCAGTGTGAAAATGAAGTCAAGTTATGAATATTGACTCTCGGAATCTCTGCTGGTCAGAGTGGCTCAGATACGTTAGAAAGTTTCTTTTCCCAGCCCAGCGGTTGAGGAAGGAGTCAGAACCCTTCAGTTTTTGGTCTCACGGCTGTTTATGGTTTCTTATCTATCAAATTCTTTCTGCTGGCCTGCCAAGGTCTGCTCAGCAGGTCAGTCTGAGACACTCTGCCTGCTCTTGGGCGGTGTTATCTTTTTATACTAAAAACTACGTGTACAATATTTACAATTACTTTCTAATGCTTATAATTTATATTAGACAGTGAATTTCTATTCTAAACTAATCTAAAAGTACCAACATCAGAGCAGAAGATGGAGGCCAAGAAGAAGAAGACGGAGAAAGGCTGGACATGCCCAGATTCCTCCATCTTCTCCCCTGAACGCCCATTGTAAAAACCTAAAAAAATCTATTTTTCCACTTTGTGATAAATTCAGTATCATTCTACTTAAACTTTCATAGCTTGTAATCCTTCATAAAAAGGTTGGAAATTGTTTTTTTGAAGAGCTAAATCAAAGGCACACGGGTCTTGGGCTCTGTGCCAAGGTCTCTGAAGCCCCCGGGCAGGGGCTTGAGCCCCCCAAGGCCACCAGAAGAATTTCTGGAGTTCTGACAAGTGACTAGTTCAGAAAGACCAAGAGTCCAGAGGAGCTGGTGAATCATTCCTGAATGAGAAACTTAGAGAGCTGGAACTCCCAGGGGATGAGGGTGGGCTGGGGGATGTCATCATTGTGAGCAAATTCCTGATGGCAGGGAATGAAGGTGAGGGAACCTGACTGCTCTCAGTAGTGCACACATGCAGGACAAGAAGGCAAGGGCAAAGGGAAAAAAGATGGAATGGGATGCAATTCCTAAAGAAGGCCAGAATTTCTCATTTTGAGGGTGGTCACAGGGTGGAAAAGGTGTTGGACTGCTGGCCATGGTCGATCCAATACTGAACTGTCCATGGTGCTGGGAATCCTGCTCATGTTGGTCTTGCTCGAGCAGGGAAGTCGAAGCACTTGAACTCCAGATTTCCTGCCCAAGTGGAGGATTTTGGGACTCTTTTTGTTGTAAGGGTTCAAGAGTCCTGGTGGGGAAGAGAGTTTGTCAGGTGTGTGCTGACACAGAGTGACTTGACCAGGGCTGTACCCAGGAGAGCATGGATGTGTCCAAGGCTTTGGTGTCTCCAGTGACAGGTTTGTGTCATGTTCTGGAAGGTGTCCCCTCCTGTGCATCCTATGCCAGATGTTTTTATTAGTTGTTTTGACATATTTGTGAGGGAAGGTTTTATTGCACATAGCCCAAAGGCCAGCTGAGACATGGAATGTGCTTGGTAAGGATGTGAGACCACTGGAATTACAGAAGAACAGGAGGCGTATCATGTTTGGATGCAAGAAAACTTTATTGAGGCACAAGAATGAAGAGAAAGGAGAAAAGAGAAGATGGGATCCAGTATGAGTTGCAAGTGGGAGTAGGACAATGACCAGCCAAGGTGCTTTGCTTGCAGGAGCTCTTGCCAGAGCCCAGAGCTGGTGGTGTCAGCAGTGGTGCCAAGGTCCCTTAGTAGTTGTAGCCATAGCCCCTTCTGCCATAGCAGCCCAGGCCATAGCCATAGCCCTGCCCGTAGCCGAATCCACAGCCATAGCCAAATCCACGGCCATAGCCAAGGCCATAGCCAAACCCACGGCCATAGCCAAGGCCATAGCCAAAGCCACCAAAGCCACCAAATCCCCCAGAGATGGGCTGTCCCTGGGCATTGAGCTCAGTGCCCACAGCAGCGGAGGAGGTGGATCCGACGGCGGTGTTCTGGGGGAAGGAGGTCATGATGGGTCCTGGCAGGGTGACCAGCACAGGGGAAGGGTCGATGATGACGCGGGAATCCTGGCATTGCAGGGCACAGGGCTCGTTGCAGCTGTTGGCCAGCGGGGTGGGTCCGCAGGGACTGCAGCGGTTGTAGCAGGCCATGGGTGTGGTGTGGAGGGTGCCTGGAAGAGAGAGGGGTGGGGAAGTGTGTAGGGGTTTGGGGCTGCAAGGGGCAGGAACGAGAGTGAATGTGGAGGTTGTTGTGGGGCAGTGGGGAGGCGTGAGGGCTGCTGAGGCTGGGGCTGAGCGTGCTGCCAGAGAGAGGTCAGGGGTTGCAGGAGCAGGAGGGTCAGGGGCTTAAGACTCACCTGGTTATTGGCAGGAGCAGGAGGTGTGAGGAGAAGTGTGTGAGGGAGAGAGGCTCTGGGCCGGCTTTTATGCTGGTCCTGGTGGGGTGGGACAGTCTTGTCCCTTGGCCCTGGGGCATTTTGCAGGCAGCAGCTCTTGGCTGGCGCTGCCTGGTGAGTCAGGAGGTGGGGAATGTTTTCCTTCATGCCTTTTGGCAATTCCATGTCCTGCTCTTGATGCTGTGTCTCTCTGACCTTGGCAGTAGCTTTAAGAAATTGGTATTTGGGCAGATTTGATTCCATGTGTGTCAGGGAGGTGTGAATGAACAACCCAAACCCTGAAGATCTACAATGTCATCAGTGATGTCATTTTGTGGTGTTTTGTGCTGTGGTTTGCCGGTGCCTTGAGAAGACTGGGACTCTGTTCCATGACACTACATGTCCATCAGTCATCGTGTTGCTCCCAGGAATGCTGAGGGAGCTGCTGATGTCCTGGGGCGGTCACTCTGTAATAGCTTAGCATGAACCCAATGCCTGCAAGCCTTTCATGATAGATGAAAGAGAACTCATGGCCTTGTGTCTTGAATGGGATCAAGAGAGAGGACATTTAAAATGAGAGGCTTTTCAGGTCGGACGTATTCCATTATGATGGTGTGTTTGGATGTCTCCAATTCACATGACAATGTCCTCTGCCATTTAAACTGTATTCCATGACCTTGTTAAGAAATCCACTAAAGAAACAACAAACTGGGCTTGATCCCTTTTTTCCCAGGCCATCTGTGACATCAATTAGCTTATTCTGCATTCAAGCCACAAGTTTCATAACTCATGGCCTGTAATTGTTAACATTGTGTTCCTGTAAGCAAATAATTACTAATGAACAACCAGTGAGCTCCTCTGTCCTTCCCTGACAAGGTGGGTGCGTGTCTTGGTGGAATTGTGCAATTCCATATCCAGCTCCTGAGGCCCTGTCCATCTGTGGCAGTAACTTTTAATTACAAATACTAAGAGGTCAAATTTTTCTGTTGGTGGTTCATGTAAGGGAGGGCTGAAGATGCGACCCAAGCTTTGGAGAGGTGGGGTGTCATCAATGTGGTCACCCCACGGCCATCGTGTGCTGTGTTTTGTGGCTGCCTCCTGAAAAATTACCCCAGTTTCTCACAGTTCTGATAGGCTGGTCTTGGCTGTGCAGCTGTGCCCAGGAGGAGATGTTGCACCTTCCATTGCCTTCCATCCCTCCAGTTAGCCCTGGCTGACCTCAGACCTCAGCTTTCAATTTGGACATGCTCAGTGGGTGCTTGGGTGATAGTCCAGCCTCAGAGGTTTTGATATTTTCCGTCATCCCTTGAGCAGAGTGCCAAAGGCTGAGGCCAACTGTGATTGTCAGAAGGAGGGTTTGGAGGTTGACCAGGGTTGTTGGAGACAAGAATTGCATGATTCTCAATAATCCAGATGTGTCCTGGTGGTGTCAGATAGTGGACATCTGAGAAAGGTCTGAAGGGCTGGGGCCTGTGGCTTGTGGTCAGTGTTCCGAAGTCCTGATGGCAGCAAGTCCCCAGTGCTGACCCCTGGGCCAGCACTGAAAACTTGATGAGTTCTGGACATGTGCTGGCCTTCAGCAAGGGCAGCTGCCAAGTGGCTTTTCGTGGGAGGAGTCATGCCAGGTAGGAAGAAATACCTGTGCGTCACTTGGAACAATTGTTTTCATCTCTGAAAACGCCTTTCAGAGTGGTTCTGGGTTAGAAGGAATGGGGCAGGAAATGTCCCTGTATCATTGTTGGGAAAGGCACCTCCAATCTCCACATATGGACTGGGGAGAATTGCTGTGATGAGGCAGGGAGATGATGTGCTGAGGAGACTCTTGGTGTCTTCTGAGCACCCGTGAGGTCCCACGTGAGGTGTTGTTTGCAATTCTAGTCTGCCCAGTGTGAAAATGAAGTCAAGTTTTGAATATTGACTCTCGGAATCTCTGCTGGTCAGAGTGGCTCAGATACGTTAGAAAGTTTCTTTTCCCAGCCCAGCGGTTGAGGAAGGAGTCAGAACCCTTCAGTTCTTGGTCTCAAGGCTGTTTATGGTTTCTTATCTATCAAATTCTTTCTCCTGGTCTGCCAAGGTCTGCTCAGCAGGTCAGTCTGAGGCACTCTGCCTGCTCTTGGGCGGTGTTATCTTTTTATACTAAAAACTACGTGTGAAATATTTACAATTACTTTCTAATACTTATCATTTATGTTAGTCAGTGAGTTTCTATTCTAAACTAATCTAAAAGTACCAACATCAGAGCAGAAGATGGAGGCCAAGAAGAAGAAGACGGAGAAAGGCTGGACATGCCCAGATTCCTCCATCTTGTTCCGTGAACCCCCATTCTAAAAACCTAAAATAATCTATTTTTCCACCTTGTGATAAATTCAGTATCATTCTACTTAAACTTTCATGGCTTGTAATCCTTCATAAAAAGGTTGGAAATTGTTTTTTCTAAGGGTTAAATCAAAGGCACAGGGGTCTTGGGCTCTGTGCCAAGGTCTCTGAACCCCCCAGGCAGGGGCTCGAGCCCCACAAGGTGACCAGAAGAATTTCTGGAGTTCTGACAAGCGACTAGTTCAGAAAGACCAAGAGTCCAGAGGAGCTGGTGAATCATTCCTGAATGAGAAACTTAGAGAGCTGGAACTCCCAGGGGATGAGGGTGGGCTGGGGGATGTCATCATTGTGAGCAAATTCCTGATGGCAGGGAATGAAGGTGAGGGAACCTGCCTGTTCTCAGTAGTGCACACATGCAGGACAAGAGGGCAAGGGCAAACGGAAAAAAGATGGAATGGGATGCAATTCCTAAAGAAGGCCAGAATTTCTCATTTTGAGGGTGGTCACAGAGTGGAAAAGGTGTTGGATTATTGGCCATGGTAGAGCCAATACTGAACTGTCCATGGTGCTGGGAATCCTGCTCATGTTGGTCTTGCTCGAGCAGGGAAGTCGAAGCACTTGAACTCCAGATTTCCTGCCCAAGTGGAGGATTTTGGGACTCTTTTTGCTGTAAGGGTTCACGAGTCCTGGTGGGGAAGAGAGTTTGTCAGGTGTGTGCTGACACAGAGTGACTTGACCAGGGCTGTACCCAGGAGAGCATGGATGTGTCCAAGGCTTTGGTCTATCCAGTGACAGGTTTGTGTTCTGTTCTGGAAGGTGTCCCCTCCTGTGCATCCTATGCCAGATGTTTTTATTAGTTGTTTTGACATATTTGTGAGGCAAGGTGTTATTGACCATAGCCCAAAGGCCAGCTGAGGCATGGAATGTGCTTGGTAAGGATGTGAGACCACTGGAATTACAGAAGAACAGGAGGCATATCAGGCTTTGATGCAAGAAAACTTTATTGACGCACAAGAATGAAGAGAGAGGAGAAAGGGGAAGATGGGATCCAGTGTGAGTTGCAAGTGGGAGTAGGACAATGACCAGCCAAGGTGCTTTGCTTGCAGGAGCTCTTGCCAGAGCCCAGAGCTGGTGGTGTCAGCAGTGGTGCCAAGGTCCCTTAGTAGTTGTAGCCATAGCCCCTTCTGCCATAGCAGCCCAGGCCATAGCCATAGCCCTGCCCGTAGCCGAATCCACAGCCATAGCCAAATCCACGGCCATAGCCAAGGCCATAGCCAAACCCACGGCCATAGCCAAGGCCGTAGCCAAAGCCACCAAATCCACCGAATCCCCCAGAGATGGGCTGTCCCTGCACATTGAGCTCAGTGCCCACAGCAGCGGAGGAGGTGGATCCGACGGCGGTGTTCTGGGGGAAGGAGGTCATGATGGGTCCTGGCAGGGTGACCAGCACAGGGGAAGGGTCGATGATGACGCGGGAATCCTGGCATTGCAGGGCACAGGGCTCGTTGCAGCTGTTGGCCAGCGGGGTGGGTCCGCAGGGACTGCAGCGGTTGTAGCAGGCCATGGGTGTGGTGTGGAGGGTGCCTGGAAGAGAGAGGGGTGGGGAAGTGTGTAGGGGTTTGGGGCTGCAAGGGGCAGGAACGAGAGTGAATGTGGAGGTTGTTGTGGGGCAGTGGGGAGGCGTGAGGGCTGCTGAGGCTGGGGCTGAGCGTGCTGCCAGAGAGAGGTCAGGGGTTGCAGGAGCAGGAGGGTCAGGGGCTTAAGACTCACCTGGTTATTGGCAGGAGCAGGAGGTGTGAGGAGAAGTGTGTGAGGGAGAGAGGCTCTGGGCCGGCTTTTATGCTGGTCCTGGTGGGGTGGGACAGTCTTGTCCCTTGGCCCTGGGGCATTTTGCAGGCAGCAGCTCTTGGCTGGCGCTGCCTGGTGAGTCAGGAGGTGGGGAATGTTTTCCTTCATGCCTTTTGGCAATTCCATGTCCTGCTCTTGATGCTGTGTCTCTCTGACCTTGGCAGTAGCTTTAAGAAATTGGTATTTGGGCAGATTTGATTCCATGTGTGTCAGGGAGGTGTGAATGAACAACCCAAACCCTGAAGATCTACAATGTCATCAGTGATGTCATTTTGTGGTGTTTTGTGCTGTGGTTTGCCGGTGCCTTGAGAAGACTGGGACTCTGTTCCATGACACTACATGTCCATCAGTCATCGTGTTGCTCCCAGGAATGCTGAGGGAGCTGCTGATGTCCTGGGGCGGTCACTCTGTAATAGCTTAGCATGAACCCAATGCCTGCAAGCCTTTCATGATAGATGAAAGAGAACTCATGGCCTTGTGTCTTGAATGGGATCAAGAGAGAGGACATTTAAAATGAGAGGCTTTTCAGGTCGGACGTATTCCATTATGATGGTGTGTTTGGATGTCTCCAATTCACATGACAATGTCCTCTGCCATTTAAACTGTATTCCATGACCTTGTTAAGAAATCCACTAAAGAAACAACAAACTGGGCTTGATCCCTTTTTTCCCAGGCCATCTGTGACATCAATTAGCTTATTCTGCATTCAAGCCACAAGTTTCATAACTCATGGCCTGTAATTGTTAACATTGTGTTCCTGTAAGCAAATAATTACTAATGAACAACCAGTGAGCTCCTCTGTCCTTCCCTGACAAGGTGGGTGCGTGTCTTGGTGGAATTGTGCAATTCCATATCCAGCTCCTGAGGCCCTGTCCATCTGTGGCAGTAACTTTTAATTACAAATACTAAGAGGTCAAATTTTTCTGTTGGTGGTTCATGTAAGGGAGGGCTGAAGATGCGACCCAAGCTTTGGAGAGGTGGGGTGTCATCAATGTGGTCACCCCACGGCCATCGTGTGCTGTGTTTTGTGGCTGCCTCCTGAAAAATTACCCCAGTTTCTCACAGTTCTGATAGGCTGGTCTTGGCTGTGCAGCTGTGCCCAGGAGGAGATGTTGCACCTTCCATTGCCTTCCATCCCTCCAGTTAGCCCTGGCTGACCTCAGACCTCAGCTTTCAATTTGGACATGCTCAGTGGGTGCTTGGGTGATAGTCCAGCCTCAGAGGTTTTGATATTTTCCGTCATCCCTTGAGCAGAGTGCCAAAGGCTGAGGCCAACTGTGATTGTCAGAAGGAGGGTTTGGAGGTTGACCAGGGTTGTTGGAGACAAGAATTGCATGATTCTCAATAATCCAGATGTGTCCTGGTGGTGTCAGATAGTGGACATCTGAGAAAGGTCTGAAGGGCTGGGGCCTGTGGCTTGTGGTCAGTGTTCCGAAGTCCTGATGGCAGCAAGTCCCCAGTGCTGACCCCTGGGCCAGCACTGAAAACTTGATGAGTTCTGGACATGTGCTGGCCTTCAGCAAGGGCAGCTGCCAAGTGGCTTTTCGTGGGAGGAGTCATGCCAGGTAGGAAGAAATACCTGTGCGTCACTTGGAACAATTGTTTTCATCTCTGAAAACGCCTTTCAGAGTGGTTCTGGGTTAGAAGGAATGGGGCAGGAAATGTCCCTGTATCATTGTTGGGAAAGGCACCTCCAATCTCCACATATGGACTGGGGAGAATTGCTGTGATGAGGCAGGGAGATGATGTGCTGAGGAGACTCTTGGTGTCTTCTGAGCACCCGTGAGGTCCCACGTGAGGTGTTGTTTGCAATTCTAGTCTGCCCAGTGTGAAAATGAAGTCAAGTTTTGAATATTGACTCTCGGAATCTCTGCTGGTCAGAGTGGCTCAGATACGTTAGAAAGTTTCTTTTCCCAGCCCAGCGGTTGAGGAAGGAGTCAGAACCCTTCAGTTCTTGGTCTCAAGGCTGTTTATGGTTTCTTATCTATCAAATTCTTTCTCCTGGTCTGCCAAGGTCTGCTCAGCAGGTCAGTCTGAGGCACTCTGCCTGCTCTTGGGCGGTGTTATCTTTTTATACTAAAAACTACGTGTGAAATATTTACAATTACTTTCTAATACTTATCATTTATGTTAGTCAGTGAGTTTCTATTCTAAACTAATCTAAAAGTACCAACATCAGAGCAGAAGATGGAGGCCAAGAAGAAGAAGACGGAGAAAGGCTGGACATGCCCAGATTCCTCCATCTTGTTCCGTGAACCCCCATTCTAAAAACCTAAAATAATCTATTTTTCCACCTTGTGATAAATTCAGTATCATTCTACTTAAACTTTCATGGCTTGTAATCCTTCATAAAAAGGTTGGAAATTGTTTTTTCTAAGGGTTAAATCAAAGGCACAGGGGTCTTGGGCTCTGTGCCAAGGTCTCTGAACCCCCCAGGCAGGGGCTCGAGCCCCCCAAGGCCACCAGAAGAATTTCTGGAGTTCTGACAAGCGACTAGTTCAGAAAGACCAAGAGTCCAGAGGAGCTGGTGAATCATTCCTGAATGAGAAACTTAGAGAGCTGGAACTCCCAGGGGATGAGGGTGGGCTGGGGGATGTCATCATTGTGAGCAAATTCCTGATGGCAGGGAATGAAGGTGAGGGAACCTGACTGCTCTCAGTAGTGCACACATGCAGGACAAGAGGGCAAGGGCAAACGGAAAAAAGATGGAATGGGATGCAATTCCTAAAGAAGGCCAGAATTTCTCATTTTGAGGGTGGTCACAGAGTGGAAAAGGTGTTGGATTATTGGCCATGGTAGAGCCAATACTGAACTGTCCATGGTGCTGGGAATCCTGCTCATGTTGGTCTTGCTGGAGCAGGGAAGTCGAAGCACTTGAACTCCAGATTTCCTGCCCAAGTGGAGGATTTTGGGACTCTTTTTGCTGTAAGGGTTCACGAGTCCTGGTGGGGAAGAGAGTTTGTCAGGTGTGTGCTGACACAGAGTGACTTGACCAGGGCTGTACCCAGGAGAGCATGGATGTGTCCAAGGCTTTGGTCTATCCAGTGACAGGTTTGTGTTCTGTTCTGGAAGGTGTCCCCTCCTGTGCATCCTATGCCAGATGTTTTTATTAGTTGTTTTGACATATTTGTGAGGCAAGGTGTTATTGACCATAGCCCAAAGGCCAGCTGAGGCATGGAATGTGCTTGGTAAGGATGTGAGACCACTGGAATTACAGAAGAACAGGAGGCATATCAGGCTTTGATGCAAGAAAACTTTATTGAGGCACAAGAATGAAGAGAGAGGAGAAAGGGGAAGATGGGATCCAGTGTGAGTTGCAAGTGGGAGTAGGAAAATCACCAGCCAAGGTGCTTTGCTTGCAGGAGCTCTTGCCAGAGCCCAGAGCTGGTGGTGTCAGCAGTGGTGCTGAGGGCCCTTAGCAGTTGTAGCCATAGCCCCTTCTGCCATAGCAGCCCAGGCCATAGCCATAGCCCTGCCCGTAGCCGAATCCACAGCCATAACCAAATCCACGGCCATAGCCAAGGCCATAGCCAAACCCACGGCCATAGCCAAGGCCGTAGCCAAAGCCACCAAAGCCACCAAATCCCCCAGAGATGGGCTGTCCCTGGGCATTGAGCTCAGTGCCCACAGCAGCGGAGGAGGTGGATCCGACGGCGGTGTTCTGGGGGAAGGAGGTCATGATGGGTCCTGGCAGGGTGACCAGCACAGGGGAAGGGTCGATGATGACGCGGGAATCCTGGCATTGCAGGGCACAGGGCTCGTTGCAGCTGTTGGCCAGCGGGGTGGGTCCGCAGGGACTGCAGCGGTTGTAGCAGGCCATGGGTGTGGTGTGGAGGGTGCCTGGAAGAGAGAGGGGTGGGGAAGTGTGTAGGGGTTTGGGGCTGCAAGGGGCAGGAACGAGAGTGAATGTGGAGGTTGTTGTGGGGCAGTGGGGAGGCGTGAGGGCTGCTGAGGCTGGGGCTGAGCGTGCTGCCAGAGAGAGGTCAGGGGTTGCAGGAGCAGGAGGGTCAGGGGCTTAAGACTCACCTGGTTATTGGCAGGAGCAGGAGGTGTGAGGAGAAGTGTGTGAGGGAGAGAGGCTCTGGGCCGGCTTTTATGCTGGTCCTGGTGGGGTGGGACAGTCTTGTCCCTTGGCCCTGGGGCATTTTGCAGGCAGCAGCTCTTGGCTGGCGCTGCCTGGTGAGTCAGGAGGTGGGGAATGTTTTCCTTCATGCCTTTTGGCAATTCCATGTCCTGCTCTTGATGCTGTGTCTCTCTGACCTTGGCAGTAGCTTTAAGAAATTGGTATTTGGGCAGATTTGATTCCATGTGTGTCAGGGAGGTGTGAATGAACAACCCAAACCCTGAAGATCTACAATGTCATCAGTGATGTCATTTTGTGGTGTTTTGTGCTGTGGTTTGCCGGTGCCTTGAGAAGACTGGGACTCTGTTCCATGACACTACATGTCCATCAGTCATCGTGTTGCTCCCAGGAATGCTGAGGGAGCTGCTGATGTCCTGGGGCGGTCACTCTGTAATAGCTTAGCATGAACCCAATGCCTGCAAGCCTTTCATGATAGATGAAAGAGAACTCATGGCCTTGTGTCTTGAATGGGATCAAGAGAGAGGACATTTAAAATGAGAGGCTTTTCAGGTCGGACGTATTCCATTATGATGGTGTGTTTGGATGTCTCCAATTCACATGACAATGTCCTCTGCCATTTAAACTGTATTCCATGACCTTGTTAAGAAATCCACTAAAGAAACAACAAACTGGGCTTGATCCCTTTTTTCCCAGGCCATCTGTGACATCAATTAGCTTATTCTGCATTCAAGCCACAAGTTTCATAACTCATGGCCTGTAATTGTTAACATTGTGTTCCTGTAAGCAAATAATTACTAATGAACAACCAGTGAGCTCCTCTGTCCTTCCCTGACAAGGTGGGTGCGTGTCTTGGTGGAATTGTGCAATTCCATATCCAGCTCCTGAGGCCCTGTCCATCTGTGGCAGTAACTTTTAATTACAAATACTAAGAGGTCAAATTTTTCTGTTGGTGGTTCATGTAAGGGAGGGCTGAAGATGCGACCCAAGCTTTGGAGAGGTGGGGTGTCATCAATGTGGTCACCCCACGGCCATCGTGTGCTGTGTTTTGTGGCTGCCTCCTGAAAAATTACCCCAGTTTCTCACAGTTCTGATAGGCTGGTCTTGGCTGTGCAGCTGTGCCCAGGAGGAGATGTTGCACCTTCCATTGCCTTCCATCCCTCCAGTTAGCCCTGGCTGACCTCAGACCTCAGCTTTCAATTTGGACATGCTCAGTGGGTGCTTGGGTGATAGTCCAGCCTCAGAGGTTTTGATATTTTCCGTCATCCCTTGAGCAGAGTGCCAAAGGCTGAGGCCAACTGTGATTGTCAGAAGGAGGGTTTGGAGGTTGACCAGGGTTGTTGGAGACAAGAATTGCATGATTCTCAATAATCCAGATGTGTCCTGGTGGTGTCAGATAGTGGACATCTGAGAAAGGTCTGAAGGGCTGGGGCCTGTGGCTTGTGGTCAGTGTTCCGAAGTCCTGATGGCAGCAAGTCCCCAGTGCTGACCCCTGGGCCAGCACTGAAAACTTGATGAGTTCTGGACATGTGCTGGCCTTCAGCAAGGGCAGCTGCCAAGTGGCTTTTCGTGGGAGGAGTCATGCCAGGTAGGAAGAAATACCTGTGCGTCACTTGGAACAATTGTTTTCATCTCTGAAAACGCCTTTCAGAGTGGTTCTGGGTTAGAAGGAATGGGGCAGGAAATGTCCCTGTATCATTGTTGGGAAAGGCACCTCCAATCTCCACATATGGACTGGGGAGAATTGCTGTGATGAGGCAGGGAGATGATGTGCTGAGGAGACTCTTGGTGTCTTCTGAGCACCCGTGAGGTCCCACGTGAGGTGTTGTTTGCAATTCTAGTCTGCCCAGTGTGAAAATGAAGTCAAGTTTTGAATATTGACTCTCGGAATCTCTGCTGGTCAGAGTGGCTCAGATACGTTAGAAAGTTTCTTTTCCCAGCCCAGCGGTTGAGGAAGGAGTCAGAACCCTTCAGTTCTTGGTCTCAAGGCTGTTTATGGTTTCTTATCTATCAAATTCTTTCTCCTGGTCTGCCAAGGTCTGCTCAGCAGGTCAGTCTGAGGCACTCTGCCTGCTCTTGGGCGGTGTTATCTTTTTATACTAAAAACTACGTGTGAAATATTTACAATTACTTTCTAATACTTATCATTTATGTTAGTCAGTGAGTTTCTATTCTAAACTAATCTAAAAGTACCAACATCAGAGCAGAAGATGGAGGCCAAGAAGAAGAAGACGGAGAAAGGCTGGACATGCCCAGATTCCTCCATCTTGTTCCGTGAACCCCCATTCTAAAAACCTAAAATAATCTATTTTTCCACCTTGTGATAAATTCAGTATCATTCTACTTAAACTTTCATGGCTTGTAATCCTTCATAAAAAGGTTGGAAATTGTTTTTTCTAAGGGTTAAATCAAAGGCACAGGGGTCTTGGGCTCTGTGCCAAGGTCTCTGAACCCCCCAGGCAGGGGCTCGAGCCCCACAAGGTGACCAGAAGAATTTCTGGAGTTCTGACAAGCGACTAGTTCAGAAAGACCAAGAGTCCAGAGGAGCTGGTGAATCATTCCTGAATGAGAAACTTAGAGAGCTGGAACTCCCAGGGGATGAGGGTGGGCTGGGGGATGTCATCATTGTGAGCAAATTCCTGATGGCAGGGAATGAAGGTGAGGGAACCTGCCTGTTCTCAGTAGTGCACACATGCAGGACAAGAGGGCAAGGGCAAACGGAAAAAAGATGGAATGGGATGCAATTCCTAAAGAAGGCCAGAATTTCTCATTTTGAGGGTGGTCACAGAGTGGAAAAGGTGTTGGATTATTGGCCATGGTAGAGCCAATACTGAACTGTCCATGGTGCTGGGAATCCTGCTCATGTTGGTCTTGCTGGAGCAGGGAAGTCGAAGCACTTGAACTCCAGATTTCCTGCCCAAGTGGAGGATTTTGGGACTCTTTTTGCTGTAAGGGTTCACGAGTCCTGGTGGGGAAGAGAGTTTGTCAGGTGTGTGCTGACACAGAGTGACTTGACCAGGGCTGTACCCAGGAGAGCATGGATGTGTCCAAGGCTTTGGTCTATCCAGTGACAGGTTTGTGTTCTGTTCTGGAAGGTGTCCCCTCCTGTGCATCCTATGCCAGATGTTTTTATTAGTTGTTTTGACATATTTGTGAGGCAAGGTGTTATTGACCATAGCCCAAAGGCCAGCTGAGGCATGGAATGTGCTTGGTAAGGATGTGAGACCACTGGAATTACAGAAGAACAGGAGGCATATCAGGCTTTGATGCAAGAAAATTTTATTGACGCACAAGAATGAAGAGAGAGGAGAAAGGGGAAGATGGGATCCAGTGTGAGTTGCAAGTGGGAGTAGGACAATGACCAGCCAAGGTGCTTTGCTTGCAGGAGCTCTTGCCAGAGCCCAGAGCTGGTGGTGTCAGCAGTGGTGCTGAGGGCCCTTAGCAGTTGTAGCCATAGCCCCTTCTGCCATAGCAGCCCAGGCCGGAGCCATAGCCCTGCCCGTAGCCAAAACCACAGCCATAGCCAAACCCACGGCCATAGCCAAGGCCATAGCCAAAGCCACCAAAGCCACCAAATCCCCCAGAGATGGGCTGTCCCTGCACACTGAGCTCAGTGCCCACGGCAGCGGAGGAGGTGGATCCGACGGCGGTGTTCTGGGGGAAGGAGGTCATGATGGGTCCTGGCAGGGTGACCAGCACAGGGGAAGGGTTGATGATGACGCGGGAATCCTGGCATTGCAGGGCACAGGGCTCGTTGCAGCTGTTGGCCAGCGGGGTGGGTCCACAGGGACTGCAGCGGTTGTAGCAGGCCATGGGTGTGGTGTGGAGGGTGCCTGGAAGAGAGAGGGTGAGGCAGGGCTGTAGGGGTTTGGGGCTGCGGGGGGCCGGAACGAGAGTGAATGTGGAGGCTGTTGTGGGGCACTGGGGAGGCGTGAGGGCTCCTGAGGCTGAGGGTGCTACCAGGGAGAGGCCAGGGGTGCAGGAGTAGGAGGGTCAGGGACTTGAGACTCACCTTGTTGTCTGCAGGAGCAGGAGGTGTGAGGAGAAGTGTGTGAGGGAGAGAGGCTCGGGGCCAGCTTTTATGCTGGTCCTGGGTGGGCAGGACAGGCTTGTCCCATGGCCTTGAGGCATTTTGGAGGCAGCCGCTCTTGGCTGGTCCAGCCTGGTGAGTCATGAGGTGGGGAATATTTTCCTTCATGCCATTCGGCAATTCCATGTCCTGCTCTTGATGCTGTGTCCCTCTGACTTTGGCGGCAGCTTTAATAAATCAGTATTTGGGCAGATTTGATTCCATGCATGTCAGGGAGGTGTGAATGAACAACCCAAGCCCTGAAGATCTACAATGTCATCAGTGATGTCATTTTGTGGTGTTTTGTGCTGTGGTTTGCCGGTGCCTTGAGAAGACTGGGACTCTGTTCCATGACACTGCATGTCCATCAGTCATTGCGTTGCTCCCAGGAATGCTGAGGGAGCTGCTGATGTCCTGGGGCAGTCACTCTGCAATAGCTTAGCATGAACCCAATGCCTGCAAGCCTTTCATGATAGATGAAAGAGAACTCATGGCCTTGTGTCTTGAATGGGATCAAGAGAGAGGACATTTAAAATGAGAGGCTTTTCAGGTCGGACGTATTCCATTATGATGGTGTGTTTGGATTTCTCCAATTCACATGACAATGTCCTCTGCCATTTAAACTGTATTCCATGATCTTGTTAAGAAATCCACTAAAGAAACAACAAACTGGGCTTGATCCCTTTTTTCCCAGGCCATCTGTGACATCAATTAGCTTATTCCACATTCAAGCCACAAGTTTCATAACTGATGACCTGTAATTGTTAACATTGTGTTCCTGTAAGCAAATAATTACTAATGAGCAATCAGTGAGCTCCTCTGTCCTTCCCTGACAAGGTGGGTGCGTGTCTTGGTGGAATTGTGCAATTCCATATCCAGCTCCTGAGGTCTTGTCCGCCTGTGGCAGTAACTTTTAATTACAAATACTAAGAGGTCAAATTTTTCTGTTGGTGGTTCATGTAAGGGAGGGCTGAAGATGTGACCCAAGCTTTGGAGAGGTGGGGTGTCATCAATGTGGTCACCCCACGGCCATCGTGTGCTGTGTTTTGTGGGTGCCTCCTGAAAAATTACCCCAGTTTCTCACAGTTCTGATAGGCTGGTCTGGGCTGTGCAGCTGTGCCCAGGAGGAGATGTTGCATCTTCCATTGCTTTCCATCCCTCCACATGTCATTCCATCCCTCCCCTGTCAGTATTTATCCCAGTTGGCAAATGCTGACCTCAGACCTCACCTTTCAATTTGGATATGCTCAATGGGTGCTTGGCTGATAGTCCAGCCTCAGAGATTTTGATATTTTTGGTCATCCCTTGAGCAGAGTGCCAAAGGCTGAGGCCACTTGTGATTGTCAGAAGGAGGATTTGGAGGTTGACCAGGGTTGTTGGAGACAAGCATTGCATCCTCCTCAATAATCCAGATGTGTCCTGGTGGTGTTAGCGCCCAGGGTAGTGGACAAAGAAAGGTCTGAAGGGCTGGGGTCAGTGGCTTGTGGTCAGTGTTCCGAAATCCAGATGGCAGCAAGTCCCCAGTGCTGACCCCTGGGCAAACACTGAAAACTTGATGAGTTCTGGACATGTGCTGGACTTCAGCCAGGGCAGCTGCCAAGTGGCTTTTGGTGGGAGGAGTCATGCCAGGTAGGAAGAAATATCTGTGCGTCACTGGGAACAATTGTTTTCATCTCTGAAAACGCCTTTCAGAGTGGTTCTGGGTTGGAAGGAAAGGGGCTGGAGGTGTCCCTGTGTCGTTGTTGGAAAAGGCAACCCCAATCTCCAGGACTGGGGGGAATTGTTGTGATGAGGCAAGGAGATGATGTGCTGAGGAGACTGTTGGTGTCTTCTGAGCACCGGTGAGGTCCCACGTGAGGTGTTGTTTGCAATTCCAGTCTCCCCAGTGTGAAAATGAAGTCCATTTAGTGAATAGTGACCAGTTCAGAAGCACCAAGATTCCAAAAGGGTTGGAGAATCTTTCCTGGATGAGAAACTGGGAGATCTGGGACTCCGGGGGATGAGGGTGGATGGGGAGGGTGTCCTCAGTGTGTGCAAATTCCTGATGGGAGGGAATGAAGGCGAGGGAGTGTGGCTGATCTCAGCAGGGCACACTTGCAGGACTCTTGGTGTCTTCTGAGCCTTGGTGAGGTCCCATGAGAGGTGTTGTGTGCAATTCTAGTCTGCCCAGTGTGAAAATGAAGTCAAGTTATGAATATTGACTCTCGGAATCTCTGCTGGTCAGAGTGGCTCAGATACGTTAGAAAGTCTCTTTTCCCAGCCCAGGGGGGAGGAAGGAGTCAGAACCCTTCAGTTCTTGGTCTCAAGGCTGTTTATGGTTTCTTATCTATCAAATTCTTTCTGCTGGCCTGCCAAGGTCTGCTCAGCAGGTGAGTCTGAGACACGCTGCCTGCTCTTGGGCAGTGTTATCTTTTTGTACTAAAAACTACGTGTACAATATTTACAATTACTTTCTAATGCTTACAATTTATGTTAGACAGTGAATTTCTATTCTAAACTAATCTAAAAGTACCAACATCAGAGCAGAAGATGGAGGCCAAGAAGAAGAAGACGGAGAAAGGCTGGACATGCCCAGATTCCTCCATCTTCTCCCCTGAACCCCCATTGTAAAAACCTAAAAAAATCTATTTTTCCACCAGGTGATAAATACAGTATCATTCTACTTAAACGTTCATAGCTTGTAATCCTTCATAAAAAGGTTGGAAATTGTTTTTTTAAGGGCTAAATCAAAGGCACAGGGGTCTTGGGCTCTGTGCCAAGGTCTCTGAACCCCCCAGGCAGGGGCTCGAGCCCCACAAGGTGACCAGAAGAATTTCTTGAATTCTGAGAAGCGACTAGTTCAGAAAGACCAAGAGTCCAGAGGAGCTGGTGAATCATTCCTGAATGAGAAACTTAGAGAGCTGGAACTCCCAGAGGACGAGGGTGGGCTGGAGGATGTCATCATTGTGAGCAAATTCCTGATGGCAGGGAATGAAGGTGAGGGAACCTGCCTGTTCTCAGTAGTGCACACATGCAGGACAAGAGGGCAAGGGCAAACGGAAAAAAGATGGAATGGAATGCAATTCCTAAAGAAGGCCAGAATTTCTCATTTTGAGGGTGGTCACAGAGTGGAAAAGGTGTTGGATTATTGGCCATGGTAGAGCCAATACTGAACTGTCCATGGTGCTGGGAATCCTGCTCATGTTGGTCTTGCTGGAGCAGGGAAGTCGAAGCACTTGAACTCCAGATTTCCTGCCCAAGTGGAGGATTTTGGGACTCTTTTTGCTGTAAGAGTTCAAGAGTCCTGGTGGGGAAGAGAGTTTGTCAGGTGTGTGCTGACACAGAGTGACTTGACCAGGGCTGTACCCAGGAGAGCATGGATGTGTCCAAGGCTTTGGTGTATCCAGTGACGGGTTTGTGTCATGTTCTGGAAGGTGTCCCCTCCTGTGCATCCTATGCCAGATGTTTTTATTAGTTGTTTTGACATATTTGTGAGGGAAGGTGTTATTGCACATAGCCCAAAGGCCAGCTGAGGCATGGAATGTGCTTGGTAAGGATGTGAGACCACTGGTATTACAGAAGAACAGGAGGCATATCAGGCTTTGATGCAAGAAAACTTTATTGAGGCACAAGAATGAAGAGAGAGGAGAAAGGGGAAGATGGGATCCAGTGTGAGTTGCAAGTGGGAGTAGGACAATGACCAGCCAAGGTGCTTTGCTTGCAGGAGCTCTTGCCAGAGCCCAGAGCTGGTGGTGTCAGCAGTGGTGCTGAGGGCCCTTAGCAGTTGTAGCCATAGCCCCTTCTGCCATAGCAGCCCAGGCCGGAGCCATAGCCCTGCCCGTAGCCAAATCCACAGCCATAACCAAATCCACGGCCATAGCCAAGGCCATAGCCAAAGCCACCAAAGCCACCAAATCCCCCAGAGATGGGCTGTCCCTGCACACTGAGCTCAGTGCCCACGGCAGCCGAGGAGGTGGATCCGACGGCGGTGTTCTGGGGGAAGGAGGTCATGATGGGTCCTGGCAGGGTGACCAGCACAGGGGAAGGGTCGATGATGACGCGGGAATCCTGGCATTGCAGGGCACAGGGCTCGTTGCAGCTGTTGGCCAGCGGGGTGGGTCCGCAGGGACTGCAGCGGTTGTAGCAGGCCATGGGTGTGGTGTGGAGGGTGCCTGGAAGAGAGAGGGTGAGGCAGGGCTGTAGGGGTTTGGGGCTGCGGGGGGCCGGAACGAGAGTGAATGTGGAGGCTGTTGTGGGGCACTGGGGAGGCGTGAGGGCTCCTGAGGCTGAGGGTGCTACCAGGGAGAGGCCAGGGGTGCAGGAGTAGGAGGGTCAGGGACTTGAGACTCACCTTGTTGTCTGCAGGAGCAGGAGGTGTGAGGAGAAGTGTGTGAGGGAGAGAGGCTCGGGGCCAGCTTTTATGCTGGTCCTGGGTGGGCAGGACAGGCTTGTCCCATGGCCTTGAGGCATTTTGGAGGCAGCCGCTCTTGGCTGGTCCAGCCTGGTGAGTCATGAGGTGGGGAATATTTTCCTTCATGCCATTCGGCAATTCCATGTCCTGCTCTTGATGCTGTGTCCCTCTGACCTTGGCGGCAGCTTTAATAAATCAGTATTTGGGCAGATTTGATTCCATGCATGTCAGGGAGGTGTGAATGAACAACCCAAGCCCTGAAGATCTACAATGTCATCAGTGATGTCATTTTGTGGTGTTTTGTGCTGTGGTTTGCCGGTGCCTTGAGAAGACTGGGACTCTGTTCCATGACACTGCATGTCCATCAGTCATTGCGTTGCTCCCAGGAATGCTGAGGGAGCTGCTGATGTCCTGGGGCAGTCACTCTGCAATAGCTTAGCATGAACCCAATGCCTGCAAGCCTTTCATGATAGATGAAAGAGAACTCATGGCCTTGTGTCTTGAATGGGATCAAGAGAGAGGACATTTAAAATGAGAGGCTTTTCAGGTCGGACGTATTCCATTATGATGGTGTGTTTGGATTTCTCCAATTCACATGACAATGTCCTCTGCCATTTAAACTGTATTCCATGATCTTGTTAAGAAATCCACTAAGGAAACAACAAACTGGGCTTGATCCCTTTTTTCCCCAGGCCATCTGTGACATCAATTAGCTTATTCTGCATTCAAGCCACAAGTTTCATAACTGATGACCTGTAATTGTTAACATTGTGTTCCTGTAAGCAAATAATTACTAATGAGCAATCAGTGAGCTCCTCTGTCCTTCCCTGACAAGGTGGGTGCGTGTCTTGGTGGAATTGTGCAATTCCATATCCAGCTCCTGAGGTCTTGTCCGCCTGTGGCAGTAACTTTTAATTACAAATACTAAGAGGTCAAATTTTTCTGTTGGTGGTTCATGTAAGGGAGGGCTGAAGATGCGACCCAAGCTTTGGAGAGGTGGGGTGTCATCAATGTGGTCACCCCACGGCCATCGTGTGCTGTGTTTTGTGGCTGCCTCCTGAAAAATTACCCCAGTTTCTCACAGTTCTGATAGGCTGGTCTTGGCTGTGCAGCTGTGCCCAGGAGGAGGTGTTGCACCTCCCATTGCCTTCCATCCCACCAGTTACCCCAGGCTGACCTCAGACCTCACCTTTGAATTTGTACATTTTCAGTGGGTGCTTGGGTGATAGTCCAGCCTCAGAGGTTTTGATATTTTTGGTCATCCCTTGAGCAGAGTGCCAAAGGCTGAGGCCAACTGTGATTGTCAGAAGGAGGATTTGGAGGTTGACCAGGGTTTTTGGAGACAAGCATTGCATCATCCTCAATAATCCAGATATGTCCTGGTGGTGTCAGATAGTGGACATCTGAGAAAGGTCTGAAGGACTGGGGCCTGTGGCTTGTGGTCAGTGTTCCAAAGTCCAGATGGCAGCAAGTCCCCAGTGCTGACCCCTGGGCCAACACTGAAAACTTGATGAGTTCTGGACATGTGCTGGACTTCAGCCAGGGCAGCTGCCAAGTGGCTTTTGGTGGGAGGAGTCATGCCAGGTAGGAAGAAATATCTGTGCGTCACTTGGAACAATTGTTTTCATCTCTGAAAACGCCTTTCAGAGTGGTTCTGGGTTAGAAGGAATGGGGCAGGAGGTGTCCCTGTATCATTGTTGGAAAAGGCACCCCGAATCTGCACATCTGGACTGGGGAGAATTGTTGTGATGAGGTGTCAGTACCCAGGACATCCCTCTGGCTGTCCTGAGCAGCCAAGACCCCTGCCAGGGGGCTCAGAGACCCTGGCACAGAGACGAAGATGCCTGTGGCTTTGCTTATGACCCGTGGAGTAAGTTACCAACCTTAGATGAAAATTTGCAAACCACGACAATTTAAGTAGGATGATAGTGAATTTATCATGGGGTGAAAAAGTGGGTTTTGGGATTTTCACAATGAGGTTTCAGGGGGCAAGATGGAGCAATCTCAGCATGTCCAGCCTTTCTCCTTCTTCTTCTTCTTGGCCTCCATCTTCTGCTATGATGGTGGCATTTTTACATTGGTTTAGAGTAGAAGCTCACTGTCTAACAGAGGTGATAGGTGTTGGAAAGTAATTGTAAACATTGTACACGTAACTTTTAGTATAAAAAGAGAACACCACCCCGGGGGCAAGCAGAATGCCTCTGACTGTCTTGCTGAATGGACCTCAGCTGGACAGGAGAAATAATTTTATTGATAAGCAACAATAAACAACCTTGAGACTGAGAACTGAAGAGCTCTGATTCCTTCTTCAAGCACCGGGCTGGGAAAAGAGACTTTTTATATTTTCTCAGGGTCACTCCAACCAGCTAGAGACCCCGAGAATGAGGCAGGGAGACGATGTGATGTGAAGACTCTTGGTGTCTTCTGAGCACTGGTGAGGTCCCATGTGAGGTGTTGAGAGCCATTCTAGTCTCCCCAGTGTGAAAATGAAGTCAATTTTGTGAATTAGTGAACTGGGACCAGTTCACATCCAGTGAGATTCCACAGGGGTTGGTGGATCATTCCCGGATGAGAAACTGGAAGATCTGGAACTCCCAGGGGATGAGGGTGGGCTGGGGGTGTCATCAGCATGTGCAAATCCCTGATGGCAGAGAATGAAGGTGGACGAGCCAGGCTGATCTCACCAGTGCCCACGTGCAGGACAAGAGGGCAAGGGCAAAGGGAAAACAGATGGAATTCCCTGTGCAAAGAAATCAAGAATTCCTCATCCTGAGGGTGGTCACAGAGTGGAAAAGGTGTTGGACTATTGGTAATGGTAGATCCATTACTGAACTGTCCATGGTGCTGGGAATCCTGCTCATGTTGGTCTTGCTGGAGCAGGGAAGTTGAAGCACTTGCACTCCAGATTTCCTGCCCAAGTGGAGGATTTTGGGACTCTTTTTGCTGTAAGGGTTCAAGAGTCCTGGTGGGGAAGAGTTTGCCAAGTGTCTGCTGACAGAGTGACTTGACCAGAGCTGTACCCAGGAGAACATGTGCCATGGTTTGAAAGACATGTTTTTGCTAAGGAACACAGTAGCCTCCCCTGAATTGGAACATGTAATCCCCCTCCCACCAAACTGCTATAAATTTTAAATTAAGGAACTCTCAGGTGAAAATATGGGAGCAGAAATAACAGTTCTTTACTAGGGAAAAAAAAAAAGATAAACTGAAAAAGCACTGTCAGAACAGAACCTGACACCCTGGTGGTCAGGGTGTTGGTAGCAGTCCAATCAGAAATGAGGCTGCAGCCCTCCTGAAGTGTCAGGTGTGGTTCTGCTGGAGCAGGGATCCTGTAGAAAGGTGCAGTCTTTCCTCCAAAGATCCAGTGGAAGAGAGGAGCTGTTCCTCTGGGAAAATCCAGTGGAGAAAGGGCGTGCTGGTGTTCCAGAATCTCAAGATTATATCTGGGTAGAATGCTTGGCTCTTCCCTCTGGGCAGAACAGCTCACAATGGGATGCTGCAGTTCTTATCAGTCATGCAATGACATTCAGTAACCTGTTATCAGCAGACAGCTTCCCAGAGGGAGGAGTGGTCATGGAATAGATAAGGAAAACTGTCCATTTAACAGAAGACAATTGCCATACAGATGCCAGATATAATACAATTTTCTTGACAATCCAGGACAGCATGGATGTGTCCAAGGCTTTGGTCTATCCAGTGATGGGTTTGTGTCATGTTCTGGAAGGTGTCCCCTCCTGTGCTTCCTATGCCATATGTTTCTATTAGTTTATTAACATATTTTTGAGTAAAGGTGCTGTTTCACATACCCCAAAGGCCTGTTGAGGCATGGAATGTGCTTGGTAAGGATGTGAGACCACTGGAATTACAGGAGGCGTATCAGGCTTTGATGCAGGAAAACTTTATTGAGGCACAAGAATGAAGCAACTGGAGAAAGGAGAAGACAGGATCCAGTGTGAGTTGCAAGTAGGACAACCATCAGCCAGGGCGCTTTGCTTGCAGGAGCTGTTGCAAGAGGCCAGAGCTGGTGGTGTCAGGAGTGGTGCTGAGGGCCCTCAGCAGTTGTAGCCATAGCCCCTTCTGCCATAGCAGCCCAGGCCGTAGCCATAGCCCTGCCCGTAGCCGAATCCACGGCCATAGCCAAGGCCGTAGCCAAAGCCACCAAAGCCACCAAATCCCCCAGAGATGGGCTGTCCCTGGGCATTGAGCTCAGTGCCCACAGCAGCGGAGGAGGTGGATCCGACGGCGGTGTTCTGGGGGAAGGAGGTCATGATGGGTCCTGGCAGGGTGACCAGCACAGGGGAAGGGTTGATGATGACGTGGGAATCCTGGCATTGCAGGGCACAGGGCTCGTTGCAGCTGTTGGCCAGCGGGGTGGGTCCGCAGGGACGGCAGAGGGTGTTGCAGGCCATGGGTGTGGTGTGGAGGGTGCCTGGAAGAGAGAGGGGTGAGGCAGGGAAGGGGTGTGGGGGTGAGAGGGGCAGGGATGCGGGAGGATGGGGGAGTGTGGAGGCTGTTGTGGGGCTGTGGGGAGGCGTGAGGGCTGCTGAGGCTGGGGCTGAGCGTGTTGGCAGAGAGGGGCCAAGGGGGCAGGAGCAGGAGGGTCAGGGTTTTGAGGCTCACCTTGCTGTCTGGACTGGTGAAGGAGAAGGTGTCAGGAGAAGTGTGTGAGTGAGAGAGACACTGGGCTGGCTTTTATGCTGATCCTGGAGGGGTGGGACAGCCTTGTCACATGGCCTTGGGGCATTTTGAAGACAGCATCTCTTGGCTGGTCCAGTCTGGTGAGTCATGAGTTGGGGAGTGTTTTCCTTTCTGCAATTCTGCAATTCTGTGTTCTGGCCTTGAGGCTGTGTCCATCTGTCCTTGGCAGAATGTTTTAACTGCAAGAATTCATTATCTCGTAGTCTATGATGTGTGTCAGGACACGTAAAATACTCAGTCGAATCTTAGGGTAATTGGGGTGTTGTCAGTAAGGTCATTCCATGGCATATTATGACAACTCCTATTTGCATTCTTGTCTCCTGCCTGAAAGAATTCGCAGATTTCTCACCTTGTCCTCGTTTTGAGGATACACAAGTCCTGTCAGTGTCATGGTGTCCCTGTAGTGCTCTCAGTCAACCATGTCCTTGTTCCACCAGGGATCCCTACCAGTGCTGGGGACCAGGACAGTCCACTTCCTCAACCTTTCCAAAGCTCAGGCACATGGTTTTCAAGGGTGGATTAATGAAAGGATGGGGAACTGTGGTCCTCATGTGTCTTGTTCTCCTTATCCTTCAGCATTTTTCCTTTCCATGGGTGAGGCACAGTCACAGCTGAGACGAGTGTTGTGGACGAACCAACTCAAGACTTTGGGGAGCACGGGAGGCCATCCTAAATCACAGGGATTGACTTCCCATCTCCAGCAGGAAAGGTTGGGAATATAGACAGGCTCTGAATGTTGGCAACATGCTGGGGATGGAGAGAGCATCGTGGAAAGGGCAGTTCCTCACACACAGAGCTCCTGCAAAGCCAGACAATCCTGACAGAGCTGTGATGACTTGGGGCCCCACTTCACAATGTGTGGCCGTGTTTGAGGGTCCCCAGGGTGAGGGAAGAGATGAGAATCTTGACTCCATGTTTCACAAGGCTGATTTATTATTTTATGATATATATTATATTAAAAGAAAATGATATATTAGACTATACCAAAAAGAGAGAGAAAGAAGACCTCAGAAAGCAAGAAAGGAATGAATAATAAAATCTTGTGACTGACCAGAGTCCCGACACAGCTGGACCTGTGATTGACCATTAATTAAAAACACGTCACTTACTGGGTAAACGATTCTCCAAACCACATCCCGAAGCAGCAAAACATGGAGAAGCTGCAGCTTCCCAGCTTCTCAGGAGAAAAGATCCCAGCAAAAGGATCTTTTAGAAAATATGTCTGTGACAACAATGCACCCAAAAACCAGGACACACCAGTGCCACGGGGTGACCTCACTGATGACGCCCCATCTCTCCAAGGCTTTGGACACGACTCCAGCCCACCATGACACACGGCATCAACACCTGCCCTTAACCTCTAAGATACTTAAAATCTACCGCCAAGGTCAGGTGGACATGGCCTCAAAAGAAGGACACGGAGCTGCAGAATTCCACAAAGGAATGCCTGCACCATGACATAGGAGGGAAGACGACTGTGCTGACCAACCATTAGTAATTACTGGGTTTTGCTAGCAGGAACAGATTATTAAGACTAAAAGGACATGAGATATGAAAAGTTATGGGATGAATGCAGATTAAAGGCAAGGACATCACAGGCCGGCCTGGGAAAAAAAGGATCAAGCTGGGTGGTTTAATGGGATTCTTAATGAGGTCAAGGAATATGCTTGACCTTAAATGACAGAGAACAATGTCAAGTAAAGATTAGAAGTCCAAATGGACCATGACACCAGATCAAGTTCAACCAGACCAGCGTCTACTTTTCCAGATGTTCTCTCTTGATTCAGTTCAAAACATGAGGCCATGAGATCTCTTTAATCTGTAGAAACACTCCTAATTCATGATAATATTTGCACGTTATTGCAGAGTGACCTCCCCAGGACATCAGCAGCTTCCTCAGCATTCCTGGGTGCTACACAATGACTGATGGGCCTCCAGCGGCACAAAAAAGAGTCGCAGTCTTCACAAGGAACCCACAAACCACAGCACATGAGTGCCACAAAATGACATCACTGATGATATTGCAACTTCGCTGGGCTCTGGTTGTTTATTCAGCCCTTCCTGACACACATGGAACAATCTAATCCACCCAAATACCATCTCCAACTTCAAAGTAGCTATCAAGGTCAGATGGAGACAGACTCAAGAACCAATCATGACACTGCAGAATTCTATGAACGAGAATACTCCCCACATCATGACTCACCAGGCGGGGCCAGGCAAGAGCGCCAGCTTAAAAAATGCCCCAAGGCCATGGGACAAGGCTGACCCGCCCCTCCAGGACCAGCATAAAAGCCGGCCCAGAGCCTCTCTCCCTCACACACTTCTCCTGAAGCCTTCTCCTCCTGCTCCTGCTGACAATCAGGTGAGACTCAAGCCCCTGACCCTCCTGCTTCTCCCCACCTTGGCCCCTCTCTTCCAGCACGCTCAGCCCCAGCCTCAACAGCCCTCATGCCTCCCCACAGCCCCAGAACACCCTCCACACTCCCTCAACCCTCGTGCACACCCCTGCTCCTGCCCTGCCTCACTCCCCTCTCTTCCAGGCACCCTCCACACCACACCCATGGCCTGCTACGACCGCTGCAGTCCCTGTGGACCCACCCCGCTGGCCAACAGCTGCAACGAGCCCTGTGCCCTGCAATGCCAGGATTCCCGCGTCATCATCGACCCTTCCCCTGTGCTGGTCACCCTGCCAGGACCCATCATGACCTCCTTCCCCCAGAACACCGCCGTCGGATCCACCTCCTCGGCTGCCGTGGGCACTGAGCTCAATGCCCAGGGACAGCCCATCTCTGGGGGATTTGGTGGCTTTGGCTATGGTCTCGGTTATGGCCGTGGATTTGGCTATGGCCTTGGCTATGGCTGTGGGTATGGCTATGGGCTGGGAGGCCTGGGCTGCTATGGCAGAAGGGGCTATGGC
Organism: Setophaga petechia; assembly: GCA_024362935.1. Classification (NCBI taxonomy): domain Eukaryota; kingdom Metazoa; phylum Chordata; class Aves; order Passeriformes; family Parulidae; genus Setophaga; species Setophaga petechia. The sequence goes on from JANCRA010000098.1 coordinate 221,520, forward strand.
TACAACTGCTAAGGTCTCTCAGCACCACTCCTGACACCAACCACCCACTCCTTGGAACACACCTCAGGTGTTGCAGACGCTTTTCTGGGCCAAAACTTTCAACTGGCTCAGCACTTCCAGCTCCTGTTCTCAGGGTACCAAGCAAGGCAGCAGCCAAGGGCCCAGCCCACACTGCCTGCAAACATGGCTCATCTTTCTCCTGCTCTTCTCTCACTCCCTCTCAGTTCTGTCCAGTCCCCTCTGCTACAGTTCACCTTGTCCCAAGCCAGAGACCATTGGGAATCTTCACCATCATGTTACTTCTGTTGTGGAGCAGGAAGGCCTCGATGCTCTGACTGAACCACCAGCAAGCAAAGGAGCTCAGCTGATGGTCACCCTACTTGCACCTCAGACCAGCTCCCTTCCTCTTGCTACTCAGTACCTCTCTTCTTTTGCCTCAATAAAATTCTCTTGCATTGCAGCATTGTTATGTCTCCTTTTCCTTCACGGGCACACACTGGCAGAGTTTGCACTTCCCTTGGGTACCACAAACCCTTCACTTGTGTGATCCTACGCCAAGGCAGATCTATCCCTAACTGTGACACAAGCTTCTTCTGGGCCATGTTTGTACATTGGCTACACAGCTGTTGGTCCAGTCCCTCATTATCTCTTTAGCCCTGACACAGATCCACACAAGCAGGTCCTTACCCTTGAGGTCACAGAGCTGAGCACAGAACTCCAGTCTCAATAGAGCAGAGGAGAGGGTCAGAATTCCCTCCTCACCTGCTGCCCACACTGTGGCCATGAGCCCATGGCATGGGCAGTTTCTGTTTGGCGTGTTCACATGGCCAGGGCATGTCCAGTTCTTCATGCACCAACACCCCAAGTCCTTCTCCTCGAGGATGCTCTTAATTGACTCATTAGGCATCCAACATCCATTACTGAGACTGCTCCAATTCAGATTTAGGATGCTGCACTTCATCCTGTTCACCTTCATGACAATCACACCACCCCAGCCTGTCAAGAGCTCTCTGGATGCCATCCCTTCCCTCCAGACAATCAAGCACACTGCTCACCTCGACGCCATTCCCATTCTTGCTGAGGCGACACTCAATTCCCTGTGCCTGACAAAATGAGAAGTGATAATGTTCCCAATACGAGCTTCTGTAGGTCACCACTCATCTCTGTTCCCTTCACAGACATGGAGCTACTGACTACAGCTGTGAGTGAGACCATCCTGCCCATTTTCCACCACACAGTTGATGTTCCAGCTATCAACTCCACATCTCTCCAGGTCAGAGATAAGCATGTTTTCTGCCACAGGAAGAAATGATTTGCACAACTTCACGTTCATGATATCAGTTGCTCTTCCCTCATTCAGCAGTGTAGGAACCCCATGAAACTTTTTAGGAGGAATTTGCCCTTCATGAAAATGGGAGCAGAAGCAGGGGAGAGTGAGCCAGGCCTTTGGGGCCTTGAGATGTGGCAAGTGTCCGGAGCTGAGGCCACTTCTCTTGGAGTGCTTCCCTTGAGGAAATGGTGCTTGGCTGAGCTCTGTGTCTGCTCTGTGCCAATGACTCAGCCTGGGCATGAGGAGAGAGCTGTGGCTGCTGTTGGACACGACCCTTTTGTGAAACCTTTGATGCTTCTTCCCATTCTACACTCTGAGAGCAGCTGAGCAGGTCCAGGCTGCCTGAGAGTGCAGTGAGTGGCCTGAGAGTGGCTGAGGGGCTGAGGCCACAGGTGTCTGACCAGTGGCCCAAAGTGCAAATGGAGGTGAATCCCCAGTAATGCAGCCCAGGAGTCAGATCCATGGGGCCAACTCTGTTCAGAATCATAATAATGAGATGGGCAGTGTTGTCCCCTCAGACACGTAGCAATCTCAGAAATGGGTAATAGATTGGAAATGAATTGATTGAGAGCATGCCGGAGGAGGACTTGGGGTGTTGGAGGATGGAGAATTGGACATGCCCTGGCCATGTGCATTCACTGACCAAAGCTCCTTGGTATCCTGGGCTCATCATGACAGCGTGGGCAGCAGGTGAGGGGAGATTCTGACCCTCTACTCAGCTCTTCAGAGACTGGAGATGTGTGTTCAACTCTGAGCACCCAAGGATATGAAAGATAAGGGCCTGCTGAAGCAGAGCTGTAGAAGACTCTGGAAGATGATGAGGGTCTGGAGCAACTGGTGTCCAGCCAAAGTGAAAAAAAGACCCAGACACAGCTTCTATTAGAGACAGGGATAGATCTGCATTTGTGTATCCAGGCCTGGGAACAAGCAAGGGAAGGGCTCTGGAATGAACCAGAAAGACAAAATGTGGTTGTGTGTGTCAGTGAAGAAAAGGAGACATCTGAGGCTGTAATGCAAGAGAACTTTATTGAGCTAAAAGAACAGTGGAAGGTCATGAGCATCCATTGGGAAAGAGAACAGCAAGTAGGGGGTGCAAGGAGGGTGACCATCAGCCGAGGCCCCTTGGCTTGCAGGTGGTTTGGCCAGAGCACCAAGGCCTTCCTGCCCCACAGTGGGAGCAGCCCAATGGAGGTGCCTGAGGGTCTCTGGCTTGGGAAAAGGGTTTTGTAGCAGAGGTGACTGGACAGAGCCAAAGGGGCAATGCAGAGCACAGAGTGGGAGAAGAGCAGGAGGCAGATGGGCCATGTTTGCAGGCAGCCTGGGCGAGCCGCTCGGCGGTTGACTTGCTTGGTGCCCTGAGAGCAGGAGCTGGAAGTGCTGAGCCAGTTGACAGCCATTGCCGAGAGATGCATTTCAGTGCCTGGGGAGTGTCCCAGGGACTGGTTGGTTGTGTCAGGAGTGGTGCAAAGGTCCCTTAGCAGTTGTAGCCATAGCCCCTTCTGCCATAGCAGCCCAGGCCTCCCAGCCCATAGCCATACCCACAACCATAGCCCAGCCCGTAGCCAAATCCACGGCCATAGCCAAGGCCGTAGCCAAAGCCACCAAAGCCACCAAATCCCCCAGAGATGGGCTGTCCCTGGGCATTGAGCTCAGTGCCCACGGCAGCCGAGGAGGTGGATCCGACGGCGGTGTTCTGGGGGAAGGAGGTCATGATGGGTCCTGGCAGGGTGACCAGCACAGGGGAAGGGTTGATGATGACGTGGGAATCCTGGCATTGCAGGGCACAGGGCTCGTTGCAGCTGTTGGCCAGCGGGGTGGGTCCGCAGGGACGGCAGAGGGTGTAGCAGGCCATGGGTGTGGTGTGGAGGGTGCCTGGAAGAGAGAAGGTGAGACCGGGCAGAGGTGTTTGAGGATGTGAAAGACAGTGACCCAGGGGAGAGAGGGGGTGTGGGTCTGATGCAGGAGGCTGCTGATGCAGGTGGCTGCTGTGGGGCTGTGGGGAGGCATGAGGGCTGCTGAGGCTGGGGCTGAGCGTGCTGGAAGAGAGGGGTCAGGGGTGCAGGAGCAGGAAGGTCAGGGGGGTGAGGCTCACCTGGTTCTTGGAAGAAGCAGGAGCAGATGGAGTCCGGAGAAGTGTGTGAGGGAGAGAGGCTCTGGGCCGGCTTTTATGCTGGTCCTGGAGAGGCGGGACAGCCTTGTCCCATGGCCTTGGGGCATTTTGGTGGCAGCAGCTCTTGGCTGGCCCAGCCTGGTGTGTCATGAGGTGAAGAGTGTTTTCCATCACAGAATTCTGCAGTGTCATATCCTGCCCTTGAGTCTGCGTCCATCTGACCTTGGAGGCAGCTTTAGCATAGGAGTTGATCTTTGGGTAGATTTGATTGTTAGATATATGTCTGTAAAGGTTCAATAAACAAACAGAGACCAGCGGAGGTGCAATGTCATCAGTGGGCCTTGTGTGCTGTGGTTTGTGGGTGCCTTGTGAAGACTGGGACTCTGTTCTGTGCCTCTGGATGTCCATCAGCCATTGTGTTTCGTCCCAGGAATGCTGAGGGAGCTGCTGATGTCCTGGGAAGGTTACTCTGCAATAACATGGAAATGTCTCAGTGCCTGGGAGTTCCTCCTGACGGATGAAAGTGGGCTCTTGCTCTTGTTTCTTGAATGGGATTGAGAGAGGATCTTGGAAAGTAGAGGCTTTTCAGGCTGCACTTGTTCCCATGTTATTGTCCATTTAGATTTCTAAAATTTATCCAACAAGCCACTCTATCATTTAAATCGTATTTCTTGATCTCATTTAGAAATCCAATAGCCAACAACAAATGCAGGCCCATCCCTTTTTTCCCAGCCTGGTGTGTGACATCAATTCGTTTATTCTACATTCAAGCCAAAGACTTTCATCACTTACATCCTGCAAATGTAATATTGTGTTCCTATTAGCAAAAAGGACTAATTACTAATGGACAGTTAGTGAGTTGCTCTTTCCTTCTCTGTCATGGTGCTGGCGTTCCTTTTTGTGATTCTGCCATACCACATCCTTCTCTTGAGGCCGTGTCCATCCGACCTTGGCGGCAGCTTTCAAGTGTGAGTATTAGAGGTTAAATATTGGTCGTGATGGTTTATGTCAGGATGGGTTGAAGACGTGACCAAAGCTTGGTGGAGATGGGGTGTCATCAGTGAGGTCGCCCCACGACACTGGTGTGCTGTGTTTTTTGTGTGTGTAGGGAAGAGGGACCCCATTTCCTCATGGAGTTTTTCCACAGAATTCACAGAATTCACAAAACCACTGGGTTGGAAGAGACCTTCAAGATCATCGAGTCCAACCCATGCCCTAACACCCCAACTAAACTCTGGCACCGAGTGCCACATCCAGTCTTGTTTTAAACACATCCAGGGATGATGACTCCAACACCTCCCTGGGCAGACCATTCCAGTACTTTATCACTCTTCCAGTGAAAATCTTTTTGCTAATATCCAACCTATATTTTCCTTGGTGTGGCGTGAGACTGTGTCCTCTCATTCTGTCAGAACCTGGGGAAAGAGACCAACCCCTGTGGGAATCCACAAAATCAGATGGTTTTGGGAAAGCTGCAAAAGGCAGGCCTCAGAGACAGCAGAACTGTGATTAGAACTAAGCAGTAGTTATGAGATAGGTCAGCAGAAAAATTATTTAAACAGTAGAAAAGCAAGGATAAATAGAACAGTGGTCTGTGTATTAATGCTTGTCTAGAATAACTCCCTAAGCTACAGAAAAGTTTATCTAGCAAGTTATTAGGAAGTTTTAAGCTTAATAATGGAACTCTGTGCATTGTGTTTTAAGGCTTACAAGCAGGTATTGTATTTGAAATAATCAAGCATTGTTTAACCAAAGATATGTATGCTTATAGTGTTTGGATGGAACTACTGTCAATGTGCTTTTGCTTTCTGTGATTGGTCAAAAAACTTATAAAGTAAGTTGTAACGTTAAGTTCTTTGTCTGCTGCCTGGGATGTGAGCTGATGGCGTCTTCCCATTGTCATAACCATGTAATGAGACTGATGCTGGAAAATAAAACAGCTCAAGGTGTGTTCCACAGCAGTCCTGTCCTGTTTGTGATTTGTACATCGACCCTCGGCCAGCGATAATCCTCCCTGACCACAACCACCCTTCAGGAAGTTGTAGAGAGTGATAAGGTCACTTCTGAGTCTCCTTTTCTCCAGGATAAACAACCCCAGCTCCACTTTTTAGGCTGCTCTAAACTTTGCAGGTGTTCTGGGGGGGACATCTGCACCTTCGATCATGTTCTTTTCCTCCCTACCTTGGCTGCATCTCTCCAGGCTTGTCTATATCCCTGGCCTTTGCTATTGGAGGTGGGAAAGCAATCCACATGACTTAGGGAGGTGTCCTGTTCTCCTCAAAGTCCTGTGTTGGTTCATCCATGGTGCTTATCTCAGCTGGGCCAAGCAAGGTCACACTGTGGGGTCCCAGTGCTGGGCTCTGCTGACACATGGAAAGGAAACCTCATGGAGGATGAGGAGAAGAAGCAGCATGAGGGGAACAATTACTCATCTGTTGGGTTGTCAACCCTTCAAACCCACGTGTCTGCAGTTTAGAGATAGGGATGTCCTGTGGGACTGGTTTAAGGGCCTGATGGAATTCCAGGAACGCGATGTCAGTTGCCATTCCCATGTCAAAAATAGCATTTGACCTTGTGATCCTGCTGGAGCATAAATGGATCATGAGGTGGCCATGGAGCCTCTGATGTAAAAAGCTCCAGCAATTACCAAAAGAGAATAAGAAATATGTAATAACAAAAGTAATACGAGGAAGATGAGGAAGACGAGGAAGTCAACTGTCTTGTTGTGCACCACTGATGAGCAGCAGAGTACAACAAGGACATAGACATGGTTGACCAAGAGCAGTGCCAGGAGACCGATGGGACTGGAGTACACTTAAAACAAGAAGTTGACCAAGCTGAGGGTTCTTTCAAGCAGAAGGAAAGAAGGCAAATGGGACATGATGTCATTATTCCATGGCTTGTCCTCATCGATGACACATCAGTTGTCCTCAGGGTTGTTTGAATCTTCTACATGTTCTGAAAGGCACCGGCAACAAGAAAATGGTCACTAATTCTTGCAATTAAAAGCTGCCGCCAAGGTCAGATGAACACAGCCTCAGGGTCAGGACACGGAATTGCAGAAGTGCATGAATGAAAACACTCCCCACCTCATGACTCACCAGACTGGGACAGCCAAGAACTTGCTGCCTCAAAAATGCCCCAAGGCCATGGGACAAGGCTGTCCCACCCCTCCAGAACCAGCATAAAAGCCGGCCCAGAGCCTCTCTCCCTCACACACTTCTCCTGAAGCCTTCTCCTCTTGTTCCTGCTGACAACCAGGTGAGCCTCAAGCCCCTGACCCTCCTGCTCCTGCACCCCGGACCCCTCTCTTCCAGTATGCTCAGCCCCAGCCTTGACAGCCCTCACACCTCCCCACAGCCCCACAACAGCCTCTACACTCCCTCACCCTCCCATACCACCCATCACAACCCCCACACCCCTGCCCTGCCTCACCCCCCTCTCTTCCAGGCACCCTCCACACCACACCCATGGCCTGCTACGACCGCTGCAGTCCCTGCGGACCCACCCCGCTGGCCAACAGCTGCAACGAGCCCTGTGCCCTGCAATGCCAGGATTCCCGCGTCATCATCGACCCTTCCCCTGTGCTGGTCACCCTGCCAGGACCCATCATGACCTCCTTCCCCCAGAACACCGCCGTCGGATCCACCTCCTCGGCTGCCGTGGGCACTGAGCTCAGTGTGCAGGGACAGCCCATCTCTGGGGGATTTGGTGGCTTTGGTGGCTTTGGCTACGGCCTTGGCTATGGCCGTGGATTTGGCTACGGGCTGGGCTATGGCTGTGGGTATGGCTATGGCCTGGGAGGCCTGGGCTGCTATGGCAGAAGGGGCTATGGCTACAACTGCTGAGGAGCCTCAGCACCACTCCTGACGCCAACCACCCACTCCCTGGAACCCATCTCAGGCTCTGAGGATGCCTCTTTGTGCGAAGGCTTTCAAATGTGCTTAGCAGCTTCTGCTCTCTGGGCACCAAGCAAGGCAGCAGGCCACACTGCCTGCAAACATGGCCCATCTGCCTCCTGCTCTTCTCCCACTCCCTGCTCTGCATTGTCCCTTTGGGTCTGTCCTGTCCGCTGTGCTACAAACCCTTTTACCAAGCCAGAGACCATCAGGCCCCTCCACCATTGTGCTGCTCCCACTGTGGGGCAGGAAGTCCTTGATGCTCTGGCCAAACCTGCAAGCCAAGGGGCCTTGGTTGGTGGTTCCTCTCCTTGTACCTCAGCCAGGCCTCTTCCACTTACTGCTCATGACTTTCACTTTATGTTCTTTATGCCTCAATAAAATTCTTTTGCATTGCACATGATGTGTCCTCTTCCTTCGTGGGCACACACTGCCACACTTTGCTCTTCCCTTGGATCCCACAAACCCTTCATTTGCTTGATCCCAGGCCTGGATACACTAATGCAGGTCTATCCCTGTCTCTGATAGGAGATTTGTATGGGTTTTGCTTCCACTTTGGCTGGACACCAGTTGCTCCAGACCCTCATCATCTTCCAGGGTCACCTACAGCTCTGCTCGAGCATGTCCATGTCTTCCAAGTATACATCTCCAGTCCCAGAAGAGAAGAGCAGAGGGACAGAATTGCCTTCTCCCCTGCTGCCCATGCTGTGGGGATGAGCCCAGGACATAGGGAGTTTCTGGTCTGTGAGTGTTCATGGCCAGGGCATGTTCAATTCTTCATTCCCCAACATCCCAGGTCCTTCTCCTCTGGGCTGCTCTCAACCCCTGCATTATCTGGTCTATCCATGTTTGGCATTGCTCCAAACCAAGTGCAACTTGGCCATGTTCAGCTTCATGGATCTGACAATATCCCACTGCCCCAACTTGTTCCAGCCCCTCTGGATGCCACCCCTTCCCTCCAGACAACCAACCCCACTACTCAGCTTATTCTGGCCTCTGATTTTGCTGAACATCCCACTATATCCCACCATCCATGTCCCTGACAAAGATGGGAAATAATACCGGTCCCAATAGGTGTAAGAGATTAAATGAGAGATGTGGGACTCCAGGCAGTTCTTCAAAATGCAGTTTATTGCATCCAAGACATTATTACAGCAGTCTAAAGTCGTGAGTGACAGAGCCTGTGCCTACAGCTGTCAGCTCCAGCTGCAAGCAAGCCTAAAACATTTTAGTTTTAGTTACAATGCATTAATACTTTCCTTTGCTGAACATCTTAATACAGTAGATCCAATCTATACCTTAATTTTTATCTATAGCCTATCATAACTACTATAATTAATATATTCATGTTCCTATTCTCTAATTACTAGAAGTTAATACATTACAATTTGAGCTAGAAGTTGTTTTTCAGTTTTCTTGCAGTAAAAAATGCAAAGACATTTTTTCTGCTTGCAACATTTGCTAACATGTTTGCTTGTGCTATCTTTCTGTTTAGTAAAAATATCTTCTTGTTTGAGTTGGGTTTATCCTTTGCTCTAAGTAATAAAAACCCCTTCTAACTAACACACCCTTTGCCTCCTTAGTTATCCAGTAATACTGGCTCAACAATTCTTTTCTTCTATATCAAAACTTGCTTGCATCTCTATTCCTTCATCAAACTCTACTTTTAAAAATCTTTCTGCTAAGCACACATATCTGTGAGACTTTCTTGTCAAACTTTCATCCTTCCCAGCAAATAGGAGCTTCTGCCTGTCACCAGTTATCCCCTTTCTCCACACACATGGAGACACAGCCTGACTTAGACTGCCCTCTTTGAGTCAGACCATCCCATCCATTCCTTATCCACCACATGGTCCAACAACAACTCCACATCTTCCCAGAGTGAATGTGCAGATGCTTTCTAGTACAGGAACAAATGCTAAGCACAAATCCAAGTACATGATATTGTTTCGTCTTCCCTCATCCAACAAGGCTGGAACTGATCCCAGCTCATTAAAAGATGCCACCTTTTAATGGACTGCCAGTGGACACCTTTTAATCTGCCTGCCAAGGTCAGACAGACACATTCCCAATAGTTGGACATGATACAGGAGAGCTGAGGGAAACAAAACACTCCCCACCTCATGATTTGACAGAGAAGCTGCCTGAAAAAATGCCCCAATGTCATGGCCAATGGCTGTCCCAAACCTTCAGCCCCAGCTCATCCTCAAGTTCATACTCTGGGTGTTATCCAGCAGAGTCTTGTCTTTCTTATTCCCAGTAAACCAGAAATAAAGAGAGTTCTCTAATGTGAGCGGAGAAGAGCAGAGGGGCAGAATCTCCCTTACCTGGAATGGAGCTGATGCCTGAGGTTTTAGCTTTCATTTTTCAGATTCTGTACTGCTTTAGTGTGCACTTTGGAGCTTCAAAGCTCTCTTCACAGAGTAAGGAGACAAAACAATTCCTTCTCTAGCTGGGGTCCAAGGACAGCCAATCCAAATTTCAGGCCCAAGAGAATAAACAATGGTGGACTGAAGAGAGAAAAACAAGAAGGATTGGATTTCATAAGCTAAAGCTGTAATTGGACAATTAACTCCAATATGCAAATGGACCAGAACTTTTATAAGTGTGAGACCCGGTGACCGGTCGTGCATTTTTGTGACAATTTTGGGTTTATCTTGGGTGTAGCCCTGGCTGGGCTCTTGTGCTGCCCAAGGTGTATCCATTGAGGCTTTCCTATAATTCTCTACTATATTTTTTAACTTCATCTAGTCTCTGTTTTAGGTCAGCCTTCACAAGGCATCAGTCCCAAACATGCAGGATACAGGATGGGTGATGAGGGGATTGAGAGCAGCCCCAAAGAGGAGCACTTGGGGTGTTGGATGAAGAATTGGATGTGCCCCAACCCTGTGCACTCATTGACCAGAAACTCCTCCTGTGTCTGGGCTCATCCCCACAGCATGGGCAGCACAGGAGAATGGGGGGACCTCACCCTCTGCTCTCCTGTTCTAAAATCAGAATTCTGTGTTGAGCTCTGAGCCCACAAAGACAAGGAAGACATGGACCTGCTTGAGCAGATGGAGACCTGGAAGATGATGAAGGTCAACCAGGTTGGTGTCCAGCCAAAGGGAACACACAGCCAGGAGGATGATGAGGGGCTTGTGCCAGAGGCAGGGATAGATCTCCATGAGTGTATTAAAGCCTATGATTCAGTAGCTGAAGTTTTGAGGAATCCACCGGAAGAGGGAAGTGTGCCAGTGGGTAGAGAATTGGGGAAGTAACACATTAAAGAGGTGTTGGAGCATTTTTCACCCACCCCAGTGGTCTCTACAACCCTGGTACAGTACTGAGAAGAGATTGGAAACATCTTGGGAGAAGAAAGAAGACGGACTCATTTGAAGCTATGATGCAGGAAAACTTTATTGAGGTAGAACAGTGAAAACTCAGGAGGAGCAAGAGGAAGGCAGCTGGTCTGAGGTGCAAGCAGGGCAACCATCAGCCAAGCTGCTTTGCTTGCAGGAGTTTGTGCCAGACTTTCTGCCTTACAGAGGGAGCAGCCAGGCAGAGGTGCCCAATGGTCTCTGGATTGGGAGAAGGGGTTTGCAGCAGAGGAGACAGCCCACAGACAAAGGGATGATGTAGAGTAGAGAATGGAGGAAGAGGAGGAGGCAGATGGGCCATGTTTGCAGGCAGGCCGGTCTGGCCCCTTTTCTGCTGCCTTGCTTGGTGCCCTGAGAGCAGGAGCTGGAAGTGCTGAGCCTGTTTGAGAGCTTTGACCAGAGAGGCATCTTCAATTCCTGAGATGAGTTCCAAGGAGTGGGTGGTTGGTGTCAGGGGTGGTGCGGAGGGCCCTTAGCAGTTGTAGCCATAGCCCCTTCTGCCATAGCAGCCCAGGCCTCTCAGCCCATAGCCATACCCACAGCCATAGCCCAGCCCGTACCCAAATCCACGGCCATAGCCAAGGCCGTAGCCAAAGCCACCAAATCCCCCAGAGATGGGCTGTCCCTGGGCATTGAGCTCAGTGCCCATGGCAGCCGAGGAGGTGGATCCGACGGCGGTGTTCTGGGGGAAGGAGGTCATGATGGGTCCTGGCAGGGTGACCAGCACAGGGGAAGGGTTGATGATGACGTGGGAATCCTGGCATTGCAGGGCACAGGGCTCGTTGCAGCTGTTGGCCAGCGGGGTGGGTCCACAGGGACTGCAGAGGGTGTTGCAGGCCATGGGTGTGGTGTGGAGGGTGCCTGGAAGAGAGGGGGGGTGAGGCAGGGTCATGGCAATTTGGGGGGTGTGATGGGTGGTATGGGAGGGTGAGGGAGTGTGGAGATTGTTGTGGGGCTGTGGGGAGGCGTGAGGGCAGCCAAGGTTGCGGCTGAGCATGATGGAAGGGAGAGGCTGGGGGTGCAGGAGCAGGAGAGTTGGGGGCTTGAGGCTCACCTGGTTGTCAGCAGGAGCAGGAGGAGAAGGAGTCAGGAGCAGGGTGTGAGTGCGAGAGGCTCTGGGCCGGCTTTTATGCTGGTTCTGGAGGGGTGGGACAGCCTTGTCCCATGGCCTTGGGGCATTCACCAGCCAACAGGTCTTGCCTGGCCTGCTGAGTCATGACGTGGGGAGTGTTTTCATTCCCACAACACTTCAGTGTCATATCCAGCTCTTGAGGCCATATCCATCTAACCTTGTCGGCAGCTTTAGGAGATGGCATTTGGGCGGATTTGATTATTAGATGTGTGGCAGGAAGGACTGAATAAACAACCAGAGCTCAGCAGTAATGCGATGTCATCAGTGAAGTCATTTTGTAGCACTGGTGTTCTGTGGTTTGTGGGTGCCTTGTGAAGACTGGGACTCTGTTCTGTGCTGCTGGATGTCCATCAGTCATTGTGCTGCACCCAGGAATGCTGAGGGAGCTGCTGATGCCCTGGGAAGGTCACTGAACCATATCTTGGAAAGGTTCTGGTACCGGAGAGCTGCTCCTGATTTCTGAAATAGAGTTTACTCTCTTGTGTCTTAAATGTGAGCAAGAGGGAGAACCTGGAAAACGAGAGGGTGTTTAGGCTGATCGTGTTCCACTGTTATCGTCCATTTGGAATTCTGAAATTTTACTCAACCATGTGCACTGTCTAAATTAAAGTGAATTCCTTGGCTGCATTAAGAAATTCTATAAATTAAAACAAACCAGGCTTGATCCCTTTTTTCCCCCAACTGATCTGTGACATCAATTCACTTATTCCGCATTCAAGCCACAAGGTGTCATAACTTATAATCATTCGTCCTAATGTTTTGTTCCTGTAAGCAAAACCCAATAATTAGTAGTGGACACCCAGCAAGCTCCTCTTTCCTTCTTTGCGTGGTTTGGTTGTTCCTCTGTGGAATTGTGCAATTTCATGTTCTGCTCCTGAGGCCATCTCCACCTGACCTTGGTGATACTTTGTAGCTGCGAGAATTAGAGACCAAGGTGTTGGTGATGATGGCGCATGCCAGGACACGCAGAAGATTCAAGCAAAGCTTACAAGGATTGGGGTGTCGTCAGTGAGGACATTCCATGGCACATTGACAACGTGTCCCATTTGCATTCTTGCCTCCTGCCTGGAAGAACTCCCAGCTCTCTCAGCTTCTCCTCATCTCAAGGATCCTCCACTCCCATCAGTGTCATGGTGGCCCTGCACTGCTCTTGCCCAACCATGTTTGTGTCCATGCAGTCTCACCTGTGGTGTGGAACAGGATGTTCAACTCCCTCCACCTGCTTTATTTCTGTTCCTAATCCTGTCCTGGGAACTGCTGAAGATTTTTTAAAATAAAGAGTGACCTCAAGATCCATAAATTCTCCACCAGGAACAGAGAAGGTCCTTCCCTGCTGGAATGCTTTGGGTCCCAAAGAATTGCAAACCTGGTGTCATCCTGAACTTTTGTCAGGGCTTTAACACAGTCCCACATAACATCTTTATCTCTGAACTGCAGACATGTGGGTGTCAAAGGAGGTCTAATGAATGGATGAGGAACAGACAGAGAGTGATGGTCAATATTCCTCTCCACAGGTGGAGACCAGGGACGAGGTCTCCAGGCCTCTGCCTTGGACTGGTGATTTTGAATATTTTATCAAGGAGATGAGCAGTGAGATCGAGACCACCCTCAGCATGTTTGCAGGTGCCACAAAGCTGAGTGTTGCAGTCAACACAAGAACATGGAGTGATGCCATCAGGAGGGACACTGGGAGTGTTGAGAACATAAGAACCTCTTGTGGTTCAACAAGTCCAAGTTCAAGGTCCTGCACATGGGTTTGGACAGTCCCAGACATGAGCACAGCTTTGGAGAGGGAATCCTTAAGAGCAGTTCCACCAGAGAATGACCTGAGAGTTCTGGTGGAACAAAATCTTAAAAGAAAACAGCAATGTGAGTTTTCAGCCCAGGCCACCAGCCATTTCCTGGCCTGCATAGAAAGAAGTGCGGCCAGCAGGAAGAGCTGGTGCCTAATTGGAGACATGAGAATGTCATTATTGTCACCAGTAGGTGACAAAATAAGGACCAAAACAGGGACCCCAATAGAGACCAAAAGGTTCAAGAGATGGCCATGCATCCTTGCAGCAAAAGAACTTCTGGAAGAGGGTTTCTAGCAGATTGATAATTCCTGTCTCCTCAGAGATAACAATATCTGATTTAGGGTGATGAGTTGGGCTTCACCTTGAAAGAAAGACATGGACTTAATGAAGCAAGAACAGTGCAGGAACAGCAAGAGGTTGAGAGGACCAAAGAGACATTGGGATTAGAAATGGGAGACATGTGAGGTTTATTTTTGTGAGAAGGGAAGAATGGACAAAGGAGATGTTGTGAGTGTTCCATGGCATGACCTCACTCATAACACCCCAATTCTCGTAGGCTTTGTTGTCATCTTCTACATGCCTGACACAAAGCAATAATACCATATAGCACATACCAATACCAATACTTTGACCTCTACTCCTCAAAATTAAAAACTGCCGTGAAGGTCAGATGGATACAGCCTGTACAGAAGGACACAGAATCACAGAATTCCACAAAGACACACCAGCACCATGACAGAGGAGGAAATAGGATCACAATGACCATCCAGTAGCAATTAGTGTTTTTTCAAAACAGCAAAAAAATATTACAACTGAGAGGATATAAGTTATGAAACCACAGGGCTTGAATGCAGAATAAATAAATTCACGCCAGAGAGAAGCCTGAGCAAAACCTGATCTAGCATCATTGGTTACTTGTTTATTTGGTTTCTTAAAGAGGTAAAGAAATACACTTTAAATGACAGAGCATGTTTCCATGTAAAGTTGAGGAATCCAAATGGGCCTCAGCATTGGAACAACTTCAGCTTAAGGAGGCTTTAATTTCCAGATCTTCTCTCTTGATCCTAAGCAAGAAACAACTTCATGGGGCGGCTTTCATCCATCAGGAACAGCTCCCAGGCACTGGGACCTTTCCAAGCTCTTGCAGAGTGACCTCCGCAGGACATCAGCAGCTCCCTCAGCATTCCTGGGTGCAACACAATGACTGATGGACATCCAGTGGAGCAGAAGAGTCCCAGTCTTCACAAGGCACCACAAACCACAGGATGTGTGCTACAAAATGACCTCACTGATTACATCACATTTCTGCTGGGCTCTGGTTGTTTATTCAGCCCTTCCTGACACACATGGAACAATCAAATCTGCCCAAATACAAACGCAATGAAGTTGCTGCCAAGGTCAGATGGAAATGGTTTCAAGATCAGGACATGGAATTGCAAAACTACGTGAAGGAAAACATTCCCCACCTCATGACTCCCTAAGCTGGGCCAGGCAAGAGCTGCTGCCACCAAAATGCCCAAGGCCATGGGACAAGTCTGTCCCACCCCTCCAGGACCAGCATAAAAGCCGGCCCAGAGCCTCTCTCCCTCACACACTTCTCTTCAAGCCTTCTCCTCCTGCTGAAAATCAGGTGAGCCTCAAAACCCTGATCCTCCTGCTCCTGCACCCCTGACCCCTCTCTTCCAGCACACTCAGCCCCTGCTGCAGGAGCCCTAATACCTCCCCACAGCCTTACAATGACCTCCACACTCCATCACCCTCCTGCATCCACCAAATCCCTGCCCATATCCCTGCCCTGCCTCACCCTCTCTCTTCCAGGCACCCTCCACACCACACCCATGGCCTGCTACAACCGCTGCAGTCCCTGCGGACCCACCCCGCTGGCCAACAGCTGCAACGAGCCCTGTGCCCTGCAATGCCAGGATTCCCGCGTCATCATCGACCCTTCCCCTGTGCTGGTCACCCTGCCAGGACCCATCATGACCTCCTTCCCCCAGAACACCGCCGTCGGATCCACCTCCTCCGCTGCCGTGGGCACTGAGCTCAATGCCCAGGGACAGCCCATCTCTGGGGGATTTGGTGGCTTTGGCTATGGCCTTGGCTATGGCCGAGGATTTGGCTACGGCCTGGGAGGCCTGGGCTGCTACGGCAGAAGGGGCGGCTACATCTGCTAAAGGGCCAGCCCAGGCTGCCTGCAAACAGGGCCCATCTGCCTCCTGTTCTCCCACTCCCTGCTCTGTATGGCCCCTTCAGCTCTGTTCTGTTCTCTCTGCATCAAACCCCTTCTCCCAAGCCAGACATCATTGGGCCCCTCTTGTGGGCTTCTCCCACTGCGGGGCAGAATATTCTTGCTGCTCTGGGAAAACCTTCTGAGGGCAAAGGACCTTGGCTGATGGTCACCCTACTTCCTCCTCAGTCTGCTCCCTTCTACTGGATGCTCATGACCTTGTATTCTTCATCCTCAATAAAGTTTTCTTGCATCATAACCTTATATGGCTCCTTTCTTCTTCCAAGACTTCTCCAGTCTCACTCAGCAATTTGCCAGAGTTGTAGAGATCGCTGGGGTTAAAAAGTGTACCAATACCCCTTTTAGGATTTATTTCCCCACTTCTACCAGCCACTCGCATGCTTTGGTCTTCCAGTGCATCACACA
Source organism: Setophaga petechia (assembly GCA_024362935.1). Taxonomy (NCBI): domain Eukaryota; kingdom Metazoa; phylum Chordata; class Aves; order Passeriformes; family Parulidae; genus Setophaga; species Setophaga petechia. The sequence continues at coordinate 237,799 of JANCRA010000098.1, forward strand.
AACCCTTCTGTTTCTAGAACACAACCCTGGATACACTAATGAAGGTCTATCCTTGCTGCTGGCACAAGCCCCTCTGGGTGGTGTGTTCCCTTTGGGTGGACACCAGTTGCTCCAGCCCCTCACCATCTTCTCAGCCCTCTAAGAGATCTGCTTGAGCAGGTACATGCCTTTCTTATCATGGCTATGCGTCCTTGCAGCAAAAGAACTTCTGGAAAAGGGTTTTGAGCAGACTGACACTTCCTGTCTCCCCACAGATAAGGATACAGAAAAGTGTATCTAATTTGGGGTGATGAGCTGGGCTTTACAGGAGAAGAAAGACATGGACTTAGTGAAGGAAGAACAGTGCAGGAACAGCAAGAGCTTGGAGGGAGCAAAGAATTCTTGTTGTGATTAGAAATCGGAGACGTGCAAGGTTGATTACTTGTAGGGGTCCTACACTTGAACAAACAATTCCAGTCTCATCAGAGAAGAGTAGAGACTATGAATCTCCTGTACACCTGCCGCCCACACTGTAGGGATGAGCACAGGACACAGGGGTTTCTGGTGTATGAGTGCACACAGTCACGGCATGTCCAGTTTTTTATTTACACACACCCCAAATCCTTCGCTCATGGGACTGCTCTCAATCCCCTCATGACCCAGCCTTTATCCTGCATGTTTGGGATTGCTCCAATCCAGGTGCAGCAGATCCTGCCCCTTTGCTCCTCTCTGGTGGTATTGGAGAACTCATATTCTATAGGTTACTGGGAATAATGAAGACCAGATTCTGGTTTAGAGGATCCAGAGCACAGCCTGGAGGACGACCTCTGGCTGGAGATTTGGGACAGCCTTGGCTGGTTACCACGGGGCATTTTTCAGACAGCAGCTTTTTTCTGGCACAGCCTGGCAAATCCTAAGGTGGGAGGGTTTTTCTTCCCACAGCTCTACATTGTCACGTCCTGCTCTTGAGGCTGTGTCCATCTGACCTTGGCAGCAGATTTGATGAGTTGGTTTTGGTTCCAGCACTGCTGGATGTGGGAAGAGGGACCAATAACATGTACCTGGACCTGTTCACAGTATTTGTTCCTTTGCCAGAAAACATCCTTGTCTCTAAGCTGGAGAGATGTGGATGTTGGTTGGACCATTTGGTTAAGAAGGAAATGGGTGGGATGGTTGCACTGAAAGAGTTCTGAAAGAGGCAATGGCTCCGTGTGTGTGTGGAGAACAGGGATGAGTGGTGAACCTCAGAGACTCGTGTTCAATCATTATCAGTTCCCATCTTTGTCAGGGACACAGAGAGTGCAATTGTGTGTCCCATCAGGAAAAATGTGAATAACAGTCAGGTGAGTGGTGTGCTTGATTGTCAGGAAGGAGGGGATGGCATCCAGAGTGTTCTGGACAGGCTGGGGAGATGGGCAGGTGTGAAGCTCGTGAAGGTCAACAGGGCCAAGAGGAAGGTTCTGCACCTGGATTAGATCGATCTCAGGAACGGATGTTGGATGGGCAATGAGTTAATTAACAGTATCCCTGAGGAGAAGGACTTACACACTTACATACCCATATAAATAAACTAAATCACCCTAAAAATCTAAAAATACTTGCAATCTAACAAAAAATAAAAAACTTTAATCTCACTAATAGAAAAAAACAAAAAAACCCACACACAAAAAAACCACCACCATATAACCAACGACTAACAAAAAACCACAATATACTCTTTTTACTAATAATTCTTACCACATTATAAAAATAAATCAAAATTTAAAAATAACCATATAAAACCCCATACAACAAATCACAAAAACCACTAAAGAAAAATCAACTTGCTAAACTCAAAATTATTCAACTAACCCTAAACATTGCTAAAAAAAAACAGGCAAAACTCTACCTCCACACTAATTAATAATTAATAACCAATACACTATAAAAATAACTAAAAAAATTTTAAAACATTAATGATGAAGAATTTGACATGTCCTGGCCATGTGAATGAGCTGAGCAAAATCTCCCATGCCCTGGGGTTATCCCCACAGTGAGGGCAGCACATTCTGCCCCTCTGCTGAACTCTGATGAGACTGGACTTGTGTGTAACACTCTGAGGACACAAAAAAAGGGAGGACATGGACCTCCTCGAGCAGATCTGTAAATGGTCTTGGGAGATGATGAGGGTCTGGAGGAACTGGCATCCAGCCAAAGTGAGCACAGGAGGGCCTTGTGTCAGAGTCACAGACAGACCTGCATTGGGGGATCCAGGTTTGTGTTCCAGCAACTGAAAGGTTGCTGTGGTGCACTGGAAGAACAAAGTGTACCAGTGGGTAGTGGAATTGAGGAAATAATTCCTACAAGAGGTCTTGGAGCAAGTTTACAACAATCCCAAAAGGCTAAACAACATTGGCTTAACCTCAAAGTGTCTAGGGAGAAGAATGAAGAAGGAGTCTTGTGAGGTTATGATGCAAGAAAAACTTTATTGAGGTAGAACAGTGAAAACTCAGGAGCAGCCAGTGGAAGGGAGCTGGTCTGAGGTGCAGGTAGGATGACCATCAGCTGAAGCCCCTTGGTTGCAGATGGTTTGGCCAGAGCACCAAGGCCTTCCTGCCCCACAGTGAGAGTAGCCAGGCAGAGGTGCCCAATGGTCTCTGGCTTGGGAGAAGGGGTTTGCAGCAGAGGAGCTGGACAGAGCCAAAGGGGCAATGCAGAGCACAGAGAGGGAGAAAAGGAGAAGGCAGATGGGCCGTGTTTGCAGGCAGTGGGGGCAGGCTCCCTGGCTACTGCCTTGCTTGGTGCCCTGAGAGCAGGAGATGGAAATGCTGAGCACCTTTGAGAGCCTTGTCCCAGAGATGTGTCCTCAATGCCTGAGATGAGTTGCAGGGAGTGGGTGGTTGGTGTCAGGGGTGGTGCTGAGGGCCCTTAGCAGATGTAGCCATAGCCCCTTCTGCCATAGCAGCCCAGGCCTCCCAGGCCGTAGCCAAATCCACGGCCATAGCCAAGGCCATAGCCAAAACCACCAAAGCCACCAAATCCGCCAGAGATGGGCTGTCCCTGGGCATTGAGCTCAGTGCCCACAGCAGCCGAGGAGGTGGATCCGACGGCGGTGTTCTGGGGGAAGGAGGTCATGATGGGTCCTGGCAGGGTGACCAGCACAGGGGAAGGGTTGATGATGACGTGGGAATCCTGGCATTGCAGGGCACAGGGCTCGTTGCAGCTGTTGGCCAGCGGGGTGGGTCCGCAGGGACGGCAGAGGGTGTTGCAGGCCATGGGTGTGGTGTGGAGGGTGCCTGGAAGAGAGGGGCACAAGTGAGCGTAGATGTGTTAGGGTCTGAGGGCCAGTTATGGAAGAGGACAAGGCAGAATGGAGGCTGTTGTGGGGCTGTGGGGAGGCGTGTGGATTGAAAAGTCTCGGGCTGAGCATGCTGGAAGAGGGGGATCAGGGGTGCAGGAGCAGGAGGGTCAGGGAATTGAGACTCACCTGGTTGCTGGTGCAGGAGAAGGAGAAGGATTCTGGAGAAGTGTGTGAGGGAGAGAGGCTCTGGGCTGCCTTTTATGCTGGTCCTGAAGGGGTGGGACATCCTTGTCCCATGGCCTTGGGGCATTTTTTAAGCATCAGCTCTTGCTTGGCCCAGCCTGGTGAGTCATAAGTGGGTCATATTTTTCTTTCTGATGTTCTCTGATCCCATGCCCTCCCCTCGAGGCAGTGTCCATCTGACCTTGCCAGTAGCTTTTAATTGGGAGCAACACAGGCCAAGGTTTTGCTCTTGTTTTGTCTCAGGAATGTGGAAAATGCAAACAAAGCCTAAAAGAATTTGGGTGTTTTCCTCTGTCTTCAACTGATCCCCAGGCATTCCTCTTGGCCACACCTGTTTTTATGCAGCCCAGGATATGATTGTTTTTCTGGGCTGAAATTCACATTGCTGTGTCATTTTAGTCCACCAGAACCTGCAATTCTTCTCTGTGGAACTGCTCCCAAGGAGTTTTCTCCAAAGCTGTGCTTATGTCTGGGACTGTCCCAATGCAGGTGTGGGACCTTGAACTTGGAGTTGTTGAACCACAAGAGGTTCTTATGTTCTCAGCTTTCCCAGTGTCCCTCCTTCTTGGGTTTTGTGTTGCTGAAATGGCTCCTGAGATATTAAAGAGTCCTTTTTTCCAGCCCTGTGACCAAAGAAGAAGTCAGGACTCCTCGGCTCTTGTTTTCAGGCGTAATAAATTCTTTTTCAGACCTGCTGAGGTCTATCTGGCAGGTTGGTTTGTGGCACACTGATTGCCCTTGTGGTGGTGTTAGCTTTTTATACTAAGAACTACATGTACTTTATTTACAATAATTTTCCCCTACCTATCACCTATGTTAGACAGTCTGTCTCTACTCTAAACAATCACAGCAGAAGATGGAGGGCAAGAAGAAGAAGAAGTAGGACAGGACAGCCCCAGATTCCTCCATCTTGCTTCTTGAACCTCCATTCTAAATCTCCAAAATTCAACTTTTTCACCCTTTCACAAGTTAGCTATCTTTCTTGTTAATCCTCACACAACGTTGGTAATTGTTTCCATGGGTTAAAATCGAAGGCACAGGTGTCTTTGACTCCTTGCCAAGGTCTCTGAGCCCCTACCAGGGTCTCAAGTCCTCCAGGGCAGCCAGAGGAACGTCCTGGGTTCCGACACCTCCTGATGGCATCCTTCATTGTTCTTGTGTCTACTGCAACACTCAGCTTTGTGGCACCTGCCAACATGCTGAGGGTGATCTTGATCTCACTGTTCATCTCCTTGATAAAATATTCAAAATCATCAGTCCAAGGCAGAGGCCTGGAGGCCTCATCTCTGGCCTCCACCTGTACAGAGAGCCATTGACCATCACTCTCTGTCTGTTCCTCATCCATTCATTAAACCTCCTTTGAAACCCACGTGTCTGCAGTTTAGAGACGAGGGTGTCCCGTGGGACTGTGTAAAAGCCCTGACAAAAGTTCAGGATGACACCAGTTGCCCATCCCTTGGCAACCAAAGCATTCAAAAAGGGAAGGTCCTTGTTGTCCTGCTAGAGCTAAAGGGGATCATGAGGTGGACATGCACTCTATGGAATAAAAATCTCCAGCAGTTACCAGGTTAGGTAACGTAGGAGAAGAAATACAAGCAGGGTCAAGGAGTTGACCCTATTATCCCCCACCACTTTTGGGGCACCAGAGTGGAACAAGGACATGGACGTGCTTAACCAAGAGCTGTGCAGGGAGACCAAGACATTGACAATAGTGGGGTGTCATCCAAACAAGGAGAAGCTGAAAGAGCTGGGAGTTTCTTGAGACAGAAGGCAAGAATGCAAATGGGACATGATGTCAATATGGCCTCACCTCACTGATGACTGCACAGTTCTGCTTAGCTTTGGTTGCATCTTCTACCTGTCTAGATAGATGCCATCAAAACAACCCGTGCTGCTCTCTAATTCTCAAATTATGAGCCGTCGTCAAAGTCACATGGACACAAACAGAAGAAGAAGACATGACACTGCAGAACATGAGGAAGGAAAACACTCCCCAGCTCATGATTCACCAGTCTGAGCAAGGCAAGAGTTGCTGCCTAAAAAATGCCTCAAGGCCATGGGACAAGGCTGTCCCGCCCCTCCAGTACCAGCATAAAAGCTGGCCCAGAGCCTCTCTCCCTCACACACTTCTCCTGAAGCCTTCACCTCCTGCTCCTGCCGACAAACAGGTGAGTGTCAAGCCCCTGATCCTCTGGCTCCTGCACCCCTGAACCCTCTCTTCCATCATGCTCAGCCCCAGCTTCAGCAGCCATCACGCCTCCCCACAGACCCACAACAGACTCCTCATTCACTTGCCTCCCAACCACTCACCACTTACCTGCCTGACCCTTTCCCTTCCAGGCACCCTCCACACCACACCCATGGCCTGCAACACCCTCTGCCGTCCCTGTGGACCCACCCCACTGGCCAACAGCTGCAACGAGCCCTGTGCCCTGCAATGCCAGGATTCCCACGTCATCATCAACCCTTCCCCTGTGCTGGTCACCCTGCCAGGACCCATCATGACCTCCTTCCCCCAGAACACCGCCGTCGGATCCACCTCCTCGGCTGCCGTGGGCACTGAGCTCAGTGTGCAGGGACAGCCCATCTCTGGGGGATTTGGTTTTGGCCTTGGCTATGGCCGTGGGTTTGGCTACGGGCTGGGCTATGGTTGTGGGTATGGCTACGGCCTGGGAGGCCTGGGCTGCTATGGCAGAAGGGGCTATGGCTACAACTGCTAAGGACCCTCAGCACCACCCCTGACACCAACCACCTTGGAACTCCTCTCAGGCATTGAGGACACATCTCTGGGACAAGGCTCTCAAACAGACTCAGCTCTTCCAGCTCCTGCTCTCAGGGCACCAAGCAAGGCAGGAGCCAAGGGCTCAGCCCAGGCTGCCTGCAAACATGGCCCATCTGCCTCCTGCTGTTCTCCCTCTCTGTGCTCTGCATTGCCCCTTCGACTCTGTCCAGCTCCTCTGCTGCAAACCCCTTCTCCCAAGCCAGACACCATTGGGCACCTCTGCCTGGCTTCTCCCACTGTGGGGCAGGAAGGCCTTGGTGCTCTGGCCAAACCATCTGCAACCAAGGGGCTTCGGCTGATGCTCACCCTACCTGCACCTCAGACCAGCTCCCTTCCACTGGCTGCTCCTGAGTTTTCACTGTTCTACCTCAATAAAGTTTTTCTTGCATCATAACCTCACAAGACTCCTTCTTCTTTTCTTCTCCCTAGACACTTTGAGATTAAGCCAATGTTGTTTAGCCTTTTGGGATTGTTGAAAACTTGCTCCAAGACCTCTTGTAGGAATTATTTCCCCAATTCCACTCCCCACTGGTACACTTTGTTCTTCCAGTGCACCACAGCAACCTTGCAGTTGCTGGAACACAAACCTGGATCCCCCAATGCAGGTCTGTCTGTGACTCTGACACAAGGCCCTCCTGGCCGGTGTGCTCACTTTGGCTGGACACCAGTTCCTCCAGACCCTCATCATCTCCCAAGGCCATTTACAGATCTGCTCGAGGAGGTCCATGTCTTCGCTTTTTTTGTGTCCTCAGTGTGTTACACACAAGTCCAGTCTCATCAGAGTTCAGCAGAGGGACAGAATGTGCTGCCCTATCTGTGGGGATAACCCCAGGGCATGGGAGACTCTCCTCAGCTCATTCAAGTGGCCAGGACATGTCAAATTCTTCATCCACCAACACCCCAAGTCCTTCACCACAGGGATGTTGGGAATTAACTCATTGCCCATCCATTGCTGTGACTGATCCAATCCGGGAGCAAGACCTTCCTCTTGGCCCTGTTGACCTTCGCGAGCTTCACACCTGCCCATCTCCACAGCCTGTCCAGAACACTCTGGATGCCATCCCCTCCTTCCTGACAATCAAGCACACCACTCACCTGACTGTTATTCACATTTTTCCTGATGGGACACACAATTGCACTCTCTGTGTCCCTGACAAAGATGGGAACTGATAATTATTGAACACGAGTCTCTGAGGTTCACCACTCATCCCTGTTCTCCACACACACACGGAGCCATTGTCTGTTTCATAACTCTTTCAGTGCAACCATCCCACCCATTTCCTTCTTAACCAAATGGTCCAACCAACATCCACATCTCTCCAGCTTAGAGACAAGGATGTTTTCTGGCAAAGGAACAAATACTGTGCACAGGTCCAGGTACATGTTATTGGTCCCTTTTCCCTCATCCAGCAGTGCTGGAACTAAAACCAGCTCATCAAATCTGCTGCCAAGGTCAGATGGACACAGCCTCAAGAGCAGGACGTGACAATGCAGAGCTGTGGGAAGAAAATCCCTCCCACCTTAGGATTTGCCAGGTTGTGCCAGAAAAAAGCTGCTGCCTGAACAAATGACCTGGGATAACCAGCCAAGGTTGTCCCAAATCTCCAGCCAGAGGTCATCCTCCAGGCTGTGCTCTGGATCCTCTAAACCAGAATCTGGTCTTCATTATTCCCAGTCACCCATAGATTGAGTTCTCTAATACCACCAGAGAGGAGCAAAGGAGCAGGATCTGCTGCACCTGGATTGGAGCAATCCCAAACATGCAGGATAAAGGCTGGGTCATGAGGGGATTGAGAGCAGTTCCAAGAGGTTAGATTTGGGGTGTGTGTGAATAAAAACCTGGACAAGCCCTGACCATGTGCACTCACACACCAGAAACCCCCAGTGTCCTGTGCTCATCCTCACAGTGTGGATGGCACATGAGCAGAGCAGTCTTGCTCATCTAGCTCATAGTTTCTAGGTATTTCTGGCGAGAGTGGAATTGTGTGTTCAACTGTATGACCTCTATGATAAGAAAGGCATGGACCTGCTCTAGCAGATCTCTTACTGGGCTGAGGGGATGATGAGGGGCTGGAGCAACTGGTGTCCACCCAAAGGGAACACACCACCCAGAGGGGCTTGTGCCAGCAGCAAGGATAGACCTTCATTAGTGTATCCAGGGTTGTGTTCTAGAAACAGAAGGGTTTGTGTGATGCACTGGAAGACCAAAGCATACCAGTGGGTGGCTGAAGTGGGGAAATAAATTTTAAAAGAGGTCTTGATGCACTTTTAACCCAAATGGCGTCTACAACCCTTGGTTAGTGATGAATGAGAGTGGAAAACTCTTGGGAGAAGAAAGAAGGAGGAGTCATCAGAGTTTATGATGCAGGAAAACTTTATTGAGGTAGAAGAATAAAAGGCCATGAACATCCAGTAGACAGGAGCAGGCAGAGGTGAAAGTAGGGGGACCATCAGCCAAGGTCCTTTGCCCTCAGAAGGTTTTCCCAAAGCACCAAAAACATTCTGCTCCACAGTGGGAGGAGCCCACAAGAGGGGCCCAATGATATCTGGCTTGGGAAAAGGGGTTTGCAGCAGAGAGAACTTAACAGAGCTGAAGGGGCCATACAGAGCAGGGAGTGGGATAACAGGAGGCAGATGGGCCCTGTTTGCAGGCAGCCTGGGCTGGCCCCTCAGCAGTTGTAGCCATAGCCCCTTCTGCCATAGCAGCCCAGGCCTCCCAGACCGTAGCCATACCCACAGCCATAGCCCAGCCCGTAGCCAAATCCACGGCCATAGCCAAGGCCGTAGCCAAAGCCACCAAATCCGCCAGAGATGGGCTGTCCCTGGGCATTGAGCTCAGTGCCCACGGCAGCCGAGGAGGTGGATCCGACGGCGGTGTTCTGGGGGAAGGAGGTCATGATGGGTCCTGGCAGGGTGACCAGCACAGGGGAAGGGTTGATGATGACGCGGGAATCCTGGCACTGCAGGGCACAGGGCTCGTTGCAGCTGTTGGCCAGTGGGGTGGGTCCACAGGGACGGCAGAGGGTGTTGCAGGCCATGGGTGTGGTGTGGAGGGTGCCTGGAAGTGAGAGGGGGGTGAGGCAGGATAGCGGTGATGATGCAGGAGGGTGAGGGAGTATAGAGGCAGTAGTGGGGCTGTGGGGAGGCGTGAGGGCTGCTGAAGCTGGGGCTGAGCGTGCTGGAAGGAGAGGGGCCAGGGGTGCAGGAGCAGGAGGTCAGGGTATTGAGGCTCACCTGGTTATCTGCAGGAGGAGAAGGTTTGAGGAGAAGTGTGTGAGGGAGAGAGGCTCTGGGCCGGCTTTTATGCTGGTCTTGAAGGGGTGGGACAGTCTTGTCCCATGGCCTTGGGGCATTTTGAAGACAGCATCTCTTGGCTGGTCCAGTCTGGTGAGTCATGAGTTGGGGAGTGTTTTCCTTCATGTAGTTTTGCAATTCCATGTACTGGTCTTGAAACCATTTCCATCTGACCTTGGAGGCAACTTCATTGTATTTGTATTTGGGTGGATTTGATTGTTCCATGTGAGTTGGGGAGGGCTGAATAAACATCCAGAGCACAGCAGAAATGTGATGTCGTCAGTGAGGTCATTTTATGGCACGCGTCCTGTTGTTAAGACTGGGACTCTGTTCTGTGCCACTGGATGTCCATCAGTCATTGTGTTGCACCCAGGAATGCTGAGGGAGCTGCTGATGTCCTGGGGAGGTCACTCTGCAAGAGCTTGGAAAGGTCCCAGTGCCTGGGAGCTGCTCCTGATGGATGAAAGCCGCCCCATGAAGTTGTTTCTTGTTTAGGATCAAGAGAGAAGATCTGGAAATTAAAGCCTCCTTAAGCTGAATTTGTTCCAATGCTGCGGCCCATTTGGATTTCTCAGCTTTACATGTAAACATGCTCTGTCATTTAAAGTGTGTTTCTTTACCTCTTTAAGAAACTGAATAAACAAGTAACGAATGATGCTAGATCAGGTTTTGCTCAGGCTGCTGTTTGATGTGAATTTGTTTATTTTCCATTCAAGCCCTATGGTTTCATAACTTATATCCTGTCAGATGTAATATTTTGTTGCTGTTATGAAAAAACTCTAATTGCTACTGGATGGTCATTGTGATCCTATTTCCTCCTCTGTCATGGTGCTGGTGTGTCTTTGTGGAATTCTGTGATTCTGTGTCCTTTTCTACAGGCTGTATAAATCTGACCTTCACGGCAGCTTTTAATTTTGAGGAGTAGAGGCCAAAGTATTGGTATTGGTATGTGCTATATGGTATTATTGCTTTGTGTCAGGCATGTAGAAGATGACAACAAAGCCTACAAGAATTGGGGTGTTATGAGTGAGGTCATGCCATGGAACACTCACAACATCTCCTTTGTCCATTCTTCCCTTCTCACAAAAATAAACTTCACATGTCTCCCATTCCTAATCACAATGTCTCTTTGGTCCTCTCAACCTCTTGCTGTTCCTGCACTGTTCTTGCTTCATTAAGTCCATGTCTTTCTTTCAAGGTGAAGCCCAACTCATCACCCTAAATCAGATATTGTTATCTCTGAGGAGACAGGAATTATCAATCTGCTAGAAACCCTCTTCCAGAAGTTCTTTTGCTGCAAGGATGCATGGCCATCTCTTGAACCTTTTGCTCTCTATTGGTGTCCCTGTTTTGGTCCTTATTTTGTCACCTACTGGTGACAATAAAGAAATTCTCATGTCTCCAATTAGGCACCAGCTCTTCCTGCTGGCTACACTTCTTTCTATGCAGGCCAGGAAATGGCTGGTGGCCTGGGCTGAAAACTCACATTGCTGTTTTCTTTTAAGATTTTGTTCCACCAGAACTCTCAGGTCATTCTCTGGTGGAACTGCTCTTAAGGATTCCCTCTCCAAAGCTGTGCTCATGTCTGGGACTGTCCCAACCCATGTGCAGGACCTTGAACTTGGAAATCAATGAACCACAAGAGGTTCTTCTGTTCTCAACATTCCCAGTGTCCCTCCTGATGGCATCACTCCATGTTCTTGTGTTGACTGCAACACTCAGCTTTGTGGCAACTGCCAACATGCTGAGGGTGGTCTTGATCTCACTGCTCATCTCCTTGATAAAATATTCAAAATCACCAGTCCAAGGCAGAGGCCTGGAGGCCTCGTCCCTTGCCTCCACCTGTACAGAGAGCCATTGACCATCACTCTCTGTCTGTTCCTCATCCATTCATTAGACCTCCTTTGAAACCCACGTGTCTGCAGTTCAGAGATAAAGATGTTATGTGGGACTGTGTTAAAGCCCTTACAAAAGTTCAGGATGACACCAGGTTTGCATTTCTTTGGGACCCAAAGCATTCCAGCAGTGAAGGACCTTCTCTGATCCTGGTGGAGCATTAATGGATCTTGAGGTCACTCTTTATTTTAAAAAATCTCCAGCAGTTCCCAGGACAGGATTAGGAACAGAAATAAAGCAGGTGGAGGGAGTTGAACATCCTGTTCCCCACCACAGGTGAGACTGCATGGACACAAACATGGTTGAGCAAGAGCAGTGCAGGGCCACCATGACACTGATGGGAGTGGAGGATCCATGAGATGAGGAGAAGCTGAGAGAGCTGGGAGTTCTTCCAGGCAGGAGGCAAGAATGCAAATGGGACACCTTGTCAATGTGCCATGGAATGTCCTCACTGACGACACCCCAATCCTTGTAAGCTTTGTTTGAATCTTCTGCGTGTCCTGGCGTGCACCATCATCACCAACACCTTGGTCTCTAATTCTCGCAGCTAAAAAGTATCACCAAGGTCAGGTGGAGATGGCCTCAGGTGCAGAACATGAAATTGCACAATTCCACAGAGGAACAACCAAACCATGCAAAGAAGGAAAGAGGAGCTTGCTGGGTGTCCACTACTAATTACTGGGTTTTGCTTACAGGAACAAAACATTAGGACTAATGATTATAAGTTATGACACCTTGTGGCTTGAATGCGGAATAAGTGAATTGATGTCACAGATCAGTTGGGGGAAAAAAGGGATCAAGCCTGGTTTGTTTTAATTTATAGAATTTCTTAATGCAGCCAAGGAATTCACTTTAGTCTGGACAGTGTACATGGTTGAGTAAAATTTCAGAAATCCAAATGGACCATAACAGTGGAACACATTCAGCCTAAACACCCTCTCGTTTTCCAGATTCTCGCTCTTGCTCACATTGAAGACACAAGAGAATAAACTCTATTTCAGAAATCAGGAGCAGCTCCCAGGCACCAGAACCTTTCCAAGATATGGTTCAGTGGCTTTCCCAGGGCATCAGCAGCTCCCTCAGCATTCCTGGGTGCAGCACAATGACTGATGGACATCCAGCAGCACAGAACAGAGTCCCAGTCTTCACAAGGCACCCACAAACCACAGAACACCAGTGCTACAAAATGACCTCACTGATGACCTCGCATTACTGCTGAGCTCTTGTTGTTTATTCAGTCCTTCCTGCCACACATCTATCAAATCCGCCCAAATGCCATCTCCTAAAGCTGCCGACAAGGTCAGATGGACATGACCTCAAGAGCTGGATATGACACTGAAGTGTTGTGGGAATGAAAACACTCCCCACGTCAAGACTCAGCAGGCCAGGCAAGACCTGTTGGCTGGTGAATGCCCCCAGGCCATGGGACAAGGCTGTCCCGCCCCTCCAGAACCAGCATAAAAGCCAGCCCAGAGCCTCTCGCACTCACACACTGCTCCTGACTCCTTCTCCTCCTGCTCCTGCTGACAACCAGGTGAGCCTCAAGCCCCCAACTCTCCTGCTCCTGCACCCCTGGCCTCTCTCTGGCAGCACCCTCAGCCCCAGCCTCAGCAGCCCTCACGCCTCCCCACAGCCCCACAACAACCTTGACACTCTCTCACCCTCCTGAATCACCACCCCTCGCACCTCCACACCCCTGCCCTGCCTCACCCCCCTCTCTTCCAGGCACCCTCCACACCACACCCATGGCCTGCTACAACCGCTGCAGTCCCTGCGGACCCACCCCGCTGGCCAACAGCTGCAACGAGCCCTGTGCCCTGCAATGCCAGGATTCCCGCGTCATCATCGACCCTTCCCCTGTGCTGGTCACCCTGCCAGGACCCATCATGACCTCCTTCCCCCAGAACACCGCCGTCGGATCCACCTCCTCGGCTGCCGTGGGCACTGAGCTCAGTGTGCAGGGACAGCCCATCTCTGGCGGATTTGGTGGCTTTGGTGGCTTTGGCTACGGCCTTGGCTATGGCCGTGGATTTGGCTACGGGCTGGGAGGCCTGGGCTGCTATGGCAGAAGGGGCGGCTACATCTGCTAAGGGCCCTCAGTACCACTCCTGACACCAACCACCCACTCCCTGGAACTCATCTCAGGCATTGAAGGTGCATCTCTGGGCCTAATTTTTCAAATGGGCCCACCTCTTCCAGCTTGTGCTCTCAGGGCACCAAGCAAGGCAGCAGCCAAGTGGCCAACCTGAACTGCCTGCAAACATGGCCCATCTGCCTCCTGCTGTTCTCCCTCTCTGTGCTCTGCATTGCCCCTTTGGCTCTGTCCAGCTCCTCTGCTGCAAACCCCTTCTCCCAAGCCAGAGACCATTGGGCACCTCTGCCTGGCTTCTCCCAGTGTGGGGCAGGAAGGCCTTGGTGCTCTGGCCAAACCATCTGCAACCAAGGGGCTTCGGCTGATGCTCACCCTACCTGCACCTCAGACCAGCTCCCTTCCACTGGCTGCTCCTGAGTTTTCACTGTTCTACCTCAATAAAGTTTTTCTTGCATCATAATCTCACAAGACTCCTTCTTTTCTTCTCCCTAGACACTTTGAGATTAAGCCAATGTTGATGAGACCATTGGGATTGTTGAAAACTTGCTCCAAGACCTCTTGTAGGAATTATTTCCCCAATTCCACTACCCACTGGTACACTTCGTTCTTCCAGTGCACCACAGCAACCTTTCAGTTGCTGGAACACAAACCTGGATCCCCCAATGCAGATCTGTCTGTGACTCTGACACAAGGCCCTCCTGGCCGGTGTGCTCACTTTGGCTGGACACCAGTTCCTCCAGACCCTCATCATCTCCTAAGGCCATTTACAGATCTGCTCGAGGAGGTCCATGTCTTCCCTTTTTTTTGTGTCCTCAGAGTTTTACACACAAGTCCAGTCTCATCAGAGTTCAGCAGAGGGGCAGAATGTGCTGTCCTCACTGTGGGGATAACCCCAGGGCATGGGGGATTTTGCTCAGCTCATTCACATGGCCAGGACATGTCCAATTCTTCATCATTCAGGTTTTTAAATTTTTTTAGTTATTTTTATAGTGTATTGGTTGCTGTTTATTAATTAGTGTAGAGGTAGAGTTTTGGTTATTATTTTCTTTTAGTATTGTTTAGGGTTACTTGGATAGTTTTGAGTTTAATATGTTGGTTTGATTTATTTTTTTAGAGGTTTTTGTGATTTGTTGTATGGGGTTTTATATGGTTGTTTTTTAATTTTGATTTATTTTTATAATGTGGTAAGAATTATTAGCAAAAAGAGTGCATTTTGGGGTTTTTGTTGCTAGTTGGTTATATGGTGGTGTTTTTTAGTGTGTGATATTTTTTGTTTTTTTTATTAGTGAGATTCAAGGGGGTTTTTTTGTTAGATTGCAAGTATTTTTAGATTTTTAGGGTGATTTAGTTTATTTACATGGGTATGTAAGTATGTAAGTCCTTCTCTTCAGGGATGCTGTTAATTAACTCATTGCCCATCCAACATCCATTACTGAGACTGATCCAATCCAGGTGCAGAACCTTCCTCTTGGCCCTGCTGACCTTCATGAGCTTTACACCAGCCCATCTCCACAGCCTGTCTGGAACATTCTGGATGCCATCCCTTCCCTCAGACCATAAACCACACCACTCACCTCGGTGTCACCCCCAGTCTTGCCAAGGGGACACTCAAACCCACTCTCCATGTCCCTGACAAAGATGAGAAGTTACAATGATTCCATTATCAATCCCTGTGTGTCACCACCTATCCCTGTTCTCCACAGTGGCACATGGAGTGACCAAAACTTTTAAGTGAGACCATCCTGTCCATTTTTTATCCAGCCAGAGGTCCAACTATCAACTCTAGCTTAGAGACAAGGATGTTGTCTGGAACAGGAACAAAGTTTTGCACAAGTCCTGGTAAAGGATCCTGGTTCTCCCTCTCTTCATCCACCCATAGTGGAACAAATACCAACCCACCAAAGCCGTCGCCAAGGTCAGATGGACACGGCCTCAAGAGCAGATCATGGAATTTCAGAGCTGTTTGAAGCAAAACATTCCCAACCTCATGCCACACTAGGCTGTGCCAGGCAACAGCTTCTGCCTGGAAAATATCCCAATGTCACGGGCCAAGGCTGTCCCAGACCTTCAGCCGTGGATCATTCTCAAGGCCATGCTCTTGATCTTCTCTGGCAGAGTCTTGTCCTCCCTGATCCCAGTAATCCATAGATTAAGAGTTCTCCAATATCACCAGAGCAGAGCAGAGGGGCAGAACCTGCTGTCCCTGGATTGAAGCAATCCCAAACATGCAGGATACAGGCTGGGTGATGAGGGGATTGACAGCAGGCCCAAGGAGGAGCACTTGGGGTGTTGGTGGATGAAGAATTGGATGTGCCCCAGCCATGTGCACTCATTGACCAGGATAACCTCCTGTGTCCTGGCCTCATCCCACAGTGTGGAGAGCACAAGAGAGTGGGAGTGTTGCACCCTCTGCTCTCCTGTACTAAAATCAGAGTTCTGTGTTGAATTCTGAGCACACAAAGCCAAGGAAGATGAGCATGTGCTTCACAGGATCTGTAGAAGGGCATAGAAGATGATGAAGAACAGAAGCAACTGCTGTCCAGCAAAAGTGAACACACCACCCAGAGGGGCTTGGGCCAGAGGCAGGGATAGATCTGCCTTAGGTATCCAGATATGTGTTTCAGTAAGCGAAGGATTTGTGGGAAGCACTGGAAGAGCAAATTGTGCCAGTTGGTACTAGAATAGGGAAATAAATCCTAAAAGAGGTCTTGGAGCACTTTTTCAGCCATCCCAGTGGATTCTGGAAACCTGGCTGAGAGAATTAATTTGTGTGAGACTGGAAGAGTCTAGGCATCAGAAAGAAGAAGAACTCAACATAAAATGTGATGCAGGAAAACTTTATTGAGGTAGAAGAATGAGTGGCAATAAGCAGCAAACGAAGGGAGCCAGGCTGAAGTGCAAGTAGGGCGACAATCAGCCAAGGTCCTCTGCTTGGAGGAGGCTTTGCCAGATCATCAATGCCTTCCTGCCCCACAGGGGGACCATGGTGTGCCGAGAGCCCTTAGCAGATGTAGCTGCCCCTTCTGCCATAGCAGCCCAGGCCTCCCAGGCCGTAGCCAAATCCACGGCCATAGCCAAGGCCGTAGCCAAAGCCACCAAAGCCACCAAATCCCCCAGAGATGGGCTGTCCCTGGGCATTGAGCTCAGTGCCCACGGCAGCCGAGGAGGTGGATCCGACGGCGGTGTTCTGGGGGAAGGAGGTCATGATGGGTCCTGGCAGGGTGACCAGCACAGGGGAAGGGTTGATGATGACGCGGGAATCCTGGCATTGCAGGGCACAGGGCTCGTTGCAGCTGTTGGCCAGCGGGGTGGGTCCGCAGGGACTGCAGAGGGTGTTGCAGGCCATGGGTGTGGTGTGGAGGGTGCCTGGAAGAGAGGGGGAGAGGCAGGGCAAGGTTGTGGGGGTGTGAGGGGCAGTGATTCAGGAGGGTGAGGGAGTGTGGAGGCTGCTGTGGGGCTGTGGGGAGGAGTGAGGGCTGCTGAGGCTGGGGCTGGGCATGGTGGAAGAGAGGGGTCAAGGGGTGCAGGAGCAGGAGGGTCAGGGCTTGAGGCTCACCTGGTTGTCAGCAGGAGCAGGAGGAGAAGGCGTGAGGAGATGTGTTTGTGAGAGGCTCTGGGCCGGTTTTTATGCTGCTCCTGGAGGGGTGGGACAGCCTTGTCCCATGGCCTTGGGGCATTTCGGAGGCAGCAGATTTTGCTTGGCCCAGCCTGGTGAGTCATGAGGTGGGGAATGTTCTTCATCCCTTTCTACAATTCTATATCCTGCTCTTGTGGCTGTGTCCATCTGACCTTGGCAGCAGTTTCTAACTGGGAGTTGGTTTTTGGGAGTATTTGACTGTTCCGTGTTTGTCAGGGAGGGGTGAATAAACAGCCAGCACTGAGGAAAGGTGCAATGTCATCAGTGAGGTCATTTTGTGGCAGTTGTGTTCTGTGGTTTTTGGGTGCCTTGTGAAGACTGGGACTCTGTTCTGTGCCACTGGATGTCCATCAGTCATTGTGTTGCACCCAGGAATGCTGAGGGAGCTGCTGATATCCTCAGAAGGTCACTCTGCAATAACATGGAAAGGTCACAGTGCCTGAGAGCCCTTCATGATAGAGGGAAGAAAGCTTCTCCATTCTGTATTTTCAGTGATATCAAGAAAGAGGATTTGGGAAACAAGAGGTAATTCAGGGCTGAACTTGTTCCATTCTACTTTTTTGAAATTTACACAATTTACACAACAATATACTCTGTCATTTAAAGTGTATTCCTTGACCTCATTCAGGAATCCAATAAAGAACAACAAACGGGTCCGATCCCTTTTTTCCCAGGCTGCTCTGTGACATCAATTCCTTTTTTCCTCATTCAAGCCACAAGTTTTCATAACTTATAATTAGCAAGTCTTAATGTGTTGTTCCTATGAGCAAAACCCAATAATTACTAACGGACAGCCAGTAAGCTTCTCTTTCCTTTTGTGTCACGGAGCAGTTGTTCCTCTGTGGAATTGTGCAATTCCATGTTCTGCTCCTGAAGCCATCTCCATCTGACCTTGGTGGTAGGTTTAAGTTGCAAAAATTAGAGACCAAGCTCTTGTTGATTGTGAGTGTCACAACTCGTGGAAGATTCAACCACAGCTTAAGAGATTTGGGGTGGCATCCCTGAGGACATTCCATGGCCCACTGACAATAGGTCCCATTTGCATTCTTGCCTCCTGCCTGAAAGAAATTCCAGCTCTCTCAGCTTCTCATCTTAAGGATCCTCCACTCCCACCAGTGTCATGGTCTCTTGCCAACAATGTCCATTGCCTTGCTCTACTGAGGAACCCCAACAGTGGTGTGGAACAGGATGTTCAACTCCCTTAACCTGCGTGTATTTATTTTCCTAATCCTGTCCAAGTAACTGCTGGAGCATTTCACAGGCAAGGGTACATGGCCACCTCATGATTAATTTATGGAATTTCAGTCCAGAGCAACAACCATATCCCAGGCTGTAGAGAAGTAGGTTTGGACAGAAAGAATGGCTGGGGCTTGGGTGAAGACATGAAATAACACCCAGATTCCTGTTTGTCTCTTCAACATTCAAAACAAACCAGCTCCAATCCATTGACCTCTGTTTCTCCCAATTGAAATATGCAGTCAAGGTCAAATGGACACAGACTCAAGGGAAGAACACAGAATTGCAGAAAATCAGGAAGGAAAACACTCCCCACCTCATGACTCACCAAGCTGGGCCAGGCAAGAGCTGCTGCCTAAAAAATGCCCCAAGGTCAGGGGCCAAGGCTGTCCCGCCCCTTCAGGACCAGCATAAAAGCCAGCCCAGAGCCTCTCTCCCTCACACACTTCTCCTCAAGCCTTCTCCTCCTGCTCCTGCTGAAAACCAGGTGAGCCTCAAGCTTCTCACCCTCCTGCACCCCTGAACCCTTTCTTGCATCATGCTCAGCCCCAGCCTCCACAGCCCTCACACCTCCCCACAGCCCCACAACAGCCTCCACACTCCATCACCCTGCTGACACTTCACCCCTTGTGCACCTCCACATCCCTGCCCTGCCTCAATCCCTCTCTCTTCCAGGACCCTCCACACCACACCCATGGCCTGCTACGACCGCTGCAGTCCCTGTGGACCCACCCCGCTGGCCAACAGCTGCAACGAGCCCTGTGCCCTGCAATGCCAGGATTCCCACGTCATCATCAACCCTTCCCCTGTGCTGGTCACCCTGCCAGGACCCATCATGACCTCCTTCCCCCAGAACACCGCCGTCGGATCCACCTCCTCCGCTGCCGTGGGCACTGAGCTCAATGCCCAGGGACAGCCCATCTCTGGGGGATTTGGTGGCTTTGGCTATGGCCTTGGCTATGGCCGTGGATTTGGCTACGGGCTGGGCTGTGGCTACGGCCTGGGAGGCCTGGGCTGCTATGGCAGAAGGGGCGGCTACATCTGCTGAGGGATCTCAGCACCTCCACTGACCCCACCAGCTCTGGGCTCTGCAAAATCTCCTGCAAGCCAATCTCCTTGGCTGATGGTCGCTGTACTTGCACCTTACGCTGGATCCCTTCCACTTTTTTCTCCTGCCTCCTCATTCCTATGCCTCAATAAACTTTTCCTGCATCTAAACCTGAGATGCCTCCTGTTCTTTTTTAATTCAAATGGTCTGACATCCTCACTGAGTACATTCCACAGCTCAGCAGAACATTGGTGTACATGGATTAGACCAAAAATACCCTCCCTTACAAATATGTCAAAATAACCAATAACAGAGTCTTGCATGGGAAGTAGAGGAGGGAACACCTTCCACAAATTGTCACACACATCATAGATGATACACCAAAGCCTTGGACACATCAATGCTGTCCTGGGTACAGCTCTGGTAAAGCCTTTCCATGCAGTGAACACTTGACAAACTCTTGCCTACAGGTCTCTTGAACCCTTCCAGCAAACTGAGGAACTACATCAACCACTCTGTCAGGAAATCTGGAGTGCAAGTGCTTGAACCCCCCTGCTCCAGCAGAGTCAGCAAGAGCAGCATGGAGAGTTCAGTGTTCGATCTCTCATGTCAGACACTCCAACGCCTTTTCCACTCTATGGCCATCCTCACAATGAAAGATTCTTGTATTCTTTGCCCAGGGAATTCAATTTGTTTTCACTTATGCCCTTGCTGTGAGCAAGCCTTGCACGTGAGCACTGTTGTGAACAGCCAGGCTCCTTCACTTTATTGCTGCCATCAGGGATTTGCACACACTGATGGAACCCCCCATCAATCCTTGTCCACTGTGAGTCCCAGCTGTCTCAGATTATCCTCTAGAAATGATTCTCCAACCCTCTTGGAGTCTTGTTGTCCTGAACTGGTGTGGATTCGGTAAATCTAATTCATTTTCACACTGGGGAACCCAGG
This sequence comes from Setophaga petechia, assembly GCA_024362935.1. Classification (NCBI taxonomy): domain Eukaryota; kingdom Metazoa; phylum Chordata; class Aves; order Passeriformes; family Parulidae; genus Setophaga; species Setophaga petechia. Next base: position 258,234 of record JANCRA010000098.1, read on the forward strand.
ACTGCCCACAACACCTCATGTGGGACCTCACCAGCACTGAACAGACAGTTCACTTCTACCTGTGTGGTCATACACTTTTCCCAATCCTAACCTGGACACGTGGGTTCCCTTTTCCCACACAGGGACCCCTGCTGATTCATTTCTTTGCAACCACAACCACAACACAAATGCTTTTTCGTAGAAGAAAACAATTTTTCCAACTGATACCCAGGCACCCTTTCTTACCTGGGATGACTCCTCCCAACAAACAGTCCTAGGCAGAACCCCATTGTGCCCTGACAGAACTCCATCAGATGTCCAGCACCTCTCAGGTTTTCTGTGTTGGCCCAATGGATCCAACTCCTGGTCTACAGCACTGGGGGCTTGCTGCCATCTGGACTTTGGGACCCTGACCACAAGCCTCTGGGTCCAGCCCTTCAGACCTTTCTCAGATGTCCACGCTGGGCACTGACACAACCTGGACTTGCCTGGGTTGTTTTTGAGGATCATGCAATGCTTGCCTCCAACAATCCTGAGCAGCCTCCAAATCCTCCTTCTGACAATCACAAGTGCCCTCATGCTTTGGCAGACAGGCCGTGTAAAAATCCAAAAGGCCCCAGATACCAAAAGCTTAAAAATAAGAGGAGCACCAAGACACGCACAGAGCACAGTCAACAGGAAAGGTCAGGTTTAGTGTCAGGCTTAGCCAGGTGGGATCAGTTTGGGGAGGGGTGAAATATGAAGGAAGGGACAACACCTCCAGCACAGCTGCAAATTCCAAAGCAGCCCGGCAGGGCTGGGAGGGAATGGGGCCCCTCTTCAAAACATGTCCACAAACCACTGCACGTGAATGTCACACAGTGACCTCACTGATGATACCCCAGTGCTCCAGTGCTTTGGTTGTTTACTCTGCCTTCCCTGACATGTACTTTCCATGCACGTCCTCCAAAATACCCGCTCACACTTAAAAGCAGCTGCCAAGGTGAGAAGCAAAAAGGAGTCAAGATCAGGACATGGAATCATAGAATTCCATAAAGAGATACCCACATCATGACAGAAAAGGAAAAATGAGTTTGCTGAGCATCAGTTAGAAGTTACTGGTTTTTGCTCGCAGGAATGAAGTATAAAGACTTACAAGTTACACCTCATGCCTTCAATGTGGAATATGTGAAGTCATGTCACAGAAGAAGCTGGGAAAACAGCGAACAGGCCAGGTTTATTGATTGTTTTTTTTTTTTTTTTATTTCTGAATGAGGTCAAGACATAGACTTTAATTGGCTGAGTACATTGTCATGTAAACTTGAGAATTCCAAAGGGACCTGAAAAATGGAACAAGTTCCGCCTGAACAGCCTCTCCTTTTCCAGATTATGTCACTTCATCCCACTGAAGACACAAGGAGATGAGCTCCCTTTCATCCACCAGAAACTGCTTCTAGGTATGAGGACCTTTCCAAGTTATTGCAGAGTGGCATTCTGAGGACATCAGCAGCTCCCTCAGCATTCCTGGGTGCAACACAATGACTGATGGACACCCAGTGGCAAAGAATAGGGGCCCAGTCATCAGAAAGAACCCACAAACCACAGCACATCAGAGCCACAAAATTACCATTCCTGATGACATTGCAGTTCTCTGGGGTTCTGATTGTTTATTCATTCCTCCCTGACACACACTGAACAATCAAATCCTCCCAAATACCAGCCCTCTCTTTAGCTGGCACCAAGGTGAGATAGACACAGTCCCAAGGGAAGGACACAGAATTGCAGAATTGCATGGAGGAAAACCACTCCCCACCTCATGACTCAGCAGGCAAGAGCTTCAGCCTCCAAAATTCCCCAAGGCCATGGGACAAGGCTGTCCCACCCCTCCAGAACCAGCATAAAAAGGCCCAGAGCTTCTCTCCCTCACACACTTCTCAAGCCTTCTCCTCCTGCTCCAGCAGACTACCAGGTGAGTCTCAAGCCTTGACCAGCCTCAGCAGCCCTCACACCTCCCCACAGCCCCATAACACCCTCCTCACTCCACCACCCCCTTCACCCTGCCCTGCCTCACCCTCTCTCTTCCAGGCACCCTCCACACCACACCCATGGCCTGCTACAACCGCTGCAGTCCCTGCGGACCCACCCCGCTGGCCAACAGCTGCAACGAGCCCTGTGCCCTGCAATGCCAGGATTCCCGCGTCATCATCGACCCTTCCCCTGTGCTGGTCACCCTGCCAGGACCCATCATGACCTCCTTCCCCCAGAACACCGCTGTTGGATCCACCTCCTCGGCTGCTGTGGGCACTGAGCTCAATGCCCAGGGACAGCCCATCTCTGGGGGATTTGGCTTTGGCCTTGGCTACGGCCTTGGCTATGGCCGTGGATTTGGCTATGGGCTGGGAGGCCTGGGCTGCTATGGCAGAAGGGGCGGCTACATCTGCTAAGGACTGGTGCACCACCTTGGGGCTCCTGCAAGAACTTCTGCAAGCAAAGAACCTTGCCTGATGGTTGCCCTACTTGCGACTTGCACCACATGCCTTCCATCTTTTTCTCCTCTGTCTTCAGTCTTTTCCCTCAATAAAGTTTTCTTGCATCAAAGTCTGTGAAGTCTTCTCTTCTTTTGGATTTCATATTATCCCACATCCTCACCCAGCACTCTGTGAGGCCTTAACAGGCTATTGGTATTGGCGGAAAAGGGCTGGAACACTTTTTTAGGACCTATGTTCCCACTAGTAATCACAAGAATTGCCCCGGAAGCAGGGTTGAAGCGTGACCTTCCAGAATGTGTCACAAGCCCATCACCTGCTACACCAAAGGCTTTGACACACCAATGCTCTCCTGCTCATTGCTCTGAACACGCTACTACATGCCCGTAGACACTTAACAAACTCTCTTCCCCAGCTGGATCCTCAAACCCTCCCAGTAAACAGTCACAAAATCATACATTTTGGGAGGAACGCTGGAGAGCAAGTGCTTCATTCCCTTTTGCTCAAGTCAGACGAACAAGAGCAGAAATTCCAGGACCACGGGCAGTTCCAGTTCTGGATATCCCATCACAGACTCCAACACCTTTTCCATTCTGTGACCACCCTCATGCCAAAACATGCTTCTCTTCCTTGCCCATGGAATTACATCTTGTAATTACATTACTTGTGTCGTTGCCCTGTTATCCCTCACATGTGCACTGCTGAGGATGGCTGTGATCCCTCATCTTCATTCCCCACCATCAGGGATTTGCACTCACTGATGACAAGCTTCTCTCCATCCTTGTCTCTGGGAGTCACAGATCCCTCATTCCCATCTGTGAACGATCTCACAGCCCCTTTAGAATCTTGTTGGCCACCAACGGGTTTTGTTTCTAAGTTGATGATTATCTTCCACTGGGGAGCCCAGAACTGCCCAAACCACAGCACATGGGACCCAGATAGTGCTCTAAAGAGAGGATGGGTCACCTCTCCCAGCTTCATGTCAAGAATTGTCTGAAATCTATCTTAGACACCTTTTGAACTAGAGCTTCATTGAGATCTTGCGGTCTCTTTGTTCTCCACCAGCACTACAGGGTCCTGCTCAGCAAAGCTGCTTTCCAGATTCTCAGCCCACAGCATGACCCAGGGCCAAGTGCCATTCCTGCCCAGAAGCAGAACTTCACATTTCCCACTCTTGAAATGTAGGAGATTCCTGTTACTCTCAGTCTCCAGGTTTCTCTGACTGGTGGCACAACCAAGTGCTGTCTCAGACACTCCACAATCCGCCAGCTTGCTGAGGGGGCAACTCCCCAACTGCCCACGTGGAATGGAAGACTCCAGGCACTCACACCTGGCACAGACGCAAAGACCAGACCAGCCTGACACACCTGGGATAATTTAGGGCCCCTCTTCACAACACACCCACAAACCCAAAACCAGGAGTTCCATTGGATGATCTCACTGATGACAGCCCAACTCTACATATTTCTCACATCTTCATTTGCCTTTGACACACACTATCAACACCAGACTTGGGTCTCAAATACTCACACTTTAAAGGAGGAATGACTGTGATGGAAGGGGCAGTTCCTCATGCACAGCACAGCTGCAAATTCCAAAGCAGCCTGAGAGGGCTGGGAGGGAATGGAGCCCCTCTTCAAAACACACCCACAAACTAAATCACACAAGTGCCACAAAATGACCTCACTGACGACACCCATAGTTTTCCTAGTTTTTTTTTTTTTTTCATATTCTGGCTTCTCTGACACACATTTTCCATGCCAATGCTCCCAAATACCAAGTCTCACTTTAAAGAAGCCACTAAGATCAGATGGGCATGGTCTCTGTAAAAGACATGACACGGCAGAGTTGTGGGGAGGAAAACACTCCTCACATCACGACCAGCCAGCCTGGGCCTGGCAGAACCTGCTACCTCCAAAATGACCCAAGGCCATAGGACAAGGCTGTCCCACCCTTCCAGAACCACCATAAAAGATGGTCAGAGCCTCTCTCCCTCACACACTTCTCCTCAAGCCTTCTCCTCCTGCTCCTGCTGACAACCAGGTGAGCGTCAAGCCCCTGACCCTCCTGCTCCTGCACGCCTGGCCCCTCTCTTCTACCATGCTTGGTCCCAGCCTCCCTACCCCCACAACAGCTTCCACAATTCTTCACCCCTCAGATCCCCACACCCCTGCTCTGCCTCACATCCCTCTCTTCCAGGCACCCTCCACACCACACCCATGGCCTGCAACAACATCTGCAGTCCCTGCGGACCCACCCCGCTGGCCAACAGCTGCAACGAGCCCTGTGCCCTGCAATGCCAGGATTCCCACGTCATCATCAACCCTTCCCCTGTGCTGGTCACCCTGCCAGGACCCATCATGACCTCCTTCCCCCAGAACACCGCCGTCGGATCCACCTCCTCCGCTGCTGTGGGCACTGAGCTCAGTGTGCAGGGACAGCCCATCTCTGGGGGATTTGGTGGCTTTGGTGGCTTTGGCCTTGGTTATGGCTGTGGGTTTGGCTATGGGCTGGGCTGCTACGGCAGAAGGGGTGGCTACATCTGCTAAAGGCACCACCTTAGGGTTCTGGCATCAGCTCCTGCAGCAAAGCACCTCAGTTGATGATCTTTCTACTTGCACTTCACACTGGATCACTTCCGCTTCTTTCTCCTGCCTTCTAATTCTTTTCAATTAATAAATAAAGTTTTCCTGCATCAGAGCCTGACATGTCTCCTCATTTTTGCAAATTCCACTGGTCTCACATCCTCACCTTACACAGTGTCAGACGGGGCATTGGGGTGAACAGAAAAGGGGCACAACACATTTCTTCGTAAATATGTCACCACAGTTAACAACCAGGACTGGCACAGGAAGCAAAGGATTGGGAGGACTTTCCAGAACATGGCATAAGCCCATCACCTTCTACACCAAAATCTTTTGACACATTGATGGTCTCCTGAGCACAGCTCTGGTAGAGTGTCTCCATGCCAGCACACACTTGACAAACTCTCTTCCCAGCAGAACTCTTGAATCCTCACAGCAAAGTCACAAAATCATCCACTTGGGCAGGAACTCTGGGATGCAAGTGCTTCCTTCCCATCAGCTCAAGAAAAACTAACAAGTGTGGGATTTCCAGAACCATGGACAGCTCAGGTTTGGCTCTCTTAGGACAGAGACTCCACCATGTCTTCCGCTCTCTGTCCGCCCTCACACAAAAATTGAAAAATTTTTCCCTCCTTTGCCCATTGAATTGCATCTGTTTTCACTCGTGTCTTTGGCCTCTTTTCCTGCATGGTTGCACTACTGTGGATAAATGGACTCCCTTGACTTTATTCCCTACCACCTGGGATTTTCATACATTGATGACACCCCACTGTCCATCCTTGTCTCCTGGAAGTCCCAACTCTCCCAGACTCTCTTCTATGACAGATTCTTGAGCCCTTTCAGTATGTTGGTTGTCCTGAATTTTTGTGAATTAAATTTCCCTGATAGGAAACTAAACCTCCACTAGGGAAACTAAAGTTCACTCCCTCTTCTCCACAGCTTGGTGAAAGGGAGACAAGACTGGTGTTAAAAAATTTCCATTCAGACAATTTCAGAGAGCAGTAAGGTCAATCCTTTTCCTCTGAAAATTGAACATTCCCAGTTTTTGCAGCTTCTCCTCACCTGTCTTGTTCTCCTTATCCTTCAGCTGCTTTCCTTTCCATGTGTCAGTCAGAAGCTGGCACTGTGACCCACAGTGTGACCTTGCTGGGCCCAGCTGAGATGGATCAACCAGCTATGGATCAACCAGCACTGGACTTTGGGGAGCTTGGGTGACCTTCATAAATCTCAGGAACTGCTTTCCCATCTCCATCAAGAAAGGCCTGGCATATAGACTGGGCAGGAGAGATGGAGCCAAGGCAGGCAGGAATGCACTGGAAGGAGCAGCCCCTCAGCCCCAGAACGCCTGCAAAGCCCAGACCAGCCTGACATGGCTGGCAGGGGATGGGGCCCCTCTTCACCACACACACAAAAACCACAGCACACCAGTATCCCAGGGTGACATCACTGATGCCACCCCACCTCTCCCAAGCTTTGGGAATGTCTTCACCCCACCCTGACATGCACCATCAACACCAGTTTATAAACCTCTAATAATCACAGTTAAAAGCTGCCGCCAAGGTCAGATGGACACAGACTCAAGAGAAGGACATGAAATAACAGAATTCCAAAAACAAACACCTGCACCATGACAGGGAAAGAAGGATGATGTTGCTGACCAGAGCTAGTAATTATTGGGTTTTGCTCACGGGAACACAATGTTAAACCTTAAAGGATACAAATTATGAAACCATATGACCTTCATGTGGAATAAGACAACTGATGTCACAGACCTGCATGGGCACCCGTTTCTTGTTTGTTTAATGGGTTTATTAATGAGGTCAAGTAATATAATTTAAATGACAGAGTACGTTATCATGTACAGCTGAGGATTCCAAAAGCGCAATAACACTGGAACAAGTTCAGCCTGAACAGCCTCTCCTTTTCCAGATGTTCTCCCTTCATAGCATTCAAAGTAGAATGTCACAAGTTCTCTTTAATCCTTCAGGCACTCCCAGGCACTGGGACCTTTCCAAACTATAACACAGGGACCTTCCCAGGACATGAGCAGCTCCCTCAGCATTCCTGTGTGCAGCACAATGCCTGATGGACATCCAGTGGCACAAAACAGAGTCCCAGTCTTCACAAGGCACCGACAAAGCACAGCACACAAATGCCACAAAATGACCTCACTGATGACATTGTAGTTCTGCAGTGCTATGGTTGTTTATTCTGTCCTCCCTTATTTATTTTAATAAATAAATACTCCCAAATACGAACCCCTGATTGAAAGCTGCTGCCAAGGTCAGATGGACACTGACTCAAGAGCAGGACATGGAATTGCAGAGTTGTGAGAAGAAAAACACTCTGCACCTCATGACTCAGCAGGCTAGGTCAGCCAAGAGCTGCAGCCTGCCAAATGCCCTAAAGCCATGAGACAAGCCGGTCCCGCCCCTCCAGGACCAGCATAAAAGCCAGCCCAGAGCCTCTCTCCCTCACACACTTCACCTCAAGCCTTCTCCTGCTTCTGCTGAAAACCAGGTGAGCCTCAAGTCCCTGACCCTCCTGCTCCTGCACCCCTGAACCCTCTCTTCCAGCACACTCAACCCCAGCCTCAGCAGCCCTCATGCCTCCCCACTGCCCCACAACAGCCTCCACTCTCCCTCACCCTCCTGCATCACTGCCCCTTGCATCCCCACACCCCTGCCCTGCCTCACCCCTCTCTCTTCCAGGCACCCTCCACACCACACCCATGGCCTGCAACACCCTCTGCCGTCCCTGCGGACCCACCCCGCTGGCCAACAGCTGCAACGAGCCCTGTGCCCTGCAATGCCAGGATTCTCACGTCATCATCAACCCTTCCCCTGTGCTGGTCACCCTGCCAGGACCCATCATGACCTCCTTCCCCCAGAACACCGCCGTCGGATCCACCTCCTCCGCTGCCGTGGGCACTGAGCTCAATGCCCAGGGACAGCCCATCTCTGGCGGATTTGGCTTTGGCCTTGGCTACGGCCTGGGAGGCCTGGGCTGCTATGGCAGAAGGGGCGGCTACATCTGCTAAGGGCCCTCAGCACCACCCCTGACACCAGCTCAAGGCTCTGGCAACAGCTCCAGCAAGCAAAGCACCTCGGCTGATGGTTGCCCTACTTCTACCTCTGGCTGGATCCTTTAAAATACTTTCTCCTGTCGTTTCTTTTTTTTTTTGTTTTGTTTTGTTTTTTGACTTAGTAAAGATTTCCTGCATCAAAATCTGACATGTCTCCTCATCCTTATGAATTCCAGTGGAGTCACCTCCTTCCCCAGCACAGTGCTGGGAATAAACAGACTATTGGACTGAATGGAACAAGGTCTCAAAGCTTTCTTAGGAAATACATCACCACCAGTAACAATCAAGACTGGTATGGGAACCAGGGATTGAAGGGGGGCACAAACCCATCACCTACTACAACAAAAGCTCTGACACAACAAATCTCTCTTGCTCATGACTCTCTTCAGCCCTCTCTGGGCCAGTACACACTTGACAAACTGTCTTCCCAGCAGGATTCCCTCACCCTCCCCCCCAAAATAGGAACATCCAATTAGGCAGAAACTTTGGAGCACAATTGCTTCACTCTCTTCTGCTCGATCTTAGTCAGCAAGAGCCGGATTTCCAGGACCTTGGACAGTTCAGAGTTGGCTCTCCAGAACAGCTATTCCACCACCTCTTTTACTCTGGGACAAACCACGTCTTGAAAAAGGTTTGTCTGCCTTTCCCAGGGAATTCCATGTGTTTTCACTTGTGCCTTGCCCTCTTGTCCTCCACGTTTTCACTGCTAAGAACATCTGGGCTCCCTCAACTTCATTTTATGCAATCAGGAATTTGTGCACTCTGATGACACTCCTATGTCCAGCCACATCCTCTGGGAGTCCCACCTCTCACAGCCTCTCCTCTGGGAAAGATCCTCCAGGCCCTTTAGAATCTTTTTGGCCCTGAACTGGAGCCAATGCACTAAATCTACTTCATTTACATGTGGGAAGCCCAAAACTGCTCAGAACACCTCACATGGGACCTCAGCAGTGCTCAGGAGACACCAAGAGTCATCTCCCCCTGCTTCATCACAACACTTCTCCCAATCCTGACCTGAAGACTTGGGGTCCCTTTTCCCACAATGATACAGGGACACCTCCTGCTCCACTTTTCCTTACCCAGAAACACAAGGGCAATTTCTCAGAAGAAAACTTTTCTTACCTTTGATACTCATACATTCTTTCCTACTTAGGATGACTCCTACCAACAAACAGCTCTTGGCAGATGCCCTTGCTGACCTTCAGCACCAGATTTTCAGGGTTGCCTCAGTGGATCCAACTCCTGGCCTTCAGCACTGGGGACTTGCTGCCATCTGGATTTTGGGACACTGACCACAAGCCTCCAGGTCCAGCCCCTCAGACCTTTCATAGGCCACCACGCTGGGTCCTGACACAACCTGGACTTGCCTGGTTGTCAAAGACCATGAAATGCTCACCTGCAACAACCATGGGTGAGCTCCCAATCCTCTTTCTGACAATCACAGGTGGCCTGAGCCCTTTGCATCCATCCCAAGTTGGGAACTAAATCACCCTGGATAGCAAAAGCTTAAAAGCAAGAGGACCACCAAGATATCCACAGGGTAGAGTGAACAGGAAAATTCAGGTCTAGTGTCAGGCTTAGCCAGGTGGGATCAAGGTGGGGAGTAATGGAATTTGAGGGAAGGGGCAACACCTTCAGCACATCACAGAGCAGCCTGACAGGGCTGGGAGGGAATGAGGCTCCTCATCACAGCAAATCCACAAACCACAGCACAAGAGTGTCACATTTCACTGATGACACCACGCCTCTCCTAAATTTCAGCTGTTTATCGAGCCCAGACTAACCACCATCTTCTGTGCAAACCCTCTCAAATAGCAACTTGAGCTTAAAAGCTGCTGTCAAGGTTAGATGGACAAGGCCTCAGAAGAAATACATGGAATAATAGAATTTAATGAAGAAATGCCCATACCATAACAACAAAGGAAAGAGGAATACGCTCACCATCAAGCAGTAATTATTGGGTTTTGCTCATAGGAACACAGTATTAAGACTTAAAGGATATAAGATATGAAACCTTACAGTTTGAATAAAGAATAATAGAACTGGAGTCACAGACCAGCCATGATAAAAAAAGGATCAGACATTGTTGACTGGTGGGTTTCTATGATTTTTAATGATGTCAAGATATACACTTAAAATGAAAGGATTTGCTGTCGTGTAATTCTCTGAAATCCAAATGGACCACAAAAATGAAGCAAATCCATCATGACCAGTACTTGGTTTTCCAGTTTCTCTCTCTTCATCTCATTCAAGACACAAAGGGATGAGTCCAATCTTCACAAGGCACTTGCAAACCACAGCACACGAGTGCCACAAAATTACCTCAATGATGACATCATACCTCTCCAGGGCTCTGGTTGTTTATTCAGCCCTCCCTGACACACACTGAACAATCATATCCTCCCAAACACCAACTCTCACTCTAAAGCTGCCGCCAAGGTCAGATGGACACAAACTCAAGAGCAGGACATGGAATTGCAGAATTGCATAAAGGAAAACACTCCTCAGCTCATGACTCACCAGGCTGGGTCAGGCAACAGCTGCTGCCTCAAAAATGCCCCAAGGCCATGGGACAAGGCAGTCACGCCCATCCAGGACCAGCATAAAAGCCAGCCCAGAACCTCTCTCCCTCACACACTTCTCCTCACACCTCCTCCTTCGCCAGTCCGGATAACCAGGTGAGCCTCAAGCCCCTGACCCTGCTGCCCTCCTTGTCCCTCTCTTCCACCATGCCCAGCCCCAGCCTCAGCAGCCCTCACGCCTCCCCACAGCCCCGTAACACCCTCCACACTCCCTTGTCCTCCTGCATCACTGCCCCTCACACCCCACCACCCCTGCCCTGCCTCACCCCCTCTCTCTTCCAGGCACCCTCCACACCACACCCATGGCCTGCTACAACCGCTGCAGTCCCTGCGGACCCACCCCGCTGGCCAACAGCTGCAACGAGCCCTGTGCCCTGCAATGCCAGGATTCCCGCGTCATCATCGACCCTTCCCCTGTGCTGGTCACCCTGCCAGGACCCATCATGACCTCCTTCCCCCAGAACACCGCCGTCGGATCCACCTCCTCGGCTGCTGTGGGCACTGAGCTCAATGCCCAGGGACAGCCCATCTCTGGGGGATTTGGCTTTGGCCTTGGCTACGGCCTGGGAGGCCTGGGCTGCTATGGCAGAAGGGGCTGTGGCTACATCTGCTGAGGGCCCTCATCACCACCCCTCACACCACCACCTCTGGCCTCTGCCAACAGCTCCAGCAAGCAATGCACTTCAGCTGATGGTTGCCCTGCTTGCAGCTCATACCACCTCCTTTCTCACTTCTTTCTCTTCCTTGTAATTCTTTTGCTTCAATAAAGTTTTCCTGTAATATAGCCTCACGTCTCCTCCTTCTTTGTTTTACCATGGCTCTTGCAACTTCCCCTAGCTCAAAGTCAAGGGTAAACAACCCATCAGTGTGTGTGGAAAAGGGGCCACAAGACCTCTCCTGGGATGTTTGTCAATGGTAGAACCATCCTCTGGGCTTCCAGAATGCAGTACAGGCCCTTACTTGGACACACTGATGCACTTGTGCCCGTATCCCCAGCACAACCTCCTGATGGCAACACACATTTGTCCAAATGTTCCCCACCAGGACTCCATGAACATCCCAGCATTGGAATCCAGGAGTGCACAAGGAACACGGGGAAATCCATTAGTTCAAACCAACCTGGTCCCCAGACAAAGCAACCACCCTTCCCTCAGCAGCTTCTCACAGAAATGGTTCTGTAGATTCTTCACCAACATCCTTGTTCTTCTTTGGACATCCTCAAGCACTTCAATGTCTTTCTTGCTGTGAGGGGCCTAAAACTGAACTCAGATGCAGGGTGTGGCCTCACCAGTACCCAACACAGTGGGACAGTCACTGCAGTGGTTCTGCTGGCCCCACTACAGGTAATACAAGCCAGGATGCCACTGGTTTTTGTGGCCACCTGGGAACACATTGGATCATGTTCAGCTACTGTCAACCAGCACCTCCAGATCCTTTTTGCACTGGCACCTTCCTAGTCACTCCTTCCCAAGCCTGGAGATTTAAGTCTTTACTAAATTCCAAGTAAAAATCATCCACACCCTTTTCCTCACTTACTAAGGAGGTCGCATTGACACCTCAAGTGATGAGGTTGGTCAAGCAGGACCTGATTTTGCTAAAGACAGGTTGGCTGGGCATGATCACCTGGTGGTGCTGCAGGGGCCATTAAATACTCTCAAGACGATCTGCTCCAGCAGCTTCTGCAGGACTGGACTCAGATAGACAGGCCTGGAGTTGCCCAGACCCTTCTTCTGGCTCCTCTTCTAGGGAAGAGTCCCATTTTCAAACCTACATCAACTGGGACCTCCCCAGCCAGCCATGAGTGCTGGCAAAAGGTAGCAAGTGGCATGGGAGCACTTTCACCAGCTGCCTCAGCACCCTCAGGTGGATCAATTCAAGTCTGTCACTGACCATCTTCATTGGATTAGGAGGGATTGAATTTTGCTCCCTGGGGAGGAATTTTCTCCCTCAACAGGACACTGTGCCCATCCCAGGAAGCAGAATCACAGCAAAGGGAATCATTGGTGCTAAAGGAACTTCTGGGAGGTGACCAAAGACTCGTTGTAGGATGGTTTTGCTTGGAAAGGACCTTGAAGATTCTCTTGTCCAAACCCCTGCAGTGGACAAAGGCACCTTCCACTACCCCAGGTTGCTCGAAGCCCTGGCCAGCCTGGCCTTGATCATTACCAGGGTTGGGGCAGTCACAGTTTCTCTGGGTGACCTGTGTCAGGCCCTCATCACTCACACAGAGAAGAATTTCTTCACAATATCGCATCTAACTCTACCCTCTGGCAGTGGGAAGACATTTCCCCCTGTCCCATCACTCTCTGTTTATGTAGGAGATCATGGAGTTCAACCCAACATGCTCAAGGAAGGACAGCTGAACAAGGCTTCCCATGACTTTTGTCAACTTGAGGTTTAGTAACTTGAGGCCATTTCCACTTGTCCCATCATTTGCTAAAAGGGAGGAAAGAGCAATAATAGTCTTACAAAAGAATTCCTTTCAGACAGCTGAGGAAAGGGAGATGACTTCTCCTTTGGCTGCCTTGTCTGCATCTAAAAATCTGCAGTTCCTAAAACTACTCAAAATCTTGTTCTCCAGATTCCTCAGCAGTATTTCCTAGGGTGTGTCACACCACAGAAGAACCATTGTAACACTAGGGGGGCAAAGCTGGGGCAGAACCAAGGAGAAAGACCAGTCTGAAAGACAGGTCTGGTGACCAGGTGGTGATGTGAGGAAGGATGACCATGATGGAAAGGTCAGCTCCTCACGCATGGCACAGCTGTAAAGACCAGATTATCCTGACAAGGCCCCTTTGCACAACACACACACAAACTGAACCACACTAGAGAAATAGGGTGGGGACTCTGATGACATCTCTAAGTTATTGCCATCCATCTATTCTTCATTCTTGGACTCACATCTAAAATGCAAATGCTCCCAAAATAAAAACTGTCACTTTAAAGCTGCCGCCAAGGTCAGATGAAAATGGACTGAAGCACAGGACATGACACCGCAGAGGTGGGGGAAAGAAAACACTCCCCACCTCATGACTCACCAGGTTGGGCCAGTCAAGAGCTGCTGTCTGCAAAATGCCCCAAAGCCATGGGACAAGGCTGGACCGCCCCTTCAGGACCTGTATAAAAGCCAGCCCAGAGCCTCCCTCCCTCACACACTTCTCCTCAAGCCTTCTCCTCCAGTGCCGACAACCAGGTGAGCCTCAAAGCCCTGACCCTTCCTTTTTCCCCAATGGCTCTGCTCTTCCAGCATGCTCAGACCCAGCCTCAGCAGCCCTCATGCCTCCCTACAGACCCACAACATCCTCCACACTCTCTTGCCTCCCTTGCCCTGCAGACAAACCACACCTCGCACTCCCACACCCCTACCCTACTTCATCCCCTCTCTCTTCCAGGCACCATCCACACCACACCCATGGCCTGCTACAACCACTGCAGTCCCTGCGGACCCACCCCGCTGGCCAACAGCTGCAACGAGCCCTGTGCCCTGCAATGCCAGGATTCCCGCGTCATCATCAACCCTTCCCCTGTGCTGGTCACCCTGCCAGGACCCATCATGACCTCCTTCCCCCAGAACACCGCCGTCGGATCCACCTCCTCCGCTGCTCTGGGCACTGAGCTCAATGCCCAGGGACAGCCCATCTCTGGCGGATTTGGCTTTGGCCTTGGCTACGGCCTGGGAGGCCTGGGCTGCTATGGCAGAAGGGGCTGTGGCTACATCTGCTGAGGGCCCTCAGCACCACCCCTCACACCACCAGCTCTGGCCTCTGCCAACAGCTCCTGCAAGCAAAGCACCTCGGCTGGTGTTTGCCCTACCTGCTCTGCCAACCAGCTCCCTTCAATCTCTTTCTCCTTTATCTTTGGTTTAATTCCCTCAATAAAGTTCCGTTGCATCAAATCCTGAGATGCTTCCTTTTGTGTTTGAATCCCAGTGGTGTCCCCTCCTTACTCAGCACAGTGCCAGGAGGGAATAGGTCATTGGGGTAGTTGGAAAAGGGGCAAAACATCTTTCTTAGCAAAGATGTCACCACCTGTACCAAGCAAGACTGGCAAGGGATCTAAGGGAGGATGGGGGATGAATTTCCAGAACATAGGACGCAAACCAATCACCTGATTACACAAAAGGCTTTGACACATCAATGCTCTCCTGTGCATTACTCTGGCAAAGACACTCCTTGCCAGAACATTCTTGACAAATGCTCTTCCCAGCTAGACTCTCAAACACTGACTGCGCAACAACACCCGCTTGGGCAGGAACCCTGGGAATCCTCCTGCCCAAGCAAGAGCAGCATTTCCAGAACCACGGACAGGTCAGGTTTGGATTGCTGATGACAGAGAATCCACCACTTCTTCCCCTCTCTGATTAGCTTCACAATGGCAAGTTCTTTCTTTGCCAAGGAAATTCAGTCTGTTTTCATTTCTGCCCTTGCCCTCTTCTCTTTCACAGCAGCACTCCTGACATCAGCCAGGCTCCTTCAATTCGTTCCATTCCATCAGGGATTTGAACACAATGATGACACTCCCCTGTCCATCCTTGTCTCCTGCAAGCCCCAGGTATTTCAATCCTCTGTCAAAGAGTCCTCATATTATCTTGGTGGCCTTGGTTTTGTTCCAGTAAGTCCATCAGGTTCTTCTGCTGGGGATGCCCAGAAGTGCCCACAACTAAGTGTTGAGGATGTTGAACAGTGTTGGCTCTGTGGATACAACTCTGGAACTATTTCCATTGAGACTTGACTTCACCTGGACTTTGGAACTTACCCAGAATGGTATATAAATGATAAAAATCTAGTATCCACTTCACTGATCATTTAAACAACCTGTCCATTCTAGGATAGTCTGGGATGATGCTATAGGAGACACAGTAAATATTCCAGGTGAAAAATGGAGGTTAACACCAGCCAGGTGCCTCTCATAATCCCCAGTTAGCTGGTCTTCTCTGTAGCTAACACTGAGGTCACTCATTTTTTATTTTGCCTCCTAAAATTAATACTAACTTCTCCTCATTACCTTCTTGTCTGACCTGGTCTAGGCAGTGCTTTACAGAATTACAAAATCATCCCATCCTTGTCTGCAGGAACAGTCCCTGGAAAGGCATTAGCAAAGTCAGAGGGAGTGAATGCACTGCAAGGGGCAGGTGCTAATGCCCAGCACAGCTGCAAAGCCCAGAGCAGCCAGGCAGGGTGAAGAAGGCTCCCCTGCACAACCCACCCACAAACTGAACCACACAGGTGCCACAAAATGACCTCACTGATCATTCCCATATTATTCCTAGGTATTCTTGGATATTCTGGTTTACCTAACACACACATTCCCAGCAAATCTTACCAAATACCAACTCTCTCTTAAAAGCTGCTGCCAAGGTCAGATGGACAAAGAATCAAGGGCCGGGCATGGAGTTGTACAGTTGCTGGAAGGAAAATATTCCCCACCTCCCCATCACTTCCACAGCTGCAAGAGGCAAAACTGATGCTATGATTTCCATTCAGATGCCTCTAGAGACTAACAAGGTTACTCCCTTTTCCTGAAAATTCAACAACTCCGGGTCCTTCAACTGCTCCTCACATGTCTTGTTCATCTTATCTTTCAGCAGCTATGATTAACCAACGCAAGGCTTTGGGGAGCGTGGGAGGCTTCCCTAAACACTTAAAGGGGAGAGCCTGCTCATTTCCAGCGGATTAATCATGGCATATGGACAGGTTTAGAAAGTTGGAAATATGGTAGGGAGGGAGAGAATGTAATGGAAGGAGAGACCACTCACTCCCAAAAGAGCTGCAAAGCCCAGACAAGACTGACGTGGCTGCGGGGGAATGATGCACCTCTTCACAAGACACCAACAAAGCAGAGTATACACAGTGACCTCACTGATGACACCACAGTGTCCAAAGCTTTGGTCATGACTTCAGTCTTTCCTGAAAAACATTGTCAGCAGCCAAGTTTAGTCTTTAAAACTCAGACATTAAAGTGGTCACCAAGGACAGATGGGCATAGACTCAAGACTAGGACATGACATTGCAGGTTTGGGAAGCAAAACATTCCTCAACTCAAGACTCACCAGGAGTGGCTAGCTAAAAATTGCATACTCCAAAATGCATCAGGGTCAAGGGTAGGGCTTTCCCCACCCATCCAGTAGCAGAATAAAAGTCGGCCCAGAGCCTCTCTCCCTCACACACTTCTCCTCAAGCCTTCTCCTCCTGTTCCTGCCGACAACAAGGTGAGCCTCAAACCCCCTGACCCTCCTGCTCCTGCACCCCTAACCCCTCTCTTACAGCCTGCTCAGTTCCAGCCTCAGCAGCCCTCATGCCTCCCCACAGCCCAACAACAGCCTCCACACTCCATCGCTCTTCTGGCATTCTGCCCCTTGCATCCCCACACCCCTGCCCTGCCTCACCCCTCTCTCTTCCAGGCACCCTCCACACCACACCCATGGCCTGCTACAACCGCTGCAGTCCCTGCGGACCCACCCCGCTGGCCAACAGCTGCAACGAGCCCTGTGCCCTGCAATGCCAGGATTCCCGCGTCATCATCAACCCTTCCCCTGTGCTGGTCACCCTGCCAGGACCCATCATGACCTCCTTCCCCCAGAACACCGCCGTCGGATCCACCTCCTCCGCTGCTCTGGGCACTGAGCTCAATGCCCAGGGACAGCCCATCTCTGGCGGATTTGGCTTTGGCCTTGGCTACGGCCTGGGAGGCCTGGGCTGCTATGGCAGAAAGGGCGGCTACATCTGCTAAGGGCCCTCAGCACCACCCCTCACACCACCAGCTCTGGCCTCTGCCAACAGCTCCTGCAACCAAAGCACCTCGGATGATGGCAGTCAGTCTTGCACATCAGACCAGTTCTTCTCATTTTCTTCATCTTCTCTCATTATTCAATTGCTTCAATAAAGTTTTCCTGCATCAAAGCCTCACATGTCTCGTCTTCCTTTTTGCATTTTGCCTCAAATGCTTACCCAGCACGGCACCAGAAATGAACAGACCATTGGAGTAGATGGAAAATGGCACAACACATTTGTATGGAAGTATAGCCCTACCAGGAGCAACAAGACATGTATGGGAAAAGTGGTTGAGGGGGGACTTTCCAAACCAAGACCCAAAGCCATCACTTTCTACGGCAAAGGTTTTGACACATCAATGTTCTCCAGTTCATCAATGGTTCTTATTAAGTCTCTCCATGCCAGCACACACTTGAAAAAGTCTCTTCCCGGCAGCAATCTCAAGCCTTTCCACATCAACTTAGGCATAAACTCTGCAGTGCAAGTGCCTCAACCCCCCTGCTCAAGCAGAGTCAGCAAGAGCTGGATTCCCAGCACCATGGACAGTGCAGATTTGGATCAGTGGCAGCACAGCCACTCCTCTACCTCTTCCGCTCTTTGATCAAAGGCACAGTGAAAAATATTTTCCTTCTACGTCAATGGAATTCCAACTCTTTTCCCTTTTGCCCTTGTGCCTCTTTCCTGGACACGCAAACTGCTGAGAACAGCCAGGCTCCCTCACTTCTTTCCCTGCCAGCAAGAATTTGCACACACTCATAACACCCCCATCCATCCCTGTCTCCTGGGAGTCCCATCTTTCTCAACCTCTCCTCCATGAAAGATCCTCCAGCCCCTTTACAATCTTTCTGGCCCTGAACTGGACTTTCTTCACTGATCCTATGGACTTCTTTCAACAATTTTCTGAAATCTATCTTAAACACTGGTGACATCTTTTGGAGTGAGGCTTGATAGAGACCTGGTGGTCACTTTGTTGTCCTCCAGGACCACAGGATCCTGCTCTGCAGAGCTCCTGCCCAGCCTCTCAGCCCAAACCATCACCTGGGGCCCATTGCCATTCCTGTCCTGAGGCAGAACTTCACATTTTCTTCTCCTGAACCTCAGGACATGCCTTTAACCCCCAGTGTCTAGTTCCCTCTGACCTGGGGCACCACCAAGTGGTGCCTCAGCCACTCCATTGGCTGCCACCTTGCTGAGGGGACAACAGTCCCATTGCCAACGTCCTTTTTGAGGTGGTTGAAGAGGGTTGGACTCATGGATACAACTCTTGAGTTACTTCCCTTGAGACTTTACTCCATCTGGACTTTGGGCCACTGATTAACAATCTCTGAGCCCACCCCTCCAACTGAACATCCCCACTTCCTTCACCTGCCCCTCATGTCTCTTGTTCTCCTTATCCTTCACCAGTTTTCCTTTCCATGTGTAAGATCCCATCTCTGTGACCCCACAGTGAGACCTTCCTGGGCCCAGGGAAGATGAGCACTATGGATGAGCCAACACAAAACCCCAGTCAGCATGAGTGTCCTCCATAAATCACAGAAATAATTTTCTGATCGCCCACATGAGAAGCCAGGCATATAGACAGGCTTGAAGAGATGGAGGCAAGGAGAGGAAGCAGCGAATATAATGGAAGAGTCCAGGTGATCACAGCTAAAGAGAAGCAAAGCCCAGACCAGCCTGACCAACCTGGGATAGTTTTGGACCCCTCTTCAAAACACACCCACAAACCCAAAACCATGAGTTCCACAGGCTGACCTCATGCATGACACCCCAGCTCCCCAAAGTGTTACTCATCTCTTCAGTCCCCGCTGACAAGTGCCATGAACACCAGCCTCTGGTTCCAAATGCTCACACTTTAAAGGAGGAATGACCACAATGGAAGGGCAGCTCCTCATGCACAGCACGGCTGCAAAGCCCACACCAGCCTGACACGGCTGGAGGGAATGGGGCCCCTCTTCACAGCACACCCAGAAACTAAACCACACAACTGCCACAAAATGACTTCACTGATGACACTCATATTTTTTAGGGTTTTGTTGTATATTTTGGTTTCTCTGACACACAACTTCCACGCCAATGCTCCCAAATAGCAAAACTCAATTTAAAGCTGCCACCAAGGTCAGATGAACATGGTCACAAGAGGAGGACATGACAAGGAAGAGTTGTGGGAAGGAAAGCACAACCCACATCATGACTCACCATGCTGGGCCAGGCAAGAGCTGCAGCCCACAAAGTGCCCCAGGGTCTGGGGCCAACGCTGTCCCGCCCCTCCAGGACCAGCATAAAAGCAAGCCTAGTGCCTCACTCCGTCACACACTTCTCCTGACACCATCTGCTCTGGTGCTGACAGCCAGGTAAGCCTCAAAACCCTGACCCTCTTGCTCCTGCACCCCTGGTACCTCTCTTCCAGCATGCTCAGACCCAGCCTCAGCAGCCCTCACGCCTCCCCACAGCCCAACAACAGCCTCCACCCTCTATCGCTCTTCTGGCATTCTGCCCCTTGCATCCCCACACTCCTGCCCTGCCTCACCTCTCTCTCTTCCAGGCACCCTCCACACCACACCCATGGCCTGCTACAACCGCTGCAGTCCCTGCGGACCCACCCCGCTGGCCAACAGCTGCAACGAGCCCTGTGCCCTGCAATGCCAGGATTCCCGCGTCATCATCAACCCTTCCCCTGTGCTGGTCACCCTGCCAGGACCCATCATGACCTCCTTCCCCCAGAACACCGCCGTCGGATCCACCTCCTCCGCTGCTCTGGGCACTGAGCTCAATGCCCAGGGACAGCCCATCTCTGGCGGATTTGGCTTTGGCCTTGGCTACGGCCTGGGAGGCCTGGGCTGCTATGGCAGAAGGGGCTGTGGCTACATCTGCTAAGGGGCACTCAGCACCACCTCTCACAGCAGAAATTTGATGCTTGGACAAAAAGTCCTGCAAGCAAAGCACCTTGGCTGATGGTTGCCCTACTTGCACCTCACAGGATCCCTTCCACTTGTTTCTTTTTTCTCTTCAATCATTTGCCTCAATAAAGTTCTCTTGCAATCAAAGCCTGAGATGACTCGATGACTTTGCTTCTTTTTGAATTCCAATGCTCTCACATCCTCACCCAGAAGATTTCTAGGAATGAACAGGCCATTGGGGTGGATGGAAAAGGGGAACAAAACATTCTTAGCAAATAGCTCACCACCAAGAACCAACAAGAATGTTATGGGAAGCAGGGACTGGGGGGGACACTTCCTAAAACATGACACAACCCCGCTCCCTGATACACTAAAGCATTTGACCAAATCCTCTCCTGGCCATAAAACTGGAAGGGTCACTCCATGCCAGCACACACTTGACAAAATCTCTACCCAACAAGACTCTTGAA
This sequence comes from Setophaga petechia, assembly GCA_024362935.1. Taxonomy (NCBI): domain Eukaryota; kingdom Metazoa; phylum Chordata; class Aves; order Passeriformes; family Parulidae; genus Setophaga; species Setophaga petechia. The sequence continues at coordinate 279,067 of JANCRA010000098.1, forward strand.
TCCTCACCACAAAAGAAAAGAAATAACATCATTCACTTGGGCACAAACTCCAGAGTGCAAGTGCTTCCACTCCACTGATCAGAGTCAGCCAGAGCTGGATTTCCAGCACAATAGACAGATCAGTTTTGGATCTCCCAGGACAGACTCCTTTACCTCTTCCACTTTCTGAGTGCTCTCACAACAAAACGTTCTTGCCTTCTTTAGCAATAGAATTGCATCCATTTTCATTTGTGCCCTCACCCATTCTCCTTCACTGCTGAGAACAGCCAGGTTCCCTGGACTTCATGCCCTGCCATCAGGGATTTACACACACTCATGACACCCCCATCCATCCTTGTCTCCTGGGAATCCCAGCTCTCTCAGCGCTCCTCTAGGAAAGTTTCTCCAGCCCTTTCAGGATCTTGCTGGTCCTCCACTGCTCTTCTTTCACAGTCCCACTGCCCCCATCATTGCTGAGGATCTTGAGCAGGGTCAGCCTCATGGATACAACTCTTAACATCCTTCCCTTGAGAATTGACTTCATCTGGACTTCATGTCACTGATCCCCAGCCTCAGGGCCAGCCTCTCAGCCACTCTCAGGCCACTCAATGCACTTTTAGGCAATCTGGGCTTGTTTGGATGATCTGTGAGTGTAGAATGGGAAGGAGCATCAAAGGTTTCACAAAAGGGTTGTGTCCAACAGCAGCCACAGCTCTCTCCTCATGCCCAGGCTGAGCCACTGGCACAGGGCAGACACAGAGCTCAGCCAAGCACCATTTCCTCAAGGGAAATCCTACAAGAGAACTGGCCTCACCCATCGGCACTTGCCAAAACTCAAGTCCCCAAAAGCCTGGCTCACCCCTCACCTACTTCTGCTCCCATCTACCCTCTCCTCCCTTGCACAGCTGCCCACAATGCCCATGGAATCCCTTCAGTTGGAAAAAGTGCTTGGCATTCACTCCAAATGTAAACCAAAACAGAGAATGCCACTAGTCTCAGAAAGGTTTCATTCTAATAAGACCTAAATGTAAAACAGCATCAAGTCCAACCATTATGACATAACTTCTAAAGCCATCATGGAACATCCACCAAAGTCCAAATCTCCATGGCTTCTGAATTCCTCCAGAAATGGTGAATACACCACTGTCCTGGACAGTCATGGACAGGGCTTGAAAACTGCTCTTGTGAAGGACTCTTCTTTAATGCCAAACTCAACTTGCCCAGAGGCAACTTGACTCCATTCTTTCTTCTGTGGCTGGATAAAAGGGACACAAGACTAATGTTAAATTATTTTCTCTTAGGTATGTCCAGAAGGCAAAAAGGTAAACCTAACATTCCTCTGAAAATTGATCATCCCCAGTTCCTTCACCTGCTCCTCCCTTTTCTTCTTCTCATTATCTGTCATCACTTTCCCTTCACTTGTGTAAGAGTTCAGCTCTGTGATCCCACAGTGGGACCTTCCTGGGCCCAGGTAAGATGAGTGCTATGGATGAAACAACACAAGGTTTTGGCGACCATGGGAGGCCAACCTAAATGACAGGGATTGGTTTCCTGTGCACAAGTGGAAGGGAAAGGCATGGAGACAGGCCTGCAGACATGGAGCCAAGGGTGGGGAGGGAGAGAACATAATGAAACATCCGGTTTTATCACCCCAGGCACACATGCAAATCCCAGACCATCCTAACAGATGTGGGAGGGAATGAGGCCAGTCTTCACAACAGAGTCACAAACCATAGCACACCAGTGTTGAGAAGTGACTTCATGGATGACACCTGACTGTCCAAAGCTTTGGTCATGTTGTCAGTCCTCTCTGAAAAACAACATCATCACCAAACTTTTGCCTTTATTACTCACATTTAAGTGCTCCAGACAAGATGAGATGGACACGAACTCAAGAACTGGACATAGAATAGCAGAAATGTGGGAAGGAAAACACTCCCCATCTCATCACTCACCAGGCTGAGTCAGCAAAGAGGTGCTGCCTACAGAATGCCCCAAGGCCATGGGACAACGCTGTCCCGCCCTTCCAAAACCAGCATAAAAACCGGCCCAGAGCCTCTCTCCCTCACACACTTCTCCTCAAGCCTTCTACTCCTGCGGACAACCAGGTGAGCATCATGCCCCTGACCCTCTGGCTTCAGCACGCCAGACCTCCCTCTCTTCCAGCCTGCACAGCTCCAGCCTCAGCAGTCCTCATGCCTCCCCACAGCCCCACAACAGCCTCCACACTCCATCTTCTGATATTCTGCCCATTGACCCTTGCACCCTGTCCAACCTCATTCCTTCTCTTCCAGGCACCCTCCACACCACACCCATGGCCTGCAACAGCATCTGCAGTCCCTGCGGACCCACCCCGCTGGCCAACAGCTGCAACGAGCCCTGTGCCCTGCAATGCCAGGATTCCCGCGTCATCATCAACCCTTCCCCTGTGCTGGTCACCCTGCCAGGACCCATCATGACCTCCTTCCCCCAGAACACCGCCGTCGGATCCACCTCCTCCGCTGCTCTGGGCACTGAGCTCAATGCCCAGGGACAGCCCATCTCTGGCGGATTTGGCTTTGGCCTTGGCTACGGCCTGGGAGGCCTGGGCTGCTATGGCAGAAGGGGCGGCTACATCTGCTGAGGGCCCTCAGCACCACCCCTCACACCACCAGCTCTGGCCTCTGCCAACAGCTCCTGCAAACAAAGCACCTTCTCTGATGGTCTCTCTACTTGCACCTCACACCTGATACCTTCACCTTCTTTTTCTAAGCAATCTTTCAATAAATTTTTTTTGCATCAAAACCTGAGTTGCGTCTTGTTCTTTTTGAATTCCAATTGTCTCGCATCCTCACCCTGTGCAATGGCAGCACTCAACCATTATCTTGGATAGAAAGGTAGTAAAGAATATTTCCTAGCAATTATGTCCCCACCACAAACAACTTACACAGACATGGCTGGGGACAGTGGGGCACCTTCCTGAACTTGACAGAAGGTCACCACCTCATCTACCAAAGGTTTTGCGACAACAATTTTCTCCTGGGCATTGCTCTGCTAAAGTCACTCTGTGCTGGCATACACTTGAGAAATTCTCTTCCCAGTGGCCGTCTTGAGTCCTCCCGCTGAACAGAGGAATAACATCATGCACCTTGGCAGGAAATCTGGAGAGCAACTGCTTCCACCTCCGTTGCCTAATCAGGCCCTGCAGGAGCAGGATTTCCAGGATTATGGCCAGTTCAGTTTTGGACCTCCAAGAAGACAGAACCCATTGCCTCTTACACTCTGGGACCATCCACAAGCACTGAAAAATTCTTGCTTCCTTTGCCTATGGTATTCACTTTATTTTCAAATGTGCATGTTTCTTCTATTCCTTCATGTGTGCAGTGCTGAAAACAGCTGGGCCCCTACACACTCGTGACACCTCCCTGACCAGCCTTGTCTCCTGAGAGTCTCAGCTCTCTCAGACTGTCCTCGAGCAAAGATCCACCAGCCCCTTAAGTATGTGGTGGCCCTCAACAGGTCTTTGTCCACTACCCCGTTGAGATTCTTCTCCTCTGGAGGCCAGAAGTGTCCACACCACCCCACACGCGACCTTACCAGTGCCCTAAAAAATGAAGGGCCACCTCTTAAAATTTCATGGCAACAATTTTCTGAAATCTGTCTTGGACACAGGTGATGCCCCACTAAAGTAATGTCCCACTGCAACCTTCTGGCCTGTGTTCTCGAACAGCACCAGAGGGTCTTGCTCACAAAAGCCAACCTCTCAGACTCTGCCCACAGCATGACCCAGGGTCAAGTGCTATTCCTGTCCAGATGCAGAACTTCATATTTTCTGCTTTTGAAATGCAGGACATTCCATTAACCCTTAGTCTCAAGGTCCTTCTGACTGGTGGAACAGCCAAGTGGGGCCTCAAAGATTCCATCACCTGCCAGCTCACTGAGGAGACAACTCAACTCAACAAATGCCCACATGGAATGGAAGACTCTGGGTGTTTACACCCGGCACAGATGCAAAGCCCAGACCAGCCTGACTGACCTGGGATAGTTTGGGACTCCTCTTCACAACACAAACAAAAACCCAAAACCATGAGTTCTACAGGCTGACCGTACTGTTGACACTCCAGCTCACAAAATCTTGACCATGTCTTCAGTCCCCTTTGACACACACCATCAACACCAGACTTTGGTCTCAAATACCCACACTTTAAGAAGGAATGACCATGACGGAAGGGGCAGTTCCTCATGCACAGCTCAGTTACAAAGCCCGAACCAGCGTGACATGACTGCAGTGGAATGGGGCCCCTCTTCACAACACACCCACAAAAAAACCTATACTAGTACCAGAGAATGACCTCACTGTTGACATCCATCTAATTCCAAGGCATTTGTTGTATATTTTGGTTATTCTGACACACATCTCCCAAGCAAATCCTCCCAAATACCAACTCTCACTTAAAAGCTGACACCAAGTTCAGATGGAAATGGCCTAAAGAGCAGGACATGACACTGAAGGATTGTGGAAGAAAAATATTCCCCCACCACAACACACAAATCTATGACACACAAAACCCATGTTAAAACTTCCGTTCAAGTACTACCAGAGTGGAATAATGTCCACCAATTTTTTTTTTTTTTAATATAAATGTCCACAGTTCCTTCAAGGGCTCCTCAAGTCCTTTTCTTATCCTTCACCAATTTTCCTTTTGGTCTTTCTCTCAGAGCCCAGCAATGGGACCCCACAGTGTGACCTTGCTGGGCCAAATTGAGTTGAGCACTACAGATAAACCAACACAAGACATTGGAGAGCAGAGGAGTCGTCACAGGGATTGTTCTCCTGCATCCATCAGGAAAGACCAGGCATATAGACAGATTTAGAATGTTGGCAACAAGACAGGGTGGGAGAGAATTACATGGAAGGGGAAACTTGTAATCCTCCAGAAGAGTTGCAAAGCCCAGATGAGCCTGAAATGGCTGTAAAGGAATGAGGACCCTCTTGACAAGACATCCAGAAATCACAGCACACATTGGACATTGGGTGACTTCACTGCTGACACCCCACTGTCTAAAGCTCTGGTCACATCCACAGCCCCCCACAAAAACATCATCCTCAACATCCCTTGGTCTCTAATACCTGCATTTAAAAGCTGCTGACAAGGTCAGATGGACACGGACGCAAAAGTAGAACATGACACTGCAGAGGTGGGGGATGAAAAACACTCCCCACCTCAGGAGTCACCACTCTGAGTAAACCCGGAAATGTGGTCTGCAAAATGCCCCAAGGCCATGGGACAAGGCTGTCCTGCCCCTCCTGAACCAGCATAAAAGCCGGCCCAGAGCCTCTCTCTCTCTCACACACTTCTCCTCAAGGCTCCTCATCCTGCTCCTGCAAACAACCAGGTGAGCCTCAATCCCCTGACCCTCCTGCTCGTGCACCCCTTGCCCCTCTCTTCCAGCATGCTCAGCCCCAGCCTCAGCAGCCCTCACGCCTCTCCACAGCCCCACAACAGCCTCCACACTCCCTCAACCTGCTGCATCACTGCCCTGCCACACCCACGCACCAGTCTAACCTCATCCCATCTCTTCCAGGCACCCTCCACACCCATGGCCTGCAACAACATCTGCAGTCCCTGCGGACCCACCCCGCTGGCCAACAGCTGCAACGAGCCCTGTGCCCTGCAATGCCAGGATTCCCGCGTCATCATCAACCCTTCCCCTGTGCTGGTCACCCTGCCAGGACCCATCATGACCTCCTTCCCCCAGAACACCGCCGTCGGATCCACCTCCTCCGCTGCTCTGGGCACTGAGCTCAATGCCCAGGGACAGCCCATCTCTGGCGGATTTGGCTTTGGCCTTGGCTACGGCCTGGGCTGCTACGGCAGAAGGGGCGGCTACATCTGCTGAGTGCCCTCAGCACCATCCCTGACACCACCAGCTCTGGCCTCTGCCAACAGCTCCTGCAAGCAAAGCACCTTCTCTGATGGTCTCTCTACTTGCAACTCACACCTGATTCCTCCAGCTTCTTCTTTCCCATCATTCTTTCAATAAATTTTTCTTGCATCATAAAGAGAGTTCCTTTCTGTTATTTTTGAATTCCAAGAATCTCACATCCTCATCCTGTGCAATGCCAGCACTCAACCATTATGTGGCATGGAAAGGGAGCAAAGAACATGTCTTAGCAAATATGTTGCCACCAAAAACAACCAACACTGACATGGGAAACGGAGGAGAGGGGAGACTTTCCAGAGCATGACACAAGGCCATCACCTCATCTACCAAAGGCTTGGATACGACAATTCTCTCCTGGGCACTGCTCTGACAAAATCACTCTATGCCAGAATACACTTCAAAATTTCTCTTTCCAGCAACACTCTTGAGACCTCCCCATGAACAGAGAAATAACATCATGCACTTGGGCAGGAACTCCACAGTTCAAATGCTTCCATCCCCCTTCCTCAATGAGACTCTATCAGGAGCAGGATTTCCAGGATTATGGCCAGTCCAGTTTTGGACCTCCAAGGAGTGGGACTCCATTGTTTCTTACACTCCATGACCATCCATACAAACTGAAAAATTCTTAGTTCCTTTGCCCATGGCATGCACTTTGTTTTCACTTCTGCACGTGCCTTCTATTCCTTCATGTCTGCAGTGCTGAAAAGGAGCTGGGCTTGCACACACTGGTGTCACCTCCCTGACCAGCCTTGTCTCCGCAGAGTCCCAGCTCTCTCAGTCTGTCTTCTAGCAAGGATCCACCAGGCCTTTAGGGATCTTCTGGCCCCTCAACAGGTCTTTGTCCTCTATCACCTTGTGCTTCTTCAGCTGTGGAGGCAAGAACTATCCACACCACTGCTGCAGACATCTTTTCATTAAAATTCCTTCCTTAGGATTTTTTTCCTCCTGAGAAGCTGTGAGGCCTCAGGGACAAAATGTAAATAATGGTTATCTGCTGCTGTGGAATGCAACAGGTGGGTCTGTGATTGGTCTCATGTGGATGTTTGGAATTAATGGCCAATCACAGCACAGCTGGCTCAGACTCTCTGTCCGAGCCACAGACCTTTGTTATTCATTCTTTTCTATTCTTAGCTTAACTAGCCTTCTGAGATGAAACCTTTTCTTCTATTCTTTTAGTATCGTTTTAATGTAAGATATATCATAAAATAATAAATCAAGCCTTCTGAAATATGGAGTAAAATCCTCGTCTCTTCACTCATCCTAAGACCCCTGTGACCACCGTCACACACCACCACACACCAGATCTCACCAGTGCTCTAAAGAGAGGAAGGGCCACCTCTCCCAATTTCATGGCAACAATTTTCAGAAATGTGTCTTGGACAAAGGTGACACTCCACTAAATAATGCCCTACTACAACTTTCTGGTCTGTGTTCTTGATCAGCACCACAGGGTCCTGCTCACAAAAGCCACTTTTCAGACTCTCAGCCCACAGCATGAGCCAGGGTCAAGTGCAATTCCTGTCCAGATGCAGAACTTCATATTTTTCGTTTTTGAAATGCAGGACATTCCTTTAAACCTTAGTCTCAAAGTCCTTCTGATTTGTGGAATAACCAAGTGGGACCTCAGACACTTCATCATCTGCCACCTCACTAAGTAGGCAACTCAACTCTCCAACTGCCAACACGGAATGGAAGAGTCCAGGTGCCCACACGTGGCACAGATGCAAAGCCCAGACCAGCCTGACGGACCTGGGATAGTTTGGGGTCCCTCTTCAAACACACACATAAACACAAAACCATGAGTTCCATGGGGTGACCTCACGGCTGACACCCCAACTCTGCAAATCTTGGTCACGTCTTCAGTCCTCTTTGACATACACCATCAACACCAGACTTTGGTCTCAAATACTCACACTATAAAGGAGGAATGACCACAATGGAAGGGGAAGCTCCTCATGCACATCATGCAAAGCCCACACCAGCCTGACAGGGCTGCAGTGGAATGGGGACCCTCCGCACAACACACCCACAAACTAAATCACACAAATGCCATAAAACAACCTCACTGATGACACCCATATTGTTCTTAGCATTTTGTTGCATATTCTGCTTTCTCTGACACACATCATCCATGCCAATGCTCCCAAATACCAGGTCGCAAATTAAAGCAGACACCAAGGAGAGATGAACATGGGCTCAAGGGCCATGACAGGACACAGTTGTGGGGAGGAATACTATCTTCACCTCATGACTTGCAAAAATTGATATGACAACCCTAGATATGATAGCTCTAGAGAGTAACAAGGTCGACTCCCTTTTTCTGAAAGCTAAATGTCTGCAGTTCCTTCAACTTCTCCTCATGCCTTCTTATCCAGCACCAGTTTGCTGTTTCCAGGTTTCATTCAGATCATAGCAATGGGACCCCACAGTGTGACCTTGTTAGGCCCAGTTAGACGAGAGTTATGGGTGAACAAACACAAGACATTGGACAGCAGGGGAGGTGGCACAGGGATTGTTCTTCCATAACCAGCAGGAAAGGCCTGGCATACAGACAGATTCAGTATGTTGGAAATGGGACAGGTAGGGAGAGAATCGGATGGAAGGGGACACCCGTCATACCCAGAAGAGCTGCGAAGCCCAGATGAGCCTGACGTGGATGTGGGGGAATGAGGACCCTCTCCACAAGACACTCACAAACTACAGCACAACAGGGCCAGGGGGTGACTTCACTGTGGACACCCCACTGTCCAAGGTTCTGGTCACGTCCACATCCGTCCACAAGAAACATCACCATCAACAGACTTTGTTCTCTAATACCTGTATTAAAAGCTGCCGCCAATGTCAGATGAACAGGGACACAAAAGTAGAACATGACACAGCAGAGTTGTGGGATGAAAAACACTCCCCACCTCAGGAGTCACCGCTCTGAGCCAACCAGGAACTATGGCCTGCAAAATGCCCCAAGGCCATGGGACAAGGCTGTCCCGCCCCTCCAGAGCCAGCATAAAAGCCGGCCCAGAGCCTCTCTCCCTCACACACTTCTCCTCAAGCCTTCTCCTCCTGCTCCTGCCAACAACCAGGTGAGCCACAAGCCCACACCCCCCTGCACCCCTTGACCCCTCTCTTCCAGCATGCACAGACCCAGCCTCAGCAGCCCTCACGCCTCCCCACAGCCCCACAACAGCCTCCACACTCCCTCATCCTCCTGCATCACTGCCTCTCACACCCTCATACTCCTGCCCTGCCTCACCCCTCTCTCTCTTCCAGGCACCCTCCACACCACACCCATGGCCTGCTACAACCGCTGCAGTCCCTGTGGACCCACCCCACTGGCCAACAGCTGCAACGAGCCCTGTGCCCTGCAATGCCAGGATTCCCGCGTCATCATCAACCCTTCCCCTGTGCTGGTCACCCTGCCAGGACCCATCATGACCTCCTTCCCCCAGAACACCGCCGTCGGATCCACCTCCTCCGCTGCTCTGGGCACTGAGCTCAATGCCCAGGGACAGCCCATCTCTGGCGGATTTGGCTTTGGCCTTGGCTACGGCCTGGGAGGCCTGGGCTGCTACGGCAGAAGGGGCTATGGCTACATCTGCTAAGGGCCCTCAGCAACACCCCTCACACCACCACCTCTGGCTTCTGCCAACAGCTCCTGCAAACAAAGCACCTTGGCTGATGGTCTCTCTACTTGCACCTCACACCTGATTCCTTCAACTTCTTCTTTCTCAGCATCCATTCACTTCAATAAACTTTTCTTGCATCATAAAAAGAGTTGCTTTCTGTTATTTTTGAATTCCAAGAATCTCACATCCTCATCCTGTGTAATGCCAGCACTCAACCATTATGTTGGATGGAAAGGGAGCAAAGAATATTTCTTAGCAAATATGTCCCCACCAGGAAAAAACAATGCTGACTTGGGAATCAGGTGAGAGGGGAGACCATCCAGAACATGACACAAGGCCATCACCTCATCTTCCAAAGACTTTGACACAACAATTACCACCTGGGCACAGCTCTGACAAAGTCACTCTATGCCAACACACACTTGAAAAATTCTCTTCCCAGCAACACAAATGAGTCCTCCCCATGAATAGAGGAAAAACATCATGCACTTGGGCAGGAACTCCACAGTTCAAATGCTTACATCCCCTCTGCTCAAGAGGAAAGCAGAGTTTTCCTGGTTTCCCTGACACACATCTCCCAAGCAAGTCCTCCCAAATAGCAACTCTCACTCAGGAAAGGCAGGATTTCCAGGATTATGGCCAGTCCAGTTTTGGACCTCCAAGAAGAGGGAACCCATTGTCTCTTACACTCCATGACCATCCATACAAACTGAAAAATTCTTGCTTCCTTTGCCTCTGAAATTCCATTTATTTTCACTCATGCACGTGCCCCCTTTCCCATTATGTGTGCAGTGCTGACAACAGCTGGGCTGCCCCACACTGGTAACACCCCCCTGCCCAGCCTTGTCTCCTGAGAGACCCAGCTTTCTCAGCCTCTCCTATAACAAAGATTCTCCAGCCCCTGCACTATCTGGTGGCCCTCAACCTCTCTTCATTCACTACCCCCTTGTGCTTCTTCTCCTGTGGAGGCCAGAACTGCACACACCACTCCTCACAGGATTTCCCCAGTGCTCTGAAGAGAGGATGGGCCACCTCTCATGACTTCATGGCAACAATTTTCAGAAATCAGGCTTGGACAAAGGTCACGCCCCACTGAAGTAATTCCCCACTGCAACCTGCTGGTCTCTCTGTTCTCCACCAGCACTACAAGGTCCTGCTCACAAAAGCCACTTTTCAGACTCTCAGCCCACAGCAGGACCCAGAGCCCAATGCAATTCCTGTCCAGATCCACAACTCGACATTTTCCTTGCTTGATCTTTGGGAGGTGGCTTTAAACCCTTAGTCTTGAGGTCCTTCTGAATGGTGGAACAGCCAAGTGGGGCCTAAGACACATCAAGATCTGCCAGCGTGCTGAACAGGCAACTCTACCACAACCCACAAGGAATGGAAGAGTCCAGGTGCCCACACCTGGCACAGATGCAAAGCCCAGACCAGCCTGACAGGGCTCTAAAGGAATGGGGTCCCTCTCTCAAATTTAACCACACACCAAAGTACACCTGTCCCATGGATTGACTTCAGTGTTGACATTCCAATTTTCATAGGTATTTGTGGTTTATTCTGGTTTCTCTGACACGCACCTGCCAAGAAAATCCTCCCAAATACCAACTCTCACTTTAAAGCGGCTGCCAAGGTCAGATGGACACAGTCACAAGAGCAGGACATGGAATTGTAGAGGTGCAGGAAGGAAAACAGTGTCCAACTCATGACTCATCAGAGTGGGCTAGGAAAATCTAAAGTTATGATTTTCATTCAGGTACCTTGAAAAAGTAAAACGGAGAACATTTTCTTCTGAAAATTGAATGCAACCAGGTCTTTCAACTTCTCCTCACATGTCGTCTTCCTACATTTCACTGGTTTTCCTTTCTAGGTGTCACTCAGAGTCCAGCAATGGGAACCCACAGTGTGACCTAGCTCGGGCCAGTTGAGATTATTGCTACCGATGAATAAACAACACGACATCGCAGAGCATAACAGGAATCCTCAAATGACAGGGATTGGTATGCCATATCCAGCAAGAAAGGCATGGCATAGAGACAGGTTTAGAATACTGACAATGGGACAGGGAGGGAGAGAATCGGATGGAAGGAGACAACCATCATCCCCAAAAGAGCTGCAAACCCAGAGGAGCCTGACGTGGCTGAGAGGGAATGAGGAACCTCTCCACAAGACACCCAAAAACCACAGCACAGCAGGGCCAGGGGGTGACTTCAGTGTGGACACTCCACGGTCCAAAGCTTTGGTCACGTCTACAGCCCTCCACAAGAAACATCTTCATCAACAGCCTTTGGTCTCCACTGCTTACCTTTAAAAGCTGCGGCCAATGTCAGATGGACATGGACGAGAAAGCAGGACATGACACTTCAGAGTTGTGGGACAGAAAACACTCCACACCTCAGGACTCACCACACTGAATCAACCAGGAACTGTGGCCTGCAAAATGCCCCAAGGCCAAGGCACAAGGCTGTCCCGCCCCTCCTGAACCAGCATAAAAGCCGGCCCAGAGCCTCACTCCCTCACACACTTCTCCTCACGCCTTCTCCTCTTGCTCCTTCAGACTTCAAGGTGAGCCTCAATCCCCTGACCTCCTGCTCCTGCACCCCTGGCCCCTCTCTTCCAGCACACTCAGACCTAGCCTCAGCAGCCCTCACGCCTCCCCACAATCCCACTACAGCCTCAACACTTTCTTGCCCTTCTCACACTTCACATCTCACATCCCCTCACCCCTACCCTACCTCACCCCTCTCTCTTCCAGGCACCCTCCACACCACACCCATGGCCTGCTACGACCGCTGCAGTCCCTGCGGACCCACCCCGCTGGCCAACAGCTGCAACGAGCCCTGTGCCCTGCAATGCCAGGATTCCCGCGTCATCATCAACCCTTCCCCTGTGCTGGTCACCCTGCCAGGACCCATCATGACCTCCTTCCCCCAGAACACCGCCGTCGGATCCACCTCCTCCGCTGCTCTGGGCACTGAGCTCAATGCCCAGGGACAGCCCATCTCTGGGGGATTTGGCTTTGGCCTTGGCTACGGCCTGGGAGGCCTGGGCTGCTATGGCAGAAGGGGCGGCTACATCTGCTAAGGGCCCTCAGCACCACCCCTGACACCACCAGCTCCAGCCTCTGCCAACAGCTCCTGCAACCAAAGTACCCTGGCTCATATTTGCCCTCCTTACATCTCACCCTGGATCCCTTCAAGTTCTCTCCCTTGTCTTTTATTTCTTTTGGAGCAATAAAGTTTACCTGCATCAAAACCTCACAACTTTCCTCTTGTTTTTGAAGTCAAAACCTCTCAAACCCTCACCCATGGGGTGGATGGCAAAGGGGCACAACATCTTCCAAAACAAGCAGAACCCACCAATAATAACCAAGACTGGCACAGGAGGCTGGGTTGAAGGGTGACCTTTCAGTACACAAGAAACAAACATCACCTGCCGTTCCAAAGGCTTTGATGAAACAAAGCTCTCCTGTTCATTGCTCTGGCAAAATCTCTCCATGCCAGTGTAGCCTTGACAAGATCTCCTCCCATCAGAACTCTCAAACCACACAAACAATGACAATATAATCCACCCTCAGAGAAACTCAGGAAGTGCTGCCAGGGTTTAAAACCATGCTCGTCAAGGAAGGCTACCCAGAGAAGGATTCCCAGAACCATGGACAGATCAGGTTTTGACCTCGCTGGACACAAAGATACCTGCACCTCTTCCACTCTGTGACTGTCCTCACACTAAAAAATGCTTGTCTGCTCTGCCCATGGAATTCCATCTGTTTTCTCTTGTGACGTTGCTGACTTTTCCTTCACATGTGTGGCACTGGGAACAGATGTGATCCCTCGCCTTCATTCCCTGCCATCCAGGATTTACACACACTGGCTAACAACCCCATCCAGCCTTGTCCCCTGGAAGTCCCAGCTCTCTCAGTCTGCCCTGAAAAATCCTTCCAGCCCTTTCAATAACTTGGTAGTCCTGAACTGGCCTTGATTTGCTAAGTCTGTGGGCCTCCTACCCTGGGGAGCCCAGAACTGCTCACACTGACTCACATAATTTTTGAGGATGTTGAAGAGTGTCAGCCTCATGGATCTTACTCTAGAATAACTTCATTTGAAGTTTGACTCCATTTTGATTTTGGATCACAAGGCCCCAGGTCATCTTGTTTTAATATTATATAAATAGAGCAGTCCAACTCACTGATCCTTTACACCACCTGTACATCCTTGCATAGTCTGGAATGATGAAGTAGGAGACTGCGCCAAAGGCATTGCTAAGAGGTGGAGGTAAACACCAGCCATGGCTCCCTCATCAACCACAGTATAATTTTTTCATTCAGTAGATAACTCAGAGGTTATCTACTGAATGAAAAAAGGAAGGTTACGAAGACAGGATTTTGCCCTCCAAAATCAACTCTAACTGCTCCTCATCACATTGTATGAGCTCATCTTGGAAATATTTTGTAGGGGAAAAAATTGTCCCATGCTTGTCTGAAGGAACAAGGTCCCTGGAAATCCATGGGCAAGGTGGGAGGGAGTAAATGCACTGGAAGGGGCAGGACCTAATGTCTCGCACAGCCACAAAGCCCCAACCAGCGTGACAGGGCTGTAAAGGAATGGGATCCCTCTCTAAAATGCAACCACAAACAAAAGCACACCTCTCCCATTGGTTTACCAGATTGATGACATCCAATTTCCATGGGTGTTTGTGGTTTATTTTAGTTTTTTCTGACACACACCTTCCAAGGAAATCCTCCCAAATACCAATTCTAACTTAAAGCTGCTCCAAGGTCAGATGGACATGCTCAAAAGACCAGGACATGGAATTGGAGAGTTGCAGGAAGGAAAACAGTCTCCAGCTCATGAGTCATCAGGCTGGGCTTGGTAAAACTGACGTTATTATTTACATTCATGTACCTTGAGAGAGTAAAAAGGTCAACACTATTATTCTGAAAATTGAATGAAATCAGGTTTCTCAACTGCTCCTCACATGCTATCTTCTTATCCTTCACCTGTTTTCCTTTGTAGCTGCCAGTCAGAGCCCAGCAATAGGACTCCACAGAGTGACCTACCTGTGGCCAGCTGAGATGACCACTACAGATGAATAAAACACAAGACCTTGCAGAGCGTAACAGGAGTCACCAAATAACAGGGATTGGTTTCCCATAACCAGCAGAAAAGGACTGTCATATAAACAGGCTTAGAATGTTGGCAACAGGACAGAGAGCAAGAGAATGTGATGGAAGGGGACACCCATCAACACCGGAAGAGCTGCAAAGACTAGATGACCCTGATGTACCTGTGGGGGAATGAGGACCCTCTCCACAAGACACCCACAAACCACAGCACACCAAGGACACTGGTTGATTTCACTGCTGACACCACACTGTCCAAAGCTCTGGTCACGCCCATAGCCCTCCACAAAAAAACATCATCATCAACATCCTTTGGTCAACAACACTTGCATGTAAAATCTGCCACCAAGGTCACATGAACACGGACTCAAGAGCAGGACATGACACTGCAGAGTTGTGGGACAGAAAACACTCCACATCTCAGAATGCACCACTCTGAGTCAACCAGGAACTGTGGCCTGCAAAACGCCCCAAGGCCATGGGACAAGGCTGTCCCACCCCTCCAGAACCAGCATAAAAGCCAGCCCAGAGCCTCTCTCCCTCACACACTTCTCTTCAAGCCTTCTCCTCCTGCTCCTGCCAACAACCAGGTGAGTCTCAAGCCCTGACCCTCCTGCTCCTGACACCCCTCATCCCTCTCTTCCAGCACGCTCAGCCCCAGCCTCAGCAGCCTGCACACCTCCCCACAGCTGCACAACAGCCTCCACACTCCCTCACCCTGCAGATCCTTCTCTCCTTGTACCCAAGTCTCTAACCTGCCTCACCCCTCTCTCTCTTCCAGGAACCCTCCACACCACACCCATGGCCTGCTACAACCGCTGCAGTCCCTGCGGACCCACCCCGCTGGCCAACAGCTGCAACGAGCCCTGTGCCCTGCAATGCCAGGATTCCCGCGTCATCATCAACCCTTCCCCTGTGCTGGTCACCCTGCCAGGACCCATCATGACCTCCTTCCCCCAGAACACCGCCGTCGGATCCACCTCCTCCGCTGCTCTGGGCACTGAGCTCAATGCCCAGGGACAGCCCATCTCTGGCGGATTTGGCTTTGGCCTTGGCTACGGCCTGGGAGGCCTGGGCTGCTATGGCAGAAGGGGCAGCTACATCTGCTAAGGGCCCTCAGCACCACCCCTCACACCATCAGCTCTGGCCTCTGCCAACAGCTCCTGCAAACAAAGCACCCCGGCTGGTTTTTGCCCTCCTTGGACCTCACCTTGGATCCCTTCAAGTTCTCTCCCTTGTCTTTTAATGCTTTTGCCTCAATAAAGTTTTCCTGCATCAAAGCCTCACATGTATCCTCCTCATTTTGAATTTGAAAGCTCTCACACCCTCACCCATGGGGTGGATGGCAAAGGGGCACAACACCCTTCTAAATAAGTAGAACCCCAACAGTAACAACCAAGACAGCCACAGGAAGCAGGGTTGAAGGGTCACCTTCCAGAACATGACAAATTCACATCTTCTGCCATACCAAAGGCTTAGACGCAGCAATGCTCTCCTGCTCCTTGCTATGGCAAAGCCTCTCCATGCCGGTGTAGCCTTGACAAGATCTCCTCCCATCAGAACTCTCAAACCACACAAACAATCACAATTACATCAGCTCTCAGAGAAACGCACGATGCGCTGCAAGGACTTCCATCCTCTGTGCTCAAGGAAGGTTAGCCAGAGAAGGTTTTCCAGAACCATGGACACCTCATGTTTTCATCTCCCTGGACAAATAAACTCCTGCACCTCTTCCACTCTGCAACTGTCCTCCCACTAAAAACGGCTTGTCTGCTCTGCCTATGGAATTCCATCTGTTTTCACTTGTGCCCTTGCTGACTTGTAACAACCCCCTCATCCAGCTTTGTCTTCTGGAAGTCCCAACTCTTTTTGTCCTCCCTGAAAAATCCTCCAGAACTTTCAATATCTTGGTAGCCCTGAACTGGCCTTGATTCACTACGTCTGTGAGCCTCCTACCCTGGGGACCCCAGAACTGCTCAGGCTGACACCCATCATTTTTGAGGATGTGGAACAGGGTTGGCCTCATGGATACGACTCTTGAGTGACTTCATTTCAGCTTTGAATCCAGCTTGACTGGATCACATGGTCCCAGGTCATCTTGTTTAAATATTATATAAATAGAGCAGTCCACCTCACTGACCCTTTACACCACCTGTACCATCCTTCCATAGTCTGTGATGATGAAGTAGGAGACAGGGCCAAAGACATTGCTAAGAGGTGGAGGTCAACACCAGCCATGGCTCCCTCATCACCCACAGGAAGAATCTTATTTTCTGTATGTAACTCAGAGATGACTCAGACAGGATTTTGCCCTCCAAAATCAACTCTAACTGCTCCTCATCACCTTGTTCAAACTGCGCTAGGGAATGCTTTGTAAGGGAAAAATCGTCCCATGCTTGTCTCAAGGAACAAGGTCCCTGGAAATCCATGGGCAAGGTGGGAGGGAGTAAATGCACTGAAAGGGACAGGTCCTAAAACCTGCCACAGCCACAAAACCCAGAGCAGCCTGACATGGCTGTAAAGGAATTGAGTCCCTCTCTCAAATGCAGCCACAAACAAAAACACACCTGTCCCATTGGTTGACCACATTGATGACATCCCAATTTTCATAGGCTTTAGTGGTTTATTTTGGTTTCTCTGACACACACCATCCAAGCAAATCCTCCCAAATACCAACTCTCACTTTAAAGCTGCTGCCAAGGTCAGATGGACTCGAGCACAGGAACAAGACAAGGGATTGTATCATTACAAGAAGGAAAACAATCTCTAGCTCATGATTCTCCAGGCTGGGCTCGGAAAACTGAGGTTAAGATCTTCATTCAGGTTCCTTGAGAGAGTAAAAAGGTCAACACTGTTTTTCAGAAAATTGGATGTACCCAGGTCCTCCAACTTTTCATCACATGCCCTCTTATCCTTCACCAGTTTTCCTTTCCAGGTTTCACTCAGAGCCCAGCAATGGGACCCCACAGTGTGCCCTAGCTGGGGCCAGCTGAGATGAGCTCTACAGATGAATAAAACACAAGACATTGCAGAGCATAACAGGAATCATCAAATCACAGGGATTTGTTTTCCATATCCAGCAGGAAAGGCCTCTCATATAAAAGGGTTTCGAATGTTGGCAATGGGACAGGGAGGAAGAGAATGTGATGGAAGGGGACACCCGTCATCCCCTTGAAGAGCTACAAAGCCCAGATGAGCCTGACGTGGCAGGAGAGAGAATGAGGACCCTCTCCACAAGACGGCCACAAACCCCAGCACTCCATGAACATTGGGTGGCTTCACTGTTGACACCCCATGATCCAAAGCTTTGGTCACGTCTACAGCCTCCAAAAAAATCATCACCATCCTCATCAACAGACTTTGGTCTCTAATCCTTGCATTTAAAATCTGCCGTCAATGTCAGATGGACATAGATGTAAAAGCAGGACATGACACAGCAGAGTTGTGGGATGGAAAACACTGCTCACCTCAAGACGCACCACTCTGAGTAAACCAGGAACTGTGGCCTGCAAAATGCCCCAAGGCCATGGGACAAGGCTGTCCCGCCCCTCCAGAACCAGCATAAAAGCGGGCCCAGAGCCTCTCTCCCTCACACACTTCTCCTCAAGCCTTCTCTGCCTGCTCCTGCCAACAACAAGGTGAGCCTCAAGCCCCTGATCCTCCTGTTCCTGATACCCCGGCCCCTCTCTTCCAGCACGCTGAACCCCAGGCTCAGCAGACCTCATGTCTCTCCAAAGGCCCACAACAGCCTCCACACTCCCTCACCCTCCTGCATCACTGCCCCTCGCAAGCCTAAAACGCTGTCTAAACTCATTCCTTCTCTTTCAGGCACCCTCCACACCACACCCATGGCCTGTTACAACCGCTGCAGTCCCTGCGGACCCACCCCGCTGGCCAACAGCTGCAACGAGCCCTGTGCCCTGCAATGCCAGGATTCCCGCGTCATCATCAACCCTTCCCCTGTGCTGGTCACCCTGCCAGGACCCATCATGACCTCCTTCCCCCAGAACACCGCCGTCGGATCCACCTCCTCGGCTGCCGTGGGCACTGAGCTCAATGCCCAGGGACAGCCCATCTCTGGCGGATTTGGCTTTGGCCTTGGCTACGGCCTGGGAGGCCTGGGCTGCTATGGCAGAAGGGGCGGCTACATCTGCTAAGGGCCCTCAGCACCACCCCTCACACCACCAGCTCTGGCCTCTGCCAACAGCTCCTGCAACCAAAGCACCTTGGCTGATGATCTCTCTACTTGTACCTCGCACCTGATTCCTTCAGCTTCTTTTTCTCAGCAATCTTTCAATAAATTTTTCTTGCATCACAACCTGAGTTGCTGCCTCATCGTTTTGAATTCCAGTGGTCTCACATCCTTGCCTTGCATTGCCGGAACTCAGCCATTACGTGAGATGGAAAGGGAGCAAGAAACATTTCTTAGCAAATATGTTACCACCAGTAACAACCAACACTGACATGGAAACAGGGCACAGGGGCACCTTCCAGAACATGACACAAGGCCATCACCTCATCTACCAAAGGCTTGGACACAACAACCCTGTCCTGGGCACTGCTTTGACAAAGTCACTCTAAGCCAGCATAGACTTGAGCAATTCTCTTCCCAGCAGCACTCTTGAGTCCTCCCCATGAACAGAGGAACATCCACTTGGGCAGGAAATCTGGACAGGAAATGCTTCCATCCCCTCTGCTCAAGCAGACCCAGGAGGAGCAGGATTTCCTGGATTATGGTCAGTTCAGTTTTTGACCTTCAAGAAGAGGGATCCCATTGCCTCTTACACTCTGGGACCATTCACACACACTGAAAAACCCCTGCCTCCTGTGCCCATGGAATTCACTTAATTTTCATTTTTGCACATGCCTCGTTTCCCTTCATGTGTGCAGACCAGAGAACAGCTGAGCTGCCACTCACTGGTGACACCCTCCAGCCCAGCCTTGTCTCCTGACATCCCCAGCACTCTCAGCCTCTCCTCCAGCAAAGATTCTCCAGCCCCTGCACTATCTGCTGGTCCTCAATGGATCTTTGTCCACTATCCACTTTTTCTGTTCCTGCGGAGGCCAGAACTGTCCACACCACACGGCATCTCACCAGTGCTCTAAAGAGAGGAAGGGTCACCTCTCCCAATTTCATAGGAACAAATTTCTGAAATCTGTCTTGGACACAGGTGACGCAGACTGAAGTAATTCCACACCACAACCTCCTGGTCACTCTGTTCTCGATCAGCACCACAGGATTCTGCTCACAAAAGTCACTTTTCAGACTCTCTGCCCACAACATTATCCAGGGCCCAGTGCAATTCCTGTCCAGATGCACAACTTAACATTTCCCTTGCTTGAACCTTGGGAGATTCCTTTAACCCTTAGTCTTGAGGATCTTCTGAGTGGTTGAAAAGCCAAGTGGTGCCAGAGCCACTCCATCACCTGCCTCCTCACTGAAGGGGAAACTCTTCCACTGCTAACAAGGAACAGAAGAGTCCAGGCACTCACACCTGGCACAGATGCAAAGCCCAGACCAGCCTGACACACCTGGGACAGTTTGTGGGCCCCACTTCACAACACACCCACAAACCCAAAAGCAAGAGATCCATGGAATGACCTCACTGATGATGCTCCAGATCTCCAAATCTTAGTCATATCTTCAGTCACCTTTGACAAACATCAACAACACCAGCCTTTGGTTTCCCACTTTAAAGGAAGAATGACCGTGATGGAAGGGGAAGCTCCTCATGCACAGCTCAGCTGCAAAGCCCGCACCAGCCTGACATGGCTGCAGTGGAATGGGGACCCTCTGCACAACACACACACAAAATAAACAACACAAGTGCCACAGAATGACCTCACTGATGACACCCATATTTTTCTTAGGCGTTTGTTGAATATTCCGCTTTTTCTGACACACATCTTCCAAACAAATCCTCCCAAGTACCGACTCTCACTTAAAAGCTTCCACCAAGGTCAGATGGACACTTCCTCAAGAGAAGGGCATGACATTGCAGTGTTGTGGGGAGGATAACACGCCCCACATGATAACTTGCAAGGCTATGTCAGACAAAACTGGTATTATGACTTCAATTCAGGTACCTCTAGAGATTAACGAGGTCAACCCTACTTCTGAAAAGTGAATGTTGGAAGTTCCATCAGAACTGCTCCTCACAAGTCTTCTTCTCCTTATCCTTCAGCAGCTACGGATGGACCAGCGCAAGACCTTGGGGCGTATGGGAGGCATCTCTAAATCACAGGAATTGCTTCCCGTTTTTAGAGGGAAAGGCCTGAACCATAGGGGTGTTTAGGAATTCGGCAATATGGTAGAGACAGAAAATGTGATGGAAGGGGAGCAGTCCCCTGAAACCCCCCAGAAGAGCTGCAAACCCAAATGAGCCTGACATGGCTGTGGCAGAATGAGGCCCCTGCTCACCACACAGCCACAAATCCACAGCACAACACTGCCACGATGATGACATCCCACCTCTCCAAAGCGTTGGTCACGTCTTCAGTCCTCTCAGAGAAAAAACAACATTAACAAAAGTCTTTGGTCTTCAATACCTGCATTTACAAGCTGCCGCCAAAGTCATGGCCTCAAAAGCAGAACATGACACTGGAGAGTTGTGGGGAGCAAAATACTCCCCACCTCAGCATTCAGCAGGCCTGCAAAATGCCCCAAGGCCATGGGACAAGGCTGTTCCACCTCTCCAGGACCAGCATAAAAGCCGGCCCAGAGCCTCTCTCCCTCACACACTTCTCCTCAAGCCTTCTCTGCCTGCTCCTGCCAACAACAAGGTGAGCCTCAAGCCCTGATCCTCCTGCTCCTGATACCCCTGGCCCCTCTCTTCCAGCATTCAAAACCCCAGGCTCAGAAGACCTCACGCCTCTCCAAAGGCCCACAACAGCCTCCACACTCCCTGACCCTCCTGCATCACTGCCCCTCGCATGCCTACAACCCGGTCTAAAATCATTCCTTCTCTTCCAAGAACCCTCCACACCACACCCATGGCCTGCTACAACCGCTGCAGTCCCTGTGGACCCACCCCGCTGGCCAACAGCTGCAACGAGCCCTGTGCCCTGCAATGCCAGGATTCCCGCGTCATCATCAACCCTTCCCCTGTGCTGGTCACCCTGCCAGGACCCATCATGACCTCCTTCCCCCAGAACACCGCCGTCGGATCTACCTCCTCCGCTGCCGTGGGCACTGAGCTCAATGCCCAGGGACAGCCCATCTCTGGCGGATTTGGCTTTGGCCTTGGCTACGGCCTGGGAGGCCCGGGCTGCTATGGCAGAAGGGGCGGCTACATCTGCTAAGGGCCCTCAGCACCACCCCTCACACCACCAGCTGTGCCCTCTGCCAAGAGCTCCTGCAACCACAGCACCTTGGCTGATGGTCTCTCTACTTGTACCTCGTACCTGATTCCTTCAGCATCTTTTTCTAAGCAGTCTTTCAATAAATTTTTCTTGCATCACAACCTGAGTTGCTGCCTCATCGTTTTGAATTCCAGTTCTCTCACACCCTCACCCTGTGCAATGCCAGCACTCAACCACGACATTGGATGGAAAGGGAGCAGAGAACATTTCTTAGCAAATATGTCCCCACCAGGAACAAACAACACTGACATGGGAAACAGGGCAGAGGGGGGCACCTCCTGTCAGAACATGACACAAGACCATTACCTCATCTACCAAGGGCTTGGACACAACAATTCTCTCCTGGGCACTGCTCTGACATTGTCACTCTGTCCAGCAGACACTTGGAAAATTCTCTGCTCAGCAGCTCCCTTGAGTCCTCCCAGTGAACAGAGGAAAAAGACCATCTACTTACGGCAGGAAATCTGGAGAGCAACTGCTTCCATCCTCCTTCCTGAAGGAGGCCCAAGAAGAGCAGCTTTTCCTGGATTATGGTCAGTTCACTTTTAGACCTCCAAGAAAAGGGATCCCATTGTCTCTTAGACTCTTTGATCATAAACACACTGAAAAATTCTTCCCCCTTTTGCCTATGGTATTCATTTTATTTTCAAATGTGCATGTGCCTTCTATTCCATCATGTGTGCAGTGCTGAGAACAGCTGAGCTCCCACACAATCGTGACACCCCCTGCACGGCCTTGTCTCCTCAGAGTCTCAGCTCTCTTAGACTGTCCTCGAGCAAAGATCCACCAGCCCCTTGAAGTATCTGGTGGCCCTCAACAGGTCTTTGACCACTAACCCCTTGTGCTTCTGCACATGATGAGCCCAGAACAGTCCCCATCACTGCATGTGAGATCAGACCAGTGCTCTAAAGAGAGGAAGGGCCACCTCTCCCGATTTCATGGCAACAATTTCCTGAAATCTGTCTTGGACAGAGGTGTCGCCCCACTGAAGTAATGTCCCACTGCAACCTGCTGGTCACTCAGTTCTTGATCAGCACTACAGGATTCTGCTCACAAAAGTCACTTTTCAAACTCTTGCCCACAACATTATCCAGGGCCCAGAGCAATTCCTGTCCAGATGCACAACTTCACAGTTCCCTTGCTTGAAATTTGGCAAATTTGATTAACCCTTAGTCTTGAGGTCCTTCTGAGTGGTTGAACAGCCAAGTGGGGCCTCAGACTCACCAACATCTGCCACCTCACTGAAGGGGCAACTCACCCACTGCTGACAAGCAATGGAAGAGTCCTCACACCGGGCACAGATGCAAAGCCCAGACCAGCCTGACACACCGAGGATAGTTTGGGGCCCCTCTTCACAACAACTCTCAGAAACACAAAACTAGGAATTCTACAGACTGACCTCACTGATGACACCTCACCTCTGCAAATCTTGGCTCACATCTACAGTCCTCTTTGACACACTCCATCAACACCAGACTTGGGTCTCAAATACTCACACTTCAAGGAGGAATGTCCACAATGGAAGGGGAAGCTCCTCATGCACATCATGCAAAGCCCACACCAGCCTGACATGGCTGCAGTGGAATGGGGACCCTCTGCACAACACACCCAGAAACTAAACAACACAAGTGCCACAGAATGACCTCACTGATTACACCCATAATTTCTTAGGCTTTTGTTGTGTATTCTGCTTTTTCAGACACACATCTTCCAAACAAATCCTCCCAAATACAAACTCCCACTTAAAAGCTGACACCAAGGTCAGATGGACACTTCCTCAAGAGGACATGACACTGCAGAGTTGTGTGCAGGAAAACATTCTCCACATCATGACTTGCAAGACTGTTTCAGACAAAACTGGTATTATGACTTCAGTTCAGGTACCTCTAGAGAGTAACAAGGTCAATCTACTTTTTATGAAAAGTGAATATCTATAGCAAAATCAGTTGCTCCTCAAACAAGTTCTTCCCCTTATCCCTCAGCAGCTATGGATGGACCAGCACAAGACCTTGGGGAGAATGCGAGGCAACCGTAAATCACAGGAATTGCTTTCCCATCACTAGGAGAAAAGGCCTGAACTATAGGGATGTTTAGGAATTTGGCAACATGGTAGGGTGACAAAAAATGTGATGCAAGGGGAGCAGTCCCCTGTCACTCCCAGAAGAACTACAAAGACCAAATGAGTCTGATGTGGCTGTGGCAGAATGAGGCCCCTCTTCACCACACACCCACAAACCACAGCACACCACTGCCACGATGATGACATCCCACTTCTCCAAAGCTCTGGTCACGTCTTCAGGCCTCCCAGAGAAAAAACACTAACAGCAGCCTTTGGTGCCTAACACCTGCATGTAAAAGCTGCCAACAAGGTCACGTCCTCAAGAGTAGGACATGACACTTGAGAGTTGTTGGGAGCAAAATACTCCCTACCTCAGCACTCAGCAGGCCTGCAAAATGCCCCAAGGCCATGGGGCAAGGCTGTCCCTTCTCTCCAGAACCAGCATAAAAGCCGGCCCAGAGCCTCTCTCCCTCACACACTTCTCCTCAAGCCTTCTCCTCCTGCTCCTGCAAACAACCAGGTGAGTCTGAAGCCCTCACCCTCCTGCTCCTGCCACCCCTCATCCCTCTCTTCCAGCATGCTCAGCCCCAGCCTCAACAGCCCTCACGCCTCCCCACGGCTCCACAACAGCCTCCACACTCCCCCACCCTGCTGATACTTCTCTCCTTGTACCCAAGTCTCTAACCTGCCTCACCCCTCTCCCTCTTCCAGGCACCCTCCACACCACACCCATGGCCTGCTACGACCGCTGCAGTCCCTGTGGACCCACCCCGCTGGCCAACAGCTGCAACGAGCCCTGTGCCCTGCAATGCCAGAACTCCAGCGTCATCATCAACCCTTCCCCTGTGCTGGTCACTCTGCCAGGACCCATCATGACCTCCTTCCCCCAGAACACCGCCGTCGGATCCACCTCCTCCGCTGCTCTGGGCACTGAGCTCAATGCCCAGGGACAGCCCATCTCTGGCGGATTTGGCTTTGGCCTTGGCTACGGCCTGGGAGGCCTGGGCTGCTATGGCAGAAGGGGCTATGGCTACATCTGCTAAGGGCCCTCAGCACCACCCCTCACACCACCAGCTCTGCCCTCTGCCAACAGCTCCTGCAACCAAAGTACCTTCTCTGATGATCTCTCTACTTGTACCTCGCACCTGATTCCTTCACCTTCTTTTTCTAAACAATCTTTCAATAAATTTTTCTTGCATCACAACTTGAGTTGCTTCCTCTTCTTTTTGAAATCAAGTGGTCTCACATCCTTACCCTGTGCAATGCCAGCACTCAACCATGATATTGGATGGAAAGGGAGCAAAGAACATTTCTTAGAAAATATTTCTCCACCAGGAACAAACAACACTGACATGGGAAACAGGGGAGAGGGGGGCACCTTCCAGAACATGACACAAGACCATTACCTCATCTACCAAAGGCTTCCACACAACAATTCTCTCCTGGGCACTGCTCTGACAAAGTTACTCTGTGCCAGCAGACACTTGGAAAATTCTCTGCCCAGCAGCTCTCTTGAGTCCTCCCAGTGAACAGAGGAAAAAGAGCATCTACTTAGGCAGGAAATCTGAAGAGCAACTGCTTCCATCCCCCTTCATGAAGGATGCCCAGGAAGAGTAGGTTTTCCAGGATTATGATCAGTTCCGTTTTAGACCTCCAAGAAAAGGGACCCCATTGTCTCTTAGACTCTTTGATCATAAACACACTGAAAAATTCTTCCCCCTTTTGCCTATGGTATTTGCTTTATTTTCAAATGTGCATGTGCCTTCTATTCCATCATGTGTGCAGTGCTGAGAACAGCTGAGCTCCCACACAATCGTGACACCCCCTGCACGGCCTTGTCTCCTCAGAGTCTCAGCTCCCTTAGACTGTCCTTGAGCAAAGATCCACCAGCCCCTTGAAGTATCTGGTGGCCCTCAACAGGTCTTTGACCACTACCCCCTTGTGCTTCTGCACGTGTCGAGCCCAGAACTGTCCCCATCACTGCATGTGAGATCTGACCAGTGCTCTAAAGAGAGGAAGCACCACCTCTCCCAATTTCATGGCAACAATTTACTGAAATCTGTCTTGGACAGAGGTGTCGCCCCACTGAAGTAATGTCCCACTGCAACCTGCTGGTCACTCAGTTCTTGATCAGCACCAAAGGATTCTGCTCACAAAAGCCACTTCTCAGGCTCTCAGTCCACAGCATGACCCAGGGCCCAGTGCAATTCCTGTCCGGGTACAAAACTTCACATTTCCCTTGCTTGAAATTTGGCAAGTTTGATTAACCCTTAGTCTTGATGTCCTTCTGAGTGGTTGAACAGCCAAGTGGGGCCTCAGACTCACCAACATCTGCCACCTCACTGAAGGGGCAAGTCTCCCACTGCTGACAAGCAATGGAAGACTCCAGGCACTCACACCTGGCACAGATGCAAAGCCCAGACCAGCCTGACACACCGAGGATAGTTTGGGGCCCCTCATCACAACAACTCTCAGAAACACAAAACCAAGAGTTCTACAGACTGACCTCACTGATGACACCTCACCTCTGCAAATCTTGGCTCACATCTTCAGTCCTCTTTGACACACACCATCAACACCAGACTTGGGTCTCAAATACTCACACTTAAAGGAGGAATGTCCACAATGGAAGGGGAAGCTCCTCATGCACATCATGCAAAGCCCACACCAGCCTGACATGGCTGCAGTGGAATGGGGACCCTCTGCACAACACACCCAGAAACTAAACAACACAAGTGCCACAGAATGACCTCACTGATGACACCCATAATTTCCTTAGGCTTTTGTTGTATATTCTGCTTTTTCTGACACACATCTTCCAAACAAATCCTCCCAAATACCAACTCTCACTTAAAAGCTGACACCAAGGTCAGATGGACACTTCCTCAAGAGAAGGACATGACGCTACAGAGTTGTGTGCAGGAAAACATTCTCCACATCATGACTTGCAAGGCTGTTTCAGACAAAATGGGCATTATGACTTCAGTTCAGGTACCTTTAGAGAGTAATAAGGTCAATCCACTTTTTATGAAAAGTGAATGTCTATAGCAACATCAGTTGCTCCTCCAACAAGTTCTTCCCCTTATCCCTCAGCAGCTATGGATGGACCAGCACAAGACCTTGGGGAGAATGCGAGGCAGCTGTAAATCACAGGAATTGCTTTCCCATCACTAGGGGAAAAGGCCTGAACTATAGGGATGCTTAGGAATTTTTCAACATGGTAGGGTGACAAAAAATGTGATGGAAGGGGAGCAGTCCCCTGTCACCCCCAGAAGAACTGCAAAGACCAAATGAGTCTGACGTGGCTGTGGCAGACTGAGGCCCCTCTTCACCACACACCCACAAACCACACCACACCAATGCCACGATGATGACATCCGACTTCTCCAAAGCTCTGGTCACGTCTTCAGTCCTCTCAGAGAAAAAACACTAACAGCAGCCTTTGGTGTCTAACACCTGCATTTAAAAGCTGCCGCCAAGGTCACGTCCTCAAGAGTAGGACATGACACTGGAGAGTTGTGGGGAGCAATATACTCCCCACCTCAGCATTCAGCAGGCCTGCAAATTGCCCCAAGGCCATGGGACAAGGCTGTCCCGCCTCTCCAGAACCAGCATAAAAGCCAGTCCAGAGACTCTCTCCCTCACACACTTCTCCTCAAGCCTTCTCTGCCTGCTCCTGCCAACAACAAGGTGAGTCTCAATCCCCTGATCCTCCTGATCCTGCAGCCCTTGTCCCTCTCTTCCAGCATGCTCAGCCCCAGCCTCAGCAGCGCTCACACCTCCCACTGCCCCACAACAGCCTCCACACTCCCTCACTCTCTGGAAACTTCACCCCTTTCACTGCGAAACCCCTCTACCTTGCTTCACCCTTTCTGTTCCAGGCACCCTCCACACCACACCCATGGCCTGCTACAACCGCTGCAGTCCCTGCGGACCCACCCCGCTGGCCAACAGCTGCAACGAGCCCTGTGCCCTGCAATGCCAGGATTCCCGCGTCATCATCAACCCTTCCCCTGTGCTGGTCACACTGCCAGGACCCATCATGACCTCCTTCCCCCAGAACACCGCCGTCGGATCCACCTCCTCCGCTGCCGTGGGCACTGAGCTCAATGCCCAGGGACAGCCCATCTCTGGCGGATTTGGCTTTGGCCTTGGCTACGGCCTGGGAGGCCTGGGCTGCTATGGCAGAAGGGGCGGCTACATCTGCTGAGGGCCCTCAGCACCACCCCTCACACCACCAGTTCTGGCCTCTGCCAACAGATCCTGCAACCATAGCACCTCAGCTGATGATCTCTCTACTTGTACCTCGCACCTGATTCCTTCAGCTTCTTTTTCTAAACAATCTTTCAATAAAGTTTTCTTGCATCACAACCTGAGTTGCTGCCTCATCGTTTTGAATTCCAGTGGTCTCACATCCTTACCCTGCATTGCCGGAACTCAGCCATTATGTGGGATGGAAAGGGAGCAAGAAACATTTCTTAGCAAATATGTTACCACCAGTAACAACCAACACTGACATGGAAACAGGGCACAGGGGCACCTTCCAGAACATGACACAAGGCCATCACCTCATCTACCAAAGCCTTGGACACAACAACTCTGTCTTGGGCACTGCTTTGACAAAGTCACCCTAAGCCAGCATAGACTTAAGCAATTCTCTTCCCAGAAGCACTCTTGAGTCCTCCCCATGAACAGAGGAACAGGACCATCCACTCGGGCAGGAAATCTGGAGAGGAAATGCTTCCATCCCCTCTGCCCAAGCAGACCCAGCAGGAGCAGGATTTCCAGGATTATGGCCAATTCAGTTTTGGACCTTCAAGAAGAGGGATCCCATTGCCTCTTACACTCTGGGACCATTTAGACACACTGAAAAATCCCTGCCTCCTGTGCCCATGGAATTCACTTTATTTTCACTTTTGCAAATGCCTCGTTTCCCTTCATGTGTGCAGACCAGAGAACAGCTGAGCTGCCACTCACTGGTGACAGCCTCCAGCCCAGCCTTGTCTCCTGACATCTCCAGCACTCTCAGCCTCCCTTCCAGCAAAGATTGTCCAGCCCTTGCACTGTCTGCTGATCCTCAATGGGTCTTTCTCCACTATCCACTTATTCTGTTCCTGCGGAGGCCAGAACTGTCCACACCACACTTCACGGCATCTCACCAGTGCTCTAAAGAGAGGAAGGGTCACCTCTCCCAATTTCATGGGAATAAATTTCTGAAATCTTTCTTGGACACAGGTGACGCAGACTGAAGTAATTCCCCACCAAAACCTCCTGGTCACTCAGTTCTCGATCAGCACCACACGATTCTGCTCACAAAAGTCACTTTTCAGACTCTCTGTCCACAACATTATCCAGGGCCCAGTGCAATTCCTGTCTAGATGCACAACTTCACATTTCCCTTGCTTGAACCTTGGGAGATTCCTTCCATCCTTAGACTTGAGGTCCTTCTGAGTGGTTCAACAGCCAAGTGGTGCCACAGCCACTCCATCACCTGCCTCCTCACTGAAGGGGAAACTCTCCCACTGCTAACAAGGAACGGAAGAGTCCAGACACTCTCACCTGGCACAGATGCAAAGCCCAGACCAGCCTGACACACCTGGGACAGTTTGGGGGCCCCTCTTTACAACAACTCTCACAAACCCAAAAGCAAGAGATCCATGGAATGACCTCACTGATGATGCTCCACCTCTCCAAATCTTGGTCACATCTTCAGTCACCTTTGACAAACATCAACAACACCAGCCTTTGGTTTCTCACTTTAAAGGAGGAATGACCGTGATGGAAGGTGAAGCTCCTCATGCACACCTCAGCTGCAAAGCCTGCACCAGCCTGACATGGCTGCAGTGGAATGGGGACCCTCTGCACAACACACCCACAAAATAACCATACAAGTACCACAGAATGACCTCACTGATGACACCCATATTTTTCTTAGGCTTTTGTTGAATATTCTGCTTTTTCTGACACACATCTTCCAAACAAATCCTCCCATGTACCGACTCTCACTTAAAAGCTGACACCAAGGTCAGATGGACACTTCCTCAAGAGAAGGACATGACACTGCAGTCTTGTGGGGAGGAGAACACTCCCCACATGATAACTTGCAAGGCTATGTCAGACAAAACTGATATTATGACTTCAATTCAGGTACCTCTAGAGATTAACAAGGTCAACCCTTCTTCTGAAACGTGAATGTTGGTAGTTCCATCAGAACTGCTCCTCACAAGTCTTCTGCTCCTTATCTTTCACCAGCTGTGGATGGACCAGCACAAGACCTTGGGGTGTATGGGAGGCATCTCTAAATCACAGGAATTGCTTCCCACTTTTAGAGTGAAAGGCCTGAACCGTAGGTGTGTTTAGGAATTCGGCAATATGGTAGAGACAGAAAATGTGATGGAAGGGGAGCAGTCCCCTGTCACCTCCCAGAAGAACTGCAAACCCAAATGAGCCTGACGTGGTTGTGGCAGAATGAGGCCCCTGCTCTCTAAACAGGCACAAACCACAGCACACCACTGCCACGATGATGACATCCCACATCTCCAAAGCTTTGGTCACGTCTTCAGCCCTCCCAGACAAACAACATTAACAAAAGTCTTTGGTCTTTAATAGCTGCATTTAAAAGCTGCCGCCAAAGTCATGGCCTCAAAAGCAGAACATGACACTGGAGAGTTGTGGGGAGCAAAATTCTCCCCACCTCAGCATTCAGCAGGCCTGCAAAATGCCCCAAGGCCATGGGACAAGGCTGTCCCGCCTCTCCAGGACCAGCATAAAAGCCGGCCCAGAGCCTCTCTTCCTCACACACTTCTCCTCAAGCCTTCTGCTCCTGCTCCTGCTCCTGCCCACAACCAGGTGAGTCTCAATCCCCTGACCCTCCTGATCCTGCACCCCTGGCCCCTCTCTTCGAGCATCCAATGCCCCAGGCTCAGCAGCGCTCACACCTCCCCACAGAGCCACAACAGCCTCCACACTCCCTCACTCTGCTGACACTTCACCCCTTTCACTGCCAAACCCCTCTACCTTGCTTCACCCTTTCTGTTCCAGGCACCCTCCACACCACACCCATGGCCTGCTACAACCGCTGCAGTCCCTGCGGACCCACCCCGCTGGCCAACAGCTGCAACGAGCCCTGTGCCCTGCAATGCCAGGATTCCCGTGTCATCATCAACCCTTCCCCTGTGCTGGTCACCCTGCCAGGACCCATCATGACCTCCTTCCCCCAGAACACCGCCGTCGGATCCACCTCCTCCACTGCCGTGGGCACTGAGCTCAATGCCCAGGGACAGCCCATCTCTGGCGGATTTGGCTTTGGCCTTGGCTACGGCCTGGGAGGCCTGGGCTGCTATGGCAGAAGGGGCGGCTACATCTGCTGAGGGCCCTGCGCACCACCCCTCACACCACCAGTTCTGGCCTCTGCCAACAGCTCCTGCAACCAAAGCACCTTGGCTGATGGTCTCTCTACTTGTACCTCGCACCTGATTCCTTCAGCTTCTTTTTCTAAACAATCTTTCAATAAATTTTTCTTGCATCACAACCTGAGTTGCTGCCTCATCGTTTTGAATTCCAGTGGTCTCACATCCTTACCCTGCATTGCCGGAACTCAGCCATTATGTGGGATGGAAAGGGAGCAAGAAACATTTCTTAGCAAATATGTTACCACCAGTAACAACCAACACTGACATGGAAACAGGGCACAGGGGCACCTTCCAGAACATGACACAAGGCCATCACCTCATCTACCAAAGCCTTGGACACAACAACTCTGTCCTGGGCACTGCTTTGACAAAGTCACCCTAAGCCAGCATAGACTTAAGCAATTCTCTTCCCAGAAGCACTCTTGAGTCCTCCCCATGAACAGAGGAACAGGACCATCCACTCGGGCAGGAAATCTGGAGAGGAAAAGCTTCCATCCCCTCTGCCCAAGCAGACCCAGCAGGAGCAGGATTTCCAGGATTATGGCCAATTCAGTTTTGGACCTTCAAGAAGAGGGATCCCATTGCCTCTTACACTCTGGGACCATTTAGACACACTGAAAAATCCCTGCCTCCTGTGCCCATGGAATTCACTTTATTTTCACTTTTGCAAATGCCTCGTTTCCCTTCATGTGTGCAGACCAGAGAACAGCTGAGCTGCCACTCACTGGTGATAGCCTCCAGCCCAGCGTTGTCTCCTGACATCTCCAGCACTCTCAGCCTCTCTTCCAGCAAAGATTGTCCAGCCCTTGCACTGTCTGCTGATCCTCAATGGGTCTTTCTCCACTATCCACTTATTCTGTTCCTGCGGAGGCCAGAACTGTCCACACCACACTTCACGGCATCTCACCAGTGCTCTAAAGAGAGGAAGGGTCACCTCTCCCAATTTCATGGGAATAAATTTCTGAAATCTGTCTTGGACACAGGTGATGCAGACTGAAGTAATTCCCCACCACAACCTCCTGGTCACTCAGTTCTCGATCAGCACCACAGGATTCTGCTCACAAAAGTCACTTTTCAGACTCTCTGCCCACAACATTATCCAGGGCCCAGTGCAATTCCTGTCCAGATGCACAACTTCACATTTCCCTTGCTTGAACCTTGGGAGATTCCCTTCATCCTTAGTCTTGATGTCCTTCTGAGTGGTTCAACAGCCAAGTGGTGCCACAGCCACTCCATCACCTGCCTCCTCACTGAAGGGGAAACTCTCCCACTGCTGACAAGAAACGGAAGAGTCCAGGCACTCACACCTGGCACAGATGCAAAGCCCAGACCAGCCTGACACACCTGGGACAGTTTGGGGACCCCTCTTCACAACACACCCACAAACTCAAAAGCAAGAAATCCATGGGTTGACCTCACTGATTACACCCCAGACCTCCAAATCTTGGTCACATCTTCAGTCACCTTTGACAAACATCATCAACACCAGCCTTTGGTTTCTCACTTTAAAGGAGGAATGACCACAATGGAAGGGGAAGCTCCTCATGCACAGCTCGGCTGCAAAGCCCACACCAGACTGACATGGCAGCAGTGGAATGGGGACCCTCTGCACAACACACCCACAAAATAACCATACAAGTACCACAGAATGACCTTACTGATGACACCCATATTTTTCTTAGGCTTTTGTTGAATATTTTGGTTTTTCTGACACACATCTTCCAAACAAATCCTCCCAAGTACCGACTCTCACTTAAAAGCTTCCACCAAGGACAGATGGACACTTCCTCAAGAGAAGGACATGACACTGCAGTGTTGTGGGGAGGATAACACGCCCCACATGATAACTTGCAAGGCTATGTCAGACAAAACTGGTATTATGACTTCAATTCAGGTACCTCTAGAGATGAACAAGGTCAACCCTTCTTCTGAAAAGTGAATGTTGGTAGTTCCATCAGAACTGCTCCTCACAAGTCTCCTTCTGCTTATCCTTCACCAGTTATGGATGGACCAGCACAAGGCCTTGGGGAGTTTGGGACGCATCTCTAAATCACAGGAATTGCTTCCCGTTTTTAGAGGGAAAGGCCTGAACTATAGGGTTGTTTAGGAATTCGGCAATATGGTAGAGACAGAAAATGTGATGGAAGGGGAGCAGTCCCCTGTCACCCCCTGGAGGAGCTGCAAACCCAAATGAGCCTGAGGTGGCTGTGGCAGAATGAGGCCCCTGCTCACCACACACCCACAAATCCACAGCACAACATTGCCACGATGATGACATCCCACATCTCCAAAGCTTTGGTCACATCTTCAGCCCTCCCAGACAAACACCATTAACAAAAGTCTTTGGTCTTTAATAGCTGCATTTAAAAGCTGCCGCCAAAGTCATGGCCTCAAAAGCAGAACATGACACTGGAGAGTTGTGGGGAGCAAAATTCTCCCCACCTCAGCATTCAGCAGGCCTGCAAAATGCCCCAAGGCCATGGGACAAGGCCATCCCTCCTCTCCAGGACCAGCATAAAAGCCGGCCCAGAGCCTCTCTCCCTCACACACTTCTCCTCAAGCCTTCTGCTCCTGCTCCTGCCCACAACCAGGTGAGTCTCAATCCTCTGACCCTCCTGATCCTGCACCCCTGGCCCCTCTCTTCCAGCATCCAATGCCCCAGGCTGAGCAGCGCTCACACCTCCACACAGAGCCACAACAGCCTCCACACTCCCTCACTCTGCTGACACTTCACCCCTTTCAACGCCAAACCCCTCTACCTTGCTTCACCCTTTCTGTTCCAGGCACCCTCCACACCACACCCATGGCCTGCTACAACCGCTGCAGTCCCTGTGGACCCACCCCGCTGGCCAACAGCTGCAACGAGCCCTGTGCCCTGCAATGCCAGGATTCCCGCGTCATCATCAACCCTTCCCCTGTGCTGGTCACCCTGCCAGGACCCATCATGACCTCCTTCCCCCAGAACACCGCCGTCGGATCCACCTCCTCGGCTGCCGTGGGCACTGAGCTCAATGCCCAGGGACAGCCCATCTCTGGCGGATTTGGCTTTGGCCTTGGCTACGGCCTGGGAGGCCTGGGCTGCTATGGCAGAAGGGGCGGCTACATCTGCTAAGGGCCCTCAGCACCACCCCTCACACCACCAGCTCTGGCCTCTGACAACAGCTCCTGCAACCAAAGCACCTTGGTTGATGGTCTCTCTACTTGTACCTCGCACCTGATTCCTTCAGCTTCTTTTCTAAGCAATCTTTCAATAAATTTTTCTTGCATCACAACCTGAGTTGTTTCCTGTCCTTTTTGAATTCCAATGATCTCACAACCTCACCCTGTGCAATGCCAGCACTCAACCACGATATTGGATGGAGAGAGAGCAAAGAACATTTCTTATCTAATATGTTACCACGAGAAACAACCAGTGGTGACATGGGAAACAGGGGAGAGGGGGGCACCTTCCAGAACATGACACAAGACCATTACCTCATCTGCCAAGGGCTTGGACACAACAATTCTCTCCTGGGCACTGCTCTGACAATGTCACTCTGTCCAGCAGACACTTGGAAAATTCTCTGCCCAGCAGCTCTCTTGAGTCCTCCCAGTGAACAGAGGAAAAAGACCATCTACTTAGGCAGGAAATCTGAAGAGCAACTGCTTCCATCCCCCTTCCTGAAGGAGGCCCAAGAAGAGCAGCTTTTCCAGGATTATGGTCAGTTCAGCTTTAGACGTCCAAGTAAAGGGACCCCATTGTCTCTTAGACTCTTTAATCATAAACACACTGAAAAATTCTTCCCCCTTTTGCCTATGGTGTTCACCTTAGTTTCAAATGTGCACGTGCCTTCTATTCCATCATGTGTGCAGTGCTGAGAACAGCTGAGGTCCCACAGAGTTGTGACACCCCTGCACGGCCTTGTCTCCTCAGAGTCTCAGCTCTCTTAGACTGTCCTCGAGTAAAGATCCACCAGCCCCTTTAAGTATCTGGTGGCCCTCAACAGGTCTTTGACCACTACCCCCTTGTGCTTCTTCACATGTCGAGGCCAGAACTGTCCCCATCACTGCACGTGAGATCTGACCAGTGCTCTAAAGAGAGGAAGGGCCACCTCTCCCAATTTCATGGCAACAATTTCCTGAAATCTGTCTTGGACAGAGGTGTCGCCCCACTGAAGTAATGTCCCACTGCAACCTCCAGGTCACTCTGTTCTTGATCAGTACCACAGGGTCCTGCTCACAAAAGCCACTTCTCAGGCTCTCAGTCCACAGCACGACCCAGGGCCCAGTACAATTCCTGTCCAGATGCACAACTTCACAGTTCCCTTGCTTGAAATTTGGCAAATTTGATTAACCTTTAGTCTTGATGTCCTTCTGAGTGGTTGAACAGCCAAGTGGGGCCTCAGACTCACCAATATCTGCCTGCTCACTAAGGGGAAACTCTCCCACTGCTGACAAGCAATGGAAGACTCCAGGCACTCACACCTGGCACAGATGCAAAGCCCAGACCAGCCTGACACACCGAGGATAGTTTGGGGCCCCTCTTCACAACAACTCTCAGAAACACAAAACCAGGAGTTCTACAGCCTGACCTCACTGATGACACCCCACCTCTGCAAATCTTGGCTCACATCTTCAGTCCTCTTTGACACACACCATCAACACCAGACTTGGGTCTCAAATACTCACACTTTAAACAAGGAATGACCACAATGGAAGGGGAAGCTCCTCATGCACATCATGCAAAGCCCACACCAGCCTGACATGTCTGCAGTGGAATGGGGACCCTCTGCACAACACACCCAGAAACTAAACAACACAAGTGCCACAGAATGACCTCACTGATGACACCCATAATTTCCTTAGGCTTTTGTTGTATATTCTGCTTTTTCTGACACACGTCTTCCAAACAAATCCTCCCAAATACCAACTCTCACTTAAAAGCTGACACCAAGGTCAGATGGACACTTCCTCAAGAGAAGGACATGACGCTACAGAGTTGTGTGCAGGAAAACATTCTCCACATCATGACTTGCAAGGCTGTTTCAGACAAAATGGGCATTATGACTTCAGTTCAGGTACCTTTAGAGAGTAATAAGGTCAATCCACTTTTTCTGAAAAGTGAATGTCTATAGCAACATCAGTTGCTCCTCCAACAAGTTCTTCCCCTTATCCCTCAGCAGCTATGGATGGACCAGCACAAGACCTTGGGGAGTATGGGAGGCAGCCGTAAATCGCAGGAATTGCTTTCCCATCACTAGGGGAAAAGGCCTGAACTATAGGGATGCTTAGGAATTTTGCAACATGGTAGGGTGACAAAAAATGTGATGGAAGGGGAGCAGTCCCCTGTCACTCCCAGAAGAACTGCAAAGCCCAAATGAGTCTGACGTGGCTGTGGCAGACTGAGGCCCCTCTTCACCACACACCCACAAACCACACCACACCAATGCCACGATGATGACATCCGACTTCTCCAAAGCTCTGGTCACGTCTTCAGTCCTCTCAGAGAAAAAACACTAACAGCAGCCTTCGGTGTCTAACACCTGCATTTAAAAGCTGCCGCCAAGGTCACGTCCTCAAGAGTAGGACATGACACTGGAGAGTTGTGGGGAGCAAAATACTCCCCACCTCAGCACTCAGCAGGCCTGCAAAATGCCCCAAGGCCATGGGACAAGGCTGTCCCGCCCCTCCAGAACCAGCATAAAAGCCGGCCCAGAGCCTCTCTCCCTCACACACTTCTCCTCAAGCCTTCTCTGCCTGCTCCTGCAAACAACAAGGTGAGTCTCAAGCCCTGATCCTCCTGATCCTGCAGCCCTTGTCCCTCTCTTCCAGCATGCTGAGCCCCAGCCTCAGGAGCCCACACACCTCCCCACAGGCCCACAGCCTCCACACTCCATCACTGCCCCTTGCAGCCCCATGCCTCTACCCTGCCTCCCGCCTCTCTCTTCCAGGCACCCTCCACACCACACCCATGGCCTGCAACAGCCTCTGCAGTCCCTGCGGACCCACCCCGCTGGCCAACAGCTGCAACGAGCCCTGTGCCCTGCAATGCCAGGATTCCCGCGTCATCATCAACCCTTCCCCTGTGCTGGTCACCCTGCCAGGACCCATCATGACCTCCTTCCCCCAGAACACCGCCGTCGGATCCACCTCCTCCGCTGCCGTGGGCACTGAGCTCAATGCCCAGGGACAGCCCATCTCTGGCGGATTTGGCTTTGGCCTTGGCTACGGCCTGGGAGGCCTGGGCTGCTATGGCAGAAGGGGCGGCTACATCTGCTGAGGGCCCTCAGCACCACCCCTCTCACCACCAGCTCTGGCCTCTGCCAACAGCTCCTGCAAGAAAAGCACCTTGGCTGATGGTCTCTCTACTTGTACCTCGCACCTGATTCCTTCAGCTTCTTTTTCTCAGCAATCTTTCAATAAATTTTTCTTGCATCACAACCTGAGTTGCTGCCTCATCGTTTTGAATTCCAGTTCTCTCACATCCTTACCCTGCATTGCCGGCACTCAACCATTATGTGGGATGGAAAGGGAGCAAGAAACATTTCTTAGCAAATATGTTACCACCAGTAACAACCAACACTGACATGGAAACAGGGGAGATGGGGGAACATTTCAGAACATGACACAAGGCCATCACCTCATCTACCAAAGGCTTGGACACAACAACTCTGTCCTGGGCACTGCTTTGACAAAGTCACTCTAAGCCAGCATAGACTTGAGCAATTCTCTTCCCAGCAGCACTCTTGAGTCCTCCCCATGAACAGAGGAACAGGACCATCCACTTGGGCAGGAAATCTGGAGAGGAAATGCTTCCATCCCCTCTGCTCAAGCAGACCCAGCAGGAGCAGGATTTCCAGGATTATGGCCAATTCAGTTTTGGACCTTCAAGAAGAGGGACCCCATTCCTTCTTACATTCTGGGACCATTTAGACACACTGAAAAACCCCTGCCTCCTGTGCCCATGGAATTCACTTTATTTTCACTTTTGCAAATGCCTCGTTTCCCTTCATGTGTACAGAGCAGAGAACAGCTGAGCTGCCACTCACTGGTGATAGCCTCCAGCCCAGCCTTGTCTCCTGACATCCCCAGCACTCTCAGCCTCTCCTCCAGCAAAGATTGTCCAGCCCTTGCACTATCTGCTGGTCCTCAATGGGTCTTTGTCCATAAGATGACCTCACTGATGACACCCCAGATCTCCAAATCTTGGTCACATCTTCAGTCACATTTGACAAACATCATCAACACCAGCCTTTGGTTTCTCAATTTAAAGGAGGAATGACCACGATGGAAGGGGAAGCTCCTCATGCACAGCTCAGCTGCAAAGCCCACACCAGCCTGACATGGCTGCAGTGGAATGGGGCCCCTCTGCACAACACACCCACAAAATAAACAACACAAGTACCACAGAATGACCTCACTGATGACACCCATATTTGTCTTAGGATTTTGTTGAATATTTTGGTTTTCTCACACACATCTTCCAAACAAATCCTCCCAAGTACCGACTCTCACTTAAAAGCTTCCACCAAGGTCAGATGGACACTTCCTCAAGAGAAGGACATGACACTGCAGTATTGTGGGGAGGATAACACTCCCCACATAATAACTTGCAAGGCTATGTCAGAAAAAAATGATATTATGACTTCAATTCAGGTACCTCTAGAGATGAACAAGGTCAAGCCTACTTCTGAAAAGTGAATGTTGGTAGTTCCATCAGAAATGTTCCTCACAAGTCTTCTTCTCCTTATCTTTCACCAGCTGTGGATGGACCAGCACAAGACCTTGGGGTGTATGGGAGGCATCTCTAAATCACAGGAATTGCTTCCCACTTTTAGAGGGAAAGGCCTGAACTATAGGGGTGTTAAGGAATTTTGCAATATGGTAGAGACAGAAAATGTGATGGAAGGGGAGCAGTCCCCTGTCACCCCCTGGAGGAGCTGCAAACCCAAATGAGCCTGAGGTGGCTGTGGCAGATTGAGGCCCCTGCTCACCAAACAGCCACAAACCACAGCACACCACTGCCACGATGATGACATCCCACCTCTCCAAAGCGTTGGTCACGTCTTCAGTCCTCCCAGACAAACAACATTAACAAAAGTCTTTGGCCTTTAATAGCTGCATTTAAAAGCTGCCGCCAAAGCCATGGCCTCAAAAGCAGAACATGACACTGGAGAGTTGTGGGGAGCAAAATTCTCCCCACCTCAGCATTCAGCAGGCCTGCAAAATGCCCCAAGGCCATGGGACAAGGCTGTCCCGCCTCTCCAGAACCAGCATAAAAGCCGGCCCAGAGCCTCTCTTCCTCACACACTTCTCCTCAAGCCTTCTCTGCCTGCTCCTGCAAACAACAAGGTGAGTCTCAATCCCCTGACCCTCCTGATCCTGCACCCCTGGCCCCTCTCTTCCAGCACACTCACACCCAGCCGCAGCAGCGCTTACACCTCCCCACTGCCCCACAACAGCCTCCACACTCCCTCACTCTCCGGAAACTTCACCCCTTTCACCACCAAACCCCTCTACCTTTCCTCACCCTCTCTTTTCCAGGCAGTTTCCACACAACACCCATGGCTTGCTACAACCGCTGCAGTCCCTGCGGACCCACCCCGCTGGCCAACAGCTGCAACGAGCCCTGTGCCCTGCAGTGCCAGGATTCCCGCGTCATCATCAACCCTTCCCCTGTGCTGGTCACCCTGCCAGGACCCATCATGACCTCCTTCCCCCAGAACACCGCCGTCGGATCCACCTCCTCCGCTGCTCTGGGCACTGAGCTCAATGCCCAGGGACAGCCCATCTCTGGCGGATTTGGCTTTGGCCTTGGCTACGGCCTGGGAGGCCTGGGCTGCTATGGCAGAAGGGGCGGCTACATCTGCTAAGGGCCCTCAGCACCACCCCTCACACCACCAGCTCTGGCCTTTGCCAACAGATCCTGCAACCAAAGCACCTTAGCTGATGATCTCTCTACTTGTACCTCGCACCTGATTCCTTCAGCTTCTTTTTCTAAGCAATCTTTCAATAAATTTTTCTTGCATCACAACCAGAGTTGCTGCCTCATCGTTTTGAATTCCAGTTCTCTCACACCCCTCACCCTGTGCAATGCCAGCACTCAACCACGACATTGGATGGAAAGGGAGCAGAGAACATTTCTTAGCAAATATGTCCCCACCAGGAGCAAACAACACTGACATGGGAAACAGGGCAGAGGGGGGCACCTCCTGTCAGAACATGACACAAGACCATTACCTCATCTACCAAAGGCTTCCACACAACAATTCTCTCCTGGGCACTGCTCTGACAAAGTCACTCTATGCCAGTAGACACTTGAAAAATTCTCTGCACAGCAGCTCCCTTGAGTCCTCCCAGTGAACAGAGGAAAAAGACCATCTACTTAGGCAGGAAATCTGGAGAGCAACTGCTTCCATCCTCCTTCCTGAAGGAGGCCCAAGAAGAGCAGCTTTTCCAGGATTATGGTCAGTTCACTTTTAGACCTCCAAGAAAAGGGATCCCATTGTCTCTTAGACTCTTTGATCATAAA
This sequence comes from Setophaga petechia, assembly GCA_024362935.1. NCBI lineage: Eukaryota > Metazoa > Chordata > Aves > Passeriformes > Parulidae > Setophaga > Setophaga petechia. The sequence goes on from JANCRA010000098.1 coordinate 320,060, forward strand.
CACACTGAAAAATTCTTCCCCCTTTTGCCTATGGTATTCGCTTTATTTTCTAATGTGCACGCGCCTTCTATTCCATCATGTGTGCAGTGCTGAGAACAGCTGAGCTCCCACACAGTTGTGACACCCCCAGCACGGCCTTGTCTCCTCAGAGTCTCAGCTCTCTTAGACTGTCCTCGAGCAAAGATCCACCAGCCCCTTGAAGTATCTGGTGGCCCTCAACAGGTCTTTGACCACTACCTCCTTGTGCTTCTGCACATGATGAGCCTAGAACTGTCCACATCACTGCATGTGAGATCTGACCAGTGCTCTAAAGAGAGGAAGGGCCACCTCTCCCAATTTCATGGCAACAATTTCCTGAACTCTGTCTTGGACAGAGGTGTCGCCCCACTGAAGTAATGTCCCACTGCAACCTCCTGGTCACTCTGTTCTTGATCAGCACAACAGGATTCTGCTCACAAAAGTCACTTCTCAGACTCTCTGCCCACAACATTATCCAGGGCCCAGTGCAATTCCTGTCCAGATGCACAACTTCACATTTCCCTTGCTTGAAATTTGGCAAATTTGATTAACCCTTAGTCTTGATGTCCTTCTGAGTGGTTCACCAGCCAAGTGGGGCCTCAGACTCACCAACATCTGCCACCTCACTGAAGGGGCAACTCTCCCACTGCTGACAAGCCATGGAAGAGTCCTCACACCTGGCACAGATGCAAAGCCCAGACCAGCCTGACACACCGAGGAGGATAGTTTGGGGCCCCTCATCACAACAACTCTCAGAAACAAAAAACTAGGAATTCTACAGACTGACCTCACTGATGACACCCCACCTCTGCAAATCTTGGCTCACATCTTCAGTCCTCTTTGACACACACCATCAACACCAGACTTGGGTCTCAAATACTCACACTTAAAGGAGGAATGACCACAATGGAAGGGGAAGCTCCTCATGCACATCATGCAAAGCCCACACCAGCCTGACATGGCTGCAGTGGAATGGGGACCCTCTGCACAACACACCCAGAAACTAAACAACACAAGTGCCACAGAAAGATCTCAATGATGACACCCATAATTTCCTTAGGCTTTTGTTGTATATTCTGCTTTTTCTGACACACGTCTTCCAAACAAATCCTCCCAAATACCAACTCCCTCTTAAAAGCTGACACCAAGGTCAGATGGACACTTCCTCAAGAGGACATGACACTGCAGAGTTGAGTGCAGGAAAACATTCTCCACATCATGACTTGCAAGGCTGTTTCAGACAAAATGGGCATTATGACTTCAGTTCAGGTACCTCTAGAAAGTAATAAGGTCAATCCACTTTTTCTGAAAAGTGAATGTCTATAGCAACATCAGTTGCTCCTCCAACAAGTTCTTCCCCTTATCCCTCAGCAGCTATGGATGGACCAGCACAAGACCTGGGGGAGTATGGGAGGCAGCCGTAAATCGCAGGAATTGCTTTCCCATCACTAGGAGAAAAGGCCTGAACTATAGGGATATTTAGGAATTTTGCAACATGGTAGGGTGACAAAAAATGTGATGGAAGGGAAGCAGTCCCCTGTCACCCCCCAGAAGAACTACAAAGACCAAATGAGTCTGATGTGGCTGTGGCGGACTGAGGCCCCACTTCACCACACACCCAAAAACCACAGCACACCACTGCCACGATGATGACATCCCACTTCTCCAAAGCTCTGGTCACGTCTTCAGTCCTCTCAGAGAAAAAACACTAACAGCAGCCTTTGGTGTCTAACACCTGCATTTAAAAGCTGCCGCCAAGGTCACGTCCTCAAGAGTAGGACATGACACTGGAGAGTTGTGGGGAGCAATATACTCCCCACCTCAGCATTCAGCAGGCCTGCAAATTGCCCCAAGGCCATGGGACAAGGCTGTCCCGCCTCTCCGGAACCAGCATAAAAGCCAGTCCAGAGCCTCTCTCCCTCACACACTTCTCCTCAAGCCTTCTCTGCCTGCTCCTGCCCACAACAAGGTGAGTCTCAATCCCCTGATCCTCCTGATCCTGCACCCCTGGCCCCTCTCTTCCAGCATGCTGAGCCCCAGCCTCAGCAGCCCGCACACCTCCCCACAGGCCCACAGCCTCCACACTCCATCACTGCCTCTTGCAGCCCCATGCCTCTATCCTGCCTCACTCCTCTCTCTTCCAGGCACCCTCCACACCACACCCATGGCCTGCAACAGCCTCTGCAGTCCCTGCGGACCCACCCCGCTGGCCAACAGCTGCAACGAGCCCTGTGCCCTGCAATGCCAGGATTCCCACGTCATCATCAACCCTTCCCCTGTGCTGGTCACCCTGCCAGGACCCATCATGACCTCCTTCCCCCAGAACACCGCTGTCGGATCCACCTCCTCCGCTGCCGTGGGCACTGAGCTCAATGCCCAGGGACAGCCCATCTCTGGGGGATTTGGCTTTGGCCTTGGCTACGGCCTGGGAGGCCTGGGCTGCTATGGCAGAAGGGGCGGCTACATCTGCTGAGGGCCCTCAGCACCACCCCTCACACCACCAGCTCTGCCCTCTGACAACAGCTCCTGCAACCAAAGCACCTCAGCTGATGATCTCTCTACTTGTACCTCGCACCTGATTCCTTCAGCTTCTTTTTCTAAACAATCTTTCAATAAAGTTTTCTTGCATCACAACCTGAGTTGCTGCCTCATCGTTTTGAATTCCAGTGGTCTCACATCCTTACCCTGCATTGCCGGAACTCAGCCATTATGTGGGATGGAAAGGGAGCAAGAAACATTTCTTAGCAAATATGTTACCACCAGTAACAACCAACACTGACATGGAAACAGGGCACAGGGGCACCTTCCAGAACATGACACAAGGCCATCACCTCATCTACCAAAGCCTTGGACACAACAACTCTGTCTTGGGCACTGCTTTGACAAAGTCACCCTAAGCCAGCATAGACTTGAGCAATTCTCTTCCCAGCAGCACTCTTGAGTCCTCCCCATGAACAGAGGAACAGGACCATCCGCTTGGGCAGGAAATCTGGAGAGGAAATGCTTCCATCCCCTCTGCCCAAGCAGACCCAGCAGGAGCAGGATTTCCAGGATTATGGCCAATTCAGTTTTGGACCTTCAAGAAGAGGGATCCCATTGCCTCTTACACTCTGGGACCATTTAGACACACTGAAAAACCCCTGCCTCCTGTGCCCATGGAATTCACTTTATTTTCACTTTTGCAAATGCCTCGTTTCCCTTCATGTGTGCAGACCAGAGAACAGCTGAGCTGCCACTCACTGGTGATAGCCTCCAGCCCAGCGTTGTCTCCTGACATCTCCAGCACTCTCAGCCTCTCTTCCAGCAAAGATTGTCCAGCCCTTGCACTGTCTGCTGATCCTCAATGGGTCTTTCTCCACTATCCACTTATTCTGTTCCTGCGGAGGCCAGAACTGTCCACACCACACCTCACGGCATCTCACCAGTGCTCTAAAGAGAGGAAGGGTCACCTCTCCCAATTTCATGGGAATAAATTTCTGAAATCTGTCTTGGACACAGGTGATGCAGACTGAAGTAATTCCCCACCACAACCTCCTGGTCACTCAGTTCTCGATCAGCACCACAGGATTCTGCTCACAAAAGTCACTTTTCAGACTCTCTGCCCACAACATTATCCAGGGCCCAGTGCAATTCCTGTCCAGATGCACAACTTCACATTTCCCTTGCTTGAACCTTGGGAGATTCCTTTCATCCTTAGTCTTGATGTCCTTCTGAGTGGTTCAACAGCCAAGTGGTGCCACAGCCACTCCATCACCTGCCTCCTCACTGAAGGGGAAACTCTCCCACTGCTGACAAGAAACGGAAGAGTCCAGGCACTCACACCTGGCACAGATGCAAAGCCCAGACTAGCCTGACACACCTAGGACAGTTTGGGGACCCCTCTTCACAACACACCCACAAACTCAAAAGCAAGAAATCCATGGGTTGACCTCACTGATTACACCCAAGACCTCCAAATCTTGGCCGCATCTTCAGTCACCTTTGACAAACATCATCAACACCAGCCTTTGGTTTCTCACTTTAAAGGAGGAATGACCACAATGGAAGGGGAAGCTCCTCATGCACAGCTCGGCTGCAAAGCCCACACCAGACTGACATGGCAGCAGTGGAATGGGGACCCTCTGCACAACACACCCACAAAATAAACCATACAAGTACCACAGAATGACCTCACTGATGACACCCATATTTTTCTTAGGCTTTTGTTGAATATTTTGGTTTTTCTGACACACATCTTCCAAACAAATCCTCCCAAGTACCGACTCTCACTTAAAAGCTTCCACCAAGGACAGATGGACACTTCCTCAAGAGAAGGACATGACACTGCAGTGTTGTGGGGAGGATAACACGCCCCACATGATAACTTGCAAGGCTATGTCAGACAAAACTGGTATTATGACTTCAATTCAGGTACCTCTAGAGATGAACAAGGTCAAGCCTTCTTCTGAAAAGTGAATGTTGGTAGTTCCATCAGAACTGCTCCTCACAAGTCTCCTTCTGCTTATCCTTCACCAGTTATGGATGGACCAGCACAAGACCTTGGGGAGTTTGGGACGCATCTCTAAATCACAGGAATTGCTTCCCGTTTTTAGAGGGAAAGGCCTGAACTATAGGGTTGTTTAGGAATTCAGCAATATGGTAGAGAGAGAAAATGTGATGGAAGGGGAGCAGTCCCCTGTCACCCCCTGGAGGAGCTGCAAACCCAAATGAGCCTGAGGTGGCTGTGGCAGAATGAGGCCCCTGCTCACCACACAGCCACAAATCCACAGCACACGACTGTCACAATGATGACATCCCACCTCTCCAAAGCGTTGGTCACGTCTTCAGTCCTCCCAGACAAACAACATTAACAAAAGTCTTTGGTCTTTAATAGCTGCATTTAAAAGTTGCCGCCAAAGTCATGGCCTCAAAAGCAGAACATGACACTGGAGAGTTGTGGGGAGCAAAATACTCCCCACCTCAGCACTCAGCAGGCCTGCAAAATGCCCCAAGGCCATGGGACAAGGCTGTTCCGCCTCTCCAGAACCAGCATAAAAGCCGGCCCAGAGCCTCTTGCCCTCACACACTTCTCCTCAAGCCTTCTCTGCCAGCTCCTGCCAACAACCAGGTGAGTCTCAATCCCCTGACCCTCCTGATCCTGCACCCCTGGCCCCTCTCTTCCAGCATCCAATGACCCAGGCTGAGCAGCGCTCACACCTCCCCACAGAGCCACAACAGCCTCCACACTCCCTCACTCTCTGGGACACTTGACCCCTTTCACCGCCAAACCCCCTCTACCTTGCTTCACCCTTTCTGTTCCAGGCACCCTCCACATCACACCCATGGCCTGCAACAACATCTGCAGTCCCTGCGGACCCACCCCGCTGGCCAACAGCTGCAACGAGCCCTGTGCCCTGCAATGCCAGGATTCCCGCGTCATCATCAACCCTTCCCCTGTGCTGGTCACCCTGCCAGGACCCATCATGACCTCCTTCCCCCAGAACACCGCCGTCGGATCCACCTCCTCCGCTGCCGTGGGCACTGAGCTCAATGCCCAGGGACAGCCCATCTCTGGGGGATTTGGCTTTGGCCTTGGCTACGGCCTGGGAGGCCTGGGCTGCTATGGCAGAAGGGGCGGCTACATCTGCTAAGGGCCCTCAGCAACACCTCTCACACCACCAGTTCTGGTCTCTGCCAACAGCTCCTGCAACCAAAGCACCTTAGCTGATGATCTCTCTACTTGCACCTCACACCTGATTCCTTCAGCTTCTTTTTCTCAGCAATCTTTCAATAAAGTTTTCTTGCATCACAACCTGAGTTGTTTCCTGTTCTTTTTGAATTCCAATGATCTCACAACCTCACCCTGTGCAGTGCCAGCACTCAACCACGATATTGGATAGAGAGAGAGCAAAGAAGATTTCTTAGCAAATATGTTACCACGAGAAACAACCAGTGGTGACATGGGAAACAGGGGAGAACATGACACAAGACCATTACCTCATCTACCAAGGGCTTGGACACAACAATTCTCTCCTGGGCACTGCTCTGACATTGTCACTCTGTCCAGCAGACACTTGGAAAATTCTCTGCTCAGCAGCTCCCTTGAGTCCTCCCAGTGAACAGAGGAAAAAGAGCATCTACTTAGGCAGGAAATCTGGAGAGCAACTGCTTCCATCCTCCTTCCTGAAGGAGGCCCAAGAAGAGCAGCTTTTCCTGGATTATGATCAGTTCACTTTTAGACCTCCAAGAAAAGGGATCCCATTGTCTCTTAGACTCTTTGATCATAAACACACTGAAAAATTCTTCCCCCTTTTGCCTATGGTATTCACTTTATTTTCAAATGTGCATGTGCCTTCTATTCCATCATATGTGCAGTGCTGAGAACAGCTGAGGTCCCACACAGTCGTGACACCCCCTGCACGGCCTTGTCTTCTCAGAGTCTCAGCTCTCTTAGACTGTCCTCGAGTAAAGATCCACCAGCCCCTTGAAGTATCTGGTGGCCCTCAACAGGTCTTTGACCACTACCTCCTTGTGCTTCTGCACATGATGAGCCTAGAACTGTCCACATCACTGCATGGGAGATCTGACCAGTGCTCTAAAGAGAGGAAGGGCCACCTCTCCCAATTTCATGGCAACAATTTCCTGAACTCTGTCTTGGACAGAGGTGTCGCCCCACTGAAGTAATGTCCCACTGCAACCTCCTGGTCACTCTGTTCTCGATCAGCACCACAGGATTCTGCTCACAAAAGTCACTTTTCAGACTCTCTGCCCACAACATTATCCAGGGCCCAGTGCAATTCCTGTCCAGATGTACAACTTCACATTTCCCTTGCTTGAAATTTGGCAAATTTGATTAACCCTTAGTCTTGATGTCCTTCTGAGTGGTTGAACAGCCAAGTGGGGCCTCAGACTCACCAACATCTGCCACCTCACTGAAGGGGCAACTCTCCCACTGCAACTCTCCCACTGCTGACAAGCCATGGAAGAGTCCTCACACCTGGCACAGATGCAAAGCCCAGACCAGCCTGACACACCGAGGAGGATAGTTTGGGGCCCCTCATCACAACAACTCTCAGAAACACAAAACCAGGAGTTCTACAGACTGACCTCACTGATGACACCCCACCTCTGCAAATCTTGGCTCACATCTTCAGTCCTCTTTGACACACACCATCAACACCAGACTTGGGTCTCAAATACTCACACTTCAAGGAGGAATGTCCACAATGGAAGGGGAAGCTCCTCATGCACATCATGCAAAGCCCACACCAGCCTGACATGGCTGCAGTGGAATGGGGACCCTCTGCACAACACACCCAGAAACTAAACAACACAAGTGCCACAGAAAGATCTCACTGCTGACACCCATAATTTCCTTAGGCTTTTGTTGGATATTCTGCTTTTTCTGACACACATCTTCCAAACAAATCCTCCCAGTTACCAACTCCCACTTAAAAGCTGACACCAAGGTCAGATGGACACTTCCTCAAGAGAAGGACATGACGCTACAGAGTTGTGTGCAGGAAAACATTCTCCACATCATGACTTGCAAAGCCGTTTCAGACAAAATTGGTATTATGACTTCAGTTCAGGTACCTTTAGAGAGTAACAAGGTCAATCCACTTTTTCTGAAAAGTGAATGTCTATAGCAAAATCAGTTTCTCCTCCAACAAGTTCTTCCCCTTATCCCTCACCAGCTATGGATGGACCAGCACAAGACCTTGGGGAGAATGCGAGGCAGCCATAAATCACAGGAATTGCTTTCCCATCTCTAGGGGAGAAGGCCTGAACTATAGGGATGTTTAGGAATTTTGCAACATGGTAGGGTGACAAAAAATGTGATGGAAGGGGACCAGTCCCCTGTCACCCCCAGAAGAACTGCAAAGACCAAATGAGTCTGATGTGGCGGTGGCAGACTGAGGCCCCTCTTCACCACACACCCAAAAACCACAGCACACCACTGTCACGATGATGACATCCCACTTCTCAAAAGCTCTGGTCACGTCTGCAGCCCTCCCAGAGAAAAAACACTAACAGCAGCCTTTGGTGTCTAACACCTGCATTTAAAAGCTGCCGCCAAGGTCACGTCCTCAAGAGTAGGACATGACACTGGAGAGTTGTGGGGAGCAAAATACTCCCCACCTCAGCACTCAGCAGGCCTGCAAAATGCCCCAAGGCCATGGGACAAAGCTGTCCCGCCTCTCCAGGACCAGCATAAAAGCCGGCCCAGAGCCTCTCTCAGTCACACACTTCTCCTCAAGCCTTCTGCTCCTGCTCCTGCCAAGAACAAGGTGAGTCTCAATCCCCTGACCCTCCTGCTCCTGCAGCACTTGTCCCTCTCTTCCAGAACTCTCTGCCCCAGCCTGAGGAGCCCTCACACCCCCCAACAGCCTCCACACTCCATCACTGACCCTTGCAGCCCCATGCCTCTATCCCGCCTCACCCCTCTCTCTTCCAGGCACCCTCCACACCACACCCATGGCCTGCAACAGCCTCTGCAGTCCCTGTGGACCCACCCCGCTGGCCAACAGCTGCAACGAGCCCTGTGCCCTGCAATGCCAGGATTCCCGTGTCATCATCAACCCTTCCCCTGTGCTGGTCACCCTGCCAGGACCCATCATGACCTCCTTCCCCCAGAACACCGCCGTCGGATCCACCTCCTCCGCTGCTCTGGGCACTGAGCTCAATGCCCAGGGACAGCCCATCTCTGGCGGATTTGGCTTTGGCCTTGGCTACGGCCTGGGAGGCCTGGGCTGCTATGGCAGAAGGGGCGGCTACATCTGCTAAGGGCCCTCAGCACCACCCCTCACACCACCAGTTCTGGCCTCTGCCAACGGCTCCTGCAACCAAAGCACCTCAGCTGATGATCTCTCTACTTGTACCTCACACCGGATTCCTTCAGCTTCTCTTTCTAAGCAGTCTTTCAATAAAGTTTTCAAGCATCACAACCTGAGTTGCTCCCTCATCCTTTTGAATTCCAGTTCTCTCATATCCTTACCCTGCATTGCCGGCACTGAGCCATTATGTGGGATGGAAAGGGAGCAAGAAACATGTCTTAGCAAATATGTTACCACCAGTAACAAACAACACTGACATGGAAACAGGGCACAGGGGCACCTTCCAGAACATGACACAAGGCCATCTCCTCATCTGCCAAAGGCTTGGACACAACAACTCTGTCCTGGACACTGCTTTGACAAAGTCACTCTAAGCCAGCATAGACTTGAGCAATTCTCTTCCCAACAGCATTCTTGAGTCCTCCCCATGAATAGAGGAACAGGACCACCCACTTGGGCAGGAAATCTGGAGAGGAAATGCTTCCATCCCCTCTGCTCAAGCAGACCCAGGAGGAGCGGGATTTCCAGGATTATGGCCAATTCAGTTTTGGACCTTCAAGAAGAGGGATCCCATTGCCTCTTACACTCTGGGACCATTTAGACACACTGAAAAATCCCTGCCTCCTGTGCCCATGGAATTCACTTTATTTTCATTTTTGCACATGCCTCGTTTCCCTTCATGTGTGCAGACCTGAGAACAGCTGAGCTGCCACTCACTGGTGACAGCCTCCAGCCCAGCCTTGTCTCCTGACAGTCCCAGTACTCTCAGCCTCTCCTCCAGCAAAGATTCTCCAGCCCTTGCACTATCTGCTGGTCCTCAATGGATCTTTGTCCACTATCCACTTTTTCTGTTCCTGTGGAGGCCAGAACTGTCCACACCACACTTCACGGCATCTCACCAGTGCTCTAAAGAGAGGAAGGGCCACCTCTCCCAATTTCATGGGAATAAATTTCTGAAATCTGTCTTGGACACAGGTGATGCAGACTGAAGTAATTCCCCACCACAAACTCCTGGTCACTCTGTTCTCGATCAGCACCACAGGATTCTGCTCACAAAAGTCACTTTTCAGACTCTCTGCCCACAACATTATCCAGGGCCCAGTGCAATTCCTGTCCAGATGCACAACTTCACATTTCCCTTGCTTGAACCTTGGGAGATTCCTTTCATCCTTAGTCTTGATGTCCTTCTGAGTGGTTCAACAGCCAAGTGGTGCCACAGCCACTCCATCACCTGCCTCCTCACTGAAGGGGAAACTCTCCCACTGCTGACAAGAAACGGAAGAGTCCAGGCACTCACACCTGGCACAGATGCAAAGCCCAGACTAGCCTGACACACCTAGGACAGTTTGGGGACCCCTCTTCACAACATACCCACAAACCCAAAAGCAAGAAATCCATGGGTTGACCTCACTGATTACACCCCAGACCTCCAAATCTTGGTCACATCTTCAGTCACCTTTGACAAACATCAACAACACCAGCCTTTGGTTTCTCACTTTAAAGGAGGAATTGAACGTGATGGAAGGGGAAGCTCCTCATGCACAGCTCATCTGCAAAGCCCACACCAGCCTGACATGGCTGCAGTGGAATGGGGACCCTCTGCACAACACACCCACAAACTAAACAACACAAGTGCCACAGAATGACCTCACTGATGACACCCATAATTTCCTTAGGCTTTTGTTGTATATTCTGCTTTTTCTGACACACGTCTTCCAAACAAATCCTCCCAAGTACCGACTCTCACTTAAAAGCTTCCACCAAGGTCAGATGGACACTTCCTCAAGAGAAGGACATGAAATTGCAGTGTTGTGGGGAGGAGAACACGCCCCACATGATAACTTGCAAGGCTATGTCAGACAAAACTGGTATTATGACTTCAATTCAGGTACCTCTAGAGATGAACAAGGTCAAGCCTACTTCTGAAAAGTGAATGTTGGTAGTTCCATCAGAACTGCTCCTCACAAGTCTCCTTCTCCTTATCCTTCACCAGTTATGGATGGACCAGCACAAGACCTTGGGGAGTATGGGAGGCATCTCTAAATCACAGGAATTTCTTCCCATTTTAAGAGGGAAAGGCCTGAACCGTAGGGGTGTTTACGAATTTGGCAATATGGTAGAGACAGAAAATGTGATGGAAGGGGAGCAGTCCCCTGTCACCACCAGAAGGGCTGCAAACCCAAATGAGCCTGATGTGGCTGTGACGGAATGAGGCCCCTGCTCACCACACAGCCACAAATCCACAGCACACCACTGCCACGATGATGACATCCCACCACTCCAAAGGTTTGGTCATGTCTTCAGCCCTCCCAGACAAACAACATTAACAAAAGTCTTTGGTCTTTAATAGCTGCATTTAAAAGCTGCCGCCAAAGTCATGGCCTCAAAAGCAGAATATGACACTGGAGAGTTGTGGGGAGCAAAATACTCCCCACCTCAGCACTCAGCAGGCCTGCAAAATGCCCCAAGGCCATGGGACAAGGCGGTCCCGCCTCTCCAGAGCCAGCATAAAAGCCGGCCCAGAGCCTCTCTCCCTCACACACTTCTCTTCAAGCTTTCTCCTCCTGCTCCTGCCAACAACCAGGTGAGTCTCAAGCCCTGACCCTCCTGCTCCTGCAACCCTGGTCCCTCTCTTCCAGCAAGCTGAGCCCCAGCCTCAGCAGCACTCACACCTCCCCACTGCACCACAACAGCCTCCACACTCCCTCACTCTCCGGACACTTCACCCCTTTCACCACCAAACCCCTCTACCTTTCCTCACCCGCTCTCTTCCAGGCACCCTCCACACCACACCCATGGCCTGCAACAACATCTGCAGTCCCTGTGGACCCACCCCGCTGGCCAACAGCTGCAACGAGCCCTGTGCCCTGCAGTGCCAGGATTCCCGCGTCATCATCAACCCTTCCCCTGTGCTGGTCACCCTGCCAGGACCCATCATGACCTCCTTCCCCCAGAACACCGCCGTCGGATCCACCTCCTCCGCTGCTCTGGGCACTGAGCTCAATGTCCAGGGACAGCCCATCTCTGGGGGATTTGGCTTTGGCCTTGGCTACGGCCTGGGAGGCCTGGGCTGCTATGGCAGAAGGGGTGGCTACATCTGCTAAGGGCCCTCAGCACCACCCCTCACACCACCAGCTCTGGCCTCTGCCAACAGCTCCTGAAACCAAAGCACCTTGGCTGATGGTCTCTCTACTTGTACCTCATCTTGGATCCCCTTCCACTTGCTGCTCCTGTGTATTCATTCTTTTGCCTCAATAAAATTTTCCTGCAGTAAAACCTCAGATGCCTCCTGTTCTTGCAGCTACATCCAGATACTTTGCTCCCAGCCTAAATAGCTGCAGTCTTCCTGACACCACCTTCACTTTCAGAGGGTTGCCAGGACCACCCAAGGAAGGTCCCATTTCCTTGTCCTCTTTTTCTGCAATGGGCTTGGTGTACCAGGGTTTCCAGGCTGTCACACTGCTTTCTGTGAGTTCCTCAGTGGACCCAGGTGATGGTCATTTTTGCATTGTCCACCTGGCTGGACTGTCCCCATTCCACCTCCCTGGGAGTCTCCAGGCCAGGATCTCACCTTGTTATGAGGTCTTCAACTGATCCCTGATGGAGATCTCCCCTTTCCCTCCTCACTGCAGGGTCCCATTAAGGGAGCCTCCAGGGCACCTTCCTCCTTTTTCAGGGTCTCTGGATCATCTGTGCTGGTGATCCCAAGCCACCAACCCTCTGCTCTGAGGTCACACATCACATCCCCATTATGACTTGACTCCCACCAAGTCACAGTGGATTCCTGAGGTGCAGCATGGAGACCTGGCAAAAAGGTGCAGGAATGAGCCTGTGACCCTGCTGAGAAGATGTTGCCCCTTGTACCACCTTCCTGCCTCTTTGCCTCCCAATTTTGACACTCCAACACAGATTTTTGGGTCATAAAGATCTTTGGTCTCCCCAAATTGCTCCTCACCAGTGACGTTCGCTCTTTCTTCTCCTTTGATGTGGTTTTTTTCTCTGTACAAAGGCTCCCGGCAAACAGGTAAGCTCTGGGCTGGCACACGAGTTCAAAGTCTCCAGGGTATTGGCAGCACTAAAATATTCATCAAAAGCAAATTAAAATAACATCTCTGGAGCAGCTGGAGCCCAGAGAGGCAGAGAACTCCATGCACAGCTGGATTCAGATTTGGTTCAAAGAGGAAGAGTTTGCTGAGGAACAAAGCCCTTCCTTAAAACCAAAACTAAACAGCCCCTGCAGCTGAGCTGAGAAAGGAGAAGAAAAGAGGTTTGGAAGTGTTTGGTCTTTTTATTTCTCTATTTAGTTAAATAGTGCATTTCCCCTGGCTGGCCTTGAGGCACCGACTTCGGCTCATCTTAAAATAAAGTCTAACCCATAAAAAGACAAATTTAAGTAATCCCTGCTCTTATACTCATTCACCTTGGAGTTCATCCAGCTTGACATCAACACTTGGACTGAAACAAGAGCAGTATTTCACCTTCCCAAGGTCCTGGGACATGCCCAAGCAGCCAGGCCCAGCGGGATGTCTGCCTCATCCCAAACCTGCGCCAGAGACGCTCTTTTTGGGCACAGTCAGCTCACGTGGGTTCCAGGGAACACTGGGAGGAGGCTCAGATCCACATCCACAGTGCCCTGTGCCCACATTCCTCTCCCCCATCCACCCTGGGATGGGATCTTGGGTCCTGCCCAGTTCTCTGCACTCCATCCAAGGAGACCCCAAGCAGATGGGATGGGCTGGAAGAGGTGGCATCTCTTCCAGTGCTTCTCCTGATGGGATTCACACCCACCTAGCCTACATCCCACTCCCAGAATAATCCCAAACCCCATCATGGAGCAGTGGCAGGTTCATCTCCCTCCTCCAGAGGACTGGGCTCGACAAGACCAAATCCAAAATGATGATGGAAAGGACATTCTTGTGCAGCAGTTGCTCCCAATCCCATGAACAGGATTTCTTGGAATATCTGTGGCCACAACCCCCATCCCCATCTCAGTCTTCTCCCTCTGTGATTTTGGATAATTCCCAATACCAAAAGGCTGCACCTTGTGGGGAGCAACCCCCAATCCCTACAGAAACAGGCACAGGCCATCCTGTGGGACAAGGCCTGGAAAAAGGGGTCACTGCTGGTGTGCTGCTCCCTAGAAAAGAGCCACAAAGCTGGAATTTTAGCAGGGAAGGGATGCTTAGAGCTGTCTCACCTGGGCTCCTGGAGCTTGGCTGCAGCTGTAAAGCCTCATCCTCGGACAGCTTCCACCTGGGATAGGCTGTACCTGGGAATCTCATACCCAGGAATCTCATACCCATCTGCCTCACTATCCTGGGAGGCAAGGGGAGGGCAGAGCAGGGAGTGGGGCTGGACCCAGAACCGGGCCCGTTCCAGAGAAATAGGTCACCCAACAAGGAAGCTTCGTTACGGAAACGCCGCCTCAGACCAAGCAGCGGTTCTCCGACAGGACCTGGCCAAGCCACCCAAGCTTTATCCTGCCGGCTGGAAGGTCCTGGGATGTCCTCTGGATCGTGTCACGCAGACGCCCTGCCCAGATGAGCTAATGGGTCTGCTGCAGGCTTTGATCCTCAAATCCTAAAGGCCTTGTTAGATAACATCAGGAGCCTGGGTGATATTTCATTAACAAACGAGTCCGTCCCATGTGGTCGCCGCAGCTTTATCCCTTTCCCCTGTGATCTTCCCTCGTGCTCCAACATTTCTTTGGTAATTAGACCCAGAATTAGCATATTTAAGCTCCAAAATTACTGCATTTAATGCAACACCGTGGTTATTTGAGTGCTGTCACAGCAGCTCTTGGGCTGCGCCACCTCCCAGCAATTCCTTGGCTGAAGCATGGTTTTATATCCCTAATTAGTCTCCCAAAACTTGCAGGAGGCAGCAGGAACATCTTATTCTCCCACCAGCACGTGGAAAATATTCCTTGGCTTTCCCCCATCATACCTGAGAGTGTTCAAGGCCAGGTTGGAGCAACCTGATTTAGTGGAAAGTGTCCCTGCCCATGACAGGGGATTTGAATGGGATGATTTTTATTTATGGGAATGATTTTATTCCAACCCAAACCCTTTTATTCCATAATTTCACCGTGGAGTGAGGTGGAAGCGTGGACGCAGCTGGATCTGACTCATCCCAACATCAACGTGAGGTTTCTTCTTGCCAAACCTCAGTGTCTCATGGAGGATGCAGGACAGACGTGGAATTAGCTGGCATGGAGAAGGAGCTCCAGTGTCCATCCCTGGCTCCGTGGGTGAGATCAGCCAGGGAATCCTCTAAAACATCAGGTGGGAACAACACCAAGACCCTTGAGAGTGGGATTCTGGAGCTGGGAAAGGCTTGGAAGGGCTGGGCACATGCTGGGACTCAGCCAGCTGGAAGAAATCCAGGGGATAGAGGCACAAGGTGACATCTTTAAATAAGCAAATGACCCCCGCAACTCCCAGCAAGGAGGTCTCCAGGGATCCAGCCTTCCCTGCGACTTTCCCAAAGAAAAAGGGCGCATTTCCAGGTCCCAGCCAGGAGAAGAGGAATGAAAAATTTATATTCTATTGCTCCTCGACACTGGGGCTACCCAGGGCTTTGGCGGGAGGAATGTGGGAATTCCTGGCTGGGTCGCCCTTAATTCCACCTTCAAATTTTTAATTTAGAGCAAAGCCCTGCCTTTGCCTGGCAAAAATCCCGAGGGAAAAGCCAGCTGGATGTGGGGGTGGAGGGGGTGCCTTCAAAACCATCCCCCACACGCAGTAAAGCTCTGCTCATTTTTAATCTCGGCTTAAGTGTATTAAAAGCGATTAAAATGTTTTCACATCAAAATCCCTTTTGATGAGCCCCTTTCAGGGGGGGGACACGTTGGAAACCCTTTTCCTTGTACCCCTTTCCTTTCCTGCACCCCTTTCATGGCTTTTGCACCCCTTCCTATAAATCCCTTTAAAACCCCTGCACCCTCTTCCCTTCTCCTTTCCTTTCCCTTGCACTTGCACCCCCTTCTCATACACACCCATTCCCTTCCCTGCACACCCATTCCCTTGCCCCCTTCATTTTCTCTGCACCTCATTTCCCCACCCGCACCCACTTCTCTTCCCTGCATCCCTTTCCCGTGTCCCTCTTCCCTTCCCAAAATCTTCTCCCCTGCGCCCTCTCCTTTCCCCTGCTCCCGAGCATGGACTACATTTCCCGACGAGCCAAGCGGCAGTGCCCGGTGACGGCGGCGGAAGAAGCCGAGCGCAGCCGAACCCTCACCGGGCCGAGACGAGCGAAGCCGAACTCAGCCGAGCCCCTACCGAGCCGAGTGCAACCGAACCTAGACGAGTCCCCACGAAGCACCGCCGAGCAGCCCCGAGCATAGACGAATCCAGCCGAGCCCCCACCGAGCCGGGCCACGGGAAGCCGAACACAGCCGAGCCCCCACCGAGCCAACCCGAACTCTCACCGAGCCGAGAGCAGCCGAACTTAACCGGGTAGATCCGAGCGCACCCGAGTGGCCCCGAATCCAGCTGAGGGTGAGACGCGCCCCTCACCCCATTAAGGGACATTTGTGGGGACCGGAGCCACCCCAGACCGGTGGGGAGGAGAAGCGGGGAGTCCCCAGAGTGGGGGGACAGGACGGTGGGGAGGGCAGGGGGGCGGAAGGTTGTGGGTTGGGAGGGGGGAGATGGGGGTGCAGGGGAGGTGGGGGGGTTAGGACTGGGTTCAGAGCTGGGATTTGAGGTGCAGTGCTGGGGTTTGAGGGGCAGGGGAGGCGTGGGATGCAATCCTGGGTGCAGAGCTGGGATTTGGGGTGCAGGGAAGGTTTAGGTTGCAAACATAGGATTTGGGGTGCAGGGGGAAATTTGGGGTACAGAGGAATAACTGGGGTGCAGAGGGAGATTGGGGTACAGAAGGAGATCTGGGGTGCAGGGGGAGATTTGGGGCACACACCTGGGGGTGCAGGTGCCGCTCCCTTTCCAGAGGCCGGGCAGTGCCACGTGGCAGGTCTGGCCCTGGCCCAGGTGGCCTCCAGGTGAGGAGTTTCAGCCCCACCACAGCCAAACACGTCCCTTTTTGCCCAGAAACGCAGAAATTTCCCCCCAAAACCCTGATCCCACCTGCCTGGCGTGTGGGGGATGCTCGTGGGTGCCCACACCAGGGTGGTCCATGCCAAGGTGATCCCAGCTTGTCCCCCCCGGCTCCTCCCTGCAGGATTTTGGCCATGACGGAGGTGACCAAGCGCATCCTGGTGACAGGTGGCACCGGCCTGGTGGGCAGAGCCATCGAGAAGGTGGTGGCCGATGGAGAGGGGCAGCCGGATGAGGAGTGGATCTTCGTGTCCTCCCGGGACGCCGACTTGACGTGAGTTGGGGTTTTTTCCTCAGAAACCCCGGAATTTGCTCCATCAACCCCAAAAAACTGTATCCCTATACTTCATTTTTCCTTGGAATCACCCCAATCTGCTCTGGTGACCCCAAAATTTCCTATCCCTGGATGTGGGTTTTCCTAGGAACACCCCAGTCTGCTCTGATGACCCCAAAATTTCCCATCTCAGGGTTTTGTTTTTCCTTGGAAATGCCTCAATTTGCTTCATCCCACAAAAACCCAAATTTTCCCATTCCATTGTTTGATTTTTCCTTGGAAACAACTCAATCTGCTCTGTTGACCCTGACAAACCCCAAAATTTTCCATCCCAGAATTTGGGTTTCCCTTGGAAAGACCCCAGTCTGCTCTGTTGGCCTCACCCAATCCCAAATTTTCCCATCCCAAGATTGGGTTTTTCCTTAGAAACTCCCCAATCTGCCCCCACCAAACCCCAACATTTCCGCTCCTAGGATTGGTTTTTCCTTGGAAACACCTCAATTTGCTCTGCTGATCCCACTGAATCCCAAAATTTCCCATTCCAGGAGCAGTTCCGAGACCAAAGCCCTGTTTGAGAGGCACAAGCCCACCCACGTCATCCACCTGGCCGCCATGGTCGGAGGCCTCTTCAAAAACATCCGCTCCAACCTGGATTTTTGGGTGAGCACCCATGGAATTGGCACTGCCGGGATCCCTGTGGGTGCTGCACTCCCTAAATTGGGATATGGGCACACAGGGATGTGGTTTGCTCTGCTCCCAGTGCCAAGCCAGGGCTCCAGTGGTTTCTGGAGTTATTGTGAGTTGTTGGTGAAGGAATTTGGGGATCCCTGACCCCATGATCCTGATAAATGTCCCTTTTCCCAGAGGACAAACATCCACATCAACGACAACGTCCTGCACTCTGCCCATGAGTCGGGGGTGCAGAAGGTGGTCTCCTGCCTCTCCACCTGCATCTTCCCAGACAAGACCACCTATCCCATCGACGAGACCATGGTGAGAATCCCCATTCCCACACAAAATCCAGGGAAAGTCCCTGCCCTGCTTAATTTATCCGCTCTGACATCCCCAGATCCACAACGGGCCACCTCACAGCTCCAACTTTGGCTACTCCTACGCCAAGAGGATGATTGATGTCCAAAATAGGTGAGTTTGGGGACATGGGAGCAGCCACTGGATTTCAAGGCAAGGGGAATCCAGTGGGAATTCCAGGTGGAAGTCGGGGAGATACCTGGGGCTTAGCAGGTGAAGGTGCTGCTGGCTGGGGTTTTTTGGGGGCACATCAGTGCTGGAGGAAGGGGCTTGAGAGCCCACCCACCATCCCCTTCCCTGCTCTCATCCAGGGGTTATTCCGAGCAGCATGGCCGACGCTTCACTGCCGTCATTCCCACCAACGTCTTTGGGCCACACGACAACTTCAACATCGAGGACGGCCACGTCCTGCCCGGGCTCATCCACAAGGTCTACCTGGCCAAACGTGAGGGTGGCAGGACTTCCAGGGATTTTTTCTGGGGAGAAATGAGGGTTTTTTTCCTTTCCCACCTGCTCTGTGGGGTGGTTGGAGGTGGCTCTGGTGGTCATGGCTCCTTCCTCCTGCAGAGTCCGGCTCTGCTCTGACCGTCTGGGGAACAGGCAAGCCCAGGAGACAGTTCATCTATTCCCTGGTAGGTGTGGCCTTGGGAAGCAGGGAATGGGGCTGGAGGACCCACTGGCAGGGCCCCAGAGGGGTGTGAACCCCCGTGGCTTGTCCTGGGCCATCCCCAGAGTTGTGTCCCCTTGGGATGGGAGGGTTGGGGGACATCAGTGACCCCTCCAAGAGTTGTGTGCTCTTCCACAGGACCTGGCCCGACTTTTCATTTGGGTGCTGCGGGAATACGATGAGGTGGAACCAATCATTTTGTCAGGTAAGCCCTGGCTGTCCCTCAGGTGTCTCCTCCCCATGAGGGAACAGCCATGATCCTTCCCTTCTCCATAGTGGGAGAAGAAGATGAAGTCTCCATCCGGGAAGCAGCAGAGGCCATCGCAGAGGCCATGGAATTCAGGGGAGAGCTCGTTGTATCCTTCACAAAAGGCTAAACCCCTCTTCCCACCAGCTCCCCTGGGAGATTCCGTGATCCAGAGGATCCTTCCCACCAAAGGAGCAGAAGCAAGACCTGGTTTTCCTCCTTAATCCTTCCCATCCCAGTTTGACACCACCAAGTCCGACGGGCAGTTCAAGAAGACGGCCAGCAATGCCAAGCTCCGACGCTACCTGCCCGAATTCCAGTTCACACCTTTCAGGAAAGGTGAGATGGGGGAGTCTCCAGGAGACATCAGGGGTCCTACCCCGTGCCATCAGCCTTGGTGGCATCAAGGTGGTCCATCTTTTCCGGATGAGGAAGGAGGGTGGTGAAACCCTGGCATGTGTTATCCAGGGAGGTGGTGGTTTCTCCATCCCTGGAAATATCCAAGGTCAGGTTGGATGGGGCATGGAGCAACCTGGTCTCTTGGGAGGTGTCTCCTTGCATGATGGTTGGATGAGAATACCTAAAAAGTCCCTTCCAACCCAACCAATCCCATGATTCTCTGACCAAAATCCATTCCCAATCCCAAAATGTGTTCCATGATTCTGTGACCAAAATCCATTCCAGTCCCCAAACCCATACTGTGATTCTTTAACCAAAATCCATTCCCAGTCCCCAAAACCTGTCCCATGATTCTTTAACCAAAATCCATTCCAAGTCCCCAAACCCATCCCGTGATTCTGTGACCAAAATCCATTCCCAATCCCCCAAGCCTGTCCCACGATTCTCTGACCAAAATCCATTTCAGTCCCCAGACCCATCCCATGATTCTTTGGCCAAAATCAATTCCCAGTCCCAAAACCCATCCCATGAATCAGTGACCAAAATCCATTCCCAGTCCCCAAACCCATCCTATGATTCTCTGACCAAAATCAATTCCCAATCCCAAAACTAGTTCCATGATTCTCTGACCAAAATCCATTCCCAGTTCCCAAACCCATCCCATGATTCTCTGACCAAAATCCATTCCCAAAATCCATTCCCAATCCCCAAACCCATCTTCTCCCTCCCCAGCCGTGAAGGAAACCTGTGCCTGGTTCAACGCCAACTATGCCAACGCCAGGAAGTGACGGCACCAGGACCGCCTGGCACCGGGATCATCCTCTTCAACTCAGGGTTGTCCTTTGCTGGGGCAGAGGACGGGGCTGGGGGGGTGACAGTGACATTTCCAAAGTAAAAATGGGAGCCTGGGGAGCAGCTCCCACATTCCTGCCCCACTGCTGGGAGCGGCGCAGGACGCCCAGGGCAGGGGGGAGGAAAGTTGGGGCATCCCAAAAAGATCCCAGATCAAGTGGTAGGTAGGAGCCAACTGGAGCCATCGCCGTGGCTGTGTCCAAGAGGGTGGTGGCTCTGAGCTGTTAATGAGCTACATTAATTATCTGAAATTAGGTGTAATAAAGGGAAGGCAATCAGGAATCCAGGGCATGGAAATGGCAGCAGGGAATTTGCTGCTGTTCTTGGCACATGGGGATGATTCCACAGCCCCCTATCTTGGGATAGGAATGGGAAACACTCCATCTGTAATTGTGGCATTTATTAAAATATATGCAAATAGTATAAAACTGTTGGGATAATGCACATCTGCTCTGTACCCACATCCAGTGGGAGCCTTAGGGTCCATGTTCTCCACCAGGATCTGGAATAATCATAAAAAGGGGTTAAAACCCCTCAGGGAGGGGGTAGAGTGTCAAAAATGGGGGGATGAATCCATTGCCAAGTTACTGCTGGTGGTGTGGATGTTGCAGAATTCCAGCCTGGGAATCGCTTTCTTCCGGCACCGCTGCCCAGCCGTGGTGAGGCCCTGGCACAGGGACCTACAGACGAGACACCCATCAGCACCCCAGGAAGCCACCAGCGCCTTGGTGTCCCCCTGAGGTGACACCAAGCCATGGAGAAGGGACATTCTGGGTGGTTGGTGCTCACCTGTTGGCCCTCGGCCTGCAGGGTTTGGGCTCCTGGAGCTTCCCAGCATCCATGACCAGCTCCGGTGTCACCTGGTTTGGGAAGAAGGGGGTTCCTGCAGATGTCCCTTGTCCCCTGGGGTGCCTTGGCCATCCTTCAGGACACCCTCTTCCAACCCAAATTTCTCCCTGTATGTCATGTCCCCAGCCCTGTCTGTCTGCCCCATACCCAGAGGTGCCACCACGGTGAGGACACCCTAGCCTTGGAGGATCTGACCCTCAGTGAGACCCAGGTGGCCCCCAAGAGCAGGTTTTGGGGGACAACACCAACATGGGGACATCCCACCCAGCACCTTACCCCACACGAGCTCGGTGTTGTCCTCTGGCCATCGAGGTCAGGTGACACCTGCCCTGTGAATTTGGGAATGTCCCCGGCCGCCTCTTGGGGCTGCTCCAGGTGTGAAGGCTCTGCAAGAACAAGGCAGGGGTGGAGATACCCTCCAAGGTGGAGGATGGGGACACTCTGGGGTGGTGGCACATGCCCTGGAAGAGCTTGGGGACACTCTGGGATAACACACATGTCCCAGCACAAGATGGGGACGTGTCAGGGCTTCAGATCTTTGTCGTAAAGCCACCACACCTCCCACCTTGTGGGCGCCTCTCATTTTGCAGGCAGCTCATCTCCATCTTGTCCAATTCCTCTTGCAGCAGCTCCATATCACATTCCCTGTGTGGGAAGAAGGAAAATTGGACTCCTGTCACCTTGGTGGCTTCTGTGTCACCACCACCATGGAGACATGAACCTCTCCAGCCTCTCCACACCCTTCTCTGAGCAGAAATAGGTCAAGGAGTTGGGAAGAGGTGCCCAAAAGCCATAGGAAAGCTACCAGGATGTGTCCTGTCCTTTCCTGGAGACTTCTGCCAGATGGCTCCAGGATGGGACACCCAGGGATGTGACATTGACCAGAAACAGGACATGGAGTGGGGATAAGAAACCCAAAAGCTGTAGGAAAGCCATCCAAGATGTGTGCTGTCCTTCCCTGGAGACCTCTGACAGATGGCTCCAGGGTGGAACATCCAGGGAAATTCAGGATGAGGCACCAAGGATGGGTGGAACATCCCAGATGGGTGGTACATCCCAGATGGAACATATGAACAGAAATGGTGCAAGGAGCTGGGATGAGGTGTCCAAAAGCCATAGGAAAGCCACCAAGATGTGTCCTGTCCCTTCCTGAGAACTTCTGCCAGATGACTCCAGGATGGGACATCCAGGGTGGGAAATTCAGGATGAGGCACCAAGGATGGGACATCCAAGATGGAACATCTGAACAAAAATAGTGCAGAGAGTTGGGATGAGGTGTCCAAAAGCTACATGTGTCCTGTATAGGGAAGCTACCAAGATGTGTCCTGTCCCTTCCTGAGAACTTCTGCCAGATGACTCCAGGATGGGAAATTCAGGATGAGGCACCAAGGATGGGACAACCAAGATGGAACATCTGAACAGAAGTGGTGCAAGGAGTTGGGATGAAGTGTCCAAAAGCCATAGGGAAACCACCAAGATATGTCCTGTCCTTCCCTGGAGACCTCTGCCAGATGGCTCCAGGATGGGAAATTCAGGATTAGACACTAAGGATGGGACAACCAAGATGGAACATCTGAACAGAAGTGGTGCAAGGAGTTGGGATGAGGTGTCCGAAAGCCGTAGGGGAGCCACCAAGATGTGTCCTGTCCCTTCTTGAGAACTTGTGCCAGATGGCTCCAGGGTGGGACCCAGCAGCTCCCAAGGTTTCCATGCCATCTCCTCAACCATCTCCTACCTCTCTGGGGTGGAGGTGAGCCGGTACCGAGCCTTTTCCCGGGGAACCATTGGCCGGATCCTTCTGGCACCACAGCAGCCGGATGCCAGCAGCCAATGCCCTGTGGGAAAACAAGAGGGTGGGAGAGGACAAAGCCTCCCACCCCCAGGGTGGTGTGTCCCCAGCCACTGTCCCCACACTTGTCCCCACCTGCTGCAGCAAGGACCAGGAGAGTGGAGATTGCTGGAACACTGAGGGCGCTGGAAGCAAAGAAGAGGAGGAGAAGGATGGCCTGGAATGATGCCGGCACCAGTAGGAGAGCCAGGAGCATGAAGTATGAGCTGTGTGGGATGCAGGAGGAGGTGACACTTTGGCTCTGACCTGTGGGATGAGGAAGAAGAGCCTGGTGTTGGCATCCAGCAGCTCCCATCGATCCTCCAGCCCCCATTCCCGCTCACCATCCAGGTCACGGATGGCTTTGAGGTGCTCCAGGTGCTTTTCCAGCCGGCTTTGTGCATCTTCCAAGGCTGTCAGCATCAGCTCCAAGCTCTGGTTGACCCTCTGCAGCTTTTCCATCACCTCCTGAAGGACCAGGATGCTCTCTGTGTATGGAAGAGATGGAAACAGCAGTGGGATGAGCTGGGGAAGATGCACCCCAGTGTGAAAAAAACTGGGAATGGGATTTGCCATGTTCCCACCTGGTTGGGGATGAACATCCTGAGGTCTTTCCTGTTCCCGATGGAGGTTGGATGGGACAACCTGGTGTCCTCCCTGAAGCTCTGCAGCCCCATGGCTGCTCACATTCCCTGTGGGGAGGGAAAAGAGGTTGGATCAGTCCCGCAGTGGGATATGGGAATGTTGCAGCATCCCATCCCTGGCTCATACCCATCCGCTGGGCGATGTCCTGCACGAGCTGGGCCACGGGGGTCTCATCCAGCACCGACCTCAGCCAGGTCTCCCAGAGCTCCTCCTGAGGTGAATATTTGGGGGGTGATGATGGGGGAATGCTGCTTTTCCCCATGGACACCCCAAATGCACCCCTGGGTGCTCCCAGCACAGGATGGGGGGACAGAGGAGGGGATTTGAGGATGTAAAATATGGAAAAAGGTGGTGTAACCCCAGAATTTGGCCTTCACCCCCCAAAAAACATCCCTACACCAAGCAAAGAGGCTGCCCAGGATGGGGGATCCCAGAACACAAATTTCCCAGCCAGAGGGTGTCACACAGCCACCAGACAGTAACAGGAGTCCAGGTGTGACATCTGGGATGTGGCTTCACCCCACCTGTCACCCGTGGTTGTCTTGAGAGGGATTTGTGGGGGGAACTCTAGCTCTGAGAGGGGGTCCCCACCTTCTCTGGGGGGGCAGCAAGGCCCAGCCACCCCAAAAACCCAGTAGCGGCGCAGAGGAGCAGCACAGCCCAGGAGCTCTGGAGCAGCATGATGGGAATGGAGAGGCTCCTGTGGGAAAAGTGGGTGGGAAAAGCCCCCATACTCATGGAAAAATTACAGGATCCCCCCTCCCCAAATTTCAGGGTCCACCCCACCAGGGGAACCTCCCATAGTCCCAGGAATTCTGGTGGGTATGGAGCACCCTGGAATGGGAAGCAGCTCCCACATCCACCGACAAATTAGGGGACACTCCCCACAAACCCGTGGATGCCGGCGGGTAGGGGGGACCTGTGGGACCAGGAGCGTGGGAAGCACCTCCCATATCCACGGACAACTTTGGGGACCTCCCCCACGCCAAAATTCCTCCCCCATCCCCGCGGTGGGGACCCCCTCGTGGCCCCAGGGGTGCCGGGGCTCCGTTAGAGCGCTGCGGGGAAGGTTTGGAAAGGTTTTGGGAATGGTTTGGGAATTCCCTCCAGGACCCCCACGCGTGCACCTGCGCGAACCACGTGGCGCCGGCGCCTGCGCAGTTTCCCCTTTTACCCCGTTCACCCCGCCCCTTAACGGCTGATCCACCAATAGAAGAGCGGGGGTGTGGCCGCCTGAGGCCAACCAGCGGGGTGTGGCTCTGGGGGCGTGGCCTCGCGTAGCCATGGAGGAGTCCGAGCTCTCGGTCGGGTTCGTGGGCGCCGGGCGCATGGCCGGGGGACTCGTCCGGGGGCTGCTGCAGGCGGGTACGGCGCGGGGGGCGACCGGAGGCTTCGTGACACACGGGCAGGGGAGGGGACACGGCGACAGTCCCGGTCTGGCGCCTTCCCGGCGTCCCTGCGCGTGCTGTGGCGCGGGGAAGTGCGGGGGGACATGGGGACAGCGCTGCTCTGGACGCTCCGTGCACTCCCTTCCCTGCTGTCCTGACCCGTTCCTAAAGTGCCAGCCCTCCCCCGAGTCCCTGTCCTCCAGTGCAGGGACGTGGGGACAGCCCTGTCCTGGCTCCTTCCCAAGGTCCCAGCCCTTCCCCAGGTCCCGGTGCTCCATTGGAGGGACATGGGAACAGCCCTGTCTTGGCCTATTCCCAAGGTCCCAGCCCTTCCCCAGGTCCCGGTGCTCCATTGGAGGGACATGGGGACAGTCCTGTCTTGGCTTATTCCCAAGGTCCCAGCCCCTCCCCGGGTTCCTGTCCTGCACTGAAGGACATGGGGACAACCCTTTCCTGCCACTCTTCCCCAGGGACCCTGCTCTTCCCTGGTGCCCCTGTCCCACAGATCAGGGTGGGGACATGGGGACAGCCCTGTCCTATCCCAGTCCCCCAGGGTTCTTGTTCCCCAGATCAGTGTGGGGACATTGGGACATCCCTGTCCCACAGATCAGTGTGGGGATATGGGGACAGCCCTGTCCTATCTCAGTCCCCCAGGGTCCCTGTTCCCCAGATCAGTGTGGGGACATTGGGACAGCCCTGACCCACAGACAGTGAGGGCACAGCCCTGTCCCTGTTCCCCGTGTGTCCCAGGTTGTCCCTGTCCCATAGCACAGTGTGGGGACAGCCCTGCCCATTAGGGCCACCACCATTGTCACTGCCACTGCACCTGACTGGTGCCAGCCCCCTTTGCTCCATGTCCCCCTTGGGGATCGTGCTGGGATTGTGGGAATCACATCCCCGTGGAAAATGGGGTGTCTGGGCTGTGCTGGGGTGTCCCCCCCAATCCTGGGGCCACCCTGGCCACTCACCCCATTCCCGGTGTCCCCTCAGGGAAGGTTCCAGCCAGCAACGTCCTGGCCAGTGCTCCCTCAGACAAAAACCTGGATGCTTGGCGGGTGAGTGGGGCCAAGGGGGTGGGAGATTTTGGGGTGTCCCTCACTGTGGGCTCAGAGCACCCTTTCCACCTTTTCAGGAGGGGTTTGGCTCATCCTTCCCAGATCTGGAGGAGATCCAGGCAGAGCCTCGGTGGCTTTGTGACCAGAGCAGGTCCCCAGGCTGTGTCCTTGCCTCTAGATGTGCCGTTACCGTGGGGGTGCTGGTTTTGGGATGATGTTTTTGGGGGTGCTGGGCTGTGACCCCTCTCCCTGTCCCTGGGCAGGAGCTGGGCTGCCGGACCACGCACTGCAACCTGGAAGTGGTGTACAGGAGCACCCTGGTCTTCCTGGCAACCAAGCCCCACATCCTGCCGGGTGTCCTGGAGGAGATCCGTCCTGCTGTGGGGTCCCAACACATCGTGGTGTCACTGGTGGCTGGTGTCACCATCCAGACACTGCAGCGGGTGAGACTCCTCCTTTTCCTTCTCCTTTTCCTTCTTCTTTTCTCCTTCTCTCCTGCTCCTCCTTCCCTCCTGCTCCTTCTTTTCTCCTTCTCCTCCTCTCCTTTTGCTTCTGTTTCCCCTTCCTCTCCTCCTTTTCTCCTTCTCCTCCTCCTCTCCTTTCTTTTTCCACTTCCTCCTTCTTCTCTCCTTTTCCCTTGCCCTCATCCTGGTCCTCCTTCTCTTTCTCCTTCTTCTCCTCCTCTCCTTTTGCTTCTGTTTTCCCTTCTTCTCCTCCTTCTTCTCTCCGTCTCCTCCTCCTCTCCTTTCTTTTTCCTCTTCCTCCTTCTCCTCTTTCTTCTCCTCCTCATCCACCTCCTCCTTCTCTCCTCCTTTTTCCTTGTCTTCATCGTGGTCCTCCTTCTCCTTTTCTCCTTTTCCTTTCCTCCCTCTCCTTCTCTCCTTCTCTCCTTCTCCTTCTCCTTCTTCTTCTCCTTCTTCTTTTCCTCTTCTCCTCCTCCTCCTTCTCTCTTCCTTCTTTTTCATCTCTCATTCTCCTCTTCCTCCTTTCCTCCTCCTCCTCTCCTTTCTCTTCCATTTTCACCCAGGCCCATGCAGGACACCCCTCTGTGGCCTTGTCCCCTCCCAGCTGTCCCTCCAGCTCCCTCCCCGTGCTCCTCCCTTCTCCACCAGCCTGATGGGTGACACCCCCCGGTGTCTCCGGTCACCTTTGGGTTCTTCCCATGGCTGGCACCCCTTCTCCCATCCCCATCTTTTCCCAGCTCCTCCCTCCCGGGACCAAAGTGCTGCGGATCATGCCCAACCTGCCCTGCGTGGTGCAGGCAGGGGCCATGGTCTTTTCCCGGGGCAGCAACGCTGGTGACGAGGAAGCCGCGCTCCTCAAGAGCCTCCTGTCCTCCTGCGGCCTCTGCGAGGAGGTCCCCGAATCCTACATTGACATCCACACCGGGCTCAGCGGCAGCGGCGTGGCCTATGTAAGCCAGAGGGACAGGGGATGCTGTTCTGGGATTTGGGATCTTCCCTCCTTGCTCCAGGCTCAGGGGATGCTCCCCTCTTCCCAGGTGTACCTGTTTGCCGAGGCGCTGGCCGAGGGCGCGGTGAAGATGGGAATGCCGGGTGCCTTGGCCAGCAGGATCGCGGCGCAGACGCTGCTGGTGAGTCCTTGGCATATACTGGAATCTCCCTGCTTTCCTCCTGCCCCTGGGGTCCATTCCTCCCTTGGGATGAGGGAGGAGGTGCTGGAAGCCACTCTGCCTCGGTTTCCCCTCTTGGAAGCAAAAACCAGAAGGACAGAGGACATGGTGGTGGGACAGTCCCTCGCCGTGGGGGTGTTGGGATGGTGATGCCATCTGTAGCCATGATAGTTTCTGAAAAATCCTTTCCTTAGGATTTTTCCTCCTGAGAAGCTGAGAGGCCTCAGGAACAAAATGTAAACAATGATTATCTGCTGCTGTGGAATGCAACAGGTGGATCTGTAATTGGTCTCATGTGGTTGTTTCTAATTAATGGCCAATCACAGTCAGCTGGCTCAGACTCCCTGTCCGAGACACAAGCCTTTGTTATTCATTCCTTCTTTTTCTATTCTTAGCCTTCTGATGAAATCCTTTCTTCTATTCTTTTAGTATAGTTTCAATATAATATATATCATAAAATAATAAATCAAGCCTTCTGAAACATGGAGTCAGATCCTCGTCTCTTCCCTCATCCTCAGACCCCTGTGAACATGGTCACAGCCATCCAGCCGTGGAAGGGGGAATTTGACAAGTCCCAAATCTGACCTTCTTGGTGTCCTGGTGTCCCTTAGGGCGCAGCCAAGATGCTGCTGGAGACGGGGGAGCACCCGGCGAAGCTGCGGGGGGATGTCTGCACGCCCGGGGGCACCACGATCTACGCCCTGCACCAGCTGGAGAAGGGAGCGCTCCGGGCCACCGTCATGGATGCCGTGGAGGCGGCCACCAACCGGGCCTGTGACATGGCCAAGGACTAGTGGACGAGCCCCTTCTGGGACAGGAAGAGGTGATGGGGACCAAAGCGAGCTCCTCTGAGGAGCAGGGGGATCCTGAGATCTTCAGGAGAACGTGGGTGAGGGTGGGAGGTGGTGTGGACACGTGTTACCTCTGCAAGGCTGGAACCAAATAAACGTGGCCAGAGCAATGGGGGTTTGGCTTTTTGTTGTCCCTGTGGCCCTGGGAGGCCACCACAGGGTGACATCCATGATTTCCAGGGATGGAGCTGGTGCCACGCTGGCTCCGTGCTCACTGGGGATGGTGCTGGCACCAAGGATGAAGCTGGTGTGGGATGTGTGGCACTGGGGAGGGACTTTTGGGAATGAGGTGATCCCAATTTAACCCTGCTGGGGCTGGGAGAATGGCTGCACCCCTGTGGTCAGAGCCACATCCATGAGGATGCTGCCCACATTCCAGAACTATGGGCAAGAGCTCAACCAGCCAAAAAAACTGCACCATGATCCCTCCCTGGCACCAGGGAATGGGATGGAAGCCCTGATTTCCTCCCATCTCCAGGAATATTGAGGGGGTAGAGACTCAAACTCGCCCATCAGGAGAGGATCTGAGCCTTTTCCATGCCCTAATTAAGCTCTGCTTGCCTCCCAGCACCTGCACAGATGCAATTAGAGATGATTTGGGAACTGCTCTGAGGATGAAAATGTTTTCTCCAGACAAAACATCACTGGTGGGAACATCTGGATGCTGAGCCCCGAGTTTGGATAAAGGCCTGGAGTGCCAGAACACAGGGAATGGTTTCCCACTGCCAGAGGGCAGGGTTGGATGGGATATTGGGAAGGAATTCCTCCCTGGGAGGGTGGTGAGGGGCTGGGATGGAATTCCCAGAGAAGCTGTGGCTGCCCCATCCCTGGAAGTGTCCAAGGCCAGGCTGGATTGAGCTTGGACCACCCTGGGACACTGTAAGGTGTCCCTGACCACAGCAGAGGTTTGGAATTAGATGGCCTTGCAGGTCCCTTCCAACCCAAAACATTCCATAATTTTATATTCTCAGCCCCCCAAACCCGTTCAAAGACCTCCAGCCCAGCATCTTCTGCTGATCTTTGCAATATTTTTGTCACACAACTGAAACTTTCTTTCATTCACAAACTCTGGTTTGAAATGAGCCACGTCCCAAGCTCCAGAATCTTTTCGTGGGGTGATTTTGGTGTAAAAGATGATAAACAGAAATGTGATTTTACATGGTTACACCCCATTGTCATGGAGAAAGCCACACTGAGAGGACACAACCCCATGAAAATGCCCCTAGTGCCACCCAAAATCCCTCTGGGATGGCTCCACCTGACAGTTCACAGACGACAACCTCCATGTGGGAATAAAAATCCATTTAATTTCCATAAACTCTGCAGCAAGGAGACAAAGAACCAACAAGTAAAAACCCCCACCTGTCCGCTGACATGGGGCACAGCAGCACTGAGGAGTTAATTTCATTTCCCTCTTCCAGTAATTCGGCTAAACACCCTAAAATTTCATCCAAATCAGGTCAGGAGCTGCTAAATTCCTATCAGATGCCTCCAGTATTCCAAGGCAGTGCCAGGAGCCCATCCTCAACTCACCCAGATGTGTCCTCCAGCCCTGGCCACCCCACAAGCCCCATGAGGACACCTCAACCCTCATCCCTGGAGCCTTCAGCTCCAGAAGGATGCTTGGATGATGGCACCTGGATCAGCAGGTCTCCATGGTCCAGGTGTTCCCAGCTGTGATGGGAATGATGGAGGTGCCTCCTTCTCATGGATGCCACCCAAGTGTCCCTTTCCCAATCCAGTGCCTGAAGGAAATTGTCTTAAACCAGTCCCAAACCATCCTGGTGTAACAGGATTCTGTTTTGGCAGTGGGAAGGGCATCACCAGCCTCTTCCAAGGCGGAATATTCCCCCTGCAGCACCTCAGGAGTGGCCCGTGTCCAGATGGGACGTGCCCACCTCAACCCTGCTCTGGGATTTGGGTATTTTTTAGTGTAACATCCCCATTATCCCATGGACACTGAGCAGGTCCTTCTTTCACTCCTCCTCCCCATGGAATTGGGGGAACTGGGCAATTTTGGGGGGGCGGGGGGGGGGGCATCCACCCCCTTTCTGGCAATGGCACTGGCCAGGGGCCACAAGGGATGTAAAAAATAGCACCTCCTAAATATATTTAGGTAAGCAACAACCCTGGAATTCGAGTTGTTGCACAAAAATCCCCTGAATTGTGACCCACAGGTATCTGAGCTTCCTGATCCCCAGGGAGTCCTGGTCACAGAGGGGTGGGTGGCACCTCCACCATCATCCCCCTGGCAAAACCGGGGTGTCCCCAGCTCTGTGGCCAACCAGGGGTGGTTGGTAGCCAAAAACTGACAGCTGCCCCTGCCCTAGGATTGGGGGCTGCGGCCGCGGCGCAGCCGCTGGGCCATGGAGATGAGGGAGCGGAGCTGCACCAGCTTCAGCGGCCCCACTTCCCGGGGGTCCTGTCCCTCCAGCCAGCGCAGCGCCGTCTCCAGACCCTGGATGGCTTCCCCAGCCGTGGGCAGCAAAGGATCTCCTCCTTCCCCACCCCTTTTGCCACCAGCTGCTTCCTCCTCCTCATCCTCCTCTGCCCCACAGCCCTCGGCGCCTTCCTCCTCGGCATCCTCCTCGCCATCATCGTGCTCCTCCGCACCTGGAGCTGCATCATCCAAGTGCAACCAGTCGGACACTTCCTCGGGAGCCAAGCGCTTGAAGGCCAAGGCGGCCAGGTGGGTCAGGTCACTGAAGACCTTGCTGTCCCCTCCGCCTTCCTCCCCTGCCGGGCTGTCCCCATGCTCTTCCTCGCCGGGCTGGGGCTCGAAGGCGGCGCGCAGCCCCAGCAGCCAGCACTTCTCGATGGATCCGGGCGGGATGAGATCCCAGGAGAGCCCAGCCAGGTACAACATGTCCTTGAGGAGGAAGGAGCGCACGAAATCCGCGGGACTGCCGGGGCCGCCACAGGACACGGCCAAGCGCAACAATTCCCGCTTGTAGAGCTGCTTGAAGGCCGACACCACCCCTTGCTCCAGCGGCGCCGGGATGCGGCCTCCTGCTCCGGCCAAGCCGCTCCCAGAGGGACCCTTGGAGAGGAACAGCGCACGGATGGACCCATCCGGAGTCTGGAGCGGCGGAGAATCCTCAGCCCCCGCTCCAGAGCGGGACGGAGCGGAGCTGAGCAGCAGCACGGCCTTCTGCTGCAGGCAGCTCCGCCTCAGGTACCGCTTCACCCCCGGCACGAAGTCATCAAAGAACCAAGCCCTCAGAAGCGCCGGCGCCAGCCGGGCCTCGGGGCTGTAGCGGTAGCAAGCCGGGAATTTCTCCTGGTTGTGGTGCCGGAGGCTGGCGGGGTCGCGGAGACCCCCGACCACCAAAGGCTTGAGTTTGTGGGAGCCGGTCAAGTTGGCGGCCAGCAGCACCGTGACGCGCTCGCCGCGGGCCGGACGCCTCCCCGTGATTCCAGCACTGGGGAGAAGCTTCCAGAAGAGCCTGGTGATGTTGGCGTTGTAGATCTGCTCATCCCCGTAGCCGCCGGCATCGGGCAGGACCTCGGCGCGGGTGGCCGGGGCGCGCTCGGGCTCGGCGGGGAGGCCGCCCTCGCCGTAGATGCGCTGGCTGGAGATGCCGTGGCGCTTCTGCCAGCGCCAGAACCAGCCGTGGCTCGCCTTGAAGGTGCATTCAGGCCCGTAGATCTGCCGGGCGAAGGCTTCCGCCTGCGCTTGGATAAGGGGTCCGGAGAGCGGCACGCCGTGCTGGCGCAGGGCGAGGAACCAGGCGTAGACGGCGCGGTCGATCTCCTCCTCGTTGGCCAAGCGCATCTTCTTGCGCTGGGTGCCCACCTCGCCGCCGAGCTGCTCCAGGAACCAGCGGAGCTTCGCCTCGTCCTTCAGCCACCCCCGGAGAGTGCCCCCTGGCACCCCGAAAGCCCGGCACACCGACGCCTGCCGCTCGCCCTTCTTCACCCTCTCGATGGCCTGGAGCTTGTCCTTGATGGAGTAGGCGCGGCGAAGCGACATCTTCACCGACACCCCCCCGGGTGATGCGCTGCTGCCTCCACCTCCTCCTCCTCCTGCCCGCCGCCCTCCCGCCATTCCCCCGCCCTCCTCCGGCTCCCCCTCGGGCATGGAGCGACGCCCGCATCCATGGGAATGGGGGGCGCGTTATAACCGGGGAGGAATGCGGGGATGGGGTGGGGGGGGGCGCGGCGGCGCCTTTGTCTCCGCTCCGGTCCCCCGCATGCGCGCACCTCACCACAGCCACTAAGTTGCGCCGCTCCCCCTCCCCCTTTTCGTCGTCAAGTTGGATTCTTCCTCCTATCTCCACCAGCGCCTGTGGGTTGTACCACTTTGCGAAAAGAGGGGAGCGCGCCAACCCTCTGCCCCCTCCCCTCACGTCGCTTTCCCCCTTGAGCTGTTCCACTTGGCTTTCACGGGAGGGAGAAGAAGTGCGCGAAGGGAGACAAAGCGCCGCACGCACAGCGCGGGGACTCCTCCTCCCCGAAACACCCCCCGTAAAATATAGGGGTTCATCCTCGGTGAGGCAGAGAAGTAGCGTGGGGAGCAGCGAGGTGTCGCATCCCCTTTTTCGCAGAGTGGTACAACCCACGGGCGCTAGCGGAGGTACGAGGACGAATCCAACTTGGCAAGGAAAAGGGGCGGCAGCGCATCCTAATAGTTACAGAGGGGTGGTTCGCGCATCTCGCTTCCACTCCCGCCGTGATGTTCCACACGTCCTTTTTGTTGTGGGGGGGGACAGGCCCCGCTCTGTGCCTGTCACACGTTGTCTCCCCCACAGCGCACCCGCTTTACCACCCCCCTGTGCGCCACGTGTGGTACGCGCCTCCCCCATAACCCTCCGCGCGGCGCCCGCCGCCCCTCTCTATCCCGGCGGCGGCCAAAGGGAGCGGAGGGCCCTACAGGGGTCAAAGCTGCTGGTGAGTCCTGGTTTCCAGCCCCTAGGAAGCCTTATACCCCAGTTAGGGTCCTTTATCCCCCTCCCTGCGCCTCGGTAGGGGGAGTTTCGAGGGTCTCCGGAGCGTCCTTTATCCCTCTAGGGCGGGAGGTGGTGGGGGCCCCTCATGTTATATGGGGGAAAGGGGCTTAGGGGGCCCTTCAAGGTGTGTAAGGTTCCTTTATCATCTTAGAATCCCCAAGAAGGAGGTTGTGGTCACCCCTTTTGTTCTCTTTAGGGCACTTCTCCTGCGGAAAGAGGGATTTGGGGGTCTCCTCATAGCGAATGGAGCTTCTTCCCTCATAGTGGTGGGAAGAGGGGAATTTTGGGGGTCCTTTCTTGGATGTGGGGGGTCTCTTTCCCTGTTAAAGCCTCAGAAAAGGGAGTTTGGAGGGGTTCTCCCATTGTCTTTAGGGTCCATTCCATTCCTCCAGACTCCCGAGGAAGAGGATTTGGGGTGCTCCTGTTTTTTGGGATAACTTCTCCATGCCTAGAATCATATGGAATACTGGGATGATCTCCCTTTCCACATGTTCGATCCCTTTTCCCTTCGTAGGTCTGCAAAGGGGCTCATGAGAATCCATAAGAGTCCTGAAGGAAAGGATTTGGGGATGCCCTGGTGTCTTGGATTTAATTTCCCCATTTAAAATCCCAAGGAGTATTGTGGTGACACTCCTCACTCCCAATGTTTTAGGTTCCTTTTCCCTTAAAAGTTCTGGGAAGGGCCATGTGGAAACCCTTTCCAAATTCCCTGGGGTGGGGTCTCGCCTCCCACCACACCCCAGAAAAAAGGATGTGGGAGATCCCTTTCCTCTTGCCAGGCACAGGGGAAGGGAAGGATTTTAGGATTCTCCATGTCATTGTGGTCCTTTTCCTTTCCCAGGATTTAGGAACTCTCTGTTACAGGTAAGGGGTGGGTGGGGGTCTCCCTAAACCTTTGTGGTTTTCTGCAGATTTTGGGGACATATTCCTTGGTTTTTGGTAATATTCCTGATATACTAAAGCCTCACCTCTTCAAGTCTGGATTGGGGATGGTGGGGAAAGGGATCAATGTTATTCCTGCCCGGGTAAGGAAGGGAATTCAGGGATCCCACACTTCCCCAGCTGCTCCAGGTGCCTCAAGGATCTGCTCCTCCCCCAGTTCCTGGGATTTTTTTTGTCCAGTCACTTGCTGCAAAGGGAAACTGGAGCTGCTGCCATGTCCTGGCACGGAGCAGCCAATCCATCCCATATCCCAACCCCCTTGGCTGCCTTTCCAAACTTATCCCGGAGCTGGGAAACCTGGAAAATCAACTCCAGGTGCACCTGGGCTCTGCTTATCTCACCTGTCCCTCATTCCTCGTTCTGCTGCTCCCGGATTTCCGTCACCTTGGCGGGGCTTGTCCTCTCCCTGGTTTTTTTTGATCTTGATGCTCAGGAGGGAGGGATCCATTTCCAAACTATTTTGGGAACGGGCAGAGGCTGCTGCTGCCGTGCTCCATGGGGTTTTTGAAGGATTACATCCCTGGCTAAACTTGCTGAGGCTGCCGCATCGGCGTTCCCAGAAATCCCCGATGGATTTGTTCTGTCGCATCCAGGTCAGCGATGATTTGGGATTGATTGGGATCCTGATCATCACAATCCTTAGGGATGACAAATTCCCTTTTCTCTGAGCTGTTTTGCTGGAATTCTTTCCTCTCCTTTTCCAGGTTTCTTCCTGACCTTCAGGTAGGATTTTTCCTCACCTGAGCTGTTCATTCCCAACTCTTTATTTTTTTTTTTTCCCTATTTCTCCTGAAGGTGACACTTTCCAGGTCTTTCCCTTCTGCTGATTTCCCATATCCATGATTGTCTCATTAGGAATTTTCAGCTTGGAGCAGAAAGTTGTGGTTTTTAGGTGATCAGGGATGGGAATTGTGGTGTTGTCCTGGAATGTGGAGCTTTGTCTCATAGCAGAGGTCATGATAAGATGATGATGATAAGGATCTGACTTAGGGAATGAAATCAGCAGGAATTTAGGAACAGCCAAATTCCAGCTGAATTGGAAAAACCAGCAGAAGATCTAGTTTTAAATGAATAAAATATTAGATACAAGTGTTAATATTTTGATTTATTTTGGTTTCCCTGATGGTTCTTGATGACATCCTGAATTTCTGGGCTGTGACTTTTCCCAGTGGAGAACATTCCCAACGCCACGGCATGGTTTATAATCACAAAACTTTGTGTTCCTGAAGGTAAAAATGGCAATTTTAAGTGGAAAATTTTGGAAGTTGATGGTTTGTGTGATTAAAATTTCCTTTTCCCAGGTTCTTCCAGGAATACCGATGGACACAGAAGAGAAATTACTTTTTTTTTCCCTAATTTTTCCTTGTTTAGCAGCTTTATTTCCTTGGAAATTTGGGGTTTTTCGGGACTGAGCATAAGGTTTGGCTGCTCATGGAAGCAAAAAGGTGCTGCAGGAATGTTTGGAATCACCCCAAAATTTGGGATCCTGAATTCCACCAACACGTGCCAGGACTGGGATGGCAGGTTGGGAATTCTCAGGCTGCTGGGATGGGAAAATCCTTTTGGATAACATCACAATAATGTTCCTTTCCTTGTTATTAAAATGAAAATAAACTCATTTTCTGTGGTGTTTGTTCACAAACTTCATAGAGTTCTGAAAAGTTAATGAGCTCTAATTAATTAATTAATTAACTAACCCATTAGTTATTAATTTAATTTTTTGGCTGAGGAGCTGCTGCATCCGTAGAAATTGGAATTTTTCTCTAAATCTTTCCTGTGTTTCTTTTTTTAATGCTTCCATAGGAGCAAAAAAAGTAAGTACCTTCTAATTGTTATGTGGTTTTTTGGGAATTCTGGAAAATCTGGGAATGTTAGCACCAGTGGGATATTTATTAGATAAATTCCTGCAGTTTTCTTGGAAATAATTAAAGAGTTTTTAAAATTAATTTCAGCTCTGTCCATGGGAGGGAATCTGCTGGGAGTTCCTCATTATGGAATTCCTGCTCCATGATTCACCTCATCCATCAGGGCTGCAATTCCAGGGTTTGCAGCTGCTTAAAAACTGAAGCAAAATCACTTAAAAAAATTAAAGTAATAATGAGAAAATAATTTATTTTTTAATTTATTTTAAAAATTTTGCATTTTAAATGTAGTTTAAAAAGAAAGAAAATGTGGACATCTTTTTGTGCAAAATCCCACAAATTTTTATTCATTATTTGCTATAATTTATTGCTATGTAAAGGTCCTAACATGAATTTATTGCTCCATAAAATAAATTCAAAAGTTCCAAAGAAACTTTGACTTTGAAGTTTTTCTTGAAATTCAGAATTGAAATCTTAATTTTTAAGCAGATTTAGCTGTATCAAAGTTTTCCAACTCCAGGAGAAAAAAAAAGAAAAATCTCCTTTTGCCATTTCTAATAATTTGTCCAATTGGAATCTAATTAGTATTTTAAACTATCAATTTAAATGTTTTTAGGCAAAACTTTATTGTAGTAATATATAAATTTAAATCGAAATATTCAAGACCTGAAAAAAGCATTTATGTGTGAATTTTAAATTAAAATTTAAATTCAAATCAATAAATTTTAAATAAAGTTTAAATTAAAAGCAGTAAATTTTAAATTAAGTTTAAATGACAATTGAAAATAAAATTGAAATTTTTAGTTAAGCCTTGGACTTGAGGCTTCCAAAATCTTCCAGGAATTATTGAAATTACAAACTTTTGAGGATATTTCATCTGTCTGGGAATTTTATTTGGCGACCTGCCACAGGTCACTTTTTATTAATTAATTATTAAATTAATAATGAGATTCCCAGCTCCTGGACAAGTTTAATTTGCCAGTAGCTTGGATTATATCCCAAAATTCAATCCCAGTTTTTCAGCAGCTGCCTTTTAGTATGAAAACCCGATCAGGTGTGAACAACAACCTCCAAAATCTCAATAATTGGAGCCAGTTTTCCCAGAATTTTGCCTAATTGGGAATAAATAACAAATAATTAATGACTGATCATTACACTAACTTGGAATAATATCCTGTAATTCCCAAGGATTTGAACAAAATCCTGTGGGGTTTTTTTTCCTGCCTTAAAATTTCTAATAATGGGGGGAATTCTTGGCAGGAATATTTTAGGAGGAAGGCGGTTTCGGCCACATTGAATTCCTTGGAATTCAAACTTATCCCAAAAGGGAGAAATAAGTGGAATATTTGCTCTTTTTCCCTGGGAATATTAATGGAATAAAAACATCTCCTGCATGCCCTTGCTTTGCTGTGCTGCCACTACATTTGTTGTGCTTATCTCTCCATGCTGCCCGTTTGTTTTCGGGAAGATGAGGACACGGAAAAACCCCTGCTCCGCGGACAAAGTGTGGCTGGAAAAACACCGGAACGACGAAGCCGAGCGGGAAGCGCCGGAGCGGGAAGCGCCGGAGCCCGAGGCCGTCAACGGGATCTGCCACGAGGATTCCATCGAGGGGGAGCTCAAGGGGGACCCGAAAAAACCCAGGAATGGCAAAAAGCAGCGGAAACGGAAGCGCTCGCCGAAAGCCAAAGCTCCGGATTCCAAGCTGGAGGCGATCCTGGCGGGAATGTCGGCGGAGCACGTGTGGTTTGACAAGCCCTTGTACGACCGCGCCGAGAACGCCTACAGGATAAAACTAGCGGGTTCCCAGAGCTGGGAATCACCTGAGACTGGAAAAGTGGCTCAGGAATCTCCTGGTGCGGCCAGGTCGAAATCCAGCCAAGATATTCCCAAGGCGAGGATGCTCCCGGGGTGTTCCCACGGAAGCCTGGCCGCCTGTCACCACGTTGTCCAAGGGGTTTGGATCAACAAGCTTGACTTCGATAGGGCCGAGAGGGCGTTCATGGAGAAATCCCAGTTTTTCCTTCCTCCCAACGTCCTGGCCATCCCATCCGCGTGGGCGAATTCCAGGCTGGGAACGCCGGACGAGGGCTACGGCACAGCCTTGCCCACTCCTGCCACTCCAGGCTTGGCTCCAGGCATTCCCAACTCTCCCGTGGCCTCCATTCCCAGTTTGCCCAGCTCTGACCAGCAGACGGTCAACGGGAAGCCGCAGATTTCCAACTGGGAAGTTCTGGCATCCGAGGTGTGGCTGGAAAAGCCTCTCTACGATGATGCTGAGAAGAATTTTTATGAGAAGATGTTGGATGGGCACCCCTTGGATAAAACCCAACAGCAGCAACGTGGCTGCCCGGAAGCATCCAAGAACCACAACCCTGGGAAAAAAATGGGAATTGCCTCCACCAACCCTGAGCTCCCTGATATTCCCAAGGAAAATCCCACCTGCTTTTTCCTGCACAAGGACAGCGAATCCGTGTGGCTGAATAAGGTGACCTACGACAGGGCTGAATCCCGATATTTTGCCCTGGAAGCGGCCAGAGCAGCAGAGAAAACAGGGATCCAGGAATCTGCTGCAGAAAATCCCTCCCATCCAGCTGCTCCGAGCATTCCCGCTCTGGAAACGAAGTAGGAGAAATTTTTTGGGGGGTAACACCCATGGAAAAAAAAAACCACAAAAAAAACCAGCCAGGTTGAAGGAATTTGCATGTGGAGAAGACTGGGTGGACTTGGAGATCCCAATGGGCAGGGAGCAGGGGGGAAAATCCTTCAAGGAATTCCCCTTCTCCTGAGGAATTCTGGTGGATAAAGGCTGTGTTTATGTGGAGCTAGAGGTTGAATGTGTAAAGGCAGGGCTGGGAAGTGAGCTCATTATCCCCATTTTTGCATGGATTCAGCACCATCCTCCTTTCCATCCTCTCATTCCATATGAAAATCAGCATCATAACCAGGATCCAGCTTGAAGAAGGCTTGGAAGTGACTGGAATACAATTTAGGGAATCAGTCTGGAGCATGTGCCGTAGTTTGGTTTTTTGAGGGAATTTATATTAAAGTTGTTGATTTTTGGAATGCCCTTGGATCTTCTCCAAAGGCAGAGCTAAGGTAGAGATGGATATTCCTGGAAAAAAAGATTATTGGAGCATCCATCCTTATTTCTGACACTTCTGATCCATGAGTTTTGTTGGGATTTGTTGGAAAATTTTTAGGATCTTTGTGTAAAGGGATTTAGGGGTCAAATAACCTTTCACCTGGTCCTGTTTGGAATCATTTCCTCTTGAGTTGGTCATAACTGGATATTTGGGAAAATCCACGTGTCTCTGTAAAAAAGTGGGATAAATTTGTCTGTATTTGGGATTTTCTGTGAATGATCCTGGTTGGAATTCCAGCAGGTCCTGGAGATTTGGGTATGGAAAGTGGTTTTGCTGCAGCTCCTGTGTCTGGTAACCTCTGGTCCCTTCCAAGTGGGTAGATGAGATAAGGAAGGATTTGATTCAGGAAAAGTATGTCTGGCTTCCCTGGAAGTGTGGGATTTGGGATGATGGGGAAAGTTTTCTTGTGCTGCTCTCCACCTCCTCAAACTTCTGCTGGCTCTGTCCCTGTCCCTTGCTGGAATTCAGGACACTTCCTCTTTTCCTCTTTTTTGAGGGCTCTGTTCCCCTTCAAATTAAGAATTTAACCTACCTTTGCTCCATAAAAATTCCCTGTTTCCCAGCAGGATTTGGGTTTTTTTGCTGTTTTTCCATGTAGTGCCAGTTCTGTCCCCTCCAAGTGTTGCTGATTTTTAATCAAGATTTCCCAGTGAACTTGAGGATGCCCCATCCCTTGAAATATCCAGGGAAAAGTTGGATGAGGCTTGGAGCAGCCTGGAGTAGTGGAAAGTGTCCCATGGCAGAGGGGTGAAACTAAATGATCTTTATGCTCTTTTCCAACCCAAACCATTCCATTATTTCAATTCCCTTTCTGTTCTCCTACCCAAGATACTTTCCTTAGCATGAACTAGAAAATCCTGGTTTTCTGGATATTTTTTTTTGTGTGGAATAAAGTCAGGATCAGCTGATTCATCCCATCCCCACTCCACACCAGGTCAGGCAGGTGGGTGATTAATCTGTCCTGCTTTTTTAAGAGGATCCCGGATACTTAAATCCGCAGCCAAGCCGAGCTGCAGGCACAGAACCCACTCCTGACGAGCTGTTAAACCTTCAGTCCTTGCAGGAATTCACTTTTTGTGGATATTTTCCCAGGAAAATGGCTGTGGATTACTTCCTGCACGACAAGATCTGGTTTGAGAAGTTCAAATACGACGACGCCGAGCGAAGGTTCTACGAGCAGATGAACGGCCCCGTGGGTGGCTCCTCCCGCCAGCAGGTAATTCCCAATCCCAGGAATTCCAGAGTAAGTCAAAGGACATGATCCTCCTGGATTTTTGTGGGGTTTCTGCTCTTTTTTTCCTGTTTTTTTCCCCCAAGTCTTCCTGGAGCTCTCTAAGGTGTTTAAGATCCATTTGGGTTTTTTTTTTCCCCTCCACTGTTTTCTGTGGAATTTGAAGGATTTGATCCCAATGGACTGGGAGATCAGGTGCCCTTCTAACAGATGAACCAGTCCCAGCTTCCAGCAGTTAGCCTTAATTTTTTCCAGGCTGCTGGGATCTGTGGGGGCACAGTTTGAGCTGGAAATCCCCAAATCCCTGATTTTATTGGCAAAGAGCATCCCTGCCCCTCTTCATCCAGCGAAAATGCTGCTTTACTTCCATTTTGGAGCAGTCCTTAGGGATATTCCACAACATAAAGTTTGAACAGAGGCACCACAGCTGCAAAGATTTTCTTTTTGGGGTGGGGGGATTTTTATCCCTCTCTTTGTGCTCCTGGAAATATTCCAGGTGTTCCAGTGGAAGACTGTTCGTGGTACCGGTGAGTTGGGGAGGGTGGAGGGGGAAGCATGATCCTGCTGAGCTGAAATATTTCCAGCTTCAATATCATCCCAAAATTATTCCTGTTCCAAGGTTCAGAGCTTTCCTGACCTCTTCCTGCTCCTAACTGCTTGTGCCTTTGGAATGCTGAGTGTTCAGTGCCTCTTTCCAAGTGTTCACGGGGAAGCTTTTTTGCTGAAATTTTAACTTTTAGGCACATTCCAGCTATTCCTGCTGCCCATCCTGGCTTAGGTGCTGGCACAGCACCTGGGAGACTGGGAATAAAAAAAATTGGGAGCTGTGGATGGGTACTGGAAGTAGGTTTTGGAGTGGAAACCTCTTGGAACAGTTCAACTATTTCAAGGCACATCAGGAGCTTGCAGTGAAGGAGTTTGGCCTGGGAGAGGTAGTTTGAGGGATGTTTGGGGGAATTTATCAGCCACTTCCTCCATGGAAAAATATTCTTAAAACCTCCTTGGAAGTAGCAGGAAGTGGAGCCCACCTAGATGTGTCCAGGTTGTTTCTCCTTTATTTTCTGTTTAACTCAGGATTTGGGGGTTTGTGGGAAATTTCACATCTCTGGTCTTGCTGGTGGGGGGGTTGCAGTCTGGGAAAGGCAAGGAGTAAATGGATGATGGAATTTCCAGGGAGGGAATTTTGAAATCCAGGCTAAGGCATAGCAGCAGGAGCATAGGGAAAAAATTCCTGGTGTTCTGGGTCCCACCTCTCTGGATAGAGCAGAGTCAGGGTTGTCACTTCCTGCCTGAACTCAGGTAATAATGTAAAAATCCTGCCAAAGGCTGGGTTTTTAAGGAGCTCTGGAGTCACTCCAACCTTCTGGCAGCATCCCAGACTTTCCAGGGTAATTATAGGGAATTTAAAAGCTCTTTGACTGGATGATCCTTCTGAACACGTGACCAGGGATTGCCCGATTTAGCCCCAATCTTTACGGCAAAAATCACTGAATCATGAAAAGGACAATTCCCAATTTTCCCAATTCCCTCGCTCCTCCTCCCTTTCATTGTTTTTGGGGTTTTTTTTTTTTAACTTCCCTGATGAATTTTTTTTTCCCCATGTTTTAATATTTTTTTTTAAAAAAGAAACTCTTGGTTCTTTCTGCGCTGTTTGCAGGAGAACGGAGCCAGCACGATCCTCCGCGACATTGCCAGAGCCAGGGAGAATATCCAGAAATCGCTGGCCGGAGTGAGTACCCAAGCTCTCACCAGCTGGCTGCCTGCATCCCATTTTTGTTTTTTTTCTTCTTTTCTTTTTATGGAATTCTAATCCCATAGATCATTTGGCTTCTTGGTTGGAAGCTAGAGGAGAAGACCAAGGTGTGCAGCGCTGTGTGCCACCAGCTCCGCCCCATCCCCACACGCTGCTCACCTGCAGTGCTGCCAAAAATGGATTTGGGTTAAAAGAATTCCCTGAATTGGGCTTTTCCTTCCCTTTTTTTGTTTTTTCTTTTTGTTGTTTTTTTTTGTTTTGTTTTCCTGGTGGGATGTTCCCATGGGTTTTAACTAACAGGTTCCAACTCGCTGAGCGTGTGGCTCGTTTTTGGGATACACTGGGCTGCCACCTTCTCTTCCCTGTTTTGCTTCCAGTTTAGAGGATGTGCAAAAACAAAAAAAAAATCCAAAAAAGTTGTGTTTTCCATCTGCTGCATCCAGGGAATTCAGCTTGGCTACAAACTCCGAGGCTGGAGCATCCTGGAGGAGCTGAGGAATGCACTTTGTGGAGGTGTTTTTGTGCTGAGTGCAGACAAGACCATTAAAAAAAATTAATTTTTGTAAAAGAAAGTTAAAATACTAATGTGTTGTTTTATGGGAAAGGAAAATCCATGGAATACAACCCAGGTGTCTTGATTTCTTGTCTCTACAGTGGGACTTCCAAAGTAATCCTTCCATTATTTGGCCTCATAATTCCCAAGCACCCTCAGTTTCTATCTTGGATCAGTCCAATATCAGGGAATAACAAGGAATTCCCCCTTTCCCAAAGGGAATATTCCATATTCCTCCTTTCTCCAGCAGAAAGGAGACAGATGTTTGGGGTGAGTATAAGGAATAAGGATTTCAATCAACAGCTTAAGGAAATTTTTTTCCAGAACTGGCTCACTTTATTAAAAAAAAATATGGCTAAAGGAGGCCCCTATCCCAAACAAGGTAAAAAATTCCTTTGGGAAGAACTTGTTGGAATTGGGCAAGAGGCAGGGAATCAAAACCCAAATCACTTGGAAGTGCTGCTCATCCTCACCTTCCAGAGTGTTTTGCCAAAAATGAGGAATTTCTTTCCTGACTCCTGTTAAAGAGCTTTTTTGGGAGAGAATCCCAGAAGTTTGGATCATCCAGGTGCTGTAAGGGGGGGACTGGTAAAGCAACAGCCCAAAGCCAGGATAGGAATTTTGGGATATTAATTGTGTGGAGATGTTTTTGGGGATTAGTGCTGGATGTAAGAAATTGCTGGATATTTTTTGTTCCTGGGAAAGGGGTTAGATCTTCCACGTGGCTGGAGAATACTTGGAATATCCCTCAAGGATCATAATTAATGTTGGATAATCAGGGTGGACTTTAGGGCATTCCTAAACTTCTTCCTTGTATTCCCAACCCCCAAATTTACACTGTGAGAAAAGTGGGAAGAGCAAAAATCCCAGGATTTTTGTCTTTCCTTCCTTCAGAGTTATTGTCAGGGGTTTTAGGATGTGGCAAGGGAAGAGCTGGCTGTGAAAAATTGGGAAAATGGGAGTTTAGTGCCTTTCTGTTGGGAATTTTAGGCTGGGATAATGTAATAAAATGTAGGAATGAGCAGTTGGAATATGATGGGAGTCTGGAGTTCCTCGATTATGAGGAAAAGCTGGAAGTAGAACAGGAAATTCCACCTGAACATGAGAAAAATTTCATTGTTTTTGATATTTAAAACTTATTTTAGGGATTCAA
The DNA here is from genome assembly GCA_024362935.1 of Setophaga petechia. Classification (NCBI taxonomy): domain Eukaryota; kingdom Metazoa; phylum Chordata; class Aves; order Passeriformes; family Parulidae; genus Setophaga; species Setophaga petechia. The sequence goes on from JANCRA010000098.1 coordinate 364,254, forward strand.
ACTTCAGGGAGTAACAGATGTTTATATACCAGGTTGTTCTGACAAAGTCCTGTTTTGTGCCCTTCATAATTCCCAGGGATTTTATTTGTTTGGATAATTAAGCTTATGCACAATTCCAGCTTTCCCAAGCAGTTCAGCTGTCCAGAATATTTGAGATAGGCTGCAGCCCTAAGGTGGGTTCAGCACAAAAATTGTGGCTTAAAATTAAAGGATTTGAGGGCTTTATACAGGAGTGCAGAGGAAGGGAAGGAGGTGATGCTGTGGAACTCCCCACCTTTGGAATTTTGAAGTTTTATCCCTGATAAAATTCATGGATGCTTGTGTGGAGCTGGAAGTCAGAAGAGGGTTGGAAGAGGGAATGGGTTTTATGTGCTGTAATGGAGGTATGGTGTCCACATTCCCAAAGCTTGGAGCATCTTCTCCTCAGGGAAAATCTCACAGTCTCATAAAGGCAAATTCTCCATAATTTTTGAGGATCTGGGACATGGTTGTGCCTCTTGAATTGTCTTATGGGTTCCAATTGAGATCTTTTGATTGCTTCAGCTTGGGACAGGTATCCCTTGCTCTTCCCTCTTTTTTTCTTTTAGGAATTATTATTGATAGGAAAGAGAAATTTCCTCTCCCTGTGCTGGCACTGCTGGGCACCTCCAATCCTGGGATCAGTTTTGGATCCTTGTGACAAGAAGGACATTGAGGGGCTGGAGTGTTTCCAGGGAAGGGAATGGATTGGGAAGGGAATGGATTGGGAAGAAAATGGATTAGAGAGGGAATGGATTGGGAAGGGAATGGATTAGCGAGGGAATGGATTGGGAAGGGAATGGATTGGGAAGAGTCTGGAGCACCAGGAGCAGCTGTGGGAGCTGGAAGGGCTCAGCCTGGAAAAAACCATGAGGTTCAGGGAGGACCTTCTCACTTCCACAAATCCCTGACAGGATTCCCAAGTGGGAATCAGGGTTTACTCCCAGGGAATGACAGGATGAGAGGAAACCACCAGAGGGGAAATTTAGCAGGAATATTAGGAAAGTTCCTCATGGAAAGGGCTGTCCAGCCCTGGCACAGAGGTGGAGTCCCCATCCCTGGAGGGATTTAACATCCCTGTGGATGTGGCACTTGGGGACGTGCTCAGTGGTGGCCTTGAGGGAGCTGCTGGACTCGATGGGCTCAGAGGGATTTTCCCACCTCTGTAATTCCATGATTTCCATTCTTGGAGCATCAGGGCTGGCATGGTGTGATGAGCCCACAGCACTGCACGAGCTCCCTGCACACACCAAGGTGTTGGTGGAGAAGATCCCAGAATTCCTGGGGGATTGTTTGCAGTGCAAGGCTGTTTCCCACCGCTCCCTAACTTGCATGCAGCGCTTCCCTGTGCTTGAGTTCCCTCTGGAATTGTGAAACCTTTTCCCATCTTCCCAAACTTTTTCCCGCCCTGCAGCAGAAGACCCCTGCTCGGAGCAAGGAAGCTCCTTGTGCCCGTCCCAAGAAACAGTCGGGACGCTCCTCTGTAAGTGAGCCGTTCATGGATGGAGCCTGTGGAAAAACGGGGAGAGGATCTGGTGGGATGAGGAGATGGAGCAAGTTCTCCTTCCTCAGGGTTTGTCCTTTGGCGCTGGGATAAACCTGGATAGTGGGATCTGATCCCAGCTCCATGTCCAGGGAATCTGCACTCACCTTCCTGAGCCTGAATCCACAGCTGAGGCGTCGGAGATGGAATTTTTTCCTGCCCCTTTGGTATTTCCCAGCCCTCATCCCTGGAAGCGTCCAAGGCCAGGTTGGACTGGGCTTGGAACAGCTTGGGATAGTGGGACATTGTCTGGATGATCCTTAAAATCCCAACCTAAACCATTCCATGATTCAGACCTTTCCTTGTGCCTTGTATTCTTCATGTTGTCCCTGCTTTTCCCTCTTTCCATCTTACGTGATTGCTGAGATTCCACACTGGAATAAAAGAGAATAAATTATTCTCTCTTCACCTAGAAATGACAACTCAAGGGCAAATCCTGTTATTTTCTTTCCCTTTGTTGCCTGAAACTGATGGATAAGGAACCTCCTTAGCATAAAAAAAAAAAAAAAAGAAAAGAAAAAGCTTTTTTTCTTTGCTGTCAAAAAATCCACTGAAAACCAGAGTTGGAATAATTATTCCCTCAGGATGTGTTAAAGCAGATTGAAATTGTTAGGAATTAAAGGCTGGGCTGGGGAAGGTGGGAGTGTAGAATTCCTGGGATCTTTCCAGCTTTCCCAATGTTACCTTAGGCAGATCATTCCTGTCCCTCAGTGGGTTGGGAGAGGAGACCAAGGGATTCCGAGATTTTTAAGGGGCTTGGTGTGAAATTGTATATAAAATTTTATGTGGTTTTAGTGGCATTTTGGGATCTGAGAGTGGGAAGTGTGATTTTATCCTTTGCTCCTTGGTGCCAGCTGAGATTCCTTGGGATTTAGTCCATGCTTCATTTTATAGAGCTGCTCCATTAGTTTCTATCCTAATTTAGAGAAAATATCCTTGGTTTTAGTTCAGCTCCTGAACTTCCTCTCTCCCTGAAGACACGACTCTGCTTTGCTTCATGGATTTTTCAGGAGGAGGGGAAACAACTCAATTTCATCCAGGTTTTCCTCGTTGCAGAGTGCAAGCACAACCTCCCCTGGAGCCGCTGGTGACCAAAATGAGCTCCTGTCCCGAATTTCCCACCTGGAAGTGGAAAACCAGAACCTCCGCAGTGGTGAGTGGGAGAATTCCTTGTCCTGGCTGGGGACCTGACATGCAGCTGGGAATTTAAGGTCATTTTTCCTATTTTTCCCTCTTTTTTTCCCCAGTTGTTGCAGACCTCCAGATGGCCATTTTCAAGCTGGAAAGCCGCTTGAATGCTCTGGAGAAATCCTCAACTTCCCACCAGCCCTCATCTGTTCCTCCAACCCAGGTGAGCCTTGGAAAAACGCTGGAATTCTTCTCTAGGAATTATAACCCAAGATCCATGTGGACAAACGTCCTGTTTTGATAAATCCATATAAATCCCACAGCCTGTCCTGAGCAGTGGGGATTCCCATTCCTGAGCTTTTCTTGGCTGCTCTGCTCCAACTCCAGGTTAATCTTTTCCCTCTTTTTTCCCTTAAAAAAACCCCTCGGATCCGGTGAAGAAAGTGGAACCGTTCAGCGTTCCCTCCAAAAAAGTGGAGCTCCCTGCCAAGAAATCCGAGCCAGCTGCTGCCGAGGAGGATGAGGATGATGACATTGACCTTTTTGGGAGTGATGATGAGGAGGAAGACCAGGAAGCTGCCAAGGTCCGGGAAGAGCGGCTGCGGCAGTACGCGGAGAAGAAGGCCAAGAAGCCGGGACTCATCGCCAAGTCTTCCATCCTGCTGGATGTGAAGCCAGTGAGTGACCTTTGGGAATTTGGGAGCTCTGGGAGTGGGGCTGGGAATCCTCTCTCATCCAGGAGGATGGTGGTGGCACCTTTGGAATTCCAAATAAGGCTTGGAATGAGGTGGGATTTGTTGCTGTGGAAGCCTGGGATGGGTTTGGATGGATGGGACCTAATTCCATAGGCAGGGACACTTTCCACTATCCCAGGTTGCCTTGGACACTTCCAGGGATGGGGCAGCCAAAGCTTCTCTGGGAATTCCATTCCAGGGCCTCGCCACCCTCCCAGGGAGGAATTTCTTCCCAATATCCCATCTATTCTTACCTTGTTCCAGTTTAAAACCATTCCCACTTCTCCTGTCACTCCATCCTTGTCCAAAGTCCCTCTCCAGCTTTCTTGGATCTCCTTGAGGCACTGGAAGGGGCTCTGAGGTCTTTCTCCAGCCAATAAAGGGCACTTTGGATCAGTTGTGACATTCCCAGAGGTGTCACCTGGACACCCCTTGGAGCTGCTGATGATCCCCAGGAAAACCCTAAAACCTCCCAATTCCCACTTTTCCAGTGGGACGACGAGACCGACATGGCCAAGATGGAGGAGTGTGTCCGGTCCATCCACATGGACGGGTTGGTGTGGGGAGCCTCCAAACTGGTCCCAGTCGGATATGGCATCAAGAAACTCCAAATCCAGTGCGTGGTGGAGGACGAGAAAGTCGGGACAGACATCCTGGAGGAGGAGATCACCAAGTTTGAGGACTATGTAAGTCTTGGAATGGGATGTGGGAAGGGCCTGGAAGCCATGGGAGGGGGGATAACTCAGGTGTGTTTTCCTGGGAACACCTGGATGACTCCAGCTTTTGTCCCCTTCCAGGTGCAGAGCGTGGATATTGCTGCTTTTAACAAGATTTAGAAGGGAAAACTGTATCCCCCTCATCCGAACCCGGAATTAATAAAGATGAACGTTGGGAGTGCATGTTGGGTCGTGGGTTTTTCCCTCGGGTGCAGCTTCTCCAGGGGAATTTGATGGGAGATTTTGGGATATTGGAGCAACCTGGCTTAGTGGAAGGTGTCCCTGCCCATTGCAGGGGATTGGAATGAGAGATATTTAAGATCTCTTCCAACCTAAACCATTCCATGATTTCCCCATCCTTCATGGAAGGAACAATCTCAAGACATGGACTTGAATTTTGGGGCTGGAATCAAGGTCTCAGGGTGTTTCCAGCCACCTTTCCCAAGGTTTAGAGACCCCAGTCACTCCCTACAAAAAACCAGGATGAATAATCCAGGAATTGCTGGTTTGGGATGGATTTCATCCCTCTTTTCCCAATGACTCCCTGCCCAGGTTCACTTTAGCTGAGTGTGGCCTGGCAAGGGGACAGGTGACTTTCCTAACCCTGGCCTGGTGAGGCCATTCCTGACTTTGGGAACACGAAGTCTGTCCCAGTGCCAGAGTCCAAGGTCTGGGGCCACCAAGGGACGCTAGAAGCTCCAGAGGACTGTGCTGCGAGGGGACAGGTGACATTCCTGACTTTGGGAACATGAGGTCTGTCCCAGTGCCAGGGTCCAAGGGCCACCAAAGGACACGGGAAGCTCCATGGGATTGTGCTGCAAGCCTGTCCCTTGTCCTGCTGGGGCCAGTCACTGGATATGTGACACATGTCCCTTGCAGGGTCCTGCCACCCCCAGAGCACTGCTAGGAGTGCCCCTTGTCCCCTGTGCTGCCATCCTGAGTCCCTGCTGGTCCAGACAGTGCCATGTGTGACTTCTGTGTCCCATTTCTGTCATGTCACCGCCCCTGTGTCCCCCATGGGCCATCATCCCAGTGCAGTGTCCTCCATGTGCTACCATCCCCTGTGCCCAGTGTCCTGCATCTGTCACCCTCCCAGTGTCACCTGTGTTACCATCTCTCCTGCCCTTTCCCCGTTGTCCCCCGTGTCCCTCCGTCCCTGTATCCTCCCTCTGCTGCCATCCCTGTGTCCCCTTTGTGCTGCCATCCCCGTGTCACCCTTGTGCTGCTATCCCTGCTGCCCTGTCCCCCGTGTCCCTCTGTCCCTGCATCCTCCCTCTGCTGCCATCCCCATGTCCCCACTTTGTGCTGCCATCCCTGTGTCCCCCCGTTGTGCTGCCTTCCCTGATGCCCTGTCCCCATTGTCCCCCGTGTCCCTCTGTCCCTGTATCCTCCTTCTGCTGCCATCCCGGTGTCCCCCTTGTGCTGCCATCCCTGCTGCCCTGTCCCCCATGTCCCTCTGTCCCTGTATCCTCCTTCTGCTGCCATCCCGGTGTCCCCCTTATGCTGCCATCCCTGTGCCACATGTCCACTATGTGCTGCCACCCCGTGCGTCCAGAGAGAGATTTAAGGTTTCATGTGTCGCCAACCCTGCCCCGTGTGCCCACTTTGTGCTGCCATCCCCGTGTCCCCCTTGTGCTGCCATTCCCTGTGCCCATTGTCCTGCATCTGTCACCATCCCAGTGTCACCCGTGTGCTGCGATCCCTGCTGCCCTGTCCCCGTTGTCCCCCATGTCCCTCTGTCTTCCCTCTGCTGCTATCTCGGTGTCCCCCTTATGCTGCCATCCCCGTGTCCCCCACTTGTGCTGCCATCCCCTGTGCCCAGTTGTCCTGCATCTGTCACTATCCCAATGTCACCCGTGTTGCTATCCCTGTCTCGTGTCCCCCGTGTGCTGCCATCCCTGCTGCCCTGTCCCCGTTGTCCCCCATGTCCCTCTGTCCCTGTATCTAACCTCTGCTGGCGTCCCCATGTCCCCCTTGAGCTGCCATCCCTGCGCCACATGTCCACTGTGCGCTGCCACTCCCCGTGTCCAGCTGTGTCGCCAAAACTGCCCAGTGTCCCCCTTGTACTGCCATCCTCGTGTCCCCCCTTGAGCTGCCGTTGCCGTGTCCTTCTTTGTGCTGCCATACCTGCGCCACATGTCCACTGTGTGCTGCCACCCTGCGTGTCCAGCTGTGTCGCCAAAACTGCCCCGTGTCCCCCGTATGCTGCCATCCCTGCTGCCATCCCCGTGTCCCCCTTGTGCTGCCATCCCTCCTGCCCCGTGTCGCCATCCCCGCGTGCTCCCACCCCGCGCTTCCTATTTTCCCCGCTCCTCCCCGTGTCCCCACCCCTGTCCCCTTGTCCCCGCCCCGCCATGGCGCCGCTGGCGGACCTGTACCAGGTGTCCATGGCCTACGGGCACTGGCGGGCCGGGCGACACCGCGCCCCGGCCGCCGCCGAGCTCTTCTTCCGCCGCCCTCCCTTCCGCGGCTCCTTCGCGCTCGGCGCCGGCCTGGCCGAGGGGCTGCGGGGGCTCCGAGCCTTCCGCTTCTCCGCTGCCGGTGCGTGGTGACAGCGGGGGACAAGAGGGGGACACGTGTTGGGGTTGTAGGGAGGAGCGGTGGGCGAGGGGAGCGTCCCAGTGGGACTTGGAGGGACAGGGGAGCAACTCCAGGGGGCAGGGCGGGATGGAGGAGAGGGTGAGGAAGGGACGGGAGAGGGTCCAAGGGGAGGGAGGGGGGAACAAATCAAGGGGACAGCGGGGACAGGGGGGAGGATGAGGATGGGACGAGAGAAGCGTTGTGTGGAGCGGTGGTGGGAGAGGGAGAAGGGGAAACTTCCCAGGGAGGCTTTGGAAAAACTCCAGGGGATAGGAGGGGAAAGGGCAGGGGATGAGGGAGGGATAGCGGGGAGGGTGGGAGGGACGTGGGGGAAGGAGGGAAATTCCCCCGGAGGAGGATGGAGGAACAACTCAAGGAGGCTTTTAAGGGATGGGACAGCATCCAGGGGTTTCTGGGGACGTTTCAGGGGGACTTAAAGGGGGGCAGAGACATTTCTCAGAGTGATCTGGGGATGGGGAACCCCTCAGGGGGACTTGGGGAGGACGGGAATCCCTCAGGAGAACTTTATGGGGACAGGGATGTCTCTCAGAGGGGACTGGGAACCTGCGGTGGGGGAGAGGGACAGCATTTGAGGGGGACCTAGGGGACAGGGGAACTGCCCTGGGGGACTGCAGGGGATCAGGACAACTCATAAAGGGACAGGGACATCTCTCAGATGAACTTAGGGGACAGGGAGACCCTTCAGGGGACACAGGACAGGGGTGGACACAAAGAGCAGTCACAGAAACTTGGGGAGATACTGGGACACCCTCCAGAGATGTCCCTCAGAGGGGACTTGGGCCACCCCACCCTGTCACACTCCATGCTGGGGGTGCTGTCACCCACCTGCTGTCACTCACTCGTCCATGGGAGGCTCGGTGTCCCCCTCAACCTCCCGCTGTGTCCCTTGTCCCCGGTGTCACCGCGCTGTCCCCACAGACGTGGCGTACCTGCGCTCTGTCCTGCCCAGCACCATCGACGACGCCTTCTTTGACTACCTGGCCACCCTGGACGCCTCCGAGGTGACCGTCACCGCCATTCCCGAGGGCTCCGTCGTCTTTGCCAGGGTGGGACCCCCCTCCATCTTCTTTCCTGACCATCCCACCTCTCCCAGCTCCCAGACCTCCCCTTTTCCTTGACTCTGGGATCCCCTGGACCCGCATTCCTGCCTTTCCCAGCTTCTCCCTGCTCCAGAGGGACCAGGATGTCACTTCTCTTCCCTCAGGTGCCATTCCTGCAGGTGAAGGGGCCACTCCTGGTGGTGCAGCTGCTGGAGACCACCTTGCTGTGCCTGATCAACTACGCCAGGTATTTTGTGATGGGGATGATCCCAAACCCCCCCTGGAAGATGGAAAGGGGCAGGGAAGGGAGTGCAGCAACCCCCAGTCCAGAGGGACACCCCAGTCCTGGGGGTACCATGACCCCACAAGTCTCCTACTGGGATTTAACTGCTGGAATTCTACCAGTTGAATTTAACTACTGGAGGGTGTCCCAGTGTCCCCCGAAGTTTTCCTGAGGGCTTCCCATGTCCAGCCCACCCTGAAGACTCTCCCTGTCCCTCAGGTTCTCCTGAGACATGTCCTGGTCCCCCACAGGTCACCTTTAGGATCTCCCTGTCCCCCACGTCCCCTTGGTCAACCCCACCACATCCCTGTCCACCGAGTTCTGTGGTGATCCCTGCTTTGTCCAAGCAGGGAGGGTCCTGGACCCCCTTCCCCTGGGCTGTGCCGGCTCTGTGTGACCTGTCCCCTTTGTCCCCCAGCCTGGTGGCCACCAATGCTGCCAGATTCCGTCTCCTGGCTGGCCCGGACATGAAGCTCATTGAGATGGGGCTCCGCCGCGCGCAGGGGCCGGATGGAGCCCTCTCGGCATCCAGATATTCCTACATTGGGGGTGAGTCCCACCCCACGGTGCCCGGTGCCACCGCGGCCCTGCCATCACCTGGGTGTCCCCCCCTGTCCCTCCCTGCAGGCTTCGACTGCACCAGCAACATCCTGGCGGGAAAACTCTACGGAATTCCCGTGCGCGGCACCATCGCCCACTCCTTCATCATGTCCTTCAGGTGCCTGGAGGAGGTGCAGCCACGGGTGAGTGGGGCCTGGGATGGGAATGGGATGGAATGGGAATGGAGATGAATATTGGATGGGGATGGGATGGGATGGGAATGGGATGGGAATGGGAATGGGAATGGAGATGAATATTGGACGGGGATGGGATGGGATGGGAATGGGAATGGAGATGAATATTGGATGGGGATGGGAATGGAGATGAATATTGGATGGGGATGGGATGGGATGGGATGGGATGGGAATGGGAATGGGAATGGAGATGAATATTAGATGGGGATGGGATGGGAATGGAGATGGGAATGGGGATGAATATTGGATGGGGATGGGATGGGATGGGATGGGATGGGATAGGATGGGAATGGAGATGAATATTGGATGGGGATGCGATGGGATGGGATGGGATGGGATGGGATGAATATTGGATGGGGATGGGATGAAGGTAAGGATGGTGGTGCAGGTGAGGGTGGGATGGGGATGTAGAGGGGGATAGGAACGGAGATTGGAATGGGTTGGGATGGGAGAGGGATTGAGTGAGGTTGGGGATGGGATGTGGATGAAGATGGGATATGGGTGTGATTGGGATGGGGATAGGGATGGGCAGAAGGAAATGGGATGGGGATGGGGTTTGTACAGAGTTAGGGATGGAGATAGGATAGGGATGTGGTGGGAATTGGGGTAAGGTAGGATGCAGATGGGGATGGGATGGGAATGAGGATGTGGATAGGGGTGGGAATGGGATGTAGGATGAGATAGGGGTGGGATGGGAATGCAGACAGGGATTAGAGTGGGATGGATGGGGAATGGAACACTGCACCTGTTCCCACACTCCTGGCAGTTTGGATGATGTCACAGGCTGTGCAAATCCTGTGTTCCCCTGGCAGGAGCTGCCGCCCCGGGCCGGAGGAGATCCCGTGGATCTGGCAGACCTGGCTGTGTCCTGGCTGCAGCGGGTTTGTGACCTGCTCCAGACTCCTCCCAGCAAGGCCAATCAGGGTGAGCTGGCTGCCTTCGTGTCCTATGCTGTCACCTTCCCATGTGACTTCCAGGGATTGCTGGACACCTACTGTGTCAGGAGGTGAGGACACCAGGGCTTTGCCACCATGGCTCAGGGCATGGATGTGGCCCTGAAGTAGGAATGTTGGCTGTCCCAGAGCTTGGAAATAATGCTGGATCCACCCTGGATCTGTTTTCCACTTGTCATTAATTCTTTCCTTGCCCATGTCAGGAGTGGTTTGCCCAATTTCTGTGCCGTGGCCTTGGCACTTCACCAGCTGGGATACCAGGCCATCGGAGTGCGCCTGGACAGTGGGGACCTGGCCCAGCAATCCAAGGAAATCCGGGGAGTGTTCCAAGCCTGCGGAGCTCAGTGAGTCCCACCCCAGCTCTGGGATGGATGTCATTGATCCCTGTCATCCTCACCAGCATCCAGCCAGGATTTGGGAGCCCTCATGGCTCTGGGTGCTGTGGGTGGACCCATGGATCCTCCCAAATCCTGCTCCTTGCAGCTTCCAGGTGCCCTGGTTTGGGACCATCCCCATCGCTGTCAGCAACGACATCAGCGAGCAGAGCCTGGAGGAGTTCAGGAGGGAGGTAAGGAACCTGCTGGCACGGCTGGGATGTCACCTGGGTGCTGCTGGCACGCCTGGGATGTCACCTGGGCTGTCCCTGGAGCTGGCAGGGCTGGGATGTTGATGATCTCTGTCTTCTGTGCTGCCTCAGGGGAGCGAGATCGACATGATCGGCATCGGGACCCACCTGGTGACGTGTCCCCTGCAGCCATCGTTGGGCTGTGTCTACAAGGTAAAGGTGGCAGCCTAAATCCCAAATATCCCAGTCCACACTGAGCCACCTCCAGGTGGTTCATGCCTGCTCCATGGCCATCCAGCCCCACTGGAGTCAGAGTCACAAAGAGTTTGCCTTGGAAGGGAGTTTTGACGGGATGGACAGGGACACCTTCCATTATCTCAGGTTGCTCCAAGCCCCATCCAACCTGGACTTGGACACTTTCAGGAATGGGGCAACCACAGCTTCTCTGGGAATTCCATTCCAGCCCCCCACCACCCTCACAGGGTGGAATTCCTTCCCAGTATCCCATCCAGCCCTGCATTCTGGCAGTGGGAAACCATTCCTCCTCATCCTGTCCCTCCATCCCTTGTCCCAAGTCCCTCTCCAGCTCTCCTGGAGCCCCTTCAGGCACTGGAAGGGGCTCTGAGGTCTCCCTGGAGCCTTCTCCAGGCTGAACATTCCCAGCTCTCCCAGCCTGGTTTCAGAGCAGAGGGGCTCCATCCCTTGGAGCATCTCCATGGCCTCCTCTGGACCTGCTCCAGCAGCTCCACGTGCTCCTGATGTTGGACCCCAGGGCTGGAGCAGCTCTGCAGGTGGGGTCTCACCTGAACAGGGCAGAGGGGCAGAATTCTCCCCTCTCCTGCTGTGGGATCAGCCCAGCACACAGGGAAGTTCTGGATGCCAGTGTTGAGTCATGGCCAATTCTTTGTCCACCAGAAGCCCAGAGTCCTCCACAGGCAGGAGGAGGCAGAATGCCCAACTTTGGGGTGGTTTTAGGGTTTTTTAATTGTCTTTTTTCAGCTGATTTGCACCAGTTGTCCCCTCAGAGGGGTCACAGGTTCCCTTCCCTTCTCCCACAGCTGGTGGAGGTCAATGGCTCCCCATGCCTGAAGCTCACAGAGGATGAGGAGAAGATGACAATCCCGGGGATGAAGGCCATCTATCGGCTCTATGATGCTGCTGGTGAGTCTGGAGACTCTTCCCAGAGTCCCGGGGGAATCTCCTGCTCCGTAACTCTCTCCCTGATGTCCTCCTGGCAGGTCACCCCTTCATGGACCTCATGGCCTTGGAGGAGGAGCCGTCACCCAGCGCGGGGCAGGAGCTGAGGATCCGAGTCCTGGGGCGGCTGGAGGAGACCACCAAGGTCATTCCCAGCACTGTGGAGCCCCTCCATCGCACCTACTTCAGGGATGGCCAGGTCAGGGGTGGTCCCATCTCCTGGGAGGGCTCCTCTTCCAGGCTGGAGGATGGATCCAGGGCAGTGGTGGCTTCTGAGATGTGCCAGCATCTCTGGTGCTGACCCACACACGGTGGCTCGGGTGGTGGCTTCCCACATGGACCTTCCCACCTGGATCTCCATCCCTGCAGGTGTGTGAGCCCCTGCCCAGCCTGCCTGAGGTGAGGACCCACGCCCAGGTGTCCCTCAACCTGCTCAGCCCTGCTCACCGCCGGCTCCACGAGCCACAGCCCTACCCGGTATGTCCAGCACTTCCCACATCCCCCTGGCACACACCTGGGTATGCCACTGGAATTTGGTGGCCTGAGCAAATCCACTGGCATTCCACTGGATGCTGCTCAGGCCACCAAAGCCAGTGGCATTCCAGGAGCTGCTCCCTGACCCCTCCTGTTCCCGTTCCCAGGTGGCCGTGACGGAACGGCTGCACCAGCTCTTCCTGGAGCTGCGCCAGGGCAGCCTCTGAGGGGGTCCCTGCTCATCCCCAGCTCCTGCTCTGCTCTTTTTTGGGAAGCCCAGGTGCCTCGTTAGGAATTAATGGCTCTAATTTAGACCTTTCCTCCGCCTGGTGCTAACCTGAGAAACCTCCAGGAACTGGGAGAGAGCCCTGGGGTCCCAGTAGGGAAGCTGGGAACACAGGGATGGGGAAGGCAGAGCTGTCCCTGCATCCCCTGGAAGTGACAGAACTGTGGTGGCCCTGCCAGCCTTGTGCCTTCCTTGGTGGCCCTGCCACTCCTGTGTCCAGCTTGGTGGCCCTGCCAGCCTTGTGCCTTCCTTGGTGGCCTTGCCACTCCTGTGTCCAACTTGGTGGCCCTACCAGCTTTGTGCCTTCCTTGGTGGCCCTGCCAGCCTTTTGCCTTATCTTGGTGGCCCTGCCAGCCTTGTGCCTTCCTTGGTGGCCTTGCCACTCCTGTGTCCAGCTTGGTGGCCCTGCCAGCCCTGTGCTCTCTGTGGTGGCTTCCCATCCTGAAGCTCCTTGGTGGCACTAGAACAAAGTCTGGAGTGCCACCAAAAGGGTGACAAGGGACACCCATGGGGTACCCATGGCAGACACTCTTTGCTTTGGCAATTCTAAGCTTCATCTCTGTGGCCGCATTCCAACTCTTTCCACTCTGGCCAAATTCCCTGGGATGTGGAGGCTGGCTCCAGGTTGATCCTGGCTCCAGGTGGATCCCAGCTCCAGGTGGATCCCAGCTCCAGGTTGCCACCTGCACTCTCTAACCCCTGTTCCCACAGGAAATGTGGCTCTAACCCACACTGAGCTTCACACTAAGCAAAAAATTTCAAATAAAGGCCTTTTCCCACCATGGCTCTGACCCTAATTCCAGTGAAAAACCCTTTGGAGCTCCATTGGGAATGGGAAGGTGAGAGGGAAATCCCCAGGGATCAAACCTGTGGCTTTTGCTGTCCTCTCCATGGATCTTGGCAGAAATTACAGGGAAGAAAACAATTAAGAGCTTAACAAAGCATGGCCTGATGGTCTTGGATTTCTGGGAATTCCAACAGCATTGTATCCCATTGTAAGACAGGGGAAAAAAAAACCTCCAGGAAATCCAGGATCAGTTTGCTAAAAATTAGAATTTTCTTTTTTAAGCAAAGCACCAAAGATGAGGAGTCCATTGTACCTGAGTAGAGATTTTCCTGAGTTTTTGGGAGAGGAGGAATGAAGAACAAGGAGAGTGACCTGGGCCAGCATTTGTCACCCTCAAAGATGCAATTCCTGATGTTTAGGAACCATTTTGGTGGGCAGAGAAGCTCCTGGGTGTCTTTGCACTTTCTCCTCAGGTATTTATGGATATTGAGGAGATTCCTGAGCCTTTTTTTCTCCAGGCTGGGCAATTCTAGCTCCCTCAGCATCTCCTCATAGGAGATGCTCCAGTCCCTTCATCATCCCTGTGGTTTTCCCTTGGATTTTGTCTCTGATGTACTGGGGAGCTCCAAACAGGACCCAGTATTCCAGGTGTGACCTATCAGAGCTGAGCAGAGGGAAAGAATCCCTCCAGGACCTGCTGGCAACACCTGGAATGCCAGAAAGATCCCAAACCACACATCCCAAGCCACCAGGACCGATCCAAAGCTCCAGGCTTTGTTAAAATTACTCCACTCTGCATTCAAGAGGGGAGGAAAAGAGAGGAACAGGGTTAAACCTGCACATCTGGGAATCCTGGATGCTTTCCTTGAGGTTTTTATGGAATTTGGGCATCCCACTGACTCAACTTCCCACTTAATAGCAGGGAACCCCAAGTGTACAGATTTATTTAACTTGAGGAACATCAGTTTCCACCCAAACTCTAAAATCTCCTGCAGAAAATCCCAGAGTGCTCATTTTTTTTTTCTATTTTTGCCCTTGGAATTCTGGTATTTGACCCCAGAACTTGGAAGTGGCTGCAAAGATGGGACAGAAAGTGCTGAAAGTGAGGTTGTAATAACACTGAATCCTGTGCAGATTTTGACAAAAAGAGGAAGCAGCAGGAGCCCAGATGTAGCTCCTCTGCTCCCATCCTCCTTCCAGTTTTGTTCTTGGAAAAAATATCTATTTTTAAAGCATAGCTTCAGCTCAGGATATCCATGATTGGAAATAAGGGATGGTGGGTAAAAGTGCCAGTTAGTGCTGGATAAGGGAAGTGCAGGGAATTGAGGGACACAGGTGAGGAAAATCAATCCTGACCTGATTTTCCTCACTCCATAAATCCAGGTGAGGATGACTTAGGAAAGGTTGTGGTTTCTTGGTAAACCTGTGGATAATTCCTTGTGTTTTGATTTCTGCTGGTCCCCAGCTTTGGAGGGAAGGGATAGCAGGGAAACAAGGATGTGGGAATGCTCCAGCTGCAGAGTACCCAGAGAGGGAGAATTAGTGGAATGTTGGGAATGAGAATGAATTTGAACATCAATAATTCCAAGTCCAGCTGTACCCAAGGACCAACTACCACTGGATAAAGCCAGGATTTAACAAACCCAGCCTGACTTGGATAATTTGACACCAAGAGAGGTAAGAAGAGGTAGCTCAGACCATCCAGACTTGGCTGCTTCCACCTTCTGGGATGATCCAAGCTCCCATTCCTGACGTTGCTCCTTGCCATCAGCTCTGGATGGTGTCACTTGTAAAGTGCCATTTTCCTGCTCTGGTACAGGTACATGTAGGCGTCACAAAAGAGGCGTTTGGCCACCCCATCCATGTCCCGAGGCTGCTCCAGGGCCAGCACAGCCAGGGGCAAGTCCAGGTATTTGGCAACTTCTGGGCACAGCGTCACCGTGGGAATGTTGAAGCCGTTTTCGCCACCTGAGGTGGAAAGGAGGAGAAAAGTCCCAAACCAGATCCCAAAGGGATGGGTTCCTACAGCTCCAGCAGATCCCAGCACACTCTAGAATCACGCAGCACCTCAGGTGGGAGATGTGGAGGTCAAAAGCACTGGGAGAGGTTGGATGAGGGGAGACCATCCAAGCTAGAGGGGATCCAGGAGAGCTGGAGAAGGGTTTTGGACAAGGTATGGAGGGACAGGATACAGGGAATGGCTTCCCACTGCCAGAGGGCAGGGATAGGTGGGATATTGGGAAGGAATTCCTCCCTGTGAAGGTGGTGAGGAGCTGGAATGCAATTTCCAGAGGAGCTGTGGCTGCTGCACCCTTGGAATTGTCCAAGTCCATGTTGGATGAGGCTCGGAGCAACCTGGGATAGTGGAAGGTGCCCATGGCAGGGGTTGGAACTGGATGGGTTTAAAGGTCCCTTCCAACCCAAATCATTCCATGATTCTGTGATAAAAGCACAGTGGGGAAGAGGACAGGAGAACCAATCAGTGCCCACAAGCTGGGATAGGATCCCAAATCCTGTGTTTGACCACAACCAGAAGCTGGAAACACCTGGAAAAACCCCAATCTAATTAAAGGAAAGCCAAATCCACAGAAAGCCCAAATAGGGGAACTTGAGAGGAAAAGGTGGACTGAGCAGGCCCAGGCAGCTTCCCACATCCCATTCCCACATTTCATTCCCATTCCCTCACCGTGCCGGTCGGCCATGCTGTCGAAGAACATCCAGTGCTCGTTGCCAGGGCCGTATTTCACGAAGGACACGTAGTGACTGGTCTCAATGCAGAGCACTGCAAACAGCTCCAGCTTCTCCCGTGGCACCTGCTGGCAGCCCCGGGCACTCCAGCTCTGGAATTCCTCTGGAATGTGCAGCTTCCTGGGTTTGTGCGCTTTGCGGTGGCGATGGGAGTGAACCTGAGGAGAGGGGACAGGGTGGCATTGGCACAACTGGCCCTGGCATGCCAGTAAGGGGGGGCAGAGGTCACATTCCCGATTTATTCCCAATTGATGTGATTCCCGTGCTCCCTGTTTGCCTGGGAATGGTGTTGTGGGAACAGCCTGGCAGCAGGAGGCTGAGATGGGAGCTTGTTGCCCTGCAAGAGGCAGAAACTGTGGGAATGCTCATGGAGAACAGCAGGGAGGGAGCAGCACTCAGTTCCTGCAGGATTGCACCTTATTTATGGAACAGGTTGTCCAGGGAAGCTGTGGATGTCCCATCCCTGAATTGTCCAGGGTAGGACAGAGCTTGGAGCAACCTGGGATAGTGAGCAGCATCCAGGGGGTGGAGCTGGAATGAGCTTCAAGGTCCTTTCCAATCCAAGTTTTTCTAAGATTCCATTATTATTTAGGCTATGTGCAAGCAGAGGGTTCACAACCTCTGGCTCCTGGTGGGAATGACCTTCAGGAAAGGGCTGAGCAGCTGCAGGGACAGCCAAGGGAATGTGGGGATTCTGGGAGGGTTCATCCCTCTGACAGCTTCCAAGGTGGGTTTTGGGAATAGCCATGGAATACCTGTCTGGAGCAGGAGCTGCAGAACTGCTTCAGGCCTGTGGCTGCAAACACTTTGTCCTTGAAACACTCTGAGCATTCCAGAGTGGCAACATCCCCACACAGGCAGCATTCCCTGGGACCTGCCAGGGAAAAAACAGAGCTCAGAGGGAGTGTCTCCTCCAGATCCCACCTAAAATCCAGCTTGAACCGCCAAAACTGGGACTCAAGGAAGAAGAATCCCACCCCAGAGAGCCCAGAGTCATCATCACTCACTGTCCAGCAGCAGATCTGTTATATCCAGCTCCAAGGAAGGGATGATTTTGCTGAACATTTTATATTCCTTCCCAAAACGTGGCATTTGGATAATGAAGCAAGATGGGATCTGGGAAAAAAAAAAAAAAAAAAAAAAAAAGGGAAAGGAGTCATCCTGCCAGAAGAGCCAAATCCCAGAGATTTTTTTACTGTCTAAATTTGCTGTCATTATTCACAGGACAGAGGGGAAACAGGGAAAGCAGAGGCTTTTTCCTAAGTCATGCCTGGATTCAGAGTTGGATATAAACATCCAAGGCCTCACAGGTATTTTGGGAAGCAAGAAAAGCAGGAAAGCAGAAGGAAACTGGACTCACCTCCACCAGCTTCAGATCTGAGGACAGGAAGGAGCGTTCCACCAACTGCTGCACGTCAGGAACCACCAAATCCTCCTGCTTATCCATAAATATCTGGTAGCAGTAGCATTCCTGCTCCTGGCCTCCAGACCTGCAAGGAGAGCTCATGGGATTGAGGATGTGGTGACACAAAAATTGGAGTTTCCCAAAGTTTGCCCTGGGAGAGCTCCTGGGCTCAAGGCACCGAGGGTGGTTTGGTGCCACACAAAGTGATTTTTCTACCCAAAAATACCAAATTTATGCCAGGGGAGCTACAGGTAAGTAGGAGTTTTGGCCTCATTATCCCTTTGGAGCAGCAGAATTCCATTTCTCCTCAATATAAATCTAAAAGATCATTTAGTATTAGCAATTTTAGTATTTAAGTTGACAAACGGATGCTTCGATGAAGGATTAATTAAAAAAACCACAACCAAAGCTCAAGGTGAGTTGTGTGCAGATCTCCCACAATCCCTAAAGAAAGCAGGGAAAGGATTTCCTAGGGATGACCCCGTGCAGGGGAGCTGCAGCACAGAGTCCTCTTTGTGCTCGGCCTTTCCCAGCACTCCACGATCCACGGCTCGAGCGGCAGCTCCACAAAGGAGCACAGAAATCCAACAATTCCCTTTCTGTGCTCACAAACAGCACAGTTATTTTTGGCTTCCTCCAGCCTCTCATCCTTTTTGTAGAGTCCCCAGAAAACTGGGACTGCATCCATGGGCTGCCTGTTTTGAGAGGCTGCGGGAGCAGAGCCAGCTTGGCAGCCTGGACGCATCCCAAATTCATCCAAAGGCTGTCGGATAACTGCTGGATCTGCACCAAAGTCGGACATCACCTTTCTCAAACCCCTTCTGGCTCTCCCTGAGGATGGCACAAGGTTTTTATCCCAATTTTCTGAAGGCAGCACCCACCAGGGAGGGCTCAGAAGTGTCTTTGCCCAGATGAGAAGATCACAACAAGCAGGATCAGAGTCTGTTCCTAAGGAGCTGTGAAAAACTCAGCGCTGTGATTCCAAAAAAATTTGGTGGTAAAAGGGACAAGTGACCCCCATCTGCCCAGGGATTCTGAGGTGGAAAAATAATGAGCCTGGCTCTGGGAATTGTATCCCTCAGCTATGGAAACTTACTGGAGTTTCAGTAGTGGCTCAATTCCCAGGATCTGCTGCATTATGAGATTGAGGAACTCCTCAGGATCTGGAAAGTGAGAGGAAAGGATGGATCAGACCACGCCAGGAACTGCCTTGTCCCACTGCATCCAAGAGCTGCCAGGTAAACATGATCCAGTGTTCCAGGGGCCTGGAATTTCCTCTTCAGGTTAGGGATAAAGGCTGAAAGCACATGGGTAAGGCAAAAATCCCAAAGGGAACATGGAAAATGCCAAGCAGCCTTCAGAGACTGCACTTTCATGGAATTCTGGGATGTTTTGGGTGGGAAAAGACCATCAAGATCATGGAATTACAGCCATTGCCATGGGCAGGGACACCTTCCACTGTGCCAGGTTGTTGTCCATCCCACATGGACTTGGACAATTCCAGGGGTGGGGCAGCCACAGCTTCTCTGGGAATTCCATTCCAGCTCCTCACCACCCTCACAAGGAAGAATTCCTTCCCAATATCCCATCTAACCCTGTCCTCTGGCAGTGGGAAGCCATTCCCAGTGTCCTGTCCCTTCATACCTTGTTCAAATCCCTTCTCCAGCTCTCCTGGAGCCCCTTTAGCCACTGGATGGGGCTCTAAGGGCACAGAGAGATTTAAAAACTCTGAAAGAATTCTACAAGTGAATTTCTACACCAATTAACAACAGCACCTAATTAAAGCACATTCCTGGGAGAAGGACAGAGGGAAGTTACCAGCTGGTTCCTGGAGGAGGCAAAACACAGGGAAGCAACTGGGGAAGGGCCCCAGGGAGCTCCTTACCTTTCTCAGCGTTGGTAAAGCTGGAGCACTGGCCCTTGTCCGTGAGCTGCTCCCGGAGGTGCATCACACTGCTGGCCCTGACAAAGCCAGTCCTGGGAACAACAACCAGCTGCAGGTGAGGGAAATCATGGAATGGCTGGGCTTGGAAGGGATCTTCAACTTCATCCAGGTCAACCCCCTGCCATGGGCAGGGATGCCACCAACGAGACCAGGTTGCTCCAAGCCGCATCCAACGTGGCTTGGGACACTTCCAGGGATGGGGCAGCCAAAGCTTCTCTGGGAATTCCATTCCACCCCCTCAGCGTCCTCACATGGAAAATTCCTTCCCAATATCCCATCCCAATCCATGCTCTGTCAGTTTAAAACCATTCCTCCTTGTCCTGAACACCTTTGGATGTGGCTGCCAGGTTTCCCTGAGTGCCAGGTACCACCTTTAGGGCAGCAGGGAAGGAGTGAGGGCAAATGGGACAAATTCCAGCATTCCCTACACTCACCTACGGAGGGGATTGACGATCTCATCCCGCAGAATTCCCTGGACATTCCTGTCACACAGTGGGAAGGGCATGAAGAGCATGGAGTCCAGCACGGAGGTACAGGAGAAGAGGCTGTGGGAAGAGTGGGATGGGTTTGAGTTTGAGGGTTTGGAAGCAACAGCTGGAACCAAAAATGTGGTGGCTGGTGACAGTCAATGGCTTTGATGCCCAACAATCCATGCATGGAATTAGAGGGAGGTGAGGGAAGCACATCTGCACAGTGAGGCACATCTGGAACAATGAACACTGGGATAAAGCAAGGGAACAGCTCAGGGAGAAGGAAATTCCTACTTTGCAGCCAAAACTGCTCAGGGAAGGGCACCACTGAGTCCTCTTCCTCTCCAAGCAGGAAGTTGGGACCTCCTGGGTGGGTTCTTTGGAATGATTCCAGCCAGAACTTCCAGGGACAGAGTCAGCACAGTCCAAATCTGGAAAACTACGAGCTCTCAGCACCCTGAATGACAGACACAGGGGTACAGAGGGTCTTCAGGGCTGAAAAACCTGCTGGATTTGGGAAGGAGATCCAAAAGCAACATGGAGGTTGCATCTCCACACAGTTACATCGTGCTCTACACCAGGTAAACTTCCAGCCACCTTGGAAATCCAGGGAAGTGCTGCAATTTGGACTTAGCTTAATTAAAAAACCATTCATTTAATGAGCCTGCACCACCCAAGCAGGTCCTTACCTGAAGAGAGCTGCATCCATGTAGCAGGAATTACAATGGCCTTGGATGCCCTTCATCCGCCCTTGGAGAACACGGACTGCTGCCTCATTCCTGAGGGGAGGAAAACTCTCTGGACCCTCTGGAAGAACTTCTTGTCCTCCTGCAAGAAAAGGAATTGCCTTCACCTTCTCATCTGGGTCAACTCTGCCCTTTCTTGATGTCTCAAAAGTCTGAGGTGACTCTACGACTCTCAGACCTAAGGTGGTTTCTCAATCCAGCTTTTCATAAATCACCAGCTCTCAGACTTGAGGGATATTCCCTAAGGAATCATTTAGGTTGGAAAAGACCTCTAGGATTGAGTCCAGCTGTTAATCCAGCCAAAGATGCGGTGCGAGATAAACGCCAAAAAACAACACTCAAAGGAAGGGAAGAAACGCTGCCTATGGGGTTTTCCACATCCTTCTCCCATCACAGCCCCATTTTCCTGCTTCCCAGAGGACTCACTGTAATCCCCCAGGGACAGGTCAGAGTTGGGGAAGCTCTGGAAGCGCACGTCGGGCTGGCAGGAGTTCAGCCTCACGAAGAGGCCGCGCTTCGGGGCGCAGTGGAAGTAGGACTTGCCCAGCCACTCTCCAGCTGTGACCCCCTTGTCTTCATCCTGGGAAAACAGCACCAGAGACAAGCCTGAGAGCGGGATTTATGGAATTACGGGTGGAAAAGAGGTCTGACATACAGTCTGGCTATGCAATGCTGCTGAGGCCACCATTGGATCGTGTCCCCAAGTGCCACATCCACAGGGATGGGGACCTCACTCCTGCCCTGGGCAGCTGTGCTAGGGCTGGACAACCCCATCCATGAAGGAATTTTTGCAATATCCAACCTAAACTCCCACTGGAGCAGTTTGAGGCTGTTTCCTGTTGTTCTGTCCCTTGTTTCCTGGGAGCAGAGCCCAATTCCCACCTGGCCCCACCCTCCTGTTAGGGAATTGCAGGGATCCAGAAGGTTCTCCCTGTGCCTCTATTTCTCCAGGATGAGCCCTCCCAGCTGCTTCTGGTGCTCCAGACCCTTCCCAGCTCCATCCCAGCCCCTCAATATCCTGTGCCTGGGGATCCCAAAACTCCACCCTCCATATTCAGCCACTGCCACCAGCACTCCCAGGTCCTTTCCCAGCTTTCCAGCCTCACCAGTTCAACTCCAGCCATTTTGTCCTTGATTTGGGGCAGGTAGCCCAACCAGCGGATGATTCCTGAAACTTGATTCCCTTTGTCCAAGGTAATCTGGACCATGGAATTCACTTCCAGGGGTGAATTCCCACCTTCCCCTTCCTCGCTGCTCTCGCTGATCTCTTGTTTCATTGGGCTTGGTTTTCCAAATCCCACGTCGGAGTTGAACATTGGGAAAAAACCTGATGGGCAACACAAAACATCAGGAGAGCTGGGAATTGGATCCTCTGGATCTAATTCCAGGTCTATTTTGGAAATTCCAGGCTACACACACAAGCAGGACGCTGAGCACCAGGGACACAAGGTGTAATTCCCAGTGTGTCCAAGCTGGTCTGACAGGATGAGAGGGAATGCTCCTTGTTTCCCTGCTCAAAGCTTCACATTCCAACCTCTCACTGGCCCTGGAGCAAATCCAGCCCTTCCCAGGCTACTGAAATGGCATCAGGGGGTTATTCCCTCATTTTTCTACTAATTCCTTTCTTGTCCAACAATTCCCACCATTGCTGCTGGCACCTGAGCCTTTCCCACCAGGATGAAGCTCCTGCTCCATCTTTTTCAGCTGAAGTAAAGACTTTTTAACCAGTGGTGCCTCTTCCCTGAGGGAATTCTCTGCTACCATCAGCCTCTCTTTCCTGACAAATGGGATTCAGCTTTAGCTTTGTGTGGAACTTGAGATTTTTCCATAAATCCCGGCCCATTAAGACAAGCTGTAGGTTTTATTGGAATTTCAGCTCCTCAGTACCCCGCAGAGAAGGAATAAATTCCAAATTCCCCCAGAACGGGATCAGGAGAGACACATCCAAAGATCACCTACTTTGCAAGCTCTCCTTCACAACAGATTCCATGGGGATTTCCCTGAAAATGTCAGTTGTTCCTTCTTCTTCCTGAAAGGAGCGAAAAATCCATCAGCTTGGGAAAAACCCATCAGCCAAACGCTGGAATATGAAGGATTTTTCTAAACAAAGTTTGCACAGAACCTCACATCCCTTTTGGATATTCCTTCTCTTTCACATCCAACCATAATGTGATTTTTTTCTTTAAAATCCCAAAAAAAAACCCCATGGAAAAGCTGCTCTTACCGGGCAAACCTTCACAAACCATTGGCTCCCTTCCCTGTAAACTGCCATGGCAATTCCTTTGGTGGGGATCTCATCCACAAAGAAGCTGACGGCATCTCCCACTTTCACGGGAACCACCTCCTCCGTGTCCTGTTTTCCCGGCTTCTGCTTCCCATAATCGTTGCCTGATGTGGGGATAAACTGGATTTTGCTGAAGGGCAGGAAGATCCCACAGTTCCTCTTGCACTTGAAGTACTCGGTGCCGTGGTAGGACCCGTCGCTTCTCCCTCTGTTTTCCCCCTCTCCCTGAAAACACACCGGGATGTCACACACAGACAGAAATTTCATAGAAAAAGCGAGGAATTCTCTGCTTTGGGCCCCGTCCTTACCTGCAATTCCACCCCAAAAAACACCGGGGTCAGCACAGCCAAGCTGGGCTTGTAGATGCTCCCAATGTAGCGCACGACTCCCGGGAAAAATTCCCTCTCCACCTCCACCATCACATTTTGACCCGGCACGGCTCGGAGAGCTCCTTCCAGGCTCTGCCTCTCCAGGAAAGAATCCAAGCGCTCGCTGTGGCTCCCGATGGCCAGCAGGAATCCGGCGGCTTCCTGGCGCACGGGCTGCAGGATCTCCAGGTTGATGGTGACCGTGGAGCTGTCGTCCAGCATGACAACCTTCAGGAAGCAGGCTGGAGGCCCATCCTCGGAAAAATTCCGCAGGTAGCTCCTCTCGCTGCAGAAGCACAAGTTCCCAGCTTGGAAGTACTTGTTTCCATAGGCACAGTCCTCTGTCAGGATGTAGAAGCAATTCCTGTCGGCTGCCAGAGGTGGGAGGTTGGACATGGCAGATTCCCCTGGGTTGGGAGAGTCACAGCAGTGGAGATTTGTGAGTGTTAGCGAAGAATTCCCGAAGAATCCGGGGGTTTGAAGAGGTTTTGGATCCAACCCTGAGCTCAAAGCCTCGCCCAGGTGAGTTTGAGCCTCTCCCAGAGCTTCCCTGCTCCCTCTTTCCAGGTGTTTAATCACCCTCGTGGTGATTCAAAATTCCATCTAACCCGGTTTCCCACATTCCTGCTCATCCCTGTTCCCTCACTGTGCTTCCATGGGAAAAGTCCAGCTCTGCCTTCTCCACTAAACCCTCCAAGGATGAGATTTCACCAAAAAAAACCCAAAAACATGGAATGGTTTGGGTTGGGAGGAACCTTAAAGATCATCCCATTCCATGGGCAGGGACACCTTTCCCTACCCCAGGTTGCTCCAAGCTCCATCCAGCCACACCTGGAATAATTCCAGGGATGGAGAGGCTGCTCCAGCTGGTCCAACCTGTTCTGACCCTGTCCAGCCTCATTAAATTCCATGTTTTCTTTCCTTACGCACGGGACTGAGGAAAAGGATCAATCCTGCCTTTTAAAATTTCTTGGAAAATGGATTCCCGCTCCTCAGTGTTGCTACAGCTCATGAATATTCACAGATATTTTGAATATTCATTATGAACATATGCAAATCACCCCTTGAGGTACCAAATATCTCCAGCTTTCCTAGCAAATATTTATTTATTATATATTTTATATTAAAAATACAAGTATCTGGAAGCTGGAATATATTTTGGTGTTTATTTTTTAGTTCAATTCTGACAAGTGAAAATTCATGTAGTTAAAATTCCAGTAGGTTAATCTGACTGGTGGAATTCCAGTTAAAATCCAGTGGTTATATTCTAATATTTAAATTCCAGTCACTGAATTCCACTTTTTATCCTCCCTTATCTTCTCCTTTGATTACTCCATGGAAAATCAGGATCCAAAAATTTTTGTTTCAGCATGAAGAAAGGGTGAATAAAGAAAAAACATACCATTTTCTTCACTAAAAGCCCAAAATAAATTGATTTTTCTCATGAAATTCCTAATAATAAACTATTTAATTATCCAAACCCCCAAGAATAAATTTTCCTCATCAATCCCATTTTCCTCATGAAAGCTCCAGAATAATCCACTTCCCTCATCAAAACCACATAAATAAACCGTTTCCCTCATAAAAAGCAAAAAATAAAACACATTTTTATCACAAAACCCGCAAGACTAAACAATTGTCCTCACCGAAAAGCAAGAATAAACCATTTTATTAATCAAACGCCAAGAATAAACCATCTTCCTCATCAAAACCCTCCGAGAATAAGTAATTTTCCTCATAAAAACCCACAAATAAACAATTTTCTTCCTTAAAAGCCGAAAATGAACTTTTTTTTCCTCAAGAAAAACGCAAAAATAAACCACGTTCCTAATCAAAAACTACGAATAAATCATGTTCCTCATTTTCAAAAGAACCAAAACTATTTTTTTTCCTCATCAAACCGCCGGAATAGACCCTCTTCTTCATTAAAAAACCCAGAGAATATACAATTTTATTCGCCAAACCCCAAGAATAAATAGCTTTTCTCACAAAATTAAACAAGAATAAACTAATTTCCTCACCAAATCCGCCAAATAAACCATTTTCCTCACGGAAACACAGCAATAAACCCTTTTCCCCATCAAACCCAAACGCAACACGGGTATTTAAACCAGAATATTCCAAATTTCCTCCGATTTATGGGAATAAATTCCCGTTCCCAGAGCTCGGAGCGGGGTTTGGGCTCGACCCCTCCCCCTTCCCCTCACCGTCTCCGCCGCCGCTCCGGCCCCGGCACTTCCGCGTCTGAGCGCGCGCGGCCCTCCAGCCAATGGAGAGCGACAGGACGAGGGGGACGACCAATAGGAGTGAAGGGGCGGGATCACAAGGAGGGAAGAGGGCGCGGCACCGCAGTAGGCTCCACCCCCTGCCGGCCGGTATGTGGGGAAGGCGGGAACGGCGTGAGGGGCGGCGGACGGGGGGCGTGTCCATGGTCCCAAATCCCTTGGGATTCGCGTGTTTTTCTAGGATCCCAAACCCCAATGGATCCTGGAGCGTGTGTCCCCACGGACCCAAATCCCAATGGATTCACATGTATTTCCATGGACCCAAATCTCTGTGGATTCGCATGTGTTTCCATGGTCCCAAAGCCCTGTGGATACTGGAGTGCGTGTCCCCATGGACCCAAATCCCTATGGATCCGTGAATCTGATCCCTGAATTGTGAATACACAAGTCCCTGTATATCCGGGGTGTGTGTCCCCATAGACCCAAATCTCAGTGGGTTCACACGTGTTTCCATGGACCCAAATCCCTTGGGATTCACATGTGTTTCCACGGTCCCAAAGCCCTATGGATCCCTGAATGTGTGTCCCCATGGACCCAAATCCCTATGGACTCGTGTATCATAATGGACCCAAATTCTAATGGGTCTCTCCATCGGCCCAAATCCCTGTGGATTCGTGTGTGTTTCTTTGGACTCAAATCCCTATGGATCCCTGAATCTACATCCCCATGGACTTAAGTCCTTGTATATCCAGGGTGTGTGTCCCCATGGACGCAAATCCCAATGGATTCATATGTGTTTCCATGGACCCAAAGCCCTATGGATTTGTGTGTGTCCCCATGGTGCCATGTCCCTATGGATTTATGTGCGTGTCCCCATGGACCCAAATCCCTATGGATCCGTGAATTTGTGTCCCCATGGACCCAGATCCCTATGGACCCATGTGTGTGTCCCCATGGCATGGCCCTGTGATCCTGCATCTGCATAGCTGTGTGTCCCCAGAGCCCTGTGGCCTCATGCCCCCACTGCCCTGTGTCCCCACAAGCTTGTACCCATTGTCCCTGTGTCCCTCTGCCTTGCTTCCTTCCTGGGTGGCCCTGCCTGCCACAACACACCCCCAAGTGTCCCCACTGCTGCTGGGACAAGGGTGACACACTGGACCTGGGACTACCAAGCCACTTGCCAGGTGACATCACCCACCCTGGGGACCTCGATGTGGCAGCAGAGCTGGAAGGGGACACCAGGTCACAGCAGCAGGGTATAAATATTGGCTAAATAGATTTATTTTCATACAAAGAATACACAGGTCCCCCCTGCCGGGACACCCGACCCCAGGGGACACCCCAAGATGTCCCCAGCCACCATCAGGCTGGCCACTACCTCAGCTGGCTGTACTGTCAGGATCTGTCCGCAGTCCCAGAGTTTGGTGACAACTCTGGGTCACCCTGGGGACATCCCGGTCCCCTCTGGGATCACCTTACTGTCTGTATTTACCAGGTGCCTACTCAGGGCACCCTGTCACAGGCCACTCTGCCTTGTGGGACAGCCCCAGACTTGGTCCCCTGCTCCCTTGGTCCCATGCTGGGACATCTCTGGACATTTTGGGGTCCCCCTTGTGCCCTAATACTGTGGCTGGTACAGACACACCCTCCCCCCACGCCATATGTACACGCTGGATAAAAGAAGAAAATACAGGTATTTATAGTGGGGGAGCAAAATACCCCCCTAACCCCCCCCAAAAGTGTCCCCTGTGTCCCCATCCTGGTGCCTCACCACCAGCCAGTCCTGACACCCGTGCCCAGGATGGAGGTGGCTGGTCCTGCCCCATCCTGGGCCAGCTGGGCCCCTGTGCCTCAGTTTCCCCATTGGTCATGGGGCTGCCATGGGATGGAGGGACATTGAGAACGTTGGGTGAGGAAGAGCCACTGTGGCCACCTTGTGGGGACAAGGACGTGGCCATGAGCCCCAGGGAACGTGGGATGAAGCTGGAGGCACCTGGGATTGAAGCCAGAGCGTCCCACCTCCCGCCTCACCCCTGTCACAGGCACAGCTACCCAAGGCCCCCTTTCATCCCCGAATTTGTCACGCTGCTGTCACCCAGCCCTGGGCGTGGTGGGAGGTCCGGATGTGGCCACCCCACCTCCCTTTGTGGCAGGAGAGGAGGTGGCTGGGGGAGCTCCTCAGCTCGGAGTCCCTCCAGCTCAGCTGCGTTTGGTGACCATCTGCCGGTCCCTCTTCTTCTTCTCCATCAACCTGGTGGGGAGCAGGGTGGTGGCCTTAGGGACCCTCCCCAAGAAGGGTGTCCCAAAGCCACAGGGAGGGGACAACTCACTTGCGGTTGCGGACTTCCGTGAGCTCCATGAGCCGCTCCTGGGCTGCCCGGAGCTCGTCCAGGCGCTGCTGGTAGCGGGAATCGCAGCCGTTGGTGCGCTCGTAGCTGGAGACCTGGCTGGAGAGCTCGCTGGCACGGTCTCGGAGCTGCTGGATGGACGAATACAGGTTCTCCTCATCTTCCTCCTGCTCCAAAACAAGCGTGTGAGGATGGTGTGGTGGGCAGGTCATCCCAAAGAGTTGGCTCCCCTTGTTCCAGGTTTCCCAAGCTGCCTGGGCCACCTGCCTTGGCGTTGATGATTTCGATGTGGATGAGGAGGGAGGCGAGCTCCAGGTCCTCGGTGTAGCTGTTCTTCAATGGCACCGACCGATAGCCTGGACACAACATCACAACACGAGCTCAGCACCACAGCAGGGTCTGAGCCCCTCACCATGGCCGGGACCCCAAGGAGATAATGATGATGATTGCAGGGGTTTGCACTAGAATACCTTTAGAGGTCCCTTCCTACCCAAACCCTTCTATGACTCAGTGATGCCATGATGATGACAATTGCCAGAGGGTTGCACTAGATCTTTAAAGATCCCTTCCAA
This sequence comes from Setophaga petechia, assembly GCA_024362935.1. Lineage (NCBI taxonomy): Eukaryota > Metazoa > Chordata > Aves > Passeriformes > Parulidae > Setophaga > Setophaga petechia. Next base: position 392,484 of record JANCRA010000098.1, read on the forward strand.
ACCAAACCCTTTTATGGCTCCATGACTTAATCACGGAGATGATGATGATGATAATGATGGAGATAATGATGATTGCAGGGGGGTTGGACGAGATTGGCTTTAAAGGCCCTTTCCAACCCAAACCCTTCTGTGATTCCATGACTATGATGGAGATGATGATGATGATGATGGAAAGACCATACCTGTTTTGAGGCCCTTGACAGGGAAGGTGGCTTGTGCCAAGAAGTTGGGGTCACTGAACATGTCCTCCTCATACACCACGAAGCGGAGGAAGGCAAACTCGGGGTTGTTGATATCAAAGACAAACTGCTTGAACAGCCAGACGGGGTTGAAGCCGTTGTCAGCTGGGGAAGAGAGCACAAAATCCAGTCCCATCATCCACATCCTCTCAAGAGGACTACAGAAGGCAGAGTCAGGGTTGTCCCTAAGGGTGGGGACACCACCTGTGTGGTCTCTCACCCACGACATCCGTCTTGTTCTTGCTGTTGTCATACTCGGAGCCGCAAACCTCCACCTCCACAAAGGGGCACACGATGCTCCTCCCGTTCTTGGGAAGATGCCGGGCACCGAGGATCTATGGGAGAAAGGTGAGGAAGAAGAGGATGAGGTCTGGCCACACTGGATGAAGAAGAACTCCCAAGAATAACAAGCTCCAGGGAGCAAATATGTAGCTGGAACAAGTAAAAACCACCCCTGGTTGACCCAAAAATAAGGAAGGAGTTCCCATCTTGATGGTGACCACCTCAAGGTGGTCTTGCTGTCCTTGCACACTTGCCTGCAGCTGGACTGTGATGGGCTCCACAATCTTCAGGCTGTTCTTGTCAAAGGGGTCAAAGGTCTCATCCCTCATGATGTCTGGCTGAAGGACGTAGCCGCTGCGGCCACCAAGCATGAAGAGCGCCTGGTTCAGCTGCATTGGTTTGTCTGTGGCCGTGGGGACAGAGCAGATCTGAATGTGGGGTTCAGGGACCTTCCCAAAGTCCTTGGTTAGAAGGTCCTACCCTGCAAACTCAACTAAGAGCCCCCAACTGTGGTTGGAGGAGAGATGCAGCCGAGTTTTGCATGAATCACCCAAGGATTGCATGGAGATATCCTCATCAGGATGAGGACAAAGACTTGAGAGAATCCAAACCACCCTTGTCCCCACCAGAAAAAAGACAAAGGTTGGAGAGATCTTTCAAACCACCCCCTGCATCCCCATCAGGATGAGACACAGGATGGAGAGCATCAAACCACCTCCTGTGTCTCCATCAGGATGAGGACAAAGCTTGGAGAGATCATCCAAACCACCTCCTGTGTCTCCATCAGGATGAGGACAAAGCTTGGAAAGATCATCCAAACCACCTCCTGTGTTCCCATCAGGATGAAGAAAAGGTTGAAGAGCATCCAAACCACTCATGTCCCCATGAGGATGGAGACAAAGCCTGGAGAGATCACCCAAACCACCTCCAACAAGACGACCCAGGGCAGAAGCATTTGAAATGGGAATTTTGAGTCAACCTTTGGAGATGATCTCAACAACAACCCCAGGAGCAGGATTTACCGGGTGTCTGGAAGTTGAGGGCCACGAGCTGGCTCCCACAGATCCACATGGGCAGTGGGTCATAGTTGGAGGAGTCCAGGCGCTGTCCCTTGGGGTAGATGCGGCTCAGCTGGCGGCGGTTGTACTGCAGGAACTTCTTGCCCTTGCTGCGGTTGGCGTATTTCTCTGCCTTGGTCTCGGGGAAGGAGGACATGTCCCGGTAACACGCCTTGTCCGTGCCAATCTCTGCAAGCACCAAGTGGCCATCAGGGGAGGAATGAGACCTGGATAGTTCTCCCCACCTGTTTCTCTCCACGCTTCATGCCTTTATCCCACTTCTCCAGGACTTACTGTCCTCATCGAACGGCACCGGCCGGCAATACACGACCAGCTCTGAGAGCTCCAGGGCGATCTTCTTCCTCCGCTCCATGATCTTTCCCTCTTGCATCTGCACCAGGAAAAACAGGAGCTGCAAGTCTTCCCCCAGACTCTTCCTTTGGAGATATGAGGAACAATCTCCAAGAGAAAGGGACCATCCAGCCCCATCCTCTGCATCCCCTCACCCTGGCGTCGGCGTTCTGCGTGGCCTCCCGGATCTTGGCCACCCACTCGCTGAGTTCCTCCTGCGTGTCTGCGGCCACGTCCAGCGACTGGGCTGCGTGGGACATCTGCTGGGAATGGATGGTGAAGACAAATGGTTTGGAGCTCCTCCCGTCTTTGGAGATAACTATAAGGACATCAGAGGGGGGCTTTACTCGAAGACATTCCCAATGGATGGCTCTGTGGAGCAAACGAAACCTCAGCGGTCCCGCTCCCGGGCCCCCACCAGCCCCTCCTGGCACCCCACCATCCATCAGGATCTTCCTCCTGTGAGGATCCCATTTTTTTCAATGCGTGGCTTCAGCTTTCCGTGCTGAAACACGCCCTTGGAATCAAGGGAAAATGTCCCCTGAATCATCTGGACGTCCCAATTCCTCCAAATTCCCCCCAAATCCATAAGTAGGGACACTCACCGACGTGGCAGGATGGGACATCGATGAAGCCCTTCAGGAAGTTCCCCAGGGGGCTGTTTTCTGATGACTGCAAGAGAGGAAGGAAGTGGTAAAATGGGAGAGACCTGTGGGTTATAGGCAGCCACCACCCAGCCCTCTGAGCTGGACAAATCTGAGGAAAAGAAGGGAAAAAACATCCAGGAGGATCACCCCAAGAGCTGGGTTGGAGTAGGACCAGGAGCATCCCCCAGATTCTGGGTAAAGGTCTGGGCTGGTACAGGGCTGGGAGCATCCCCCAGATTCTGGGTAAAGGTCAGGGTTGGAGCAGGACCAAGAGCATCCCCCGACTCTGTGGGACCAGGAGCATCCCCCAGATTCTGTATAAGGGTCTGGGCTGGCACAAGGCTGGGAGCATCCTCCAGTTTCCAGGAAAGGATCCAAGCTGGAGTGTGGCCAAGATTATCACCCAGCCTCCAGACAGAGATCAGGGCTGGAACAGGACTGGGAGCATCCTCCGGCTTCTAATAAACTGTCTACGTGGGAGTGGGGCCAAGAATATCCCTCAGCCTCCAGATAAGAATCTGGACTGGAGCAGGAGCACAAGTATCCCCCAGCCTCAGGGTAAGGGTCTGGGATGGAGAGGACCAGGAGCATTCCTCAGCCACTGGATAAAGATCTGGGCTTGTACAAGACTTGGAGTATCCTGCAGCTTCCAGAAAAGGGTCCAAGCTGGGAGCATCCCACAGCCTCTGGATAAAGATATGGACTCTAAAAGGACCAGGAGCATTTCCCAAGTCCCAGAAATAGGTCCAAGTTGGAGTAAGGGCCAGGAACATTCCCCAGACTCTGGATAAGGGTCTAGGCTGGAGCAGAACCATGAGCATCCCCCAGCCTGTGGATAAGGATCCAAGCTGGATCAGGATCATGAGCATCTCCCAGACCCAGGATAAGGGTCTGGATTTGGTCAAGGCTCTTGGGAGCCTCCAGTGTCCTCGCTCCCAGGATCCTAGAGAGGTGTCACTCACAGCCTCATCCTGCTCCTGCGCCTGGGTGCCGACGATCTCCTCCACGTAGTTGGCCGGGAACCAGAGCTGCTTCTTGCCCCCGTAGTCCCCCCGCCACCTGCAAGGGGTGAGAGGATCAAGGCAAGCGGACAGATTTTGGGGAGGGGGGGACAGGGGTGTCCCTGCTGCATGCGGTGCCAGGGGGTGGTTGGAGAAAGGGTGGGGGGACAAAGAAGGAGGCTGAGTTAAAACCCGCTGTGGGAATACCCGGGGTGTCCCCTCCATCTGCCGCCCACGGTGACACCCAAGTGACCGCCCTCACCAGCCGCCATCCTGCTTGTCCACGTTGTGGATGATGGCCTGCTTGCAGAATGACAGCTCATCCTCCCGTTGTGCTTTGTAGTCATACAGAGCCTTCACCGTGCACTGGGGACACCGGGAGGAGGGACACGTGTCACCACCCAGCGCCTGGTGCCACACCCAGCCCAGTGTGGAGCCCCCATAGTGGAGTGTGGGGGATCCTCATCCCAAATCATGGCATCACAGAATGTTAAGGGGTTGGAATGGACCTTAAAGGTCATCACATTCCAACCCATCCCACCATGGGCAGAGATACCTTCCACTAGATGCTCCAAGCTCTGTCCAGCCTGGCCTTGGGCACTTCCAGGAAGGGACCATCCACAACTTCTCTATTCTGGTATCTCACCACCCTCACAGTAAAACATTTCTTCCTAATATCTAACCTGAATTTCCTCCATTTTGTATTCATTACTCCTTGACCTTGCAGTTCCTGACAAAAAGTCCCTCTCCAGCTTTCACTGGAATGGGTTAGAGAGGACAGGAGGGCTGGAGGTGCCTGTGGTCTAGCAAGATCACCACATTCAGAGCAGATCAGGTTCCTTTTTTGGGATCCCCAGTGGTTTCTCCTGGTGCACTGAAGGGTTAATCCTCTGATATTACCACATTCCCTGGAAAAAACCCCTCTGGGTAAAGTTTTCCTGTGTGTGGTCTTACCTTGCTGCAAAGGGACCGTTAAGGCAGCAGCAGTGCTGGACCATGGGATTGTAGGATCACAGGAAAGGAACCTTAGGGCTCCAGAGCAGCCTCTTCCAGGGTTAACTCCAAAATATGTCCAGTCACAAAAACCCCCAAGGGTGGAGACTGAGTCAACTCCAAGAACAATCAAGACCCAAAAACCTCTGAGGATGGAGACTGCACCACCTGGGAACTGACCCTATACCTGCTTTTTAAGTTTCCCAGTGAAAAGGGATTTCCTTTCTGTTGGGGCAAACTTCTGCCAGGTCCCTGCTCCAGGCTGGGGTCTCTCCAGCCCTGTCCCCCACCACAATGTGCCAATGCTGTCACTGGAGCTTGGACTGTCCCCAAGTGATGGTGATGTTGGCTGGGTCCAGCTCCAGCATCACTTGAGGGTCAAAGAAACAGAGCACAACTCAACCATTTCTCTGGTCAGCCATGCTGGGAGGTGTGGATCTGAGGGGCGACCACCCAGGAAGCCCAGCACTTTAAATGCCATATCCCACCACCCTGCCTCCCCAGGACACCAGCTTGGCTTCTTACCCTGGCCATTGGCATCTTGTTGGCCTCTACATAGAAGTGAGGGGTCCGCACCTCATACAGGGCTCCATAGTCCAGTTCCTGCAAGGAGAGATACCTGAGGGGGTCACCTGGGCGTGGGCAGGGGCTATGAGGGGATGAGAGGAGGTTGAGTGGCATCTAATATCCCCTTGCAACTTGTTGGAAAAGGGAATTATGGTGGAGTTTTAATGCTGGGTGATGACAGGGGAACGAGCTTGGCCAGTTCTGGTTGGGCTCCAACCAAAATTCTGGAAGATGGCTGAGCTGAGGATGGGGCTTGGTTTCCTATGGCACAGAACCCCCACCATCCATAATTGCTGGGAGAACTCACAGTGGTGCCCATCTTCTCCAGGGTCTCCTCGTTGATGGGGTAGCGCAGCTTCATCTTGCGGTACAGCGGGTGCTTCTCGTAGTAGCTGATGAGGTCCACGAGGCTCTCGAACTCGGCCGAGCTGCCCAGCATGAAGAGCCGCCCTTCCTGCTGGATGCGGCAGTGCTTGATCTTCCCCTCCGCCCTGGGGCCAGGAGAGACGGGAATGGGACAGGTGAGGGGTGGCCAAATCCTGGCTCCATGATGGGGAAGGGTGGGAGGTGATGCTTGGGGATGCCACCAAGGTGAACACTCTGAGGATGTCACAGAGAAGGTTTCCCCTTCATGACACCATCACGTGTCCCACTGTGTCACCCACAGCAAACCTCTGCCACCTAGCTCAGAGTCACAACAGATAAGTTATCACAAATCCTCAGCTTGGCCAAGCCCAAGTAGCCTCGTGGTGGCCCCACTCACCGGAAGGAGATGGCGTAGGAGTTGGGCTCGCTGCGCTTCCGCACCAGGAACGCTCCATCCCGCGGGACCCGCATCAGCATGTGCTCGGCCTGGAGACGTGTCAAGCTGGCGTGGTACCACCTGCCCAGGGAGAACAGGGAGACGGGGGGCTGGCATCAGCATCTCCACACCCTGCTGGGGTTGGAGGAGGCTGGTGGACCCATGCGATTGAGGGGATTGGAAGGATCCTCACTCTTTGCTCTCGTGGGCGTTGGGCTGGGGGACGGGGTCGGTGAGGCGCATCTCAAACTCGTTGCAGCGCAGTGGCACCTCCCGGTAGTGGCAGATGAGGCTGTAGAGGCTGTCGAAGACCAGGTTGTCTGTCAGGTAGAACTTGGTGGCCCCAGCCTCCTGCCTTGAGTGGATCCGGCAATGCTGCACCCGGCTGGACCTCCTGCCATGGGGGTGGGAGAAAGCCAAGTCAATCTGGGTCCATATCTCCACCATCCTACACTTTGGGGTCTACGAGCTGCACAAGAAGGTGACAGTTCCCCAAAAAAGCCATTCCAGCCACCAAACCAGACACTGACTGGAGGGTCACCCAGGGAAGGGTGGGATCCTGCCTCCCTGCTGGAGCTCCTACCAGAAGGAGAGGGTGTAGTCGCCCACGAAGGTCTCGCTCTCGCGCACCAGGAAGGTGCCGTCCTTGCCGCCCGTCTCGGTGCAGTACTCGTGCAGCAGCTTCTCTGCAATCTGTCGCCCGTCACGGCCACCCCCGAGCTTGCCGTGGAACCACTTCTCCGTGAAGTGCAGCTCGTTGTTGTTGAACTCCTGCAAGTTCATCCCAAAGTGGGCGTTGTCACCCCGTCACCCTCCCCACGGAGTTGTCGCCTCGCCCTGTGGGCGCGTCCTGCCCCTCACGCACCTCCTTCTGCTCCACCTCCTCTTCATCCTCGTTGAACTGGTAGCGGGATGTCTCCTCTGAGTAGTAAATCTTGTTGCTTGTCAGGACAAAATAATGAGGGCTCCAGGTCTGGGAAGGAGGAAGAGCTTTAGTGGGGTGAGGAAGAGGATGACACGGAGGGATAGAGCTTTGGGATGGGGTTTTTAATCCCTTTCTTCCCCCTCACAGCATCGCAATGGTCTAGGAGAACTCATCCCAAACCCCACTGTCTGACAGATCCCACTCAGCCCCTGAGGGTCTCCCTTACGTGGTCGATGGGGTCTTCAAGGTAGAGAATTCCATTCTTGATGGAGTTGCTGATGTCGTTCTCTGAGTAACTGGCAGTGGAGACCTCCTCGTACAGGTTCCCTTCTACCAGTTTCTTGTGCTGAGAGACAACCAGGGAGGGGAGCTCAGTGGTGGCCATGGGTCACACTGACCTCCCAACCCTCAGGATCAACCTCCCATAGGTGCCTTCCCACCATCCCTTGCTCCCCTTGACCATCTCTTGGTGCAGAACCCGACGCAATCTGTGCCCCTCCTGCAAAGAGGGGTTTTGGGGTTTGGTCTGCTCCACACCTTGATTAGGATTTTCTTCTTGAGCTGCGTGGGTGAGGGCAACTCATCGGCGTTGATGTCCACTGGCTTGGTAAGGAGCATGTCCCCAAAAACCTTCTTAAAGTGGCAGGCCATGTTCCTCTGCTGGACAATGCTGCAGTGGTCTTCGATGGAGAGGATGATGGGGAACCTGGAGGAAGCAGGTGGGAATGGTGGCCTCAGATGAAGGTGAGGGAGATTCTCTCAGAATTCAGAGGTTGTTGGGGGAGTTGGGGCTTACTCAGAGGTGACAAAGGCGTGCTCCTTGATGGTGTGCAGCACATCCAGGAATTTGATCTTGGAGGTGAGAGTGTGGCCGTGGTAGATGATGGGGAGATCGTCAGGGCCATCCCAGCAATCCACTGAGAAGGAAAACACCTTGGTTAATTCATGTTTGCCGCCAACTACATGCTGGGAACCATTTTTTTGAGCACCCAAATGACAGGGAAAGATCCTCTGCCCTGGTGGCACGGCATGGGGTCAGGGAATGGTGTGTTTGATGGGACATGAGGAGTTCCAGCATTCTGTGAAGGGCTGGTGGAACTCACATTCGATACAGCGGCAGCCCATCCGCAGGCACCGGGCGTACGCCTCCAGGGAGGACTCACTGGAGAACTGGTCTCCTGTCAGGTACCTGCAGAGGAGAAACAATGATGATGGGATGCTCATGGACATCCCTGAGGAACGCCCATGAGCGGGAAAATTCCTTACGTGTTGTGGGATGAGGAGATCCAGTACTGGGACAAGGGGTGGTTCATCTCCTCAGGCACCACACGCTCGTACTTAGCATCCATCACCATGTTTTCCTTGGAGAAGAGGTATGTGAGGAACTGTGGGGAGAAACAGAGAGGTCAGAGCCTGATGGTGCTGGGAAGATCCCTGTGGGGACACTGTGTGGGGCCACCCACCTCATCCAGCTGGAAGGAGGGCTCCGACGCATCGTTGGAGCTCTCCTTGAGGTAGGAGCACATGTAGTCCCGCACCACGCCCACGTCACTGGCCCAGGATTCCTGGGATACAAACATGGCTGTTGTTAGGGGGGGAAACTGGGCTGGAGCATCCCATGTGGGATCCTTAGGCTGCAGAGTTCTCAGGGAAGCCCCACCTTCTGGTCATGCAGCAGGAACTTCTGGAAGTCGTAGAGGGACACTTGGCACAGCTCAGGGCGGTCCACATTCCTGGGACAAGGAGCAGGCACCAGTGAGGAGCAGGAGAAGGAATTCGGGTAGATCCCATGGCAGAGTTGAGGCCATCAGTGCCCATCTGCAGCTCAGCCTCCCCATGACCCCCATTCCCATCAGTCCCTCCACCCTGTGACTGGGAGAGGCCAGAACCAGCTGGAATGTGCAGTGCTGTCCAAGGATACTGGCAGAAGGGCAGGGTGAAATGTCCCTACATCCCTGGCAGCTGCCCCATCTCCCATTCCTTCCCACCCCTTCTCCCATTTCTGCTCCTCTCCTTGCTTCTATCGCAGCTCCCATCATTGCTCCCATCCCTTCTGCACCCGTATTCCCATTCCTTCTCCCATTCCAGCTCCCATCATTGCTCCCATCCCTTCTGCACCCATATTCCCATTCCTTCCCCCCTACCCTCTCCTATCCCTTCTCCCATTCCCATTCTCTCCTCAGCCCCACAGCCTGGCTGTATTTCCCACTCTATGGATCCAGCTCTTGGAATATTGACTGGGATGGGAGCTGGGAACTCACCGCAAGGGAAAGGAGAGCTCCAGCTGCTCAATGACCTGGAAGGCAGAGAAGGAATCCAGGCTTAGCTGGAGGGGGACACATCCCACCAGGATGAGGACATGTGGGAGGCCAAAACATGGATCTTACCGATTTCTGGGCATCAAACATCAGGTTTTTGTAGAACTGGATGAAGTGGGAGAAAGTCATCTCATTCCTGGCTTCCACTTCCTGTGGGAGACAGGGCTGGATGAGAGTGGGGCCACTCGATTGGAACCAGGGGCACCACGGTGGCCCCCGCCCCTGTGGGGCAGGTTGAAGAGCATCTCCCTCTTAGCTGGGGTGTCCAGAGGGTCCTTACCACCAGTTTATCCCGCAGGAATCTCATGTTGGGAACGCGGTAGTTGACCTGGGGCAACATCGCCTTCAGGTCCTTCACCGTGATGCTGTCAGAGGGAAAACCAGAGTCAGGGTACTGCCAGATCCCTGGATGAGTCTCAGCTCCCAACACCAAGTGTCCCACCCCAAATCTTGGTGCCTGGCATAGGGATCCTACCCTCCTGCCCTGTGGGTCCCTGCAGTGGCACAGGACCCAGGGAAACTGTGGATGTCTCATTCTGGGAGGTATCCAAGGCCAGGCTGGATGGGGCTTGGAGCAACCTGGTCTAGTGGAAGGTGGAACTAGATGATTTTTAATGTCCTTTCCAACTCAAACCATTCTATGTTTCTGAGATAAATTACATGATGTCTGCCACAAGCGTGAGCAGAGGGACAAGGAGAGGAAGTGCATCCAAGAACCAAATGCGCACTCTTAAGATATCATCCTACTTGGAGGTGATGCCCATTCCCATTCCCATAATAATTTATGTCCAGATTCTCTTGGTTTGGGGAGATAATTATGGGCTGCATTAATGGCCTGGCCCCTCTGGCACCGGTGAAAATGTGTCATTGGGGATGGATCCCAGTGGTCCTCACAGTCACAAGGATGTGACCTGCACCCAATCTCCGATTTTTGGTGCCCTCAAGCATCCCAGAAACCCTGGTGCTTCCCTTGAGCCACAGACCTCCCCCCCAGCCTGGCTCAACCTTCAGATTTGGGATGCAACAGGGGGATTATGGTTCTGTCCAGCTGAACCCACCCTGTTGGTGGCTCACCTGCCTTCCCTGGCTCGGTCCATCCCATCAAACTGCTTCCGTAGCCACCTGCAAAGAAAAGGATGGACAGACAATGCTCAATCCCAAAGAGGCAGATTTTCTTCCCAAAACAGGGACCGGGAAATGGCATCTGCTGGTCCTTCCTCACCTCTCAATCTGCAGTGGGGTCTGGGCTCTCTGGGTGTCAGCCACCAGCCAGTTGAGCCCTGTTATCCATAGGTTGATGTCCTCCTCGCAGAAAGCTGTTGAAGGAAGAGGAGGGCAATGAGATTGGGATGGGGATGATGGGATATTGGGAAGGGGGTGGGATCCCAAGGATGGACACAGGGAATGGGGAGGGACCCAACTCACCAGCCACGCTGAGTGTCCGCAGCCTGAAGTCCATCCCGTAGAGGATGATGAAGCACATGGTGAAGTCCAGCTTGCGAGCGTCCTCGGGGTAGCGCTCGAAATCCCGGGAATTTTTCCCCAGGCGGATCTCCTTGATCTCCCGAATGTCGACTGCGGGGAGAGAGGAATCTGAAACTGTCCCCTGCCACCACAGCCTCCTGTGAGTGGTTCAGGGAAGTGGGAATTCCAGGAGGACGTGAGTCCTCTGGAGAACCTTGTTGCCAGGATGGGATACCCTCAGGAGTGTGTGATGGAATTATGGGTGCTGTGGCCATGTGGCTTTGAGGGTGACATGTCCCCCGTGTCCTCCAGTGATGTGTGATAGCACCATGGGTATGGCATTTAGGGAACCGTGTTCCCAGGATGGGATGTCCCTGTGGCACTGCCCATTGGAGTGGGACAGCACCAGGGTGCCACAGCCTTGTGTTCTCCAGGGATCTGTGTCCGGGGATGTCCCCAGGACAGGGTCCCTGCAGTGTTGCTACAGCTGTGTGTGAGAACCAGGATGGCATAGCCATGTGTCCTCCAGGGATCTGTGTCCCCAGCATGTCCCCAGGATGGGGTGTCCCAGGATGTCCCCAGGACGGGGTGTCCCTGCAGTGCTGCTGCAGCTGACTGAACCACCATGGATGCCATGGCCACGTGTCCTCCAGGAAATCGTGTCCCCAGGTGGGGTGTCTCCATGGCACTGCCCATCGGAGTGGGATGGCACCAGGGTGTTGTGGCCTTGTGTCCTCCAGGGATCTGTGTTCCCAGGATGTCCCAGGATGGAGTGTCCCAGGATGTCCCCAAGAGGGGGTCCCTGCAGTGCTGCTACAGCTGTGTGAGAGGACCAGGAAGACACAGCCACATGTCCTCTAGGGATCAGTGTCCCAGGATGTCCCCAGGATGAGGTCCCTGCCAAGCTCCTGCAGCTGAGTGACAATACCACAGATGCCACAGAAAAGTCTCATCCAGGGATCTGTGTCCCAAGGACAGGGTGTCCCTGCAGCCTGCCTCCATGTGCCTGCTGGCCCCCATCCCTGTGTGTCCTCCAGGAACTCATGTCCCCAGGACGTGGCATCCCAACAGTGCTGCCCACTCTTTTCCCAGCCTTGTGGCTGCCACGCATCCTCCAGGCTCATCCCACCCCATCTCAACCAGCAAATCTCCAGCCACCTTGTCCCCCCCAAGCCAGACCCTGTGCTGGGATAGGCTGAGCTCGTGTTTTCCTTGGAGAACTCTTCCCAAAAGTGGCAATTTGGAGCCCCGGCAGCCGGGACCGCAGGGCGTTGCTTTCCTGCTGCTCTGCTCCCTCATTATCCCGCTAAATAAAGCTCCAACAGCGGCGGCAGGGCCGGGTTTCCGGACCACGCTCTTCCTCACTGCTACTCCACCAAGGGACATTTCCAATTTTCTCAGTGGACACATCCCACTGGGAACAAGAATAATAACATAATATTAGGAACAACACACAAAATTGTTCTTGATCCCACAACCGTCACCCCCCAGGCAGATTTGTCCTCTGGGAACGAGCCACCGACACTGGAAAGGGCTTTGTGTGACCCAGGGTGGCCGGACCACCTCGCCAGGGGTATTGTCCTGCCGAGGAAATGGGTCATTTCCCGGAGAATTTCCAGCCCGGCTGCGTTTCCGATGTGGTGGTGGGGAAGGCTGCAGACGTGCCTTGGTGGAAACCCTCGGCCGAATCCGAAGAGGGGATCCAAAGGGGAAAGAAAAGCTGAATGCAGGGAGGAATAAGGGATGGGGGGGGGGAATCGGGCTGATTAGGCAAGAAAAGAGGGGAAGAACAGTTTTTCTTGGCGGAAAAGCTCCAGAAAACAGTGGAGGCTTTATCCAGCCTTCTTTTGCTGGATGATTGCGAGCCAAATTTCACGGATCAGGGTGGGATTTTAGCACAAGTGACACACAGGAGCTCTGCACCCCAGCACAAGCTTTGTTTTGGGACAAGATCTCAAGGACTGAAACTCTGTTGTCACTGCATGGCTCCCATGGCTCGGAGCAAAGTCTCTTCCATAAGAACAGGCAGATTTTGGGGATAAAAATGGGTTTATAGGTTAAAAAGCAGCCACTTGACCCCAAACCTGCCCATCCACAGGGTGCCAGGGAGTGGTGAGAAGCCAGTGGCTACCATGGCTTTGCTAACAAGTTGCAATGCTGCTACTCCTTGGATTTAACTCCTCCAGGATCTGGCCTTGCACCCCAACACTGGGAGCTGTTCCTAATTACATGAATGGTTTGTATCAGAAGGGACCTTAAAGATCATCTCATTCCAACCCCTGCCACGGGTAGGGACACCTTCCACTAGACCAGGTTGCTCAAGTCCTGGCCTTGGACACTTCCAGGGATCCAGGAGCAGCCACAGCTACTCGGAGCAATCTGTGCCAGGGCCTCACCACCCTCACAGGGAAGAATTTCCTCCCAAAATCCAATCCATCCCTGCTCTCTAGCAGTGAGAAGCCACTCCCTGTGTCCTGTCCCTCCATCCCTTGTCCCAAGTCCCTCTCCAGCTCTCCTGGAGCCCCTTCAGGCCCTGGAAGGGGTTCTGAGGTCTCCCTGGATCCCTGGATCCTCCCTGGACCCATTCTCCAGGATGGACAGTCCCTGCTTTCCAGAGCAGAGGGGCTCCATCCCTTGGAGCATCTCCAGCTCCCTCTGGACTCACTCCAGCATCTCCATCCTGCTCTTGGACCCCAGAGCTGGAGGCAGCTCTGCAGGTCTCAGGGACAGAGGGCAGAATTCCCATTTTCCTGCTGCCTATGCTGTGGGATGAACCGAGGACATGGGGAATTTCTGGGCTGCCAGCAGCAGTTTTTCACCCACTAACACCTCAAAATCCTTTTCCCCCAGGGCAAACAGCCCATTCCCATGGAAAACCGGGGGAAAAGGGAGCGGCGAGGGGCTGCACAATGCACCCGAGCAGCAGCTTCCTGGAAACCACATCTGCAGCGGATTTGCCTCGATCCTGTCAGAACTCTGTCTCCAAACTCCTCCCCGCATTGTCTCCATTGTCCTGGGCGATTAAAACACTCTGGAAGTCGGTTCCAGCTGCGAAAATCCCTTTTCTTTTCTAATGCAAAGCGAGCAGCATGGTGCAAAAAAAGATTTGGAATGGTGGGGACATGATGGAGGAGCAGGTTCTGCCCAGTGGGATTTTAGGGATGCTGAGAGCCTGGGAGATTTTTTTCAGGCATTAGGAGGGAAGCAAAGGGGTTGGAGGGAATGGCTGTGCTGGGAATTCCTGTTGGCCTGGGCCGGGGTCATCCCTTCTTGCAGGATGTGGAAGCTCAGACCCTCCTGGACAGGGGAAATTGGAAAACTGTGTCCTGTCGGGATCCTGTGGTGTGGTTTAAAACCTGGAATAAAATATTTCCTCCTTGTCCAACAGTGATACATCCCAACTGGATTTTCTCCGCCCAAAAAAGTCTTAATTCCAATTATTTTCCATTAACAAGGCTGGAGGTGTCATCAAACCACCTCTCCAAAATCCTCTTGGATTTTTCACACTGCCTTCACCCCCCTTTCCTTTCATTTCTTGTAAAAATCCTTTTTTTTGGGGCTGTTTTCCACCAGATTCCTTGCACTGGGAACTGGGGTCTGCTGAGGGCGACGAGCTGGAAGCCCTCCAGGATGAGGTTAATTTTGGAGGCCATGCTCCAGGCATTCCCAGGCATGGACACGATCCCAGGCATGGACACATGGACACGTGTCCAGAGGCTGCTTAATAAAGCGTGTAATTATCCTGGGGGTCCAGGGGAGAGCCAGGATCCTTGTCCTGGCCCTGTCAGTCCCTAACAGAGACATCAACACTCCCCACTAATCCCTCTGGCTTGAAGGGGGGGATTTAAAATGGTCTGGGCAGGCGTGAGGTCTGGGAGATCCTGGTACTTCCATAAAATCACAGAGAGTGGGAAGAGAGGGATGGACCAGGGGGTGAGGATGCTCCAGCCCAGGACCAGGATGGGGATTTCTCCCACTCCAGACTAGGAAAAGCGAATGGTGGGATGGGATGGCAGGATTGCACATTTCCAGAAGGATTTTCATCTTTTTTTCATCCTTCTGGATGACCTTGGAGGATGCCTGCTCACTCCCATGGGGGAGATTGAGCTGTTGTATGGGAAAAGACAGATCCTAAGGCTCCAGAGGGGGAACTGAGGCACAGCATCTGAGCAACCCGAGATCCTGATCTGGAAGTGCACAGAGCTTCCGGAAAAAACAAGGAGCTGGAAATGCATTATTTCCATGACTGGATAACAAGGTCCTCTCCATGAGGACCTAAAATACCTCTTCAAAACTGGGTCCCCTTCCTCCCATCACCTTTTGCTCCCACAGATCTGCTCCTGTATCCATAAAGTCTGGAGAAGCACGGATCCTGCTCATGCCTATGCTCAGCTCTGAGTGCCACCTTCCTTTTCCTGGCTCAAATCTGGAATTCCACCTTGGGATCAGCACCTCCAAGCAGGAGCTGAAGCTTCCAGGGGATTTTGCTGGATCTTGCATAGAATCAGCAGTGGGTGGTGATTTTTAGGGGGGTCATTGGTGATTTTGGAGGAGCCTCTCCAGGAAAAATGTACCTCCCAAACCTCTGGGGTGGGTTTTGCCATCACCCAGGCGAGGTGATATTCCAAAACTTAGTTCCTTCCCTGCACAGGGATGTGGGATGAGGTGATGGTGTAGCTCCATGGCACCCCAATCCCAGCTTCCTTCAACTGGGATTTTTTAGCTCAATTAAAGCTTTGAGGTAATGAGCACCAAGACATGGAGCCCCAACAATTTCCACTGTTGGGAGAACATTCCAACAACCTCCTAACCACTGGTGAATCCATATGGAAGGGTGATTTTTATGCATGCTCCAGTGGGGTTTTGGGGTTAAAAAAGCACCATGAGCAGGAACAGGGATGGTTATTCTTTTCCCTCCTTGCCATGGAGGATACAAATCCCCGGGGATGAAACAGAAGCAGCTTGATCCCACAGAACAACTTCCAAGGTGGGATGGAGGAGGTGAAGGATGCTCAGCCCAGCAGCTCCTGCTTTTATGGGAATCACCCCGGTGCCAGGCACCCTGACCAGGTAGGACATTCCATAGGGGGGAACATCCCACCGTGGTAGGACATCCCGCTGTGGCCAGGAATTCCACAGCCAGTCACCCCACCATGGCAGAACCACCACATCCAGGCATCCCACAGTCACCCCACCACTGCAGGACATCCCACCAAGATCAAGCACCCTATAAACATTTACCACACCATGGAAGAACATCCCACCACAGCCAGGAAGCCCACAACCAGTTACCCCACCATGGAAGGACATCCCAACACAGTCAGGCACCCCACAAACAGTTGCCCCACCATGGCTGGGAAACCCAGCTAGCCCAGAAACCCCCCCAGGGCTGTAGGACACCCCAAAAGACCCAGGCACCCCACAACCAATTACCCCACCACTGCAGGACATGCCACAAAACCCAGGCACCCCAACACATCCAGCACCCCACAATCAGCCCTCCCACTACAGTACGACATCCCAACACCTCCAAGCACCCCACAACCACTCACCCCACTGTGGCAGGACACCCCAACATGCCCAGAACACCCCCAGCCAGTCACCCCAATACAGCTCAGCATCTCACCAGCACACCCCCAGCCCCCCAACACCGCTGCCACTGATACTCGCCTGTCCTCCCAATCCTCCCAGTTCTCCCCAATCCTCCCAGTTCCCCCCAATCCTCCCTTGTCCTCCCAGTCCTCCCTGTCCCCCCTAATCCTCCTTGTCCCCCCGATACTCACTGTCCCCCTCCACCTTCTCGGGCGTCCGGCTCCAGATGATCTGGCGCGTCTCCAGCTTCACCTGGAAGGTCCTTCTCTCCGGCCTCTGCGACTTCTTCTGGTAGAACAAGGTGAGGACGGTGCCCATCTCCAGGCAGCGCAGGATCCTGCCCATGTCCCCCGGCTCCATCCTGGTGTCCTCCAAGAAGCCATTGACGCTGTTGTGCCTGGCCATGGACATCTTCACTGCTCGGCCATCGCCCGGCGGAGCCGCACAGCCGGGATTGTCTCATGCAGGAGAGGACGGAACCAAAGGGCCGAAAGCTTCCCCTGGGGATTTTTCTGGGATCGCCCCGGGCGTGGGTTTTCCTCTACGGACGAGCGGAGCACGGCCAGGACACGCAGCCTCCGGGATTGGCGACAGCGGGGAGGAAAAGGCCGGGCTGGAGGTACCGTGACCTTCGTGTCACCAAGGCTGAATCCGGCCCTGGCGCTGGCATCCAGCGGCGCTGGGAAAAGACAACGCCGGCCTTGCTTGCGGATGAGTTTCTGGATGTGGGGAGGAGGGAAAAAAATCCAGCCCCACCAAAAAAAAAAAAAAAAAAAAAAAAAAAGCCAAGTCACCCCAAAAGTGATGGTGGTGAGGTGGCAAAAATCCTCCTCCTCCTCCCTCCCTCTCTCCCCGGCCTCCGGGCCGAGCGGGGCCGGGGTTGGGAATGGGGTGTCGAGAGGTGTTGGGGAAGGTTTGGGGAGCAAGCGGGATGGCGGTAGGAAGGGATGTGGGATGCGGGGTTGGGGTGGTCGGTGGTGGGTGGGGAGGTGGGATGGGGGGAGAAGGGGAGGGGGTTCCCACCGTCCGCCCGCCCGCCCGCCGCCCCTTTTTTTTTTTTTTTCCCTGCTGCTCCTTAATTTCGGGCTGATGAAATGGACGCCCGGAGGAAACTGCAATCACACATGGCCGGAAAGAGATCAGAAAGGAATTTAAAAAAAAAAAAAAAAAAAAAAAAAAGATCTTGGAGAAAGGAAAATGCGAGCCGGGGGAGGAGGGGGGGGGGGGGGTGTGTTTATGTGGAAAAGATGGTTGAGGGTGACATCTAGAGGAATTCCAGATGGGAATCGCATTTAGGGGTGGGGGGGGGGTATCCCAGCAGCTGGGGGGCACCCTGGGATGGGGCTGCATGTGTGGAAAAGTGGGGGGATTTTGTGGAAAAAAAGGGGTTACAGGAAAGCAGCTGCCGTGGGTTTAGTTCCTGGCTGTCCCTGAGCTGAGCTGGGAATGAAGCTCCAGGAGGGATCGGGATTGGAGTCACTACTGTCATGAGTTTTGTCCAGCCTCAGCTCGATGGGAAGTGCAGGGTGGGGAAGGAACATATGGAGAGGGGAAGGGGAAGGCAGCAGGGCACAGGGGTTGGTGTCACAGCCCCTGTATTGTCCCTCTGATGGATTCTGGGTGGGAAAAGACAAGCTGGTGCTCTGGGAATTGTGCCGGGATTTGAGGGAGGCAGAGGGTGAGGGGGGACCAGGATGGACAGGGGATTCTTTCCTGGCTCCACACTTTGGGAATTTGGAGCAGGAGGGGATTTTGTGGTGCTGGCTCTCCCCAAGGGAATATTTAGTATCCTAGTGATGGATGCTACAGGAGGTGCTGATCCAGTGATGGACACTCAAGAACTTGGGGATCCCAGTGATGGAGGTTCAGGAATCCAGAGATCCATGTCCCAGGCTTATCCTGCAGTGTGGGCAGGAGGAAAAGAGGGAATTCTGCCCCTCTGCCCTGCTCAGGTGGGACCCCACCTGCAGAGCTCCTTCCAGCTCTGGGTTCCAAGAGCAGAAGGATGTGGAGCTGCTGGAGCAGGTCCAGAGGAGGCCACGGAGATGCTCTGAGGGCTGGAGCTCCTCTGCTCTGGAGCCAGGCTGGGAGAGCTGGGAATGTCCAGCCTGGAGAGGAGAAGGCTCCAGAGAGACCTTGGAGCCCCTTCCAGTGCCTGAAGGGGCTCCAGGAGAACTGGAGAGGGATTTGGGACAAGGGATGGAGGGACAGGACACAGGGAATGGCTTCCCACTGCCAGAGGGCAGGGATAGATGGGATATTGAGAAGGAATTATTCCCTTTGAGTGTGATCAGGTGCTGGAATGGAATTTCCAGAGTAGCTGTGGCTGCCCCATCCCTGGAAGTGTCCAAGGCCTGGTTGGATGAGGCTTGGAGCAACCTGGGATAGTGAAAGGTGTGGGAAGGGTTTGGAACTGAATGGCCTTCAAAAATCCATTCTAATCCAAATTGTTTTGTGATTCCATTACTCCAGTGGGGCTGGATGGCCATGGAGCAGGTTTGCATCACCTGGAAGTGGCTCAGTGAGGATTGGGATATTTAGGATTTTACCCCCACGCAGAGAGAGAGATCTCCATCTTTCCACTGGCTGCCTGCAAATCTCCACTTCCCCAAAGAACTTGGGGACATACAGGGTGGAAAGGAGATTGTGAAGGGATTTTATTTTCCTTGCTTTATCCATGAATTAACTTCTGTTTCCCCCCCCTCCTCTGGAGCAGAATGAGCTTTTGTTCAGGGCAATAAGCTGCAGAGATGGTGGCTGCTTGTGTTTATGTTTTCCATTTCCAGGCAAATCCCATTTCAGAGCCCCCCTGAACGCCAGGCTGGGAACTGAACATCCCGATCGGAGCGAGCTGCGGTGGATGGAGGATCAGAATAGAAGATTGTTTTTCCACATGGGGCTGAGCAGCCGGGGTTTGGCTTCTGATGCCCATCCAAAACACGTGGGTGGGGAAGGAATGCTCTGTTTTCAGTCAGCAGTGGAATCACTGGTTTAATTTTAGCCTCTCCGGAGCAAAGCTTGAAGAACGGAGTTCCCAGAGCAAAGAACCCTAAGGAGAAGAGGAGCTGGAGTCTCCATGTGGCCCCCAGGAATAGAAGTGTGCCCCCAAACTGGTGCTGCTGAGCACCCAAAATTCATGGTTCTTCTTAAAAATCTGGATGTGACTTGTCTGTGCAGGTCAGGAGAAGCGCTGGGACATTGTGGAGCTGTTGGGAGGACAAGGAGAAGCCATGGATGTGCCAAGCTCCATCAAAAGGTGCCCCACCAATACACAGGGAGCTTCAGTGGGTGAAATGTCAGGAAAAATTGGTCCCAGGAGGAATCAAGCAAGGTGAATTCCCTCTGTAACTTTTGGATGTGCATCAACCTCTGTTTTGCTGAGTGGTGCTGCCCACAGAACTCCAGAGATCCAGCTGAGAGATGAGCCAGATTAAAAAAGAACATCTGAAAGGATGTTCAGAAAGGTCTCAAAAATTCACCTCCTTCTTCCCAAACATCCTTCCCTCTCATCCAGGGCTTGCAAAGGAGCATCTGATGCCATTTTCCCCTCAGCTTTTCCATCAATAGCCATGTCTCAGATTGTCAGGAAGTTTGCTTCCCCTCTCTTTGGTGCTGTTGTGAAATTTCCTGAAACCAAAAGTATTTGCAGATGTTTTTTGACAGGAGCACTGGAGTGGCAGGTCCTGCAAGGTGGGAATTTTGCAATGGTAGCTGGTGGTGTAACTGCATTAAATTGGGATAAAACCAGATCCCTGGATGGCCACATGCTCCTGGAAGAGCTCTGCTGGGCAATGCTGACCATGCAAACCATATTCCCAATCCAAATATTGACAATCGGCAGTGTACGGATTTTTTCCTCAACCTTTCCAAGCAGGGAAAAGTCCAAGGCCCAAGCACCTGGGGAGCAAAGTCCTCTCCCCTTCACAGCTGAAGTTGGATCAATACAGATGTTTTCACATGAACAAATATTTTTGGGAATTCTGCCACGGTTTCCTGGTGGATTGATTCTATCCCTTGGAATTGACAAGGGAAAAGCCATGTTTCCATTGCTGGGATATGGTGGAGACATACCAGAATCATGGAATGGTTTGGGTTGGAATGGGCCTTCAAATTCATCCAGTTCCACCCCTTGCCATGGGCAGGGACACCTTCCACTATCTCAGGCTGCTCCAACCTGGCCTTGCACACTTCCAAGGATGGGGCAGCCTCAGCTTCTCTGGAATTCCATTCCAGAACCTCACCACCCTTACAGGGAGGAATTTCTTCCCAATATCCCATCCATCCCTGCCCTCTGGCAGTGGGAAGCCATTCCCTGTGTCCTGTCCCTCCATCCCTTGTGCCAAGTCCCCCTCGAGCTCTCCTGGAGCCCCTTCAGGCTCTGGAAGGGCCTCTGAGGTCTCCCTGGATCCTTCTCTTCTCCAGGCTGGACATTCCCAGCTCTCCCAGCCTGGTTCCAGAGCAGAGAGGCTCCATCCCTTGGAGCATCTCCATGGCCTCCTCTGGATCTGCTCCAGCATCTCCACATCCTTCTAATGTTGGGGACCCCTGAGCTGCGTCCTGTGAATCTCTGTGGGTTCCTCTCCTCACTCAGTAAAGGAAACTCATTTTGCTGTTAGATGTCCCAGCCCCCAAGATCCCATTCCCACAGAGCAGAGGATTTAGGAAATTTTTGGATTAATTGATTCGTAGCTGAGGTTTTTGATCCATGGTTGGTCCTTCTGCCTCCATGGAATTGCCAGATGAGCCATCCTGGATTCAGTGGTTGAACAAAGAGGACAAAGAAGAGGATTTGCTCTCTCTCCCCACTTGAAATACCTTGGAAGAGAATTCCTACTGGGAATGGCAATGACATGGAAGCACAGAGATCATCCCTTTTGTTTCTCCTTTTCCCAAACATGTGGATTCAGGTCTATGTGCAGCTCCCGCCTTAGCAGTGCCACTGGAGGCAAGAAACATCCCCAAAAAACAGACTCCACAACAAAAAACCAGCACCCACTCAATAAATGACAGCAGCTTTTCCTTTAGGATCCTGCAGCCGTTTCTTCTCCCATTCCTGACATTTTCCTCTCTGTTTTCCATCTAGCCCAGGAGACATCTCCTTCCCTTGAGCTCTCCTCTGGAGTCTTGCTGTTATCAGCGAAAAAATGTGAGTCAAGAGTTTGTTTGCCCTTGGGAAGCACTTCTTTATTTTTTTCCCCCCATTGGAGTTAAAATAGGAAAAACATTTTGTAGAAGAAGCAAATTTCTTCAGTGATAAATAGTTGCTGAGCTCCTCTTGGAGCTGGGGCTGCGTCCATGGATTTCTGTAGGAATTGGGAGGAAGGGTTTTTAGTAGGGCCTGGAGTGACAGGATGACGGGTGATGGATTTAAACACAAAGGTTTAAATCTATCTAAACCAATCTAATTGGTTTAGATTGGAGATAAAGAAGATATTGGTCACTGCAAGGATGGTGAGAGGCTGGATCAGGCTGCTCAGGGAGTTTGTGGAAATATTGAGAAGAAAGGGGGAGAAGGAGAAGGAGAAGGAGAAGGAGAAGGAGAAGGAGAAGGAGAAGGAGAAGGAGAAGGAGAAGGAGAAGGAGAAGGAGAAGGAGAAGGAGAAGGAGAAGGAGAAGGAGAAGGAGAAGGAAGGTGGGGAGGAGGAGGAGAGAGATGGGAAGGAGAAGTAAAAGGGGAGAAGGACAGGAGGAAGAGAAGAAGGAGAAGGAGGAGGAAAAGGAAAAGGAAAGGAAAAGGAAAAGTCCTGCAGCCAGATCACATCCCCTGAGTCCATGCCATGGATGGTGCTGGCACAGCAGGGAATGGGTCACTCACCTCCAGACTCTTCCCAATCCTTCAGGAAAAGGATACAGGAAACAACCACTGACCTTGGGACTACACAGCTTTTAAACCTTCACTCTCTTGGTTTTTTCCACTTCCTCCTGGATTCTCTCCCATTTTTTTACACTTTAATTAAGGCATCTCCCTGAAATCTTGACACAACAATCCCGGAGACTCAAAAGTGCTGGAAGACATTCCAGGAAAGCTGTGGCTGCCCCATCCCTGGAATTGTTCCAGACCAGGTTGGACAGGGCTTGGAGCAGCTGGGGATAGTGGAAGATGTCCCTGCCCATGGAAAGGGGGTGGAACTCCATGACTCTGAAGGTCCCTTCCAATCCAAACCATTCCAAGACTCCATGATATCCCACACATGCTGTTCCTGCAAATGGATCCCTGGCAGTACTGGGTGTTCCAGGATCCAGGGATCCTCTGGCACACTCCTCACTGGATCTGCACTGGGATAATGTTTTAGGACATTGAAAGGATTTATTTTTGGGCTGAAAGAGATAATTTAATTCCTCTTCCCTGTGTTCCCTTCCCCTGGGATGTTTACTCACTCAAAACCCTGCACTTGCTTTCTTTTTTTTTCCCTCTTTTAAAAAAATTAAATTAGACTTCCAAAGTGTCATAGAAACTTAGTGCTGTGAATTTAAAAGTGCCATAAATTCTTTTGAATATGTTGCTTGTGACAGGAATGGGCTGGGAAAGCCAGGGGAAAAAAAAAAAAAAAAAAGGTTTATTTTAATATTTTAACATCCTCGTCTGTCCTTTGCCCTCTGCACAAATCCCTGGGGAGATTTTTTGCCAGCTGCTTGTCCCGAGGCAGGATGCTCTTCTCTATTCCCTGGAGAAGATCCAGTTCATGCTTAAAATGCTGCTTCTCCATCTCTGGATACCCCCATCCCAAAGCTCTCCTGATGGAAAACATCCAAGGATGACCCCAAGTGGTCCAAGATCCTCCAAACTTTGCATTTTCTCCTTACAAATTTTGGTGTAAATTGGTTAAAACAGCTTTGAGTTTGCCTTTTTCTCAAGGCTGGATTTTGTGGGAGTGGTGGATCCACGGCTTCCCTGGGTTAAAAATGAGCTTTTCCTCCACGTGTGCTGAATTAATTTCAATTCAGAGCAGCTTGTTCTGAGCTCTTTTATGCAAAGCACTCGACTCCCTGTGCCAGCACAAGGGAGGGAAGGAGCAGCTGGGAGTGGAGGAGGATTTTTTTTGGCACAAGTGCCAATTCCTGTCAGTTTAAAGCCATTATGAAACTCTGGGTGGGATTTGGGATCAATTGAAGCTGATCTGAGGCCGCCCAAAGGGAGGAGATCTGTCATTCCTGCCTGCCTGGCTCCCAGCCTGTTCCATGTGTGCAAGGCTTGGAAAAAAGAGAGGATTTGGAGTATTTTTTAGCAGTTTTAGGGTCAGACTCCCTAAATTCTTTGTACTTTGAAGCCTTTTCTCCCAGAATAGTTTATCCCAACAAGCTGGTTCTTCCCATATTCCACTTTAAAACATCACAAAACACCAAAAATTATTTACTAAATCTCCCTTTCCAAGCAAGGAAATTGTAGGCTCATCCTAGAGATGTGATTTGATCAGAGCTGGGACAGGCAGAACTCCCTGGCTGCATTAGGAAGTGAGATATCCCAAGGGACAGTGTCTGTTTTAAAGGATTTGAGGCTGATAATGGGTTGCTTTTCCAAATGTTCCATCCTGGTGTCGTGTTGCTCCAGCTCCTTGGCTCAGCTTTTTGTTCCCTGAATAATTTTAGGCTGGAGTTTTATCTCCTTTGCACACTTGAGGCTCTGCTGCTCTTTGTTTATGGGGGTTTATTCCCTTGGGGAAGAACGAAATTATTTGGAAAACCAGCTCCTTAAGGATTTTCTTCACTTCCACAGTAAATTTGAAGTTTTGAGACCGGTTTTCCTGTGAAACATTTTATAAATGACAGAAAAAGTGTGGGAAATAGGGAATCACGAGGCTGATGGGTGGAATTAACGTTTCCTTGCTGGAGATTTTCCTTTGGATCAACAGGAAAATCTCCCCCTCATGCCTGGCTGTGGGAGGACATTGGTGAGGGGGAGAGGGATCAGGGAGTGGAGACAGGGAATGGATGGGGACAGCTGGGAGAGCTGGATAAGGCTGAAAGGAGGACAGGGAACAGGAGTCAGGGAGTGGTAAGAGGGGCTGGGGACACCTGGACCAGGTTAACCTCAATACAGGAGATCCCAGAATCCTGGAATGGTTTTTGTTGGAAGAAATGTTGAAGATCATCCCATTCAATCCCTGCCATGGGCAGGGACACATTCCACCATCCCAGGTTGCTCCAAGCCCCATCCAGCTGGCCTTGGGCACTTCCAAGCCCCATCCAACCTTCCTTGGGCAGCCACAGCTTCTCTGGGAATTCCATTCCAGAACCTCACCACCCTCCCAGGGAAGAATTTTTTCTGATATCCCATTTAACCCTGTCTTTTGTCAGTTTGAAGCCATCCCCTGTGTCCTGTCCCTCCATCCCTTGTCCCAAGTCCCTTTCCAGCTCTCTTGGAGTCTTAGGCACTGGAAGGAGCTCTGAGGTTTCCGTGGAGCTTTCTGTTTTCCAGGCTGAACATTCCCAGCTCTCCCAGCCTGGCTCCAAGATTTCCAGTTTCCAAGTAGAAAAATGTGTTTTACACATTTTGGTATTTGCAGCCTTAGTGAAGCCTTGGGAGCTGCAGATGTGGAGAAAGGAGAGAAGAAGAAACTTGGGATGAAATATCACCCAAACCCGAACCCAACTGAACATGTGGAGAAAGGAGGGGAAAAGAAACTTGAGATAAAATATCACCCAAACCCCAACCCAACTGAACGTGGAACCAATGAACCAGGGAGAAGTGGGGGAAAAAACCAAGGCCAGGAGAAGGAAAAACTGGCTCCCCCTTTTCTGTGCAGAACTGTAAATAATTCCATATTTTGGCTCAGTTTGTGGATAATGCTCTTGCACACTATGGAAGAATCTTTTTTGGGACAACAGTCATAGGAGAAATGCTGCAGCCATCTAATTGTGAAAAACGCCAATCACTGTTTTTAAAATTTTAAAAGTTTCATATTAATGAAAAGGTTACAAAAATAGTAATATAATTAGAGTAATAATAGTTTGGACAATTTGGATTAGGACAATATTAGACAATAGAAACAAAGAGTTACGGATGTCCAGGTACCTTTTTCTAGGCAATATAAGCCCAAAAAAGGACACATGTTAACAGAGGATTAACCCTTAAAAACCAATAGCATGTTGCATATTCATACACCTCATACATGATGCATAAATTCCATTCAAAAATAAAGGATTCTGTCTGGTCAGCATCAACTTCTTCCTCTTAATCCTAATGGTGTCTTCAGGGCTGAGTGAAGCAGGAAGAAGTTTGTTTCTTCTGATAAGAGAGCAATAAATTCTTTTTCTCTGAAAGATTTAAATGTCTCGTGGCTGCTATCTTGCTGCAAGTCCTTTCTTTAAAAAGTATCTTACATAGTATAGTTTCTATTTTAACATTATATTATAACCTAAAACTATATTTAACACACTACTTAAGAAAAATAATACAGCATAACTTTCTAACATAACACGTATAATATTCATTTTAATATTTGCGAAATGCCAATCATAAAGTACGCATTTTTCACATGATTATTGGAGATGGGGACAGCTGGACCAACCAGGCAGGGATGGGAACGGGAGAAATGGGAACAACTGGGCCAGGCTGGAATGGGGACAGGAGAAATGGGGACAGCTGGGCCAGGCAGAGATGGGGACAGGAGATGGCTGGATGAAGTTGTGGAAGGAACAGAGGCTGGGAATGAGGAGAGCCACAGTGGCACAGGCTGAGGACAGGAGCTGGGGACAGTTGTTTCAGAATAAGATAGTGTGAAAAATGTGTATTTTATTATTGACTTTTAGCAAATATTAAAATGAATATTATATGTGTTATGTTAGAAAGTTATGCTGTATTAATTTTTTTAAGTAGTGTGTTAAATATGGTTTTAGAGTATAACAATGTTAAAAGAGAAACTATGCTATGTAAGATACTTTTTTTAAAAGGACTCACAGCGAGATAGAAGCCACAGGACACCTAAATCTTTCAGAGAAAGAGAATTTATTGCTCTTATCAGAAGAAACAAACTTCTTCCTGCTTCACTCAGCCCTGAAGACGCTGTTAGGATTAAGAGAAAGAAGTTGACGCTGACCAGACAGACTCCTTTGTTTAAATTGGATTTATGCATCACGAATGAGATGTATTAATATGCAACAGGGTATTGGTTTTTAAGGGTTAATCCTCTGTTAACGTGTGTCCTTTCTTGGGCTTATTTTGCCCAGAAAAAGGTACTCGGACCTCCGTAACTCTTTGTTTCTATTGTCTCATATTGCCCTAATATGCCCAAATTGTCCAAATGATTATTACTCTAATTATATTACTATTTTTGTAACCTTTTCATTACTATGAAACTTTAAGTTTAAAAACAAAGTGATTGGCGTTTTTCACAATAGTAACAAGGGACAGGGTCTGATGACAGCTGGACCAGGCTGAGTTGGGAACAGGGGACAACGGGGGTTCTATCCCAGGCCGGGGACAGAGGCCGGGATCAGCCAGGCCAGGCTGGGTTAGGCCCAATCCCAGGCCTAAACCCGGGCTCAGTTTAGGCCGCGCTGTCCCGTCCCCGTTGCCTGGCAACTGTCGCGGGAGACACGTGACCGCTCAAGACAGCTCACGTGGGTCCGTTGGCGTCGGGCGGCGCCGGTTGATGACGTCACAGCGCCGCGGAGCCGTCCGGGAGCGCTGCGGGAATGGAGGAACGGGAGCGGCTGTGCCGGCAGATCCGAGTGCTCCAGGGTGCGAGAATTGGGGGGAATTGGGGGGAAATTGAGAACGGGAGCGGCTGTGCCGGCAGATCTGAGTGCTCCAGGGTGCGGGAATTGGGGAAATCGGGAATGGGAGCGGCTGTGCCGGGAGATCCGAGTGCTCCAGGGTGCGGGAATTAGGGGGAATCGGTAGAATCGGGAATGGGAGTGGCTGTGCCGGGAGATTCGAGTGCTCCAGGTTGCGGGAATTTGGGAAATCGGGAATGGGAGCGGCTATGCCGGGAGATCCGAGTGCTCCAGGGTGCGGGAATTGGGGGGAATCGGTAAAATTGGGAATGGGAGCGGCTGTGCCCGGAGATCCGAGTGCTCCAGGGTGTGAAGGGACTGGGGAGACACCGGGAAATGAGAGGACATGGAGAAAAAAGGGAGGGAAGGACGAGGGAAAGAGGCCGGGGTTTGGAAACTGGGAGCGGCTGGGAGCAATGTGAGAGGACCTGGAGTAGGGATAAGGGGAAATCTGGGCATTTTGGAGGACAGCATGGTATTTTAAAGGAATTTTAGGAATCTGCTTTGGGACAGGGACAGGTTGTGATGGGACCTGGGGAGTTTTTGGTGGAGGTGGGATTTTAGGGGGGGGGGGGGGGGGTTGGGGGGAATGTGAGTAGGATGGGGATGGAGAAGATTCCAGAGTGCTGGGAGAAAGAAGGAAAAGGGGAGAAGAGAGGACTCGGGAGTTTTGGGAGAAGAGGGGAGTGTTCCAGGGAGTGCTGGGAAAAGGTGGAAAGGGAGAAGATCCAGGAAAGCTGAGTGGGCCAAGGCAGGGAGGGAACAGAGCTCACAGAGTCCTGGGGGATTTTGGGGTCCCCACACAAGGGAATTCCCACAATTCTGCTCTCAGCAGGATCTGGGACTCTCCTGGCTTTGGGAAGGGGCTTTTCCCTGTCCCACAGCTCCAGGCTTGGAGCATAGAGGGGGGATGTGGATCATGTGCCCTTCCCAAGCTCTGGAAAGCACCAGAGCTTATTTTAGCGCCAAATCTCTCTATTTTTGTCCTTCAAAGTAAATTTTCCTTGTTAGTGAGGCCACAACCTCCGCTCAGGACTTGGGATTTACCTCTCCAGGAGCTCCTACGTGGGGGAATGATGAGAGGGAGGAAAACAATCCTTGCTTTTCCATGAGGAATGTGCTGACTCAGCTTTCCTGGCAGCGCCATGACCCCGGTGAAAGAAAAGCTCTTCCTGAAATACCAGGCTCCAAATTCCTTTGGGAATCACTCATGGGAAAGGTTTTCTAAGCACTGAGGCTGGACAAGAGCAGAAATTCCCAAATTAACAGGGATGTTGCCTTCCAGGGGGATGCAACAGCAAAGCCTTGGAGTGTCCTTGTGGCTGCTTTGGAGGGAAGCAAGGAGGGGAACTTAGGAAGGGTCTGAAGCACCAGGAGCAGCTGAGGGAGCTGGAGGGCTCATCCTGGAGAAAAAGAGGCTCAGGGGAACCTTCTGGCTCCCTAAAATTCTCTCACAGGAGGGTGGAGTTCAGGTGGGATCAGGATCTGCCAGGACACAGGGAATGGCTTCCCACGGCCAGAGTGCAGAGGTATATGGGATTTTAGGAACGAATTCTTCCCTGTGAGGGTGGTGAGGGGCTGGGATGGAATTCCCAGGGAATCTGTGGCTGCCCCTGGATCCCTGGAAGTGTCCAAGGCCAGGTTGGATGGGGCTCAGAGCAACCTGAACCAGATGTTCTTGAAGGTCCCTTCCAACACAAACCATTCCTGGATGCTGTGATTCCATAATTTTTCCTTCCACCCTGGCTCATCATCCAAAACTTGAGTGATGATGCAATTCCAGCACAAGGAGGAGCAGCTCTGTGTTGCTCTCAGATTCCCACGGGATCAGGGAATGAATGCTCTGTCTTCTCTGCCACAGGTCTCATAAACAGCCACAGGAACATTCATGGGAATGTCCCACGTCCGGCGCCATTGGCTCCTCCGAGGTGGAACAACCCCCGCCAGCCTGGCTTCACCAGGAGAGGAGCTTTTTCCACCAGGTACCCTCAGCAGGCTCCCAGGAATTTCCACCCACACCAGACTCATTCCTGGAGGAAAAAATACTCCCTGGACAACCGGCTGCCGGGATCGGGGTATGACGCTGGAGGTGCTTCCAGCGCTTCCCAGGTTTTTGGGAGCCTTGGGGACAGCCAGACTCCTGAGGCACCAGAATCATCCCCAGAGAGACACGTGGACTTCACCACGGATGGGAACATCGTTGTGGATATCCACGTGCCACAAAGGGCTGGCCAGGAAAATGTGGGTCCTTATGGAGAGTTTTCCCGGCGGGAAGTGGCGGTGGCTCCTTTGGCGGATGGAAACATCCAGAAATCTCTTATGCAGGAGGAAGAGAGAAGACCTTCCCTATCCATTTCCTTCAGTTCCACCTCGAGGACTGTGTGCCTGCCTGGAAGTGGAGCAGGGAGCTCCTTTTCCACCTCTGGAAGCACCAGTGAAAGTGCCGTGGCACTGAAGTCAGAGCCACAAAAACCTTTGGAATTTCCAGGTCAGGAGCCAGCCCAGCCCTCGCTACGGATCAAGGCAGAACCACTCTCTCCACGGCAGCCAAGTGGTGAGGAAGTCCAGGATGCTTCCCTACATCCCAAACTCTTTGGGAACGCTGAAACGCTCTCTCAACCTGCTCAGGCTGGGGTGACTCTGGTGAAGAGCAGATTTCCCGTAATTCCCAAAGCTCCTGCTCTCCAAAAAGCTGCCTCAGCACCCATCTCCAGCAAATCTCAGAAATTCAGGAAAAACAATTACACCTGGGTGGCAAACCCTGGGAAGAGCTCTCGGATTGTGAAGAGGTGGGCGAGCCCTCGAGCTGAAAATTCCAAGAAGGGCATTGGGGGAGTGGACAAAGGTGCTAAAATCTCCCCAAAAGCGGATTTGGGAGCGAAGATAAAGAAGCTGGGATTGCAATCCAAGCTGGGGGTTTCTCCCAGTAAATATAAGTGGAAAGCCTCCAGCTTGCAGACTTTACCTTCCACTTCCAAGTCAGCATTCCAGTGGAGATCCGAGGACCAGAAGAAGGCTCCAGCCCCAAATATCCCTCGAGCTGTCTCCGTCCCCCCGGCTCCGAGCACGGCGTCCGTTGTTCCCGGTGGGATGAAACCCTTTGGAGAGGCTGCACTGTCCAGTTACAAAGTGAAGAGTCGGACAAAAATCATCAAGAGGAAAGGGAATGTGGGGTAAGTTGTTGCTTTGGATTTTGTGTTTTGGATTTTGTGGGTTTCATGTCAAGCTGTGGCTGTGGGAGAAATTCCAGCGAGGGTTGTTGTGTGCTGGAGGATTTATGGAATCATGGAGTGGTTTGGGCTGGAAGACCTTAAAAATCATGGAATTCCATACCTCTGCTATGAACAGGGGTTCATAGCCTACGCCCACTACCCAGGCTGTTCCAAGCCCCATCCAATGTGACCTTGGACACTTCCGGGGAAGGGGTAGCCACAGCTTCTCTGAGAATTCCATTCCAGGGCCTCAGCATCCTCCCAGGGAAGAATTCCTTCCCAATATCGCATCTATCCCTGCCCTCTGGCAGTAGGAAGCCAGTCCCTGTGTCCTGTCCCTCCATCCCTTGTCCCAAGTCCCTCTCCAGTTTTCTTGGAGCCCCTTCAGGCACTGGAAGGGGCTCTGAGGTCTCCCTGGATCTTTCCCTTCTCCAGGCTGGACATTCCCAGCTTTCCCAGCCTGGCTCCAGCCTTTGGAGCATCTCACCAGGGCCTCCTCGGGATTTGCTCCAGCAGATCCATGTCCTCCTGATGTTGGGTGATCCAGAGCTGGATCCTGTGAATCCCTGTGGTCACTGACACTTCCTCACTCAGCAAAGGAAGCTGCATTTTCCTTGGTTTAATTTCAAATTCTCGTAATTGTTGTGTTGATTCCTACTTCTGTTTCCCACATGTCTTCAGTGCTTCCCAGCAGGTTTCCATCCTTGCTTTGTCTTCCTGCTTTGCCTGGAAAACTGTGGGTGGATTGTGCTGGGAAAATCCATCTGTGGGTGGATTGTGCTGGGAAAATCACTCTGGAGCAGCCTGGAGAAGCTGGGAATGTTTGGAATTTTTTAGCAGTTTAGGGAGACCTCCCACACCTTGGTAAATTCCAGCAGAACTAGGAAAGAGATCATCCCCCTGTTCTGGGCACTGCTGAGGCTCCTCAAATCCTGGGGGGAAAATATTGAGGATCTGGAGCATGTCCAGAATTGGGAATGGAGCTGGGGAAGGGTCTGGAGCACCAGGAGGAGCTGAGGGACTTGGGAGAACTCAGCCTGGAGAGAAGGAGGCTCAGGGGGGACCTTTTGGCTCCCTGAATTCCCTGACAGGAGCATGAAGTCAGGAAGGATCAGGATGTCCCAGGGAACAAGGGACAGGCTGTGAGGAAACAGCCTCAAACTCCTCCTGGGAAGGTTTGGTTTGGATATTGGGAAAATTCCTTCCTATATAGGATGGTCAGGCATTGGGAATCCCCATCCCTGGAGGGATTTAAGATCCCTGTGGATGTGGAACTTGGGGACATGGTCAGCGGTGGCCTTGGCACTGCTGGGAAATGCTTGGACTTGATGATCTCAGAGATCTTTTCCAACCTATACCATTCCATGATTCCATGATTCAATCCCTCACATCTGTTGAGCAGAAGGCAGTGAGTAAGTCTGTCTGTAAAACACCTCATTCTCCATCTGTTCCTTGCCAGGAACTCCTCACATTTGCCCATTTCCTTGGAATTTTCAGAGCTTGAATACAGGTGGAGAATCCTGGTGGGATTTGACTCCTCTTGGAGCCCTGGAGAAGAACACCAGGAGCATTTTGGTCACTTCCCTGCTCCCTCTTAACCGTGTGACGTTTCCTTTCCCAGTTCCCCCACGGATAAAAAGAACATCTCCCCCACCACAGCTCTCAAGAGCCGCTTCCACCTCCGGAGGAAGAATTCCGTGCGGGGAAAACCTTCGGTGACGGCGAAGCGCTCCTCGCCCCGGGGCCTGGTGCAGATTTCCAAGCACCGCCTCTGCCGGATGCCGGCGACCAGGACACAGGCAGCCACCAAGGAAGGTAGGAACAGGCATTCCAAAGGCTCACTGGACTCAGTGGAGCTATTCCAAGGGTTTTGGATTTGGGGATGTGTTGCTGAGTCCTCCTGGAGGTGTTGTTGGTCGTGCAAACACCGAGGAGAAGTTTCATTCTGTATCTGTGTTGTTCTTTTGGTATTGCCACAAAAAATCTTGTTTCCTGCTTTTCCTGGGGTTTCCCTGGATTTTCAGGAAGGTTTCCCAAGGAAGAAGAGGTTGGCAGAGGCAGGAATACACAAATCTCTCACCTGTATTCAAGTGTGGTGTCCAGTTTTGCATCTAATTTGCCAGTAATTAGTGGAATAGTGAATCCATCATGTTTAGGAACAGGGAATTTGCATTCATGTCCTGCTGCCTTGGAGCAGAACTCAGAGCTCAGAGTGTCACCACCACGTGTCTGGAATGTTGTTGGGATGTTGGTGGCTCCAAGTCTGGTTCTTCTGTTCCCTAGGGATATTTTTGTGGATAAAAGGCTTCCCCCACCTGGGATTCAGTTGTTTCAGATGGATATGAGGCACATTTCCCCTGTGGCCCTGTGAAATTCCCTGTGGGAATTGCTGGAGCTGGGAGAGGGGTTTGGATCAGATGTAGCTGGGATTTGTCTCCAGTTATATTTTGGAATTATTTGATGTTCAAACAGCTCTGTTAAGATGTTTTTGAGTTTTCCTGGGTGAGGGATTTTGGGCAAGAGGCTGGAATGCTAGGACAAAGGGGAATATAGCTTCCCCCTGCAGAGTTAGATGGGAAATTGGAAAGGAATTCTTCCCTAGGAGGGTGGTAAGGCCCTGGAATGGAATTCCCAGAGAAGCTGTGGCTGTCCCTGGATCCCTGGAAGTGACCATGGCCGGCTGGGATGGGGATTGGAGCAACCTGGGATAGTGAAAAGCGTTCCTGTTCATAGCAGGGGTGTGGAATTCCATGATCTTTGAGTTCTTCCAACCCAAATCATTCCATGATTTCATGAGAAGACAGAAAGCTCTGGAGACACGGAGAAATTTGGGATTGCTACAGCATTTTAACCTCAGAGGGAATTGAGGCAGTGATGATCCCAAGGATATCAGCTTCTTTGGAATCCCAGTTCCTTGATTGAAGGGAATGTTCCCACACTGAAATCTTTATTTTAGCTGGATAGGAATGAGAAAATAAAGCAGGAATGTGGTTTTGCTTCAGGCTTTGGGAATTTGGCAAATAAAAAAGGTTGGAGTATGGAAGAAAAAAAATGGGAATAGGTCTGGAAGTGACCATGGGAAAGCAGGGAGTTCATTTTCCCCCCTCCAAAAGTGGATCCAGTTATCCAACCTTTCCTGGCAGATGCTTCTCTGTGTGGCACCTTCTCCTTTGCAGAGAAATCCAGGAAGAGCCTGGATTTCCTTGAAATTCTCTCAGTGAATTTTGGATGTGCTCCCTTTGATTAAAATTGACTTTCTGGATTCGAATCCTTTTAATACTTCAAGATTTTTCTTGGAGAGCTTCAATCCCAGGCAGAGGATTGACAGCTTCGTGTGTTGGAATGTTCTTAAACTCTGGGTTTGGAAAGCTGTGGAATTATTCCAGGGCTGTTCCTCTGTGTGCTCCAGGATTCCTGTGTTATTTTTTTCCCCAGGTTTAGCAGGTGAAGATTATTGGGTGGTGGATGGGGCAGGGGTATTCCCAAGTCTGGGAGTACTGATTGGGAGTTATCCCAATCCTTGGATACTCATAGGGATTGGGACAACACCCATGTTCCCTGTAAATGTATAATTATGGATGTGGTGCCAGTGTTTTTCGTTCCACAGGGAACTGGGAATAAGTGAAGTTTTGTGGATTCAGTTCCTGGCTCCCAGGTTATCCAAGAGGGCTCCCAGGTTATCCAAGAGGTTTTGGGAAAGTTGTTTTAGTTTCTTTTGGGGTGAAGTGTGGATATTAATCCCAGCGAAAATATTGTGGATGTTAATAACCACAAAGGGCTGGAATTTCCAGACTTTTCTATTTCTCCTTGGGCAGGTGTGAGGGAAGTAAATGGGGTTACTGGGATGCACTGGGAGCAGAGTGGGGTAGGAATGGAGCAGGGAGGTGGATCCATTTCTGGAGGGAAAGACAGAGGGAAGGAATGTTCCCAACTTCCTTCCTGCACGGCAGCGTGGCTGGAAAAGCTGGATCAGCCCCTTCCGTCCCCATGGATGTGGGGCCTGTGGTGACACAGCCTGGCTGGTTTCCTGTTTGTCCTGTTCCACAGGATTTTGGGATCTGTGGCACAGCTCTGTGGGCTGTACAGAGACATTGCTTCTGCTTTTCCCAAGTCCTGGTCTGTCTCCTGACTTTCCAATTCCCTTCTTGGACCCAAATGGATCTGTTTGGTCTCATCAGTAGGGAAGCTCTTCCAGGTGTTGCTGAGTCTTGAACTGGGATTGGTGTTTCCCAATGTTCTGTCCACTTCCCTCTGTTGGAGTTGCTATTATTTAGGGATCAGAGAGCCAGTGGAAAGTGGCAGATTGGCAGGAATTTTCTTGGGATTATTTGGGCTGTTCTGTGAGAGACCCACCTGCAGCTCTTATTGATTAATTCCAAAATACTTGATTAAGTGGGATGTTTAATAACAGCTCAGATATTGGAGTGTGTCCCAAATGAAAGTTTTTCCAGTGGGATGGTGGAACAGGGAGAAAGTTCCAGGTCAGGCTGCCTCCCTCACCTCTGGGATCCTCAGGGATGTGATGGAAGAGGGATGAGAGGTGGTGGTTGTTTCTCTCCTTATCCAGGAAAAAGCTGGAGGACCAACAAGGTCTCGTGTGCCAGTATTTTGGATAAAATCATGGAATGGTTTTGCTTGGAGATCATGGAATTCCAATCCCCATCACGGGCAGGGATGCCTTTCACTATCCCAAGTTGCTCCAAGCTCCATCCTAGCTGGCCTTGGGCACTTCCAGGGATGGGACAGCCACAGCTTCTCTGGGAATTTCATTCCAGCACCTTCCCAATCTCACAGGGAGGAATGCCTTCCCAAATCCCATCTATCCCTGTCCTCTGGCAGTAGGAAACCATTCCCTGTGTTCTGGCACTTCAGGTCCTTATCCAAAGTCCCTCTCCAGCTTTCTTGGAGCCCCTTCAGGCACAGGAAGGGGCTCTGAGGTTTCTCTGGATCCTTCCCTTCTCCAGGCTGGACATTCCCAGCTCTCCCAGCCAGTCTAGATGCCAAATGAGCTTTTTCTCCATGTCCTGTTCCATCGCCTTGGGAATCCTTTATCCACTTTCTCCAGACTGAAGATGGAATATTCCCAAAAGTTCAAGGATGGCATCTTTTTCTCACCAGTTTTGGGGGAAAACGCCAACTTTTCAGTGAGGTTTGACTGATCCAGGTGTGATGACAGCAGGATATTCCTGCTTTTCCCATCCTAAAAATCCCATGCCAGAGGATATGGGAGTCCCATGCTTTCCCAACAGCTTTTCCTATATTTATCTGGGATTTCTTGCAGGATGAGGCTTATTCCCCACCTATTTTTTGACGACAGACAAGTGAGTTCTGGTAGTTGGGAACTTTTCCTCACCATGCTTTGGCTCGTCCTGCTTGGGAATCTGAGCAATCATTTCTTATTCCCAGGATTTTTTCCTTGGAAAAAACTAGGAATAAGTGTTTCAAAGAAAGATTTTTTTATTTTTTTCTCATTCATTTTTATGTCAGAGATGTGGCAAATCTATGGACAAGGAGAGTGGGAGTGACAACTGTGTGGTACGTGTGGGAAAACTGGGATTTTTGCAGGAGAATCGGGGGCTTTTTCTGGAGAACTGGGGATTTTGGGAAGCTCACACAGCCCTGCAGAGGGCACTCGTGCCTCTCCCATCTCCTCAGTCCACCTTTTTCTGGTTATTGATGGCCTAATTTCGTCTTTATGTGAAAGAAAGCAGATCTGGAGTAATTTGCAGCAATAACCTGCTAATGCCGGGCCAGTATCAAAATTCCCATGTTCATTCCCGGTGGCAGATAAAACACTAATATATAATTATCCTTGCAAATTGGATTGTTTTAAATAACCAAAAGGCTACGGCCGGGGAGAAAACCATCCCATTTCCCTGGAGTTCCTATTGCGGGGTAATTGCTGCGTTCAATCAATTTCCTTGGCATTAGAAATTCCATCACAATCAACATTAAGCTTTATTCATTGTGATGGCAAAGAGCCGGATCATTTCTCCTCTTTTCCTTAACTGGCAAAATTAATCAGGGAAAAGATTTTAAACATTTACCCGTGCGAAAGAGGTCAGCTCTGCCACTATATTGCTCAGCAGATAAGGGGGCTAATAAAAAGAAAATTGAATTACTAATGATCGCCAGGAACAGAGTATATAAAACCTGGCAATCGCCCGGTGCAGGAAAAAAAGGGAATCAATTTTCTCCGGACAAGGTGCGCTCGTTTTTTATTTTGGCTCATATTATCAGCAATTTAATTGGAGAGAGCATAAACAGGAGGAAACAGTTAGGGAATAATGAGGCTGGAGGTGTAAAATCCTGCAGGATAGATGCTGGACACAATTTATTTGGCACAACAGATAATCACTTTAATTGAATCCAAAAGTGCAGCGTTCAGCAGCGCCGGCTCTGCGCCTCGCCCGGGGGGGATCATGGAATATTACAAAGAGGCTCCTCCGTGTCTTTTCCACCTCTGTAATGTCCCCTTCCAGGCAGGACTGCTCCGGGATTGCTTCGGCACGGTCACAGCTGGCTGGAAGCAGGAGATGGAGAAAGCAGGAGGGAGATTCTCCAGGGAATTTTCCTTATTTATGTTGTGTTTGTTCCTTAAATAATTTGGTGCTTGTCAGGTTGGATGGCTCTGTGTGAGACCAGTTGTGTCCTGCTTGAGGTGAACTTGGAATCATGGAATGGTTTTGGCAGGGAGGGATCACAAAGATCG
This sequence comes from Setophaga petechia, assembly GCA_024362935.1. NCBI lineage: Eukaryota > Metazoa > Chordata > Aves > Passeriformes > Parulidae > Setophaga > Setophaga petechia. The sequence goes on from JANCRA010000098.1 coordinate 429,363, forward strand.
ACTTATTTTGCTGTGTCCTGAGTTCAAAGCCTGGCTCCCTCTTCCTGCTGTGACCTCCAGGTCTGGGTATTAAAAGAACTTCTAAAGAGCTTTTGGATTTTTTTCCTGGGGGAGGTGGGTGGTTCATTGTGGAATTTAGATCCCAGAATGGTTTGGGTTGGAAGGGACCTTGAAGATCATCCAATTCCACCCCCCTGCCATGGGCAGGGACACCTTCCACTATCCCAGGTTGCTCCAAGCCCTGTCCAGCCTGGCCATGGGCATTTCCAGGGATCCAGAGACAGCCACAGCTTCTCTGGAAGTTCCATTCCAGTTCTTCACCATCCTCCCAGGGAAGAATTCCTTCCCAATATCCCACTAAACCTTCCTTCCTTCAGCTTAAGTAGATGTGGAATTGTTGCAATTCCCCATCTGTGGTTGTGCAAGTCCAAGGCCAGAGGAGTAATTTGGAAGCACATCCTTGTCAGATAAACTACATCCAACCTGGATTTGTGTTGCTTTCCTTGGAAATATTCCTTCCCTGCTTATCTTCCCCTTTCTCCTGCTCCAAACTGAGATAAGCCAGTGGTTTGTGTTATCAGCTTCCTGTTTTTCCTTTGTTGCCACCCCTCTGTTGAAACCGCCAAACAGAAGGAATCCTGTTTGTTTTCCCATCTTCCTAAATAGAAATTACATAGAATTCAGAAAACCTGCTTCACTCTGCATCTGCAGAAGCCTTTCCAACCCTTTCCTACCAGGATCACCCTGCAAAAAATTCCCTAAACCCTCATTTCTCTCCTCCTCGCTCCAAAGGTTGACATGAGGGGCTTGGGATGGGCCAAAGGAGTGTTTGCTTGGAAAAACGCTGGAGGCAAAAGTGGCAGGAGCTGCTTTGCATTACTTGGGCGAGTAAAGGGGGTGTAAATGGTGAGGAGCAAGTTATGGGCGGCATCCAAATGCTCAGCTGCTGATAATTTTATTGACACCGGGTGTTTGGATCCCTCTGGCAGCTCTGAAAATCTCAGCCCTGGATTATATACCCTCTCCTATTTTTTTTTTTTTTGTTGAAGCTTCCAGCAGATTGATTCCCAGTGGGACAGCAATTGAGGGAATTTTGCAGGTTTTTTCCTTGTTTGGTGTTTTATTGTATATTTATTTTACTTTATTTATTTTCTGAGTTGCGTGAGGTTTTGCCGCTCTTCGAGGCAACGCCTCCGATCGCGTTACAGCCGAGTTAAGCTCTTGATCCCTTCCCTCAGGGAAGCCCTTGGATCACACACAGAACTCCTTGGAGTTCATCACATCTTTTTCTTTGCTCCATCATCACTCCTGTTTTCCCGAGTTCCTTCCAGCTGATCCAAACCTTTCCAAGGTCGCCGCTCTCTGTCGTTCCTCTGTCCCACCTAGGTTTGACCTTGCTTGGAAATCATTCCAGTGCCAGCTCTCTCTTCCCTCTGGCTTGTCCTTGTGAGCCAGGGGTGGAGCGTGGCTGGCGAGGTGGCTCCTCACTCCTTCAGGAATTGGGAAAAGTTCACATTCTTGGCTCTTTGCCGGGCCCGGTTACGTCAGTGGTCGTAAGTAACGGTTTTGGGTTTCCGCCTTGACTTGGCATTTCCAGGTGACTCGTCCCGAGCTGCAAGAGGAGCTGCAGGCGTGGAGCCAGGATTGGGAATTCTCTTTGCAGAGCCCTCTTTTAAAAATAACAGCCTGCTGGGAGCAAGGGGATGGGCCTTGCTCAAGGAAGTGTTCCCGTGTAGATGTTGGATTTGGGATCGGGGAAATTGGTGACAGTGACAGAGGGAACATCTAGAGGGAAGTGGGGATCCTGAAGGTGACAATTCCTGGGTGTCTCTTTCCCTGTGGAATTCGACCTCAGTTTGTACACTCAGTTTGTTGTGGAAGCCACATCCCTGGAAGTATTCCAGGCCAGGTTGGATGGGACTTGGAGCAGCCTGGTCCAGTGAAATGTGTCCCATGGAAGGAGATGACCTTATAGGTCCCTTCCCACCCAAACCGTTCCATGTTTTAATGAAAGTCACCTCTCAATCCCTGTTTTAGGTAGTTTTACTTCAATATTTTTACCTCACTCCCTATTTTAGAGCCTCTCCTGTGCAGCTCCAGCTCTGTTGGATTGGGAAATTCCATTGGTAGCCAGCAGCTCTTTGGGGAGTAGTCTATTTATATGCTAATAGGAAAAATATTAGGCTTTGGGGATGGATGGGATGCTTCCATTGGTCTGACCCTTGATATTTCCAGGTCTGTGGGGGGCTTTGTGTAAGATTCCAAACCTTTCAGGGATTACATGGTGTGGAACTAAAATAGACAGAAAAAAAAAACCAAACCAGAGGGAAAAAAAACATGGGAAACCAGAGAAATAGGTCCGAAACCCCTCATTTTGCCTTCTGGGGCTTGCCTGGCCTTAAATATTTCCAGGGATGGAGCATCCACAAATTCTCTGGGCAACCAGGACCTCACCACCCTCACAGGGAAGAATTTCTACCCAATATCCCACCTGAACGTACTCCCAGTTTGAAGCAAATCCCCTTTATCCTGTCACTCCATGCTCTTGGAAACGGATCTTTATCTTGGAAATAGATATTTATTTGTCCATGGAATGCTTTGGCTTGGAAGTGACCTCTAGGAGTCTCCTAATCCAACCAAAAAGGAAGCTTTTAAACCAGTTTTGGACCTGCTGCTTGGAATTGGGCGGAATTTCAGTGCTGATCCCTCTTATCCCTCTGCTTGTCTTTTCTTGGGCTCCTAAATAAAAATAAGGAAAATAAAAGTTGATTAAGGCACTTGTAAAAACCCATAACCTGAGAAGTGGCAATGAGTCCCTTTTCCCTGTTTTTTTTTTTCCTTCCTTTTGCTATTTTCTTCCACTTAATAAACTGTCTAATGGTATTCCCAGCACGGTCACAGTTGGAATTACTGATGCCAGCGTGGATGATCGGAGTATCCTCCACTGCTCTGTCAGGATTCCCAAAATCCCGCCCTGGCAGATGCTCAATTCCCTGTAAAACCTGCGTAGGTTTCTCTGTTCTGCTTTCTGCTTCCAGTTCTTTCCCAAATCCCGGTTTACACCCTTAGTTTTTAAATTTTCTCATGGAAATCTTCCCATTTGATTTTCCTTGTAACAACTCGGAAGCAGCGGAGGGAAATTCCTCTCCCTGGCTGCTGAGCCGAGTTAAGCCGTTCATTCCAGGACTTGCTGGATCGCTCCGTGTGCTCTACAAAGCCTTGGAAATGAGCAAAAAACCCCTTGGAATATGGAACAGATGCCAGAGTGCACCTGGAATAAGGGATTTGTGGACTCGGCAGCATCTCCCGAGTCCTACAAAACTCTGCTGTTCCAGCAGCTTTGCCAGAGTTTCTGCTTCAGCCTGAGGGGTGGGGAAATGCCTTGACTTCGCTTGTCAACGGGAATTTTGCTGTCATCCCTCAGGAAATCTGAGTTCAAGGAACGTTTCCTCCACCTCCGTGCCTCTGGATAATCCCCACGCGTGCGGTTTTCGGGGGTCTGTTTCTATTTTGGATTATTTGGAGCGGTGTCAAGTGGGGATTTTGTGTGGAGGTGCGGATGGGATCGGCTCCAAAGCTGATCCCTTGTGTTATCAACCCTTAAGCTGCCCTCAGGGGCTCTCTGTTGGAAAAGGGCACGGGAATTCTTGGAGATTTAGTGTGGGCTGTAAACTCCAGTGTTGGTTGCGATGGGAAACCCCGTGTTGTTCCTCAGGGCACCAGCAAATGTCCTGGGACATCTTGTCCTTGGATGGGGCAGAGAGAGCCCAGGGAAGGGCGAGAGGGTGGGATGTGCCATCAAACTATTTTTTTTTTTTTGTCCGTGGAATCACAGAATGGTTTGGGAAGGATCTTGAATATCATCCAGTTCCAATCCCCTGCCATGGACAGGGACACCTTCCACTATCCCAGGTTGCTCCAAGCCCCATCCAACCTGCCCTTGGACGCTTCCAAGGATAGAGCAGCCACAACTTCTCTGGGAATTCCATTCCAGGGCTTCCCCACTCTCCCAGGGAAGAATTCCCTCCCAATATCCCATCTATCCCCACCCTCTGGCAGTGGAAAGCCATTCCCTGTGTTCTGTCCCTCCATCCTTTGTCCCAAGTCCCTCTCCAGCTCTTCTGGAGCCTCTTCAGGCACTGGAAGGGGCTGTGAGGTTTCCCTGGATCCTTCTTTTCTCCAGACTGAACATTCCCAGCTCTCCCAGCCTGTCTCCAGAGCAGAGGAGCTCCATCCCTTGGAGCAAAACCGTGGCCTCCTCTGGATTTGCTCCAGCATCTCCACATCCTCCTGATGTTGGATCCCAGGGCTGGATGTGGAATTCCAGGTGGAATCTCATCTGAGCGGGGCAGAGGGGCAGAATTCCCCCTCTCCTGCTGCCCATGCTGTGGGGTGAGCCCAGGATATGGGGGATTTCTGGGATGTGAGCACATATGGATGATGCATGTCCAGTTTTTCATCCACCAAAAACCCCATTCCTTCTCCTTGAAGCTGCTCCCAATCCACCCTTTATCCAGCTTTGGGGTGGGAAATGTGCTTGAATCCCAAGGCTCAGGTGGATCAGTATCAAATGCTCCTTTTGGGATTTAAAAAAGCAAGGAATTCTTTCCTTTTGATGAAGAGCTCAACCTGCCACCCAAATAATGTTGGTTCCTGGCTGGGTCGAGGTGTTTGCAGTGATTGGTGACCTTAATTTAGCAGTGATGACTTCCAAATGCTTTCCCTGTTATCAGGAATCAGGGAGTGGAGCCCTCCCTTATCAGGAAGCAAATCAAAAGGGAATTTGATGGGGTGAAGCGAGTCCATCAGAGATCCCTCTCTGTTTTTAAAACAAGATTTACTCTGCTCTCTCCACATTAACTGGGGCATTTTACGGTGCCCCCCTTTCCGTGAGCTTCCATGATCCATCATTTCCCAGCTCGCCTGCCGGAGTGGCTGTTAGATTTTACTACAGCAAACACTGTAAAAGGGCATTAGAGCAGTTAAATCTGGAGTCTTGCTTCCATAAGGAAAAAGAAAATGCTGAATTAGGCACCAGAAAAGGCAACCACAGCGATACTTTAATCTTGCATAAATTATCAGAAGAGTCAGAGGCGAGTGATTTTATGTATTGTTAGAGCTTTGCTAATTAATTATTCCGGAATAATTGATGTTTAGAAGCACCAAAGTTGGGTCCTTTCCTGGCTTAATGGACTTTCAATATGGCAGCTGGATTTTTATTTCTTTCTTAATTTTAACCCTCCCGTCCATGGGGTTAATGAAGTTGCTTTCCTAAATATGAAGAGTCTAAATAATAATTAATCAAGGAAATATCGCTCCATGAATTGTGGGTCAAAATCAGTGGTAGTTTTGGAGACATTCCTGACATCCAGGGGAAGTTGATTCCCCAGCGGGAATATTTGAAGGATGAAATGCCCTAGAGAAACGGATAAATGTAAATAAGCTGAAGAAGAGCAGGATTAGGTGGGATATTGGGAAGGAATCCTTCCCTTGGAGAGTGGTGAGGAGCTGGAATGGAATTCCCGGAGAAGCTTTGGCTGCCCCTGAATCCCTGGAATTGTCCAAGGGATTCAGTGTGGGCTGTAAACTCCAGTGTTAGATTTGACTTGGAGCAACTTGGGATAGTGGACGGTGTCCCTGCTCATGGCAGGGGTTGAAACTGCATGGGATTTAAGGTCCTTTCCAGCCCAAACCATTCCATGATTCCCTTTGACAGGAAAAGATGGCCTTCCTTGCATCTCTGGGATTGGAAAGACCTTCTCATGAATTTCTTCATCTCTTTCTGGAGAGTTTGGATTCATTGTTTCCAAAGGATTTCTGATCCCAGTAAACCCAGGGCCCTGAAATCACAGGAATCACAGAATTCCAGCTGGCAGTAACCCTCTTTGTGGCACTGGTGGGGCCATGCTGGTAACCAGTGGCTACTTGGGGCCATCCCAGTTCAAGAAGGATACAAAGAGATGATCCCAGTGGATTTTGGGATTACCTTGGGAATGTGACAAGGGATGGAGTGACAGGACACAGGGAATGGCTTCCCACTGCCAGAGGGATAGATGGGATATTTAGGAAGGAATTCTTCCCTGTGAGGGTGGTGAGGCGCTAGAATGGAATTCCCAGAGAAGCTGTGGCTGCCCTATCCCTGGAATTGTCCAAGACCAGGTTGGATGGGAATTTGAGCACCCTGGGATAGTGGAAGGTGTCCCTACCCATGACAGGGAGTTGGAATGTGGTGATCTTTAAGGTCCTTTCCAACCCAAACCATTCCATGATTTCATGATCACGACCCTGCAGGGATCCTGCCCCTTCCTGCTGCCTCTGGACATGGAGGAATGAGTGATAGAATCCACTCAGACAGATTGGATTTTGCACTTTGTTTCCAGAGCTTGGGGATCATCTGCTTGGTTGGATTTTGTAGCACACCCTGTCAGGGCTCAGGATATCCCTCTGTTTGCCCTGAGCAGCCAAGACCCCTGCCAGGGGTCTCAGAGATGATGGCATAGAGCCCAAAAATGCCCCTGTGGTTTTGATTATGACCCGTGGAGCAAGTTACCAACCTTAAATGAAGATCTGCAAGCCATTAGAAGTAGAATGATAGTGAATTTATCACAAGGTGAAAAAGTAGATTTGGGGGTTTTTAGAATGGGGATTCAGGGGGGCAAGATGGAGGAATCTGGGCATGACCAGCCTTTCTCCTTCTTCTTCTTAGCTTCCATCTTCTGCTGTGATGTTGGCACTTTTCGATTGGTTAAGGGTAGAAGCTCACTGTCTAACATAGCTGATAGGTATTGGAAAGTAATTGTAAACATTGTACACGTAGTTTTTAGTACAAAAAGAGAACACCGCCCCGGGCTAGGCAGGGTGCCTTGGACTGTCTTACTGAGTGGACCTTGGCAGGGCAGGAGAAAGAATTTTATAGATAAGATACAATAAACAACCTTGAGACTGAGAAATGAAGATCTCTGACTCCTTCTTCAAGCACCGGGCTGGGAAAAGAGACTTTCTAACTTTTCTCAGGGTCACTCTGACCAGCTAGAGACCCTGACACACCCAGTGTTTTGGGACTGGGGAAGATGGGGCCTGCAAAGGACAGGTGAGGACAGGGCATGAAGTGAACAAACACTTGTTGAGCCAAAGGGGTTTAGGAAAACAATGTTGTTTAGGACATACAATGCTGGTAAAGTGATCCCTGCTCCTGAGCAGTTCCAGCCCCCGGAGCAGGGGGATGCCCAGCCCCAGCGACTCTCCCACTGTCACCACTCTCCTTGTGGGGCCGGGCAGGGCGTGGGTGACAGACATTCCATGGCCTGGACACAACGTGGGGAAAGCAGCTTTGTGGAAAAGTGTCCTAAACTTGATATCCTTGTTTATCCCTTCCCAGGCCCTGCCTGGCCCCTCGAGATAAACAGGTGCCAGTGCTTGCGATTCCCAACAGCCGCTCCGCTGCCGGAATAATTCCAAAAGGAGGTTGTGTTTACGTGGGGAGTTATTCCTGTCTCCCTTCAGGGCTGGAGCATCCCTGTGGCAAATGGGCTGGGAGTGGACACTGCCAGCAGGACCTGGAATTGCTCCAACCTGGTCTTGGACGCTTCCAGGGATGGGGGAGCCACAGTTTCTCTGGGAATCCTGTGCCTAGGCCTCACCACCCTCATAGGGAGGGATTTCTTCCCAATATCCCATCTTATGCTGCCCTTTGGCAGTGGGAAGCCATTCCCTGTGTCCTGGCATTCTATCCTCTATCCAAAGTCCCTCTCCAGCTCTCTTGGAGCTCCTTTAGGCACTGGAAGGGGCTCTGAGGTCTCCACAGAGTCTTCCCTTTTCTCCCAGACTGTCTCCATCCCCTGGAGCAACTCCTTGGCTTTCTTTGTTTCCCTCATTTTCTGAACGCATCCAAGACATTCCAGCCCCTTGGACTCATCAATAACTTAAACCTCAGGGTCCCGTGCCTGGATTTTTTTTCCTTTATTTCCCTTTTTTTGCTCTCTCCCTGCCTAGTGGGATCCCTGCTCCTTCTCCCTGCCCTGGCCCAGCTCTCACGTGCCTTGGCTTAGCACAGGGAATCCTCAGCTCTCCTCCTGGGAGCTCCCAGCATTGCTGGCATTCCCTGAGGGAACACTGTGCCCTGCTCCAGGGCTGTTTAGTGTCTTGGGTTAGAGACATTCCTGAATGGAACGTCCTTAATTCCCACACAGATGCTGCAGGAACAGCATCAAGCCCAGCAGGAAAATGAGGCGAAGAATTCCAGAGTGAAATCGAGATGGGAAACCTCTGCTGCTGACAGGCTGGGCATCTCCAGCCTGGAGTTTCCCTGAGCTTTTCAATGGAAGCAGGTGCTTGTTTTATGTTGTTTTATGTCATGGGTTCTGAGGTGAAGCTGGGATCAGTTCTGGAATTCTGGGATCAGTTCTGGGTCCTCTTAACAAGAAAGACATTGAGGGTTTGGAGCATATCCAGACAAGAGAATGGAGCTGAGGAAGGGTCTGGAGCAACCAGGAGCAGCTGGGGGAGGGCTCAGCCTGGAGAAAAGGAGGCTCAGGGGGACCTTTCAATTCTCCACAGCTCCCTGAGGGTGGAATCAGATGGGGATCAGGCTTTTTTTTATTCCAGGGAGTAAGGGACAGGACCACAGGAAGTGGCCTCAAGTTGTGCCAGAGAAGCTTTAATTTGGATATCGGGAAAATGTTTTTCATAGAAAGGGTTGTGAAGCATTGGAATTGACTTCTTGGGGGAGTGGGGGAGTCACATCCTTGGAAGTGTCCAAAAGATGTGTGGATGTGTGGATTTGGCACTTGAGGACTGGGATTAGTGCTTGGTGGTGGTGCTGGGCTGAGGTTTGGACTTGATGCTCTTGGAGCTCTTTTCCAGCTTTTAATTCCTTGATTCCAGATTTTGCTCTGTGTTATTCCTCTTGCTCTCACTCTCTGCCTTGACCCTGTGCCTAACAGCAATGATTGGGAATTTGGACATGGAATTTGATTTCTTTTTAGGAGTATCCCAGAATTACAAAATAAGAGCGGTGTGAACTGGGAGCAACCTTCAAGACCATCCAGTCCCACCCCCTGCCATGGGCAGGGACACCTTCCACTATCCCAGATTGCTCTAAGCCCCATGTGGCCTTGCCTTGGACACTTCCAGGGATCCAGGGACAGCCACAGCTTCTCTGGGAATTCCATTCCAGCTCCTCACCACCCTCATAGGGAAGAATTCCTTCCCAATAGTCCATCTATCCCTGCCCTCTGGCAGTGGAAAGCCATTCCCTGTGTCCTGTCCCTCCAGACCTCATCCAAAGTCCCTCTGCAGCTTTCTTGGAGCACTTTAGGCACTGGAAGGAGTAATTCAGATTTATTCCTGTTTGCTTTGGTTTTTTTTTTAAATTTAATTCCTTAACACATTCCCGGATATTTCTAGTAATACATGACAGGAAACATCAATTCCAGTTTGGTTTTTTTGGCATGTTATTCCATCCCAACAATTCCCAGCCAGTTTTCTCTTTCAACTGAAAGAACATTTCCCTCTTTGTTGCATTTCCATTAATGGATTCTCACCATGGATCCGCTTCCCATCGCGTGTCAGTCACTGCCTGTTCCGAGGGGCTCATTCCACACTAAGTGGTGTCGGAAAAGACTTTTCCCTTCTCATTCCATCCTCTTAAAACCCAATCCTGGACATCACAGCAGCCACTTCGGCTGTGCTGACACTTCCATTGTCCTGTCCCCTCTTCCCAGGGATCTTAGTGCACATTCCAGGCTGCCTCATTCCTTAATGCTTTGCTTTTTCTCCTTTAAATATTCATGGGAGCAGAGTGGCCTGGGTTACTTAATGGAGCAGCATTATCCTTGGAATTCAAAGCAGGAGTGTGCTTGTTGTCAATATGTTTTAAAAACTTTTCCCAAATCTTGAATCCTTTAGGATTGAGGTATTTTCCCAATTTTTAAGTGAATTCTGGAGTTGATGGTTGTGAATGTGCTGCGTTGGGAGGAGGAGAAGTTCCATAAACTTCCAGTTTCTCACTAGACAAGGATATTATCCTATGAAAAGGATCACTGACATTCCTGAGGGATTTTTAGTGGTTGGCTTTTCCTGTAAGTCTGAATAAGAAGTACTCAGAAGGAATTTAGAATCACAGAGTCATGGAATGGTTTGGATTGGAAGGGACCTTAAAGATCATGGAATTCCAACCCCTGCCATGGGCAGGGACACCTTCCACTATCCCAGGTTGCTCTGAACCCCATCCAGCTTGGAATTTTGGCTCAAGTCAGGATTTGCAGCTCCAGATGCTCCTGGATATCCTTTGGATTACTGAAGAGTAAAATAAAGGAATGCCAGAGATTTTTCAGGGAATGGTTTTTTCCTTCCAGCTTTGCCAACCAGTCAGCTCCCAGTTCATTCAGGTCACTGGTGGGATGTCTGGCTCTCCTGGTGTTTCAATATTCCATATATTTAGGAGATGGTTCCTGACACATTGCCTGGAGAGAATAATTGGATGTGGCAGCTGAGTGAAAAAGGCTGGATGGGATTTTTCCTTCCAGTGCATAAGGATGGATGAAGTTTGGGGTGATTTGTTTTATTTTTATTTATGGAAAAAATAAAGGGAAACAAAGCAAATTCCCGCAAAACCACCAACCAAACCTTTTATGTTCAAATCAACTGGGATCCAATGGGGATTTATCCAAGACAGTGGGAGGCAGGAGGGATTTCTTTTCCCAGTTCTGGAATTTCTGGTAGCCTAGAAAGGGGTTTACCATTTGGAAATAATCTTAAATTGGAATACCAGCAATCCCTGGAATACCTGGGGAATGTCCTTCAAACCCATTTGGAGTTGATTAAAACCAATGAGTCTTTACTGCTGCTGGACCTCTGTAACCTTGGGACAAATGATTTTACTGCTGTCCCTGTGGTTTTTTTGCTTGAAGATGGGAGCAGATCTAGGAAAAAGAGATCTGGGGAAAAAAATCTTCGGCAGATCCCAGCACTGTGGGATCTGGGCAAAAATCCCACCTATTGGGGAGGAATTCTTCCCTGTGAGGGTGGGGAGGCCCTGGCTCAGGTTTTGCAGAGAAGCTGTGGTTGTCCCATTTCTGGAAGTGTTCCAGGACAGGTTGGATGGGTCTTGGAGAAATCTGGGATAGTGGAATGTGTCCCTGACCATGTCAGGGGGTGGAATGGGATGAGCTTTAAGGTCCCTTCCAAAGCATTCCAAGAATCTGTTCCCTGTGATCCTTTAGGTCCCCATTCCTGTAGGATCAGAGTGGTATGGGGAGATCAAGCAAAAGAAAATGAGGAGAAAGATCAAAAGTGTTTGGAGATGTCAGAGGGAGGTGGATGAGGGCCAAAGAAATCATGGAATCACTGAGGTTGGAAAGGGCCTCTAAGATTGAGTCCAGCCATTAACCCAGCACCAGCCCATGTTCCAAATTCCACATCCACATGTTTTTTGAACCTTCCAGGGATTGTGATTCCACCACTGCCCTGGGGATGCCATGCCAAGGCTTGTCAACTCTTCCCATGGAAATTTTTTTCCCCGATATCCAAGCTGGACCTCCTCTGGTGCAACTTGAGATCATTCCCTCCCATCCTTGTTCCCTGGGAGCAGATCCCAACTCCCACCTGGCTCCACCCTCCTGTCAGGGAATTGCAGAGTGAAAAGGTCCTTCCAAAGCCTCCTTTTCTCCAGGCTGAGCCCCTTTCCCACCTCCCTCAGCTGCTCCTGGTGCTCCAGACCCTTCCCAGCTCCATTCCCTTCTCTTGGACTCACTGACCTTAGAGGGCTTTTCCAACCTTATCGATTCCATTAAAAGGAGGGACTCAGGGTCAGTGCTGGGAAGAGCTGGATCAGTGAGAAAGATGCTGAAGATATTTTGTGACCAGGATGTTAAGGAATGAGAGGAAACCTGGAGTTGCCACCCTTCTCCCTCAGGAGCGATGGAGGGATCCAGGTGGAAAGGAAAAGCATCAAAGCCTGGCTTGTTTTTCCTCCCCTCCAGTTTTCTCTGAGTTTGGAAAGTTTATTTCCGAGGGAGAAGAGTGGAGCAGCTTTTTTCCAGCCTGGAGTGGTATTAATTGGTTTTTGTTTGAAATATTTACAGGATGGGAACATCAAGGATGAGCTGCTCTCCCTCTAAGTGGCCTTGACAGGTGACATTCCCTGGCAGCTCCAAATCCCCACGGTGCAATCGGGTGGATTTGAGAAGTGCTGACTCTCCAGATAAACCAGGTTTATGGATTGGCCTCAGTCTTGTCCTAAATCTTGTTTTCTTCTGGATTTCATGGGAATGTTTTGTGTGAACTGGTCGTGGTTAGGGATCTTTGGAAGTTTTTTTGTTCAAGTTGATTTGTCTGAAATATGGGGCTAAAATCATAGAATTTAGGGAAAGGTTTTAATCTGGGAAGTTGGATCTGAGGATTGGTGGGATCTCACTATCCCAGCACAAGGAGAAGGTGTGGTTTTAGGGACTAGAATGTGTTTGGAATGTGGGGTGGCCCTGGAAACAGCTGGGAAGTACCAGAGGGCCACAGTGAGCCAGAGCTATGTCTGTGACAGCAAATCTGCACCTGGAAATGTGGGAATCTTCTGGAAAAGGATGTTAAAGGAATCTGTGCTCTATCATTTATCTTTTCTTGGCCTTTTCCTGGCCAAGTTGGACAGGACTTGGAGCATCCTGGGATAGTGGAAGGTGTTGTTGCCCATGGCATAGGAATTGGAATGTGATGGTCTTGGGGCTGCCTTCCAACCCAAAACCATTCCATGATTCTGTGAATTTTTAATTTTTTTTCCCGTGGAACTTTTTTGTCCTGGAGTCTCCAGAGGAAATGTGTTCCTTCTCCAAGAGAACTGTGTCCCTTCTTCCAGAAATCTGAAAATTGAGAGGTTTGGCTGGAGGGATATCCTTGGAAGCAAACTTCCCTGTATGTCCACCGGGATATTTCTTTCCTGTGCTGCCCGTGTTGTTTCCAGCCCTGGGAAGCTGCTGTGTGTATCCAGCACAGTTCCTCTGGAATGTGGTAACCCCATTCCTTGGGAATACAATTTGAGCTATGACATAATCCCTGGAGCAAGTGAGGAGCCATTAGCAGCTTCTTCCTTACGGCAGTTGGTGGAGCGGAGCTGTGCCTTGGGATTCTGCTCATTCCTGGGTATTTTCTCAGGCTCCAAACTCCGACAGGTGGCACCCGGGAATGACTGGGCATGGAATTCTGTTTTAAATCATTCAGCACCTCGGAATGGCTTCCCCTGTTTGTCTGAATTATAGCATTGACCTCCAGAATTTCTTAGGAATATGCCCTTTATTGTCTCTGTGCAATGGAAGAATCCCAATCTGGAGCGTGACGTTATGTGTATCCCATCTGCTATCCAAAGGATCCCATCTTAGGAAAGGAAAATTGGGATAAATGGGAAGGAAAAGGAGCTTGAGGTGGTCCCAGCTTGGATTACAGCTGGGTCACAAGTGTTGGAAAACATTTATGGAAGAGATCCGGGACCATGTGGACGTGCTCCATGGATTCAGCGTGTTCCAGGGTCCGTGTCCCAAGGTGACACGTCCTACAATCCTTAAAATCTGTTGGGATGTGGATGTGATCTATGGCTGAGCATCTACTCTCTCTGCCCAGCTTTCCCTTTGAAAATTTGGGGTAAACATTAAATAATTAGGGATGTTAACGAGGGATCTTGGAGCACTTAATGGGAAGAGCTGCTGGTGTGGGAGTGGGAAAAAAGGACTGGAAGGAGCAACTCTGGCGTTTCCCTTTCTAACTGGGAATTAGGGAATTGTTGGATTGATGTGGCCAAAATGCTGCTTTTCCCAGCTGTTCCTGCTGCCAGGCAGTCTCTTTCCTGGGATTTTCTCTGAATTTCCATGTCTGGAAGCAAATGCACATTTCAATTCCATGGGAATCTGTGCTCATTCCTTCATCATCCCATTCCTGTGGGATTTTTGGTTGCTGTTTCCACAGCTCCAAAGAAAGGAACAAGATGAGGTGGTGGTTTGGAAGTTTATCCCTGAAATTCTCGAATGTTGAGTCCTGAGAGAATGAGAATTGCATGTAGGAAGTAAAAAGCTTAAAGGTGAAAGTCAAGGAAGAGAGAAAAATGAGATACCCACTTGTGGCATGTTCCTGTTATCCTGGTCATGGAGCATCACCTGGAGCCAGCATGGAAAACAAGAGTTGGGAGGCAGCAGCATCTCCACAATTCTCCCTCCTTGCTGTAACCAGGAGCTCCTTCCTCGGGTGAAACAAGAGGGAATGGATTAAAAATTCCATAATTAGCACAGCCAGGGCTCTGCTCCAGGCTGCAGCCGGCATTAATTAGTTATCCCAACAATTATGGCATTGTTAGGAAAAATCAACTCGTTCAAGCTCTTTGTTTTGGATTTGTTTGGCACCTCCTGGGATGGGATCCTGGACAATGAATGCGGGATGCTGAGCAGCTGCCAGTGGAGTGATCCCATTAAAATACGGAGATCTCATCTCCGATTCAATTCCGGCTCCAGAGAATATCCTGGGAAGTCGTTTTGTTGCTCCCAAGAGCATCTCCAGTTCCAGTGTCACGTTGTCACCCCTTGGAATAGGCTGAGTTATTGCTGTTGTTATTTAAGGAGAAATATTAATGGAGCATTTCCTTTTAATCCCATAACTCTTCCTTATTTTCCCTCCTGTAAACCTGCCTTTCCTTCTGCTCTTCCTTGCAGCATTCCCTGCCAGATTTCAGTGCAGGAGCAGGAAATTCACCCCTCTAAAATGCACTTTATTATCTTTATTTGCTCTCAGATTCTGGGTCACTGCTCCCTTCCCTCCCTGATATTTCCTGGGGATAAATGAATCCTTATGTTGTTCAGCAGCTCTTGGGAATTGTTGGGAATGCTTCAAGTATTTTATACCTGTAATGGAAAATAATAAGTGCTGCTTTCCTGGGTTTTTGTGGGATTTCAGGGAATTTTTATGCAGTGGAGTAGCAGAGGTTGAAGTAGTGATTTTCCTGTGATTCCTTGGAATGATGCTGATTGCATTGCAGCCAAGCTTTGACACTGGGAGTATTCAGCATTTGTGGGAATATTTGTGTCCGGATTTGATCCTGTGAACAAACCTCCCGTGAATAATTGTCCTGATTTAGTAAAATTTAGGATTTATTTCCAAGTGGCAGTTTATAAATCCAGGAAAATAAAGCACTTCCTCATCCACAGGATGGGCAGAGGATGGTTTGGGAATTTTGAAGGTCATCCAGTTCCAACCCCTGCCATGGGCAGGGACACCTTCCATTATCCCAGGTTGCTCCAAGCCCCACCCAACCTGGCCTTGGACACTTTCAGGGATCCAGGGTCAGCCACAGCTTCTCTGGGAATTCCATTCCAGCCCCTCACCACCCTCCCAGGGAAGAATTCCTTCCCAATATCCCATCTAACCCTGCCCTCTGGCAGTGGGAAGCCATTCCCTGTGTCCTGCCCCTCCTTCCCTTGTCCCAAGTCCCTCTCCAGCTCTCTTGGAGCCCCTTTAGTTACTGGAATGTGCTTCAAGGTCTCCCTGGAGGCTTTCCTTTTCCAGGCTGGACATTCCCAGCTCTCCCAACCTGATTCCAACCCTTTGAGCATCTCCGTGGCCTCCTCTGGGCTCGCTCCCATGGATTGGGATGGAGCTGGAATTAGAACCAAGGTTATGACCCCACATCCCATGCTCCTGGCAGGTCCTTGGGCTCAGTGGGCCCAGCAAGGTCTGGAGTGTTCCAGGATGTTCTTCCACTCAATTTTTCCATGTAACAGGAATATTTGCAGGTGTGAAGTGCCAGAGTGCAGGTACAGGAAAGTGTAGGAGAAGAAAGATCTTTCTCTTTTCTCTAGGATTACTTAGAGGAGTTGGAATTCCTGCTAATAAAGACTTATTTCCCCACTGTGCTATTCCATATATTATTGTTTTCCAGTGGAGGAATATTAATGGAATTTTTCTGTATCCACGAACAGAAAAGAACATTCCAAGAGCACGCCACAGATTTGTGAGGATACACTTGTGGTTCTTACTCCTTTTAGTGACATTTGCACATCTCCAGAGATTGTCTCATCCCTCAGCTCCAGAGTCAGCCCATGGAAAAGGAGCTAGGAATGTCCTGAGCTGCTCCTTTCCAGGGCTGTGCCTTGGGTTTGACTCCTGGAAGTTGGTTTCAGCAGGCTGCGGAAATATTCCCGCTGAAATCCTTAATGAAAACACCTGTTCCGAGTCATCATCTTTTCCCTTTTCCATCTCTTGTGTCCATATATAACAGCAGGAGTGATGAAAATTCCCAATTAGCTGCCTGTGAGAAAACGAGGCAATGCCAGCTGTGAGCAAGCCACTTCTCCCTCCCTGGGGACAGAGTAACCTTATCCCATTCCCAACTTTCCTCCCAATACTCCCAAGCGGGGGGATCTCTTGTGAGGGAAAACAAGGAGACGGCACATGAGGAAAAAAGGGGAAAACTGGGAACAAGAGGAACTCCAGGCACGGGTTTGTCCTGGTGTGCCGGATCTATCTTTACCCTCCTTGGCTCGGGACAGCCCTTGGATTTGTCGAGTCCCTACGGAAACATCCAGCTTGGCATCCGACTCACGCCAGGAACGTCGGCCCTGGCTCGGCCCGCGCTCCGCGGCCTCGGGAAGCTCCTCGCTCCTTTCACAGGTGCCTTTCCAATTTTAAGATTCGGTTCGGATGCGTCGAATTGATGGGATTCGTCATGGAAAGCTCCGGGCAAGATGTGATTCCCGTGAATTAAAAAAGCATCCCGAGCTGGAGAGGGTGGGAGATCAGGGGCTCTTGAGGCCAACAGGGAGTAGTGTGGGATTTGATTCCCGACACCTCCCGGGGTAATTTTTGCAGATGATCTCATCCTGATTCTGTTGTTGATTTGCCACTTGGCTCCTCTGATTCCTTGTGGATTGACTCCCCCTTCCCTCATCATCTGTCATTCCATGAGGGCTGGGAAGGAGTTGAGGAGGTGATGGGAGATGGGTGTTGTTGTTGCTGTGCTCCCCTCTCCTTTTCCCGGGATAAAATCCCTGCTTGCTGTCAGCTCAGTGACCCTCACCTTCCTAAAATCCTGGAATAGTTTGGGTTGGAAAGCACCTTAAAGCTCATCCAGTTTCATCCCCTGCCTTGGATGATGACACATTCCACTATCCCAGGTGCTCCAAGCCCCATCCAACCTGGCCTGGAAAATTCCAGGGATGGGGATGCCACAACTTCTCCAGGTTCCTATGCATCTCTCTCAAAAAGCACAGCTGGTGTTGGGGAAAATCCCTGGAAGTTGTGTCATCATTGCATCCAATCCCAGAGCTCCTTTTTCCTTTCTTCACCTTGAATGCAGTACCAGGACACAGGGAATGGCTTCCCACTACCAGAAGGCAGGGGTTAGATGGGAAATTGGGAAGGAATTCCTCCCTGGAGGCTGGTGAAGGTCTGAAATGGATTCCCAGAGAAGCTGCCCCATCCCTGGAAGTCTCCAAGGCCAAGTTGGACTTGGCTTGGAGCAGCCTGGGATAGGGGAAGGTGTTGATGCCCATGACAAGGGTTGGAATTCCATGATCTTGAAGGTCCTTTCCAACCCAAACCGTTCCATAATCCTGCAATTTGGAGTATTTTCCAAGATTCCAGTCTGGCTCTGGTACCACCTTGCTTCTTGCAGTGCCAAGAACTTCCCAGGTTCCACTTCCCAAAAGTGTTATTCCTCAGCTGCAAATCCCCTTTCCCCACTTTTTTTTTTCCCTTGGACCTTTCCCAAATCTCCCAAACAAATGGGAAGCTCCCGGGTCAGAATCTGCAGCTGTCCCTGAGCTCAGGCTGGTGGTGAAACAAATGGGGTGGGGTTTATTTCCCCTCCCCTTTTCCTACTGGGAATGCCACAGGGCTGGATAATTCCAGGTGTCTGATTAGCCACGCTTAATTAAGAGCCAGGGATCTTGGAACGAGCCTGATGGAGTCAGCTGAAGGAAGCCTGGAGGGAAGGCTCAGCTTGTTCCCTGTGGGAATGTCAGCTCCAGGCTACCCAGTGCTTTGGGATTGCTATGTCCTCATCTTTCCAGTTCCATGGTTTTCTTGGAATAACCAGCTGGGAAAGGTGTCCTGAGAGCTTGGAGAGTTGTTAGAGGAGGACATTTCCTTTGCCCCATGGTTTGGGGTTTGAGATTTGGGATAAACCAGGGCTGCTACCTTGTGCAAAATCTTGAATTTTTGGCTCCTTAAATTCCACCAGGAAAACACCCCCCCCCCCCAACCCCACCCCCCTCCAGACAGTACATTTAAAGAGGAGCAAACATCCCCTTCCTCATCTGTGGATGCTCCTCGAGCTCTGTCCCCTGTTGGGATATTCCCTTTCCCTCCCTTTCCCGGCATGGATCCTTCACCTTGGCAGCTCCCTGAGGCAGGAGCAGCCTTTTCCTTGTATTTCTGTGCCTCATTGACTCCCATCTGTTCCCACTCTCTGGCTTCAAACCTATTCCTTTTGGCTTTTCCCTGTTTTTCCCCCTTCCACTTTCCCCTTTAATCATAGCCGTGTTGTTGGACTCAGCATTTTCCCAGCGCTGAAATGCGGGAAGAGATTTGGGAATGGGAGATGGGTGGGTGAATAAACCCCCCTGAGGCTTTGAGCAAGACCACATCCCAAAGGGATCCTTTTGGGATGATTTTTAGGGATAACTGGACTCAGCCCAGCTTCCCTGGAGAGCTGAATTCCCTGTGTGTCACTCCAGCAAAACAAGAAGGGATCTCTTCCCTGCATTCCTCGATTTGGGATATATTTTTTTTCCTTATATTCATTGGTTTGGGGTTTAATTACACCAATTTCCCAGCTGGAAAGGAAAATGTGGGGGGATAAAATTTGAAGCCTGTAGTGCAAAGTTTAAAATTCCTGGATGCGTTTCTCCCTTTCTTTTCCAATTCTTTACAAAGCATATTCAGGGACAGGTATGGAAATCTGTGGGAATAAATTGATTTTTGCTTCCATCTTTTTCTCGTTGGGATACAGAGAAGCAGGATCTGACACAAGGACCTGCTATGGTACCCTCTAGGGGGCACGATGCCTCTGCTGTTTTTCTGGAGAAAGAATTTTTTTTCCCATAGGGAAAAACGAACTGAGAGTTACAAGAAGCAGCAAAATATCCGTGTGTTCAGCAGGAATTGTAGCCGGGCCGGAGCTGCTTGGAATTTCCCCGGCAGTGTTGCCCTGCCTTCATTTTTGTGGGACTTTCAGTGTAAATTTGGGTTTAATCCCTAATTCTGCCCTTCAGTCCCAAATAAAATGAGGCATATCCCGGCTCCTCTTTAGTTAAAACCTCTGGAGTCTTCATGAATCCTGGATAATTTGGGATATCCTGGATAAGCTGTGAGGTGCAAGAATTGAATTTAAACACTGTGTTCATTTTTTTAACTCCTTCATTCCCACTATTCCTGAACCATCGGGAGTGAGAGTGGAATAAGACGCTGAGAAAATTATGCTCTGTAAAAAACCCCTTTGGGAATAAATCCTGTTTTCCAGTGCTCCTGTAATTACCTTTTCTCACTCCGTGTGGGATTCCTGCCTTAGGGACAGAGCTGGGGTTGCTTTTTTGCTGCCTCTGGAATGTTTCCCACACGGAGCCGATTCCTGTCTTGTTAATTGATTCCCAAGAATGGTGAGTTAACCGGGAATTTTTTATGGGATCAGATTATTTTATTTCCTTCCTTTCCCAAAACTTTTGCCCTGTCCTTAGCCACAATTAATTAATTAATTGCTGCTTTAATTGCTCCACAAGGGGAAGGAATGGGGTGGCATCACCTCCGGACCCTCTGGAGCAGAACAAGAGCGCAAAAGGCTCCGCCGGAAAATCAAATCCATCTTTTCCAATTGGACCCTGCCGACCTGGATTATCTTGGATTTTCTGGCAAAGAGCTTCATGCCAGGGTGACCAAATTAAGGAGTGAGGGGATCCCTGTAAAGGATAAAAATGGGGTTTGCATGCCTGGCTTTTCATAGACAAAAATTCGGGATTTTAAAAAATTCCAAACTATCTTCAGTTATAATTTGAGTAAATGGGAACATTCCCTTTTTATGACATAAAATTTCTGCAAAATAAAAAAACAACCTCCAAACCTCATTTTTCCATTAAATATCCTCATGCTGGGTATTTTTTCCCCCTTTCCCCCCTCTCTTTTATACATATCCAGAGGAATTTTGTTCCGGAGAGGGGAATGTTGAGGCAGAAGCTCCGTGCTGGAACTCTGCTCCAGCCCGATCCTGCTGCATCTGCTTCCCTCTGCCTCATCCTTCTCCACTTTTCCTGCTGGGTCAGGATTTTTCCAGCTCGTAATCATTCCAGCAGATGGTGGGATAAAGGGATGCTGACCAGGAAATTACCTGGGAGCCGGGAGCAGCGGCACCTTTTTGTCACAGACTGCCAAAATTCCGTTTTCAGCACGGCTGGGCTTGTCCAGGGAAGGCACGGATTTATGGAAAAGAGTGGGAAAAGCTCTCCAGCTCTTTTCTGGGTATCAGGATAAGGGGTTTTTTGGGAAAAGGCTGAATTGGTGATTGAAGCCTGCTGTGGTGGTGATTTAAGGTGGGGTTTGGTGATGTCCTGCAAAGTTTCCACAGGGAGAATCGGCTGCTCCTGTGACTTGAGGCTCCCGGAATTTCGTGTGGGAGAGTGGGATCTCCAGGAAATTCCTGGTGGAGCGGGGCAGATCCTTTGGGATTTGTTGTCCAGTCAGGAAAACTGGCCTATCCTGTGGATTCAGGCATTTGGTGTTTGGTGTAGGAGGGTGGGATCTCCTGGAGATTACCAGAGGAGCAGGGCAGACCCTTTGGGATGTATTGTCCTGCCAGGAAAACTGGATTCTCCCGTGTTTTGAGACTCCTGGTGTTTGATTTAGGGGAATTGTATTTCTAGGAGATTCCTGGAAAAGCAGGCAGAGCCTTTGGGATGTGATATCCAGCCAGGAAAACTGGAATGTCCTTGAATTCAGATATTTGGTGTGGGAGAACGGGATCTGCAGGAGATTCCCAGAGGAGCAGAGCAGACCCTTTGGAATGTGTTGTCTTTCCAGGGAGCACATTTCTCCCAGGATTTTACCACCCAAAAAGAGGGAAGTGGGAAACCACATTATCCCATAGGATGAATCCCTTCCTCCCTCCTGCCCTGTGCCTCTTTTTAAGGAATATCAGAGGGACAGGTGCTGCTTTGGGAATACAAAGCTCCGCGCTCCCATTTTCCCAGTGCCTTCCCCGGAGCTCAGAAAGTATCCGGTAAATCAGACACTCCCGGCTCACTCCATCCAGTAATGAAGTGGGAATGAACTCTGGAAAAGGGAAGGGGGGCAGGGGAGGATGAACTCCCCGGAGATTGATGGGATGTGCTGACGTCGGGGCCCAAACACGACCATCTCACTTTTCCAAGCAATCCATCTGGAGCTTCGGTGATCTGTCATCCCGCCGAGCCGGGAAATTCGTTAGGAGACTTGGAAAAGAGCTCCCACCTTTGCGGTTTTTCCGGCCGCTCCCTCCCTCCCTTCGGGAAAGAGTTGAGGGGGAGATGCAAAGGAATCTTGGGAGCTTTTTCCCGGGATTCTTGAGGGTGTTAATTTGGTGGTACGGGAGTTTAAGTGGGCTTAAACACTTGGATAAATCAAGGAATTCCTGGATATTTGGTTTATAAAAATTGATTTATTCCGGATTTTTTTTTAAAGCAGGGCCATAATGGGGAATGGGAAGGAGATTCCTTAGGATTTAGGGCAGGCAAGAAAGTGTTAAAGCAGCTTTGGAAGGAAAAAAAGGTGATTTGGAGAATTTTTTTTATTTTTATCCTTGTTTTTGCTGTTGATCATTGTGTCTGCTCTAGGAAGAATTTATTTGTCGTTTTGCTTCCTGGTTTTCTTGCTTTTAAGTGAGGAAAAGTGGGATGTTGAGGGCTGTGTTAAAAAATTCCTCTGAGGTATCCTAAGGGAAGACCAAAGTATTCCCCATTGTGCTCATTCCTGCCTGGATTTGCATCAGAATTAATCCCAAATTCCATGTAATGATCCAGATTAACCACTTCTTAAATGGAGAGAGAACAATTCCTGGAATCTGAGACCTGGGATGTGACAGGGTTTAAAACCCCTTTAAAACTGAATTTGAGATTTTCCTACAGGGATTCACAGGAGAATTAATCACAAATTTTGTGTA
Source organism: Setophaga petechia (assembly GCA_024362935.1). Taxonomy (NCBI): domain Eukaryota; kingdom Metazoa; phylum Chordata; class Aves; order Passeriformes; family Parulidae; genus Setophaga; species Setophaga petechia. The sequence continues at coordinate 451,516 of JANCRA010000098.1, forward strand.
AAAATTTGATCCAAAATGATCCAGATTTTTATGGATGAATCTCTGGAAGTGAAGGGCAGAATGATGATTCCAGGAGTGATCCCTGGAATCTGAGATCTGGGGTGTGACAGAGGATAAAGCTCCTTTAAACCTCATTTTGAGGTTTTCCTGCAGGGATTTGCAGCAGAATTAACCCCAAATTCCTTGTATGGATCCAGATTAACCACATTTTAAATGGAGAGAGAACAATTCCTGGAATCTGAGACCTGGCACATGATAGGGTCTAAAACCCTTTTAAAACTGAATTTGAGATTTTTCTACAGGGATTCACAGGAGAATTAATCCCAAATTTTGTGTAAAAATTTAATCCAAAATGATCCAAATTTTTAAGGGTGAATCTCTCGCAGAATGGTCCCTGGAATCTGAGATCTGGGATGTGACAGAGGATAAAGCTCCTTTAAACCTCATCTTGAGTTTTTCCTGCTGGGATTTGCAGCAGAATTAACCCCAAATTCCATGTAAGGATCCAGATTAACCACTTTTTAAATTGAGAGAGAACAATTCCTGGAATCTGAGACCTGGGATGTGACAAGGTCTAAAACCCTCTTAAAACCGAATTTGAGATTTTCCTACAGGGATTCACAGGAGAATTAATCCCAGATTTTGTGTAAAAATTTGTTCCAAAATGATCCAGATTTTTATGGATGAATCTCTGGAAATAAAGGGCAGAATGATCCCTGGAATCTGAGACCTGGGATGTGACAGAGGATAAAGCTCCTTTAAACCTCATTTTGAGGTTTTCCTGCAGGGATTTGCAGTAGAATTAACCCCAAATTCCTTGTATGGATCCTGATTAACCACTTACAAAGCATGAAATTTTGGGAAGTGGAGAGCAGAGCAGTCCCTGGATCCTGAGACCTGTCCCTAGATTCTGAAACTTGGAATCTGGCCAGGGCTAAAGCTCTTTTAGACTTCAGCTTGAGGTTTTTCTGCATGGATTTAGTGAAATTCCATGTAACGATGCAGATTATTAACCACTTTTTAAGGATGAATTTTGGGAATTGGAGGGCAGAGCTGTCCCTGGATCAGTGGTGATCAGTGGGATCAGTGCTGGAGCTGGGACTGGTTTTATGGAAAGGGCTGCACAGTCCTTGGTCCAGACTTCCAGCACGCAGTTGTTCCCAATCCAGAGGCACAGCTGGCATGCCATGGCCCTGTCCCAACATCCCAGGATGTATTAATAGCCCCACAATTTGGGAATTCACGGCTGGACCGAAACCTGACTCCTGCCACTTTCCCACCCTGCACATGGACACAATTATCTTGGAGACTCCCAACCATTTCCAGCACCCCTGCTGGAAAAGTTGGTTGGCATCTCTGGTTGGCATCCTGCTTTTATCCTCTCTCCTGAATTCCTGGAGAAGGGATCAGGTTGGGAATTGAAGGGAGGGAAATCCTGGGAAGTCAGGGCAGCACTGATGTCTCCTTTTCTTTTCCAACAAAATATCCTGGACACTGCCTCAGTTTCCCCACAATTCCCTCCTTCCTAATCCTCCCGCTTAGTGGCTCCCAGGAAGCTGCATGGAGAAAGGAATTTCTCCTTCCTTCCATGAAAAGCAGTGGCTGGAGCCCTCAGGGACAAATCAATGTGGAGATGGGTGCAAATATTGGGTGGCAAAATGCAAAATCCACGAGATAAAATCATGGAATCATTAAGTTTTGAAAAAACCTCGGAGCCCACCAAGTGTTCCCTCAGCATTTCCAAGGCCGCCACTGACCTTGTCCCCAAGTGCCACATCCACATGGATTTTTAATTTTTCCAGGGATGGGGACTCCACCACTGCCCTGGGCACCTGTGCCCTTACCACCTTTTCCATGAAGAAATTTTCCCAATATCCAACTTAAACCTCTCCTAGTGCAGCTTGGGGCTGTTTCCTCTCATCCTGTCCCTTGTTCCCTGGGAGCAGATCCTGATCCCACCTGGCTCCACCCTCCTGTCAGGGAGTTGCAGAGTGAGAAATGTCCCTCCTGAATCTCCTTTTCTCCAGGCTGAGCCCCCACTTCCAGCTCCTGTTTGTATTCCAGAGGTTTTTTACAGAAATTATCCCTGCAAATCCACCCTCATTCTCCTTTTTTCCCCTGCAAATCCTATAAATACGTTGAATCCCAGAAAGGTTTGGAATGGTTTTGGAAGGGACCTTTAAGATCACTCATTCCAACCCTTTCCATGGACAGGGACAGCTTCCACTAGACCAGGTTTCTGGGATTCCTTTTTGTGGGAGTAGGGAATAGAATATTTATGGAATAAACACCCACAGTGTATTTTTGCAGTGGTGCTGTCATTGCTTTGCATTCAGTTTGCTGCAAATTCCTGATCCCTGTATCAATAATCACTTCCCAGCTCGTTATAAATTTCCATCAGATAAATATTGATATTCCACTCCAACTTTATGGATAAACAACCTCCCTGGCTTCCATGTTGTCCCAGGTTTTATGGATAGGAAAAAAATCAAAGGTGGTTTATGATTTGAAACAGCGTCAAGTTGGTTTGGGTTGTTTTATGTCCACTTGTGTTAATCAAGGGGGAGGTTTGGGATTTATTCCAGGAGAGGTTTTGGTGACGTTTGAGGTATCAGATGCTGTTATCCATGCGGGAATCCAGAGGGATTCTGGGAAGAGGCAAGTTAACAGAGAAGTTTTGGAGTTTTGAGCAGGACATGGATATTTTTTCCCACCTGAGAGCCACTTTGGGAACTTCTTGGGAGCCCGCGGTGCTGCTCGGTGTTTGTGTCACCCTCGGATCCAGAGGAGCTCCTGGAGGGGCTGGAAAATCTCTGGATGCAAATGAAGCTCTGATGGAAGGTGCTGCTCCCGGGGTGCCTCTTCCCGTGTTCCTTGGGGCGGGAAGCAGATCCCACAGGCACTTCCCATGTGATGTCTGCGCCCAGCAGGAAGGGAAAAAACTGGAGACAAAGGAGAAGAGAAGGTGTGCCATGTGCTGCTCCTCTGGCTCTCCCCAGCCTCAAATTGCTCAGGGACATGGCACTGGCTCCGTGGATTCCTGGGAGCCACCACCCTGAAGGAAGCACTTTTCTTCCCCTAAGAGCTGAGGGATGTCTGGGGACTTTTCCTACCACTTTTGGGACTTGCACAGGTACATCAAGAGGAGAAAATCAGCCTGGAGAAGCCTCTTCCTGAGGTTTGTGCTGAGCTTGGAGGAAGATTTTGCTTAGCTGATTGGCTTTTGTTATCCTTGAGGATATTTAACCCCCTCTGGAAGACTCATTCCTTGGGCTGGAGCTGGTGGGAGGAGGAGTTGGGGGGGACACTGGGGACAGCACGTGTTGAGCTCCTGGCGAAAAACAGCTGGAACGTGTAATCCCAGAAATAAGGATCTAAAGCTGTCCCAAAGGCACGTGATGAAGGACCTGGAGGGGAAAAACCTGGAGGAGAAGAGGGAAGAATCATTGGGATCTTGAGTTTCTTCAGGAGTGGCAGCTCCAATCTCTGTGCTCTGTGACCACGGTCAGGACCTGAGGGAATGGCTGGAAATGTGTCAGGGAAGGTTTATGTTGGGTATGAGGAAGAGGTTCTTTCTCCAGAGGGTGATGGGGTGCTGGGACAAGATTCCTAGGGAGTGGTCATGGCCCCAAGGCTGCCAGAGCCATTGGAAAGGCACAGAGAGGGATTTTTTGGGATGTCCTGTGCGGGGCCAGGAGTTAGACTCATTAATCCTTGTGGTTCCCTTCCAACTCATGATATCCTATGAATCCAGAGGGTGTTTTGGCTTGTGGGCAAATCCTTTTGACCCTTTAGTCTATTCCCTGTCAGGCACAGCTATCCCAGGAATATTTTAATGTGAGATTCAGTAATTTTCTGCCTTGAACACCTTAAAACCCGTGGTAAAATCACCACCTGCTCAGCTATTTTCTCCTCAGGCCCATCTTTTCTACGAGCATCTGATTCCCAAGTTCTCAGCTTTTTTTCCCCTCCTGTTAATTATTATAATTACTTTTAAAACCTGGCCCCTGATTAGGCACTAGGTGGACACGGTGGCTGGGTTTTATTGCAGAACCTGCTCCTGCTCAAGGAGTTATTTTTGCTGAAGGCTTCCCCGGAATTGCTGAGTCAAGACAACGCTTTGATGGGATAAACATCTTCCCTCTCCCTTCTGTTCAGACCCTGGAGCCCCATTTGCCTGAGTAAAGACGTTGAGTTTCTTGGAATGCAGCTCCTGTTAAAGGAGCCCTGGAGCAAACGCAGCGAGCTCTTGCTGTAATTTAAGAGTTTATCCCAAATCCATGAACCACGGACCCAAATTCAGGGGCTGAAAGTTGCTTCCCCGTCTTGACCATGTCTCTCCCAAGATCTGCAGGTGGGTTTGAATTCCCACTGATCTTGGAGCTGGTCAGTGATTTCCTCATGGAAACACCACCTTGGAGCCACTGGTGGTCACCTGCTCTTAATGTGATTTTTCCAGTAGAGTTTGGCCAAAAGGTCAGCGCTCAACTGCTCAACTGAACCATTCCTGATGGATGCACGGAGAGGCTTCCAGGGGGGAGCACGTGGGGTTTACACAGAAATAGTCGCTCATCCGACTGAATCGTTAATGCCCGTTGCCCGCGGAGACTAATTAAGGAGAGCTGCAGCTGTTTTGGGAAGCACTTTGTGGGGATTACAGCACGGGCTGGAGGAGCTCTCGGAGTGTGAAACATTAGGAAAGGCGTTTTGTGCCGCTGCGCTCCGAGGAGTTAAAGGAAAGGGGGGGTTGTGGGGACAGAGTTTTCCAAACTGCCTTCTTGGAGATGATTTGAATTTGGCCAAACAACGGGATGTGAGTGGTGACAGCTTGCTTTGGTGGGGACACATCAGGAACCCTGGGAAAGAAAGGTTAATAGGGTGTCCCTGCTGCCTTTCCCTAAAATCCTGCTGCCTTTTCCATGTGCTCCTGTGGGAATTGGGGCAGCTGGGGGGGGGGGGGGGGTTGTTGGTGCTTTCCCCTGTCACTTTGGTGGCTCTGAAGAGCTCATGGGAAAGACCTCGGGTTTGTTGTTGGGAGCTGGGAAGGGTCTGGAGCACCAGGAGCAGCCGAGGGAGCTGGGGGGGCTCAGCCTGGAGAAAAGGAGGCTCAGGGGGGCTTCTGGCTCTCTTCAACATCCTGCTCCAAGCCCTATGTCCATCCTGGACTTCAACAAGTCAGCCACAGCTTCTTGGGAGTTTCATCCCAGCCCTTCCCCACCCTCCCAGGGAAGAATTCTTTCCCAATATCCTGTCTAAGCTTGCCCTCTGGCAGTGGAAACGCTCTACCCCATTGTGCTAAATTTGTGTGATACAAGACTTCCTTTATTCCTTCTTTTGAATTTCATAGTGGTTTTATTTGGTCATTTAATTTATGTATCTTCATTTACATAAGTTCAAGTTTTCCTGCACATAGGACATAAATTCTCCAAGACCACGGGTCGCTTTGGGTTAATGTAAAAGAAAATATTAGGACACTTTGTAAAACCTTGGTTTTGTGGAACTCCTGAACCATCCTGGAATCTTTGATTCGTTGGTCATAAACCCTCCTGAAGGATTTGCTGTTCTGGATTAAATCCTGAGGCCCTGAAGGATTTGCTGTTCTGGATTAAATCCTGAGGCCCTGAGAAGCAGCCAGTGCATGGATCTTCTGGGAGCCAACGGGAAAACTTTGGGAGGCATTGCTGCAGTTGAGATTCAGGCTGGGAGTCTGGCGGTTCACACTGCCAGTGGCATGTGCAGAATCCCTGGAGCTCCAGGGATTACGGCTTTATGGTTAGCACGTGGGATTTGCTGTGAGCTCCTGGTTCTTTTTATAGAGAGTCTATTCCGGGGGGATTTCGGAGAGGGAATTTCTGACCTTTGGACAAGAAGCCATCAAGCTGTGAACCAGCAGGAAATCCAAAGTGATTTAGCCCATGGTCCATTTTAAAATCCAGCTGTTTCCTGGTTTAGGGTGTTGTTTGTTGGGTGATTGTTGTTGCCAGGGGCTGGAGCTGTGCTGAGGCAGGGTCTTGGTGCCCTTCCCTCGTGTCTTCATGGAATCTGGGAATGGTTTGGGTGGGAAGGGATCTTTCAAGACCTTCTTATTCCATCCCCTGCCATGGGCAGGGACATTTTCCACTATCCCAGGGTGCTCCAAGCCCCATCCAGCCTGGCCTTGAATTTTTCCAGGAATGAGGCAGCCACAGCTTCTCTGGAAAACCTTTGCCTCACCACCCTCACAGAGTGTCTCATCTATCCCTGCCCTCTGGCAGTGGGAAGCCATTCCCCCTTTTGCTGGCATTCCATCCCTTGTTCCAAGTCCCTCTCCAACTCTCCTGGAGCCCCTTTAGGCACTGGAAGGGGCTCTGAGGTCTCCCTGGATCCTTCTCTTCTCCAGGCTGGACTTTTCCAGCTCTCCCAGCCTGACTCCAGAGCAGAGGGGCTTGGAGTCTTGGAATCACCATCCGTGGAAGTATTGAAGAAACGTGTGGATGTGGCACCTGGAGATGTGGTTTAGTGGTGAACGTGGCAATGCTGAGTTAACTGTTGGACTTGATGATCTTGGGTGTATTTTCTAGCTTCAGGAATTCCACGATTCTGGGTTTGTCTTCCCTCCATCATCCCTCCTGGGTCAGGGAGCACAAACCAGGCCCACCTGGCTTGTGAGATGTATGGAATTCTGCAGGACTCATACCTGGAGGATTTTTTTTTGCAGATGGATTATAGCTGTTTTTTCCTCCAAAATATGTATTTGGTTTAATAACAAGCAAGAGCACCTGCCCTTTTCCCTTACACTGTGGGAAAAACCCTGGAGCGTTGTCAACAAAATGATTCCCTGATAGCTTCGGAAAGGAAATTAAAATTTATCAAATATTCCCCCCCCGTCTGGAGCAGCTCGTCAGATGTGGAGGTTGGAAAAAGGAGATTTGCTGATCTTTCCCTCTCCCTCACTGACACCCCTGGGTGATCTTAAGGATGCAACAAAGGGAATGCTCTGCTCACCTATCCCTCAGCCTTTGGAAAATTAAATTTTTGTTGGAATAGAATCCAGGTGCCCCCAGAGGTTTGGAGTCACAGGAAAGGATTGAAGGAAAGTGATTTGGGTTGAAAGAGGCCTCAGAGATCATGTCATTCTAGCCCTCTTCCATGGGCAGGGACACCTTCCATGAATCCAGGTTGCTCCAAGCCCAATCCAGTTTGGCCTTGGCCAGATGCCATTTCCTTCAAACTATTGTGTGGGAGAGGCACATGCTCCAACATGGGATGGCACATGCTCCAGGATGATGCTCAGGGATGCAGGAGTATCAACCTTAATGTAAAGCACTGGATCAGATGGTAGAGATGGGATTATGGACATTTTGGGTAAAAGAGCTTTTACTTTCCACCAAAAATAGAATTTTTTCTTTGTTTTGCTCCCTTCTTGGTTAGCAGCCTTGGATGTAGCAAAGTTGATTGGAATCAGGTGACTTGGACGTCTGAGCCTTCCTTAGTATGATGTTGTTGACCTCAGGAGCTGAGGAGCCACCAATGTCAAAGCTTTCTTCTTTTCTCTTAAAAAAGTGATGTGGGCTCATCTTTGCGCCTTTATGCTTCAAAACCATGTCTGAAAATAATAATGGAATATCCTGAGTTGGAAGAGACCCACACAGGTCATCCAGTCCAACTCCTGACCCTGCCCTAGCCTCCATGAATTCCACCATGTGCCAGAGAGGACCTTGAATCAAAATTATTCCAAAATCTTCTGGTGTGGTGCTTACTTAGGATTTTCTAAGGAGGACTGGCTCTCCATGTAGCCAGTGGGAATTTCCTTCTTGTAATACTGTTTTCCACATCATAAATTTCAGTGACCCTGATCCCCATGTGGATTTGGTCCAAGATAAAGTCTTGGCATTGTGTTTTCATGATTTGAGATCCCTCTTACCTGCACCCCATCCTGAAGAGGATTATTTTTAGGATCAGACCTTTGAGAAAATTCCATCTCTGGTGCAGGAATGGTGGTTTTGGGTCATCTGGTCCCGTTTAAGCCCTAGTGGTCAATTCCTTAAGTTCTGCCCATGGAATGGGATGGTGGGTAGGGTTTGGGTGCCTCTTGGTGCCGTCCAACCCCTGCTGAGCATGGAATACTGTTGGATTCTTTCTCCTCCAGCACAGCTGAAGCCATGGTCTTTGGGGAGGTGGGAGAAGTGGATGAGTGCCAAACCCATCCAGCTGGATCACCCAAATGGGCAATCCAAGGAAATCAACCACATGCCCTGATGCTCATGCACAGCTTAGGCTGTGAAATTCCTTATTTATAGGAACTTAACGGATGCTGTAACGGCTTCAAGCAGATGAACACATTTCTTTAAAGCAACAGCAGCGTTCTTCCTCCTCGAGGGGGAAAGTTTTAACTGAAAGAGGGAAGATTTAGAGCGGAAATAAGGAAGGAATTCTTCCTTGGGAGGGTGGGGAGGCCCTGGCACGGATTGCCCAGAGAAATTGTGGCTGCCCCATCCCTGGAAGTGTTCAAGGCCAGGTTGGACAGGGCTTGGAACAACATGGGATAGTGGAAGGTGTCCCTGCCCATGGTAGGGCTTTGGAACTGGATGATCTTCAAGGTCTCTTCCCACCCAAACCATTCTGGGATTCTCTGAAGTTCCTTTGAAGGGAAAGAGCTGGGATAGAAACAGCACTGAAAAGACCGCACACATTTTCCTCTCTTCCTTCCCATCCATCCCGAGCTTTGTCGAGTGACGGATAAAAAAAGGGGGGAAAAAAAACAACCAACCCACCCACAATAATCTATAGCAACTGTCAGCCAGCAAACTACTCCCATTTCATAGGGATAGGTTGGATGTCAGCGCGGGATCGATGGCTCTCGCGCCGTAATTATAAAAACTCGTGGGTTGTGTTGCTTGAGTGAGTTTGGGAAGAGTAGGGTCTCAATCTTCCCTCTAATGGGGCTTTGGCAGTCGGTGGCGCAGCGGCTTCGTCTTAGTCTGACAGTGTTGTCATTAAACACCAGGTAGCGTGGAACAACAGGGAACACGGCTCCGGAGCGGCCGGGAACACGCGGCTTTGACAGGAGTGATTTGTCATCGAGGAGCTGCCCAAACTCCTGAGCCTGGAGTACGGGCGGCTGCTTAAAGTGACTTATTGCCCCTGTCGGCGGCTGCAGTTGTGATTTGATAATCGGTAAATGTTTGTCAAAGATGAATTCCCTCCCTGATGCAGTGCAGTGCTGGAAAAGCAAATGAAAAGCGGGGGAAAAGAACATATTGGATGGATTAAAGACTAAGGCAGGATAAGGGTGATGGAAACAACAGGTTTCCCTGTTAACTTGGCATCCTTCCTTCAGGGAGGTGAAGTGTTGAGGTTTGGGATACTGAGATGGGGACTCACTGTCAACACGGGTGCTGGGGGATTGGGAGTGCTGCAGCATTAACTCAATTTCAGGAAAAATTTTGTCATGGAAAGGGTTGTTAAGCATTGGAAGGGGCTGCCCAGGGAGGTGGTGGAGTCCCCATCCCTAGAGGTGTTCGAGGAATAACTGGATGTGGCACTCAGGGCTCTGGTCTGGATGACAAGGTGAGGATTGATCACAAATTGGACTTGATGATTTTGAAGGTCTTTCCCAACCTTAATGATTCTATGATTATAAGGAGTGGTTTTTTTTCCATATTTAAAAGATCATGGAGCTGTGCTTCGTCTTGAGGGGCTGTAGAGTGATGTGGAGCAATGGTTCTCCTTTTCTTAAGCACAGGGAATCATGGAATGGTTTGAGTTGGAAGAGACCTTAAAGATCATCTCATTCCATGGTCAGGGAGCCGTTGTGCCATGTCTGACTTCAGCTCCGTTCTCTTCTGTCTGGGAGGTTTCAAGAGTGCTTTTTTGCTAAGGAAAACAACATTCTGGTTCTTTCTTTCCATGGATGTGATGCTTTTCTGGCTTTTTGGCAAATAGTTCCCTCGGCAAACCCGTGTGCACCTACTCAGTGGTTACAACTTTGTTTCTTGTAGGGATGGATTTTGAGCCTGTCCATTGCCTGCTTTATATCAAAGTTTAGAAATGAGAATTAAAAGGATCTTAATGAACCTTCTGCCTGAAAAGTTTTCCTCCCATCTCCCTGAGTTTATCCAAGTTCCTCTGCTGAATGCCAGAGTCGGGTCAGGTTCTTTTAAAGTGGATGCTTAGAAATCTAAAAGCTGGCCTTCTGTTGGATAAGTGGCTTTGAGGGTGGGGAATACCTAAGAGATTCAAATTTTTCCTTGTTAAATTTAAATAAAATAAAATAAAATAAAAATGAAATCAATCCTAAAGCACGAATGCAAATGGAATTCCAGCCCGCCGAGAGCTCCCGTCGTTTCCCGAGGCAGAGCCACCTCTCCCTGTGCCACGGTGAGGCGTGAACACGAGATCCCTGAACCCATTTGATTATAGCCGGGGTTTTTCTGGTGTCTGAAGTGCTGGAAACGATCAAGAGCAGGAAAAGTGGAGTGATTTATTAGACTCATAAAAATTCATACTTTGTTATTCCAGTTGTCTTCCATCTGCAGCTTGTTAGAACGAGCACCCCTGGCAGCTCCCGCCGCGAGGCCGGGGGGAGGAGGGCATTTATCAGCTTTCCTCCTGCCATCCCGCTCTCATTTAGAGGAATGGATCCAGCTCCTGGAAACACATTAATAATCATTCACTGAGGGAAGGGGGGAAGGAAAACCCACCACCCTCTTTTGTTATAATAATAAGGGTTGTGTTTGAACAAGGGCCGATGCTCCAGAGACCCTTTCAGGCTCTTTAACACGGGCTGGAACAGGGAAAACAGTGTTCAGAGCCTTCAGTGTGTCTTCTTCTTGCCAGTCCTGGTGGATAATGTCAGGTCTCCTCATCATTGGAAAGCTCTTCGCTCCTGTGACATTCGGAAGGGCCATCCTGGGGCTTTTTGGCAGTGGGGATGGGATTGTGACACAGCTGGTGGGGTTACTGGGGTGACTGGGAGGTTGGTGACGTGTCCTCCTGTCCCCACCAAGACCTTGTTGGACCCTTCTGTCTCTGCCTCCCTGTATTTTGGGATTGGAAGGAATAAACCAAGATACTTGCTGGTGTTTCTGTTATAATTGGAATATTGATGTTGGAATTGTAGGGCTGAGTCAAAGGCACGGTTCTTCCCATTATTTTCTAAGGCTTCCCAAATCACCTGGCTCCGGGGGCTGGTGGAGCTGAAGTGACCCAGACCCCTTTGGAAAATGGTACAGATTTGGATAAATGTAGGATGGCTTTGGTTGGGAAAGACCTCTGAGATCATCGAGTCCCAAACATTCCCCCAGTACTGCCGGGGCTACCACTAATCCACATCCCCAAATGCACATCCACACATTCTTGAACACTTCCAGGGATGGTGTTCCACAAAGAATGGGAAGGGTCTGGAGCACCTGGAGCAACTGAGGGTGCGGGAGGCGTTCAGCCTGGAGAAGAGGAGGCTCAGGGGAGACATTCTGGCTCTGCACAACTCCCTGATGGGAGGGTGCAGCCAGATGGGGGTTGGGCTCAAGGGAAAGGACAATAGGAAATGACCTCAGGTTTTGCCAGGAGAGGTTTAGGTGGGATATTGGAGAAAAAAATTCTTCATGAGAAGGTGGTCAGGTGTTGGAATAGCCTCCCTTGGCAGTGGTGGAGTTACCATCCCTAGAAGGCTTCAGAAAATGTGTGGATGTGGCACCTGGGGACATGGTTAAGCAGTGGCATTAGCAGTGCTAAACAGTTTGACTCAATGGTTCTAGTGCTCTTTTCCAACCTAAACCATTCCATGATTCCATGCTGGATGTTGTGGTATCCTGGGAACACCCAAACCCCAAAGACGCTACATCCACTGAACTAGATCCACTAAAATCCAACCTGTGCAGCATCCCAGCTGCAGATTGAAGTTGGGATTGCACCAGTGGGCTGGAAAGGGAGAACAGGTCCTCAGCCTTTTGAGAGGCTGATCCTGAGTGTCTCTTGCAGCAGCATTTTTCCAGGGAGTTTCTTGTAGCTCCATGACTTTCACGTCTGCTGCTTTTCTTTTCTTGTCACGCTTGCTGCCAGTGTTTCCTCGCTGTTGGATTTCTCCTGGCTGTGCCATCCCCAGCTTTTCCAGATGCTCTTCTCCTCGCTCCCCTTCTTTCTTCTCAACAGCTCAGGCATCACTTTGTTCCCCTATGACATCTCCGTGCATTGTGGGGCTTTCCTAAACATTTGGATTTTTGAAAGGCTCTAATAAGATCTGCCTGGAGCCTTCCCTTCTCCAGGCTGGACATTCCCAGCTCTCATAGCTATCTCCAGAGCAGAGAGGTTCCAGCCCTTGGAGCATCTCCGTGGCCTCCTCTGGACCTTCTCCAGCAGCTCCACATCCACATGCATCCACTCCAGAGCTGGATGTAGAATTCCAGGTAGGATCTCACCTGAGCGGAGCAGAGGGGCAGAATCCTACCCTTTACTGCTGCTGGAATTTTTTCTCTTCAAGCTGGCTGATGTTTTCCCACTCTGTATTTCCTGGGATGAAAAGTTCTGTATTTTTCACCTAAACCCAGGAATTCTGGATGCCGACCCAGACCCATGGAATTTATTTGAGCAGGATATGTGAATTTTCCCAGAGAGGTTGTGAATCCTCATCCCTGGAAGTGTCCAAGGCCAGGTTGGAGAAGGCTTGGAGCAACATGGGATAGTGGAAGGTGTCTCTGCCCATGGCAGGGGTTTTGGAATAAGGCGGTCTTAAAGGCCCCTTCCAAGCCAAACAATTCCATGAATTTAATACTTTGCCTGATAAAATGGGTGTTTCTTTACAGTTCATCTCCAAGTGCCAGTGCCCAGAGCGGCCTCGCTCCTGGTGGATTCCCTGAACTTCCTCTTTTCCTGTGGTCCGATTGACATACCGGAATTAGCCAAGCAGCTTTGGTATTAATTTCCCAAATATTCCCAACTGAAAGCAGCTGCCATGCTAAGCAAATTTTCCAATGAGTTTGGAGCTCTCTAAAATATTCCAACTCCAAGTCCTGCCCTTCTCCCGTCCTCTCAAAATGTGATAACCGGAGCAGCTGTCGTGCTCTGGGTCCCAGGTAAAGCAGTTTGGATCAATTGGATTTATTTACTATTAAGCAGCAGTTTGTGATCATAAAGCATCGTTTACACGCTGGCATAAAGAGCCGTCGCTCTTGAAAGAGCTCGGAACTGAATGAGTGTGAAAATTAAATTCCCCTCTTAAACCCAAGGATGGTCCTTTTGGAAGCTGATTCCAGTTGCAACATAATTAACCTCTTGCTGTGCCATTCTGTGGGAACATATTGAACCTGCTCCAGGATAATCATCCCTAATACTGGTGTCTGCTTTCACACTGAATTCCTAACAGCATTACAGTAATCCCAAAGCTTTTGTTGACTCCAGGGACTTGGCCAAGTTGGCAGCCAGGACAAAAGGTGTCGGAGCCACGTGGCTCAGGGGTGATGCCATCGAGGTTTGATGGGATGGGAAACGCCAGAACCATTTGCTTTTGGGTGGAGGAGCTGTAGTGGAACTTTATTCAGGATTCCCATGGATTTATCCCTGTTGATGATCGTTTCCATTTGCTTGGAGCAACCTGGTCTAGTGGAAGGTGTCCCTGCCCATGGCAGAAGGTTGGAGCTCGATGGTGTTAAAGGTCCCTTCCAACCCACGCAATTCCATGATTCTTGTTTTAGTCCAACTTCTCTCCATCTTTCTCAGTTTTTCCCTCCACTGCTGTTCCCTTCCCATCCACAGTTTTTCTCATCCAGGGAAGCAAGTGGTGTTGGGGATAATCCCCAGGAGGTTTGGGTGTATTCCCACCTCTGCACCCAATGATGAGCTGAAGTCTGAGACTGGAGAAGAGAAGGATTCAGGGAAACCTTTGAGCACCTTCCAGTGCCTGAAGGGGCTCCAGGAGAGCCAGAGAGTGACTTTGGACAAGCAAATGGAGTGACAGGACAAGAGAGAATGGCTTCCCACTGCCAGAGGGCAGGGACAGATGGGATATTGGGAGAGAATTCTTCACTGGGAAAGTGGGGATGCCCTGGAATGGAATTCCTAGAGAAGCTGTTGCTGCTCCATCCCTGGAAGTGTCCAAGGCCAGGTTGGATGGGGCTTGGAGCATCCTGGCTCTCGGTTGATGTGAAGGGCAGTGATTGGGATTCCCAATCCCTGTAATCTGCTGTAGCAGCAGGAGTGAGGTTGATCCATCCTGACCATCAGAGCTTCCCATGGTGCTTCTGCTGTCAAGGTTGCTCCTGGCTGCAAACTCCTCTGCTGCCCCCAAATTTGCCCTTGGACCTTCTTACTCAAATCCTGAAAAACTCCTCCACCACCTTGCCTTCATCCACGAGGTGGGAGACAGTGTGGAAGGATCAGATGCATTAGGAAATGGTCTTGCAGGGATTTTACAAGGAATTCCATGCCTTGACATTGGTCACCCCGAACTCCACATAATGGAAACCAGTAGCAAATTGTTTTGAGTCACAGATGCCTTTTCCCATGGAAAAGAGGGAGGTTTGATCCCATACCATCCCAGAGCATCAGTGGGTGTGTACGATGGTCCTGCTGCAACCTGGGATGTCTGGTTGAGTGTCCTCTTCTTTCTGGGATTTGAGGATAACAATGGGTTTTACTGAATCTTCCTTTCCTGACCTGGAGCAAATCCCATGGCGAGGGATTCAGCTTCATGTCGGGAAGGTTTTGCTTCCAGAAAACCCCTTGGCAGAGATTTTCAGTTCTTTTTGGAGCTACTTTGGGTTTCAAGTGGGAGTTTTTTACCCCCTGTCAGGAGCTGGGACATGCTGGTGGCTCCTTCACTCATGTCCTAATAGTCCTTAACCCTTTTAATATTTTCCCTCATGCCTGTTTGAAAAGAGCAATTTGGTTTTATCAGAGGTTTTTGGTCTCAGCTTTGCTTTTTTCCTTGGGATAGTTCTGCTTCATCCCTTTAATCTCTGAGGTTTTCCCTGTCTCTGGGGACAATCCTGGTAGTGAATCCAAGGTTCAGCTTCTGCTCCCCAATTTGCATTCGTCCCTGCTCCCGTCTCGCTTCCAAGTGCTGGAAGATCAATGTACCTGTCACTCACCGCTTCCCGTCTCGCCTCCGATCGGGATTAATGACGCAGCTCAGCCCTGAGCCCCGATGGAGACACAGGGGAGGGGTCGTGGTGGCCAGGGATTGACAATGGGTGACCTTGTTGTGCCCAGGTCATGACTTAATTTAGTTATTTTCCTCATGCCTGTGCCCGTGCAGGAAGCTTTTCTGTCCCATATCCTGTTCCTAAAGCAGCAGTGATCGCTTGGATTTGGGAATCTGCCCTCCTGAAGTTCCCCTTGCTTATTTAAATTCCTTTTTCCCATCAGTTTCCGAACAGGATTTACTTTGCCATTATTGTGGTTTCCCTAATCCATCCTGAGCAACATCATCTTCCTCTTGCCTCATGGATTCAGAATCACATAATCTTGGAATAGTCATTAAGGAAAAGAGCTCTGAGATCATCAAGTCCAAATGTTAACTCAGCACTTCCAAGGCCACCACTAAACTCTGTCCCTAAGTGCCAAGTCAACATGGCTTTTTGGGACATGTTTCATTAGACCAGGTTGCTCCAAGCCCCATCCAATCCATGGATGGGGCAAGCACAACTTCTCTGGGCAACCTGTGCCAGGGCCTCCCACCCTCACATGGAAGAATTCCTTCCCAATATTCCATCTAACCCTGCCCTCTGGCAGGGGGAAGCCGTTCCCCCTTGTCCTGTCACTCCAGGACCTTGTCCAAAGTGATTTCCCACCTTTCTTTTAAGCCTCCTTTAAAAGAAGGTTTCTCCAGACCCTTCTCCAGGTGAAATATTCCAGGAGTGAACTCTTTTTGTGCCCTCCCTGCTTCAACTTCCTCAGGGGGCCAATTCCTGGTACTTTTCTCAGGAAAATAAAAAAAGAAATAAGGATCCTTGCATCCAACCCCTTTCCTAAGGGATGCATGTGCTGGTATCTCCTGCATCCTACCTGCTTGCAGCACCCTTGTAAGAGATTTTGGTAACAAATTCCCCATCTCAAGGTCAGCATTGGACAAGAGGAAACAGCTTTAAGTTGTACCAGGGGAAGTTTTGTTTGGATATGAGGCAAAATTTCTTCACTGAAGGGATGCTTGGGCTGCCCAGGGAAGTGGTGGAATCATCATTCCTTGAGGGATTTAAAAACCCGTGTGGATGTGGCACTTGGGGACATGGTTTAGTGGTGGCCTTGGCAGCACTGGCTTGATGACCTTAGAGGTCTTTTCCAACCTTAACAATTCTACATTTAGAGTTTACACCAGTTTTTTTTTTTTTTCCCTGGGAACAGGAGGCGCGAGCGGCGCCCGCGGGATTCGCGGCTCCGCAGAAAGCCCCGAGCTCAGCAGCGCACGGCCCTGGCTGATAAATGATGCTCATATCCCATTCGAATATGATGCAAGCAGTTTTTTTGTAGTTTGTCTTCCATGGCAGTAGTAAAGTTTTTAATTAGGAAAGCTAATGAGATCGATTAGTCATTAGAAGTGACCTCTGGATCGCGGCGAGGAGTGGGGATGTGTGCGCCGGGCTGATAACGGGGGACGCTGGGGTATTGTTTGTAATAAAAGCGTGAAGTGTTTGATTTGAGTGAAATGTGCCACGGGGAATACATCACGCGGAGAGGAAAAAATTACAACCCTGGGAGCCTGTAATGAAGGGAATTAAACCAACATCCTGTCTAAATAACATGATTATCTACACAAAACCCCTCAGCTAGCAAGTAATAATAGAAAACGGAGCTCTTCGGAGAGGCTCTTTGAGGAGGTGGTTAATGCTAGAGTCGCGCATCAGGCACTTTCCAAGGAGCAGCTTCGGAATGAATACACCATCCAATTACCTCTGGGAATAGAGTTTACCAGGTGCCAGCCTGTTTTGGGGAAGGAGGAGGAGGAGGGGGATGCCTGCAATAATTTGGGATCTCTCTTTCTTGTCAGGCAGGAGTTTGATGCAATTCTGGGTTGATTGGTGGCAGCTCAAGCTTGTGTGGGGGGCAAAAGGATGTTAATTATGTATTCAGCAAATTCCCAGCTTAGTTATTCTGTGAGGTTGGAGTGGAGGAGGGAAAGGGGCAACTTGTGCTGTTGCTGGTTGGAGAGGATGTAGGATTGTGGCTCTCATCCCTTCCCCAGTGGGGTGGAAGTGCTTTGGGTACGTGGTTGGTGCTGCATCTGTGCGAGGTTGGGTGCGTCCACATGTTCTGAGTGACAAAAGTGACAGAGGGCAGATTTAAGTGGGATACTAGGGAGGAATTCTTCCCTGCAAGTGTGGTGAGGCCCTGGCAGACGTTAGCTGGAGAACCTGTGGCTGCACAATCCTGGATGTGTTCAAGTTCAGGTTGGACAGGGTTTGGAGCAGTCTGGGATGGTGGAAGATGTCCCTACCCATGGCAGGGGGTTGAACCGGATGGTCTTCAAGGTCCCTTCCGACCCAAACCATTCCATGAGTCCATGATTTCAGGTCAGCCCCACCATCACCATAGCTGGGATTTCATTGCATGTGTGGTGTTGGTCCCTGCAGGGGTTAGCACCTCTGCTTTTTTGTTGTCCCCATTTTCCTGTCCTAAATACAGTTCCCTAAAGGAAAAAGCTTCGAGTTTGCTGGTACTTGGGAGCAATTTTAATTACAATTAGAGCTTCAACTTTGCAAAGGCTTTAAAAGCCCACGCAGAGGTTTGGTCACTGCACTGAAGAATTTGATCTGCTACAAAAAAAATGCTGGGATAGGGAAAGAGCAGTGAAATCCCATTTGATTTCCATGTTCTTTCCTCTCTCCTTTCTTACCTCACCTCTAAAGTGACCTCCGAAAAGTCTCACCTCTTAAGTAGCTGCAGTTCCTCTAGGTCATTGAATCATCAGATGTTTTCTACAGGAAGAGAACTTGGGAGATCCTTTAGTTCCATGATTTATCCCATGGGTTCAGCTTGCGGAATGTTGTGAGCATCATCTTTACCACAAAAAATTCCAGTGATTTTTCTGTCATGGCAGAGCCTGGTTTTTGCCTTTTTCCATCACCAGGGGTTGTAACTTTTTTTTCTGAATGGAAATTTGTGTTGCCTGATCCCTCCCAAAGCCTACACAAGTCATCAACTTGTTGGGAATGCTCAAGAAGGAGAATATTCCCTGTGTGAAACTGTAAAGCTGTGAATTGGTGTTGCCATTGTTGCAGGGCAATGGGGGAGCTGTTCCCTCCTTTCTAGGGATGGTGTCAGCTCTAAAATGTATTTCCTTATTTTTCCTAGTTTACCTAGCAATCCACCTTATTCTCCCTCCTCTCATAGAGACAAACATGGGGAAGGGTCGAACGTTTTCAGCGGAAATAATGCTCCCACTTTTCCCCTCCCAACCTCTCCATAATTTTAATGAGAGGATCTCCAAGAAAAACAGCCGGCCCTTTAAATCAGTTATAAAACCCAGAGACCGAGGCTCAGCATGGAGTGTCAGCTTTAATTATCTGGGCAGTTACAGCTGTATGTTATAAAAGTCGGGCAATTAGGTGCATTCCTGAAAGCTTGGGAAAAAAAAAAGGCTCATGGAGGAAAACCACAGTCAAACATAGAACTGTTAGTTGCACAAAACATTCTGCAGAACAATGCGGGATGTAGATCATCCTGCAACAGAGAATCCAGGAATGGGTAAGGTTGGAAGGGAGCTTAAAGCATATCCAGTTCCCTATCCATGGAAGGGATTTTCCATTATCCCAGGTTGCTCCAGGCCTTCTCCAACCTGGACTTCAACACTTCTGGGGAGTAAAAAAACACTCCAAGGATTAAAGTAGTACATTTATTTCCAGTGTGGATTTTGGGATCAAGGTGTTGTTGGTGAATCCATGATTCCCATGGTAGTGTTTTGCTGATGGGCTGGTGAAGCCAGTCCCAAGCACATCAAGGCCTTTCTGTTACCATCAACTGAACTGGTCCCATTCCTGAAACTTCACCCCTTTTTCAGGTGCTAAAATGTTGGATATAGGACTTAAGTTGGATGTGGGACCAGTGGCCATTGAACTTGATGATCTTAAAGGTCTTTTCCAACCTTAAAAATTCTGTGATTCTGTCAGAATGTCGGTGAGATCCCTTCTGTGCCCATCCACACCTGAATTTCAAGCCTGTTTTTCCATGTTTTTTCTCCTAGGATCCAACTTCCACTTTGTAAGGAGCCCCCCAGCCAACAAGGTGATAAAGACACGCTACAGGATCGTGAAGAAGAACGTGGTGCCTCCAGCCTTATCATCCTTCACCAGCCCCATTCCCACCTGGAAAACCAGGCGTCCCATTACATCCAGGTAATTCTGCCATCCCTGGAATGCAGCTGGTTGGGATGTAGGAGCCATGGGAACTCCCACGTTGGCTCCGTGTTTTTCTGTCGCATCTTCACTGTTTAATTTCTCTCTTTGTTTGGCCTACTCTGAGTTTATTGACTTAAAGTGTAAAATCATATTAGGAATTGTGTTATCCTGAGCTGGTGCCAGCAGCTTATGCCTTTGGCTTCCTATGTATTCCCTCATGGAATTAATTGTTTCCATGGAGCAGTTAAATAAGCTGAAAAGAGGATGAATAAACGTGTGGATGTTGGTGATGAAGGGGAGCATGTTGAATGCTCCAGACTTCCCCTAGGATGTAGGTGCTCTCCCAAACTCATTTATTCCCAATTATCTGGATGGGTTAAACATCCAGAAATATTTTGTCACTGCCTAGAGAAGGTGCCATGACCTTGAGCTGGATTCCTAAATCCATAGAGGTGGAAATGTTTCCAGGGAGTGCCTCAGAGGCCAACACAAGACCTGCAACTTGTGTACAGCAGAAAGGTTAGAATAATTGATTCTTTAGAACAAGGTGCGATTAGAAGCAATGGATTTGGTGAAAATACATATTTTGGCTATTTTTATGTCAGGAATAGCTTGTCCTCCCACTGAAATGCCAGGAGTCATGGGCAGTATTTTGGGCAAAGAGAGTCTGCTCTGCTCTTCTTCAACTTTGTTCTCCCTGCTCCAGGTGGATTCCTCCAAAAGTCATTCCCCAGCAATGCCCTGAGGATTGGTGGCTTTTATGGTAGAGCTGTGGAGGGACAAATATCGTGGTGATTGTTTTTAAAGCCTGACTTTGCCTGATATTTCCCTTTATAAGTGAATTTTGGGATTCCCAAATTGGTATCTGAAGGGAGGATTGGTTTTGGAAGAGTTCAGGGTGATGAAGCAAAGTATGGGATGAACAGAGAGTTTGGTAAAAAAGTTTGGGTCAGTTATTTTGTCTGTTTTCCAACCTCTGAGAAACTCCTCATCTCCTGTACTCTAGTGGTCTCAAAGTGCTTCTTCCAGTATGGAAACTGGGATCCTTTTGGGCTCATGGTCAACCTTACCTACACCTCCTCCTCCTTTGTCTTCACATTCTGCTTTTGCCTGTGGTATTTTCCCACCTGGGCATCATCCCTGAGATCCACAGGTTTTATTCTGGGTTGCCACCTCCACTTACACATCCTTGGGACCAAATTTATGCATTTCCCTGTCCAGAAACAAACCATGTAATTTTTTGCCTGCACCATCATCCTGCAATTTCAGGAATCGGAAGATGTTTGGATAGGAAAGGACCTTTAAGATCCTTGAGTTCCAGCTCCCTGCCATGGGCAGGGACACCTTCCACTACCCCAGGTTGCTCCAACCTGGTCTTGGACACTTCTAGGGATGAGGCAGCCACAGCTTCTCTGGGAAACCTATGCCAGGGCCTTACCACCCTGGAACTGTCCAGGGCCAGGTTGGATGGGGCTTGGAGCAACCTGGGATAGTGAAAAGTGTCCCTGCCCATGGCAGAAGGTTGAAACAAGATGGTCTTGAAAGTCCCTTCCAATTCAAATGATTTTGTGCCTTTCAGCCTTAATAGAAAACAACTCATCCTCCAGCTGTTGGGCTCAACTTCTTCCCTCACACCTTGTTACTCCAGATCTGGATGGTTGATCCATGCTGAGAATCAAGGCAGGAGATAAGCTTTGGGCATGGAATTCAGAGCAGGAATGTTTGGGATCTGTGTGGTGGCTCTTGCTCAACCCAGTGGTGATTTTCCAAGGAATGACCTCGGTCTGCCACGATTGGCTGAGAGCTCCCACTTGCAGGATCATTTTCACTGTATTAATCTCCGACTTCATTAAATTGGTGTAGTTTAGATCTTACAGCTGCTTCAGACAAATCTTGATAAAATGCCATCAGCAAATTAAAACAATTATGTTTTAAAGAAGCCATAAATCTCCATCTCCCAATTACCTTCGTTGGGGGTGATCCATCATCCGGCCTGTCTGGAGGAAGCACATGGCAAATGCTTCTCCTGGAGTTTTTACGGGATTTTTTGCTCCATCGTTCCTGTCTTGGATCTGTCACAAGCAAGACACCAGGATCTGCTTTTTTCCTGATTTTCTTTGCTCTTCCCAAAACAAGGAGAAACTCTGACAGCTGTGGGACACCCCTTTAGTCACCTCAGTTTTATTTTTCGTACTGAGTAGTCAATTATTTTTAATATTTCTGTTTTTCATTGTAATAATTACAATGTTTTTACAATAATTTGATATTTTTAATATCCTCATTCCCTTAAGCGAGCAGTGGGATGTCAGCTGGTGGTGCTGCCCTCCAGTGCTGCTCCCAAGCTGGTTCCCAACTGGCACCAAGGAGCAATTTCTTCCATGAAGTCCAGGTTTTTGGGTATCTGGAAGTAATGTGGCAGGGTTTTATTTTGCTGGGACATCCAGGATGTCACCCTTTTTGCCAGTAAATCCTCAAATCACCAGACTAAGATGAAGAGGGATGTGGCTTTGAGAAATGAGTCACAGGGAGAGCTGTTGGAGGTACCTGATGTCAGTCCCTTGGGAATGAATTCCATCCTCCCCTTCTTGCTGGGTTGCATAAAACTGGGCCCTGCTGCTGACTTTTCTTTGAGGCGATAGGTGGGAGTATATTTTAAATTAATTTTACTCCACTTTTTGTAATATTTTTGTTTTAAATAGATTTATAAGCAACTCGGGGCCTATTTCTCCAAATTTATGAAGATAATTTTCACTCTCTTGATAAGGTGAAATTTACACCTGCTATTTCCATATTAATTCACATTGCTAAGTGGATCTAATTTTCTTCCGTTCTTCTATCTGGTGAGTGTGGCCTTTCCTAATGCAATTTCCCCCTCACTAAATCACTGTGATCGGGAGTCATGATCGAGTTAAATTAACTTAAATTAATTTACTTAATAAGAGCTCCAGATCATTGTGAATGAGGTTAAGATTTATTGATTCTCCTTTTCACTCCTCCCCTTATCTCCCGCGGCTTTGCTGGGAGCACAGCTCACAAGGGCTGTGATTTGCTGGCTTTAAATTTTGGTCGCTCCTGGTGACATTGAGGTTGATCATCTCTTAAAAATCCTGGAGGGAGATGTCCTCTCTCCTCACAGCCTCCCTCTGCTGGGAAAGGGATGAGGGATTTGCCATGGAGGAGTTGGGATGGATGAAGTGTTGCACTGAGATTTGGGAGTGATGCTTCTCCTGCTTCCAACCTCTTTCCATGGTCCACGTGGATGTGGCTACCAAAAAAATGGTTTGTCCACATGTTATAGACCTTGCACAGAGGCAGCAGAAGACTTCTGGGGTTGGTGGTCAGAGGGATGGAGCACCTTTCCTACAAGGAAAGGCTGAGAGGATTGGGATTGTTCAGCCTGGAGAAGAGAACCTTCATGGTGACCTCATTGCAGCCTTCCAGTGCCTGAAAGGGCTGACTGGAAAGATGGAGAGGGAATCCTTGCAAGGAGTGACTGGACAAGGGAGAATGGCTTTCCATTGAAAATAAGTAGTGTTAGATTGGATATCAGGAAGAAGTTCTTCCATGTGAGGGTGGTGAGGCCCTTGCACAGGTTTTCCAGAGAGGCTGGATTCCCAGGGAAGTGGTCCCAAAGCTTTCAGATCTCAAGGAGCATTGGACAACACTCAGGCGCAGAGTGGGATTTTTGAGGTGCCCTGTGCAGGACCAGGAGTTGGACTAGATGATCCTTTTGTGTGTCCCTTCCAACTCAGAATATTCTAGGATTCGATAAACTCTTTCAGAAGACTCCAGTTCTCCCTCTGTAGAGCCAAAACCACTTTTAAGACATTTTTGGGAGCAGAGAGCCCTTTGAGTTGAGCTTATAGACCCCCAGTGGGGGAATGAAACACTGACCCACTTTGAAGAGTTTTGTTCTCAAATCCTGCTGCAAGTGTGGAAAACAAAAGTCACCTGTCTGCAAATAATGAGTTGTGTCTGACACTGCTGGGGAAACTGATATTTCTTCCTGAAAACTTTGCGGCACCTCTTGAGGGAGAATCCTACCCCTCCAGCACTATAAATAAGTAAAGAACAAGATAATCCAACATTTGTCAGAGAAATGCCAGCTCAGGAGAAAGGAGCTTGTCAGTGGAGGATTCGCTCATGTAGTTTAGTTTAGTTTTATTTTTTCCTTTTATTTTCTTCTCTTTTGTTCTGTTCCATGGCCTGGAGCGCATTGAAGAGATTAAGATGGAAACAGTTGTCACCATCCCTGGGGGTGTTCAAGAAATGACTGGATGTGGCACTCAGCACTCTGGTCTGGTTGACAGGGTGGTGATTGGTCAAAGTTTGGACTTGATGGCCTTTTCCAGTCTAAATGATTCTGTGATATGGTGATTCCAAGGATTTCTCCCCCAGGTTTCAAAGATCTGAAGCCTTTAGGGATTCAAACTGAAAGATAAAGTGGGTGATGCAGGTTTTGAAATGGGGCTCAACCACATTGTTGGGTGCAAGGACCATTTCCCTGGGAAAGGGGAGATTCAGCTGAACATCCAAGAGGAGGAGGAACCACCATCCCTTCGGTCATCCTCTGCAGGAGGTTGGGATATTTTGTTCCAGGTCACTTGGACACACCGGCCTCCTTGTCCCATCTCTTCCTTTCCTTCACAGTGGATGGTTTTGGGTTTCCAATTTCCTTTTGTTCCCCTGACAACATCATTTAGACACCCAGCTCATGATCCAGTTCAGAGAATCATGGAATGGTTTGGCTTAGAAGGGACCTTGGCAGAGCATCTGGTCCAACCCCCCTGTCATAGGCAGAGATGCCTTCCACTAGACCAGGTTTTTCCAATCCCTATCCAGCCTGGCCTTGAACACTTCCATGGGATAGGACCATTTCATCCATTCCCAGGGAAGCCTTCCTGATTTTCCTTTCCATTTCTCTGGCATTCCTTAAGTGCTGTTACAAGTTTCCCTGTGGAAGTGATTTCACTGTCTTGAGATAATGGGATGGCACCAGGTGCCAGTCCTGGTGTGCTGTTAGTGTGTAATTAACCCTTTCTCCCTAAATCCATGGGAATCTAGTGAGAATGGGAATCTTGGTTATGGATTAGAGTCGTGTGTTTCCCATTGGATGCATTCCAGTTCCTGTGCTTCATTGCCACAGAACAGTGTGGTTGACTTGCCATGGATGAAATTAGTGCTAAAACTCAATATATCCCCTCTCTTTTGGGGAGGAGAATGTATCCTTGGGAGTTCAGGGAAGATTTCTCATCCTTTCCATCTTCCTCTTGTTGTATTGGAGACTGGGGCAATCAGGGTCCGCACCGACTCATCCACCATAATTCCACTGATGGACATTAAATGGCTTAAACCAGACAAATTCCATCACTTCTGAGCTCTTTGGTTGCACTCTGAGGGTCCCTAAGAAGTCAATCCATTCAGGAAACGGGATGGGATCACCCAACATCTGTGACTCCTCTGGGAGCTGTTGGGAAGCGCTTGGGATACTTTGGTTGCTCATTGTACGAGCCAACAATTGTTGGGTTGGGGTGGTGGTGAGACCCTGGCACAAGCTGCCCAGGAAAGTTGTAACTACCCTATCTCTGGAAGTGTTCCAGTTCAGGCTGGATGGGGCTTGGAGCAACCTGGGACAGTGGAAGGTGTCCCTGTCCAAGGCTGGAACTTGATGGTTTTTAATGTCCATTCTAACCCACACTGTTCTGGAATTCTTTGTTCACGATCCTGGATGGTCAACAGCTGGAGCTGAGACCAGAGAGCAGAGTGTGGGGCTGTAATTCACAGTGGATGGAGCAAATCCACATTTTCTGGGGTGTCATCTCAAAAGTTGCAGAGAAAACAGGGAAAACTGTTAACGTCGGCTTCCACGGCGGAAAATTGCCGAGCGCTCCGACGGGAGAGGCTTTAATCGACGTTCCCATATATTGTGAGCAGACAGGGATGGGCATTTTAAAGATCTCAGCAAATGCTGTGTTTTCTCCTTGATCCATTTATTTTTTCCACCAGCCTATACCTTCTAGGGTCCAAGAGGTGGGATCCCAACCTCCCAAAACCAGTTTGGAGCACAAACTGGACAGATGTTTTTAGCCAGATGCTGCTTTAAGTAGTGCAGGTGGTTCAGTCTCCCCGTTTTGGGGGGTTTCAAGCACAGTTTTTTATGTTGTTTATTTAATTGGGTTGATGCTCCAGTAGGGTTTTACCTCTGGGTGCTGATTGCTGTGGGATATTCCCGAACAGAGGTGAGGGAATCGTGAGCAGAGGGCAGAGGTTGGGACACCGGGAGTTAATTTCCTTTTATCAAGATGATAAACCCCCCCTCCGCCTTCCCGGCTTTTGCCGCGTTAATCTGCGAACGGAGTCGGAATGTGACGAATGGCCTTAAAGTTCCTGTCAATTTTTTTCTTCCCAAATTCATTTGACATGAAAGTGAGAAGTAAACAGAAAGCCTGTGGTTAAGCAGATAACTTGGAAAGCCTTTTCCATCACATTTAAAAACGGCCGTGTCATGGATTCTGCGAATTGGCGGCTCCTATTTTGTTTGATTTTATTTTGTCTGTGTGGTAAATTTTCTTTTAATAATCCCGACGTGGTTTGACGAGGTTTTAGGCCTCGGATTTTTTTTGAAGGGATGTTAAACCATTCTCCAAAATGACATCTCATTAAAGTGAAATTCATCTGCTGGGATTGGAGCCGTTACAGGCAGGAGGGAACAGTAACTCCCATTTGGAAATCCATATTTTTTGTTTCTATAGGAAATACTTTTAATCCCTTTAATGAGGCTGGGATGAGATGCACAACCCTAATTGTTTCGGAGCAGCCCTGACATCTGGCCCAGCATAATCCAGTTTCTGTTCCGGACTGGTTTAGAGGCTTTAAAAAACAATGGCACCTCTTTGGGGCAAAGCTGGGGATTAATCCTCCCTGTTACTGGTGCTCCCCTCCTTCCCGAGAGACAGACGCTGGGGAAAAGTCACTCCTCTCTTCTGTCTTCCTTTGCTTTTTATTTATTTCTTATTTATTTTTTCTTTTTTCTGTTTCTTCTTCCCCATTTTTATTTTCTTTTCTCTTTTTCCTCCTTCCCTTTTCCTTGTTATTTTCTTTTTCTTCTTCCTTTCCTCATTTTCCTTTTCTTATTTTCCTTTTCAATGTGTTTGCTTTTGCTATCTTTTTTCTTTTCCTTTTTTCTAGATTTCCCCCCTTTTACTTTTCATCTTTTTTCCTTTTTCTTTTTTTGTCTTCTTCATTTTTCACCTTCTTGCCTTTTTTCTCTTTTCCTTTTCCCCCTTTCATTTTCTTCTTTTTCCTTTTTTCTCTTTTCCCTTTTTTCTTTACTCCCTTTTTCTCCTGCCCTCCTTTCCCTTTTCCCCCTTTTCCTTTGTTTTTTCTCCTTTGCTTTATTTCTTTTTTTTTCTTTTTTACTTTATTTCTTTTTTCTTTTCCCTATTTCCTCTTTCCTTTTTTCTTTTTTCCAATTCCATCCTTTTTCACCTTTTTCCTTTTTTTTCTTTTCCTCTTTCTTTTTTTTCCTTTTTCATTATTCTTTTGCCTCCTCTCTGTTTTTTCATTTCCTTTTTTCCTTTATTTCCCTCTTTTAACTTTTTTCTTCCCCTTTTTTCTCTTTTCCCATTTTATCTCCTTCTTCCTTTTCTTTTTTCCCTTTTCTTCTTCTTTTTCCTCTTTTCCCCCCTCTCTTTCTCCTTTTCCTATTTCCCCCATTTCTCACTTTTCCCATTTTCCTCTTTCCTCATTTTTTTCCTTTCTCTTTCTCCCTTTTCCATTTTCACTTTTTCTCATTTTTCCTTTTTCCCTTTTTTGCTTTTCCTTTATCCTCTAATTTCCTTCCTTCCTTTTAAATATTTTTTCATATTTTCCCTAATTTCTTTTTTTCCTCTTTTCTTTTTTCCTTCTTCCTTCACTTTTCATTTTTTTCCCTCTTTTTTCCCCTTGTCCTTCTCCCAACCATCCCTCCCAGCCGGTTGCTTTCCCACTCGGCAAACTCAGCAGCAGATCCAAGTTGTGCAGCTTCCTGCAGGATTCAGGGACTCCAACACTCCTATCCCTCCCCTGACTGCCCCCATCCTCCCAGTCTCCCCAGTTCTGTCCAATTCCTGGGCAACCTTATGCTGGGAGGTTGGATTTTTCCTGCTTTTCCATGAATTCCAGGCTGCCGGCGCTGGGGGGAAGCGCTCCCGTTCCCTTCTCCTGGGTCAGCCGCAGTAATCGAGCTCCACTTCGGAGGAAGTAATGAAACCAAAATAAAAGTGGGACTCAGGGGTTAATGACCAGCTCTAAATGCACATGAACATCCTTAGGAATAATGGGATTTTCCTTTTTTAATTTTGGTTAATGGAGTCATCGCGTTTCGAATGGATTCCATTAAAAAGAAAACTGCCACATCCGATCGCGGGGACAGTGAGGGGTTATTTACTCGGCAGGGTGTTGTGTGGATCTTGGATCAGCTCTTCCCTGGAGCATCCTTGTTGGGGAGCACAGCATTCCATAAACTGGATCTTTTCTTCCTGGGAAATCTTGCAGCTTCATCCCGTGCTGGAGCTGTGTTGGATTTCATGATCTGGAAAATTTTTTCCAGCTCAATCCATTGAGAGCCCCCAACATGGCACTGGTTTCCTGCTGTGTGAGATATTGGATTTGCTGCACCTTTTGGCATGAGATCACAAAATCCTAGGATCTTTTAGGTCAGAAAAGACCTCCAAGATCATCAAGTCCAACCTGAGACTGATGTCCACCTTGTCACCCAGACCAGAGCACTGAGTGCCACGTCCAGCTGTTCCTTGGACACCTCCAGGAATGGTGATTCCCTGGCAGCCCATTCCAATTTAACTCTTCTTTTGTGAAAAAATTCCTTCTAAGACTCCCAAGAGGGATGGAAATCATCTGGAAGTCATCCACTCCATAACTTAGATAACATAATTGAAGTGTTTTTCTTCTGCCTCATTTTCCCCCATCCCAAACCAACTTTGATGGTGCAAAATCACTGTTGGAGAGCACGGTGCCACCATTCCCAACTGGAATTGGTGGCATCCTCAGTAGGATTTTCACCTGGGTCAGGACAGAGTTTCAAAATTGGTCTCCTGAGTGAGACATCTTCAGTTGTTGCGCTTCACAGATCAGTCTTGGAGGTTCAAGATAAAACCACTCCTGAGGGTGTTCAGCAGCTCCTGGTGGACTTTGGATTGTCAAGGCCAGGCAGGAGCAAAGCAAGGGATGTGGTTTTGTTGGAATGTGTTTGATTTGCAGTGTGAATTGTGGATCCTCAGCACCAGGTTGGCTCTCTAGATCTACTCTGAAGGGTCCCCACTACTTTTGGGATGCTATGGGTCAGGGACAAGGACATTCTGGAACCCTGATGGAGTTAGCAACCAAAGGATCCTAGGAAAAAGATAAACTGAGATGATAAAAGATAAAGAAAAGAGACTGCATTCCAGGAAATGCTTGTTTGGAGAGATGCAGGGGACTTGTGAGTGGTTTGGGGTGAGGAACTGTGTCCCAGTTCCGTCAGGGTGCTCCACAAGCATTCCCAACCCCCAGGACTGGACAAACTAAGTGGAAAGATCCCATAGGGACTAAAACCAGGCTGGAGGTCATCACTTCTGTTGTGTCATAGAGCAGAGGTGGTCATGGTGGTGCCACTTCTCAATGAGCTTCTGGGCAACTCTTCCTGCCTGGCTGCTCCCACCATTCCATCCCATGGAATTTTGGGTTAATATGTTTTCCTTAGTGTTTCTAGTAGGCTGAGAGCACCTGCAGAGGTGGCTCGAGGAGGATTTGCTCAGGAGCAGTTTTCATTAGCCAGGAGTTCTTTTCCTCTGCTTTTGTGAGGCCTTTTTGTGTTCTCAGAGTCCAGCAGCTGTCAGAGAAAAGCGGAACATCCTTAGCAAGGAGCTTTAGAGGGATTAAAATTTGGGAGTTTGCAGCTGTGGATCAGCAGTTCTGGGTCAGGGAGGGATCATCTAGTGCAGGAACTCAGGTGGGAGAGGTGAAAATATTGGCTCAGGTAACTCAAGAGGTCTTCTCCAATGTTGGGTGCCATCTCCAGGTGCTGGGACATTAGATTGGAGATGGTCCTGCCCATCCTATGGTGGAAAAAGTAAAAAATTCTCTGAGTGCTCTGGAACCAGGCTGGGAGACCTGGATATGTCCAGCCTGGGGAATAGAAGGCTCCAGGGAAACTTAAGAACCCCCTCCAGTACCTGAAGGGCTCCAAGAGTGCTGGAGAAGGACTTTGGACAAGGGATGGAGGGACTGCACACAGGGAATGGCTTCCCAGTGCCAGAGGGCAGGGATAGATGGGATATTGGGAAGGAATTCTTCCTTGTGGGGATTATGAGGGGCTGTGATGGAATTCCTAGAGAAGCTGTGGCTGCCTGATCCCTGGAAGTGTCCAAGGCCAGGTTGGACAGGGTTTGGAACAATCTGGGATAGTGAAAGGTATCCCTGCCCATGGGAGGGGTTGGAACCGGATGGTCTTGAAGGTCCCTTGTCACCTGAACCATTCCACAATTCCATAAAAAATGTTAATTATGGCTGTAATGATATTTTTTGTGAATTAGTGCTCAGGGTGTGGGATGGGCTCCAGGCAGTTGGGGTAGATGCCCTGGGAAGGAAGCAGAGGATTGATCCTTCCCCTTCCAGTCTTGGGATTCATCTTGTTGAAAGTCTCCCAGGGACTGAGAGTGGTTCTGTTGAGATTTGGAGCATGTCTCGAAAATCCTTTAACCTTCTTGGTGCTGCTCCCTCTGTCCCAGGGCATCCATTTATTCCTACCCAGGTACCCCAGGATAAAATCCTCTCATGGGTCCATGAAGTTCCAAGTTCAGCTCTTCCTTTTCTCCATCCAAATTCCCCAAACACCAGCTGTAATTTTAAATAAGATAAATTTTGTGGGATATTATTCACCTTTTCTAACCCAGGCTTCAACAGATATGGAGTAGCTTGGCCAGATGAAATTTCCCTGTGGATAAAGTTTTCCAAATTTGCCACATGCTGTATTGAAAACTAATTTTGAAGTGGTTTGGACCCTTTGGAAGTGTTTTTTTAAGGCTAATTATGCCTGCTAACAGCATCCCATTCAGAATACATTTTCCAGTGCTGGATATTTACACACTCTCTGTTTTTTCACCTGACAGTGACAGCTGTGGGAGTGAGGAATGTATTTAATTCCTAAATATCTACTCTAATAAGAGATTAGTAATGGCAGAGCTGCTTTTTTCCACCCTTTTCCCAGATGGTTTTCCCTACAAAGGGTCATAACTTCTCCAGTCTTTCAGCAGACCGAACCCCGATGTTTTCCTGTGCCAATTCCAGTGTGAAAGTTAGGATTTAAAAGAAAAAGCACCCAAAAAAGGAGGAAGAGGGAAGCGGAGCATGGCTGAATGGCAGCTCCACAAGGCACAAATTCCCTGAATTACTTCTTATCCCGCTAAAATTGGGATAAAATTGGGATAAATTCCTTTAAACTTTTCCGTGAGCTGCTGCACTGAGCCGAGTCCAACTGGTGCCAGCATCTGGGCTGAGCTCGGGGCTGTGCCCGGGCAGGTCTCAGAGCTCAGGAATGAGCAATCTGGTTTTTGGGGGCAAAAAAGGTCACTTGGCAAGCGCTGGAGCATCGTTCTCTACTGATTAATTCCGTCCAGGCTAAGTAAACATTTAGGCTTCTTTCAGACTGAAGGATGGATCCATCTGTTTCATCCTGGTGGGAGAAATCAGGGAGTATCCTGAGCTGGAAGGACCATCAAATCCAACTCCTGGCCCTGCATGGGAACATCCCAAAAAAAAAAAAAAAAAGTATAAAATACTCAGAAAAAGCTGGAGAAAACTCCTGGATTGACAAATCAAGAGGGATCCTAAATAAGATCTCCGGGAGCTTCACTGGGTGTCAGGATCTGTTTTCCAGGAGCTGGAAAGGGCTTTATGCAGTGGAAGCAAGGAAAGGAAGGAAGGAATTTGTACATCTCTCCCTTGGGTCAAATTTCGCCCTTGGGCTGATTTAATGAAATTTCCTGTTGAGTTTGTGTCTGTTGTAATAAACACGGAGAAAAAATCCTAAATAATTATTTATTCATATCTGAAACCTACATAATGTTTGGAAGATCTGCTGGAAGGTTCCCTGCCCATGGCAGGGGGTTGGAATGAGATGAACTTTAAGGTCCCTTCCAACTCAAATTATTCTGAGATTATGTAATCAACTTTCTCAGTCCCTGGGTGTTTATTTCCTTCTGCTGCCTTGGAAATAATTGGAATTAGCTCGTTAATACCAACTAATATCCCTCCTACCAGGTCTGGTCTCTCCCCAGCAGAGCACTGAGATTTCCTCTTTCTACACCCAAATTCTCTGTCTGACAGAGCTTCCTCTGGGATGAAGCCGTTGTGTTCCCTTCCAAACCTTGGTTTTATTCCATGAGGGAATGTGTGGATGATGCAGGACCATCCAGCTTCTCCTTGGCTCTTCCCGGGCTGGACCCTGGCACCTCTGTGTGGATTTCAGCACGAGGCTGGATCCGCCGCCGCCCTTGGCACCGGCAAAGCCGACCATCTGCATCCGGCAGCTTCCCTGCTCCCGGTCCATCCATCCCTCCATCCCCAGGTGCCAGTCGGGCTCCGCAGCATCTGCAGCTCCTGCTGCCCTCTGGGCTGGCCTGGAAGGAGGATTTGCAGGAGGATACGGGGAGGTCTGAGAGGTCACAGCTGTTAAAGCTGGGAAAGTGGGAAAAAAAGAGCAGAGGGATTCCCGAAGTTGGCACGGATCCCGCGGCCACCTGTCTGTGAGCAGGAATGGTTTTCCGAGCTGAAATTATGTTTTGATTGCAGATAATTTCCCTTAATGCCCTCCCCCCAAATTAGTGGAGATTTAATAATTGCTTCTGGAATTGTTGGTAGTGAATCCAGGTCTGTGTTCCTGTCATCCTCTGGTGTGGAAAGGAGAATGTAAACGTAGGCAATGAGGGGTGAATCTCCAGGGAAACCCCAAAGCTGTTCCAGTTCAGGATATTTTATATGGGAAAAGGTTTTATGGCTCAATAAGGAGGAGCAGGGAGTGTCGAAGGTGATGTCTCTGCTGCTTTAAATTCCTTTTTAAACACAGGGATAAAAGAGGACAAAGGGGAAACATTATTTGTGTCACGGGAAGGAACTTCGTGGGAGTTGTGGGAGACAGAGGGAATATTTTTTTTGTTCACTCCCTCTAACAAATTCCTGGTCTCTTCTGCATCTAAAATAATGCTGTTTCAACTCAAATCAATGTGTGGAATCATGGAATCATTGAGGCTGGGTAAGCCCTCATTGAATTGAACCATTCCTCCAGCACTGCCAACGTCATCACTAAACCAGGTCCCCAAGTGCCACATCCACACGGCTTTTAAATCCTTCCAGGAACTGGTGATTCCACCCCTGCTGGGGGCAGCTGTGCCAGGGTTTGGTAACCTTTTCCGTGAAAAATTCACCCTGATGTCCATCCTGAACCTCTCCTGGCACCGGTTGGAGGCCATTTCTCCTTGTTTCCTGGGGACAGATCCCAGACCCCACCTGGCTGTCAGGGAGTTGTGGAGAGACAGAAGGTTCCCCCTGAGCCTCCTTTTCTCCAGGCTGAGCCCCTTTCCCAGCTCCCTCAGCACTTCCTGGTGCTCCAGACCCTTCTCCAGCTCCATTCCCATCTCTGGACATGCTCCAGCTCCTCAGTGTCTGTTTTTCTGAACTCTCAGATTTTTAAGAATAAAAAGTTGATGAAAAAGGGGGAAGAAAAAAGGACTTCCTTGTACAACATATGAACATGTGGAGTTAGCATTGTGTAATCATGGAATGATTTGGTTTGGAAGGGAGATTTAAGACCAGTTTCACCTCCTGCCAAGGGCAGGGACACCTTCCGCTATCCCAGGTTGCTCCAAGCCCTGTCTAACCTGGCCTTGCACACTTCCAGGGATGGGGAAGTTCGCGCCCTCTCTGGGCAATAGGGTTGACTGGATGTGCTGCCCTGTTTGTAATCCCTGACATTAATCCTGTGTCATCCATGAGTTTGTGGATGGACAGGGAATTAGGCAGGACCTTTTTGGTCCCAGGGTGGGCAGCTCCTCACAGGTCTGCATCATTCCCACCTGTGCACAGGTGACACCAACCAACTTGCAAACATGAGGGAGGGTAGGGGTTGCATTGGCCACATCCAGAGCTGTGGCAAAATCCTCTGGAGGCTGGGATCCATCTGGGAGAGCATCTTGGCAAATCCTCTGTGTG
This sequence comes from Setophaga petechia, assembly GCA_024362935.1. Lineage (NCBI taxonomy): Eukaryota > Metazoa > Chordata > Aves > Passeriformes > Parulidae > Setophaga > Setophaga petechia. Next base: position 485,067 of record JANCRA010000098.1, read on the forward strand.
AAATCCAGTAGAAAACACTTTGTGGGGCATCCAAGAAAGCTCTGTTTGCCCGGCTTTGGGAGCCTTTTTGTCTGAGTTGGTGAAACTCTCGCCTCCTATTTTTCCCCTCTTTTTTTTCCCGTCGGCGCTGCTGAAGTGAGGCTTCCTCAGGCAGGTTTTTTTACAATTTGGATTTGATGAGAACAGTCGGTTACAACTCCCCGTGTGCCGTAAAAGTTGATGCGATGGTCGCTCCGCGCCTGTGCTCATTTTTATAATTTTTTATTTTATGAAACAGGACAGGGAGCTTAGTGACTTATTACTATTCATTTCGTTTCAATGCAGTAAATATTGATTCAGTTGGGGCTTTTCAATTTAAACCACTTGCCGATTATATAAAATATTACCAGCCTCTGGAATTATGCTTACGGATCCCTTCGGCTGCTCATTAGCGAAGGAGTGCAATTTTTAGATCCCTTTGCTTTCATCATCCAAATAAATGGGCTGAGCTCCCTCTTCCCAGGGAAGGTGCTGTAGACTCAGCTCGCAGGGGCTTGACAGCCTCGATGGAGCTCTTAATTTGGAGCCGCTTTCAAAGGATTTTGTACGTGGGGATTTTTTTTTCATTTTGAGACATTGAGGTCTCTTCCTCTGATTTTTCAGAGACGGAATGACAGCTGGGATAAATGGAGCTGGTTCATCCTGCTCAAAGCAGCTTCTCCTATCTGTGGGTTGTTGGATGTTGCTTGAGCTCCAAGGATCTGTTTACATGAGTCGTGAGAAGCAGGATCAGAGGTCTGGGGAGAGGGAGATGGGTATAATTCCAATGTTGGAAGGATTTTGTTAGCTGTGGTCACTTGGGGTCATCTGTAATGGGCATTCCCATGGCAAAACTTCCCACAGAGCCAGCTCAGACAACTCACAAAGTGTTGCTTCAACATTGTGAGGAGGTGTTGGAGCCCATCCGTGTAGGGATGGATTAAATAAGCTTTGGGAAAATGTTGTTGGTGCCACCAGAGCTCATGGTGGTTGGACTGTGGGCTTGGGATGTTGCCCATCCACAGATGAGCCCATTTCAGGAGTTTTCCCTTCCCATTTTTGGACCTTTCCCTCCCCACTGTCTCTTGTTGAGCCCTTTGGAGTGTGAGCTCCTTGCCATGCTCCTCCTGGCATCTCCTCATGGAAGGACATGAGGGCAGGATCATGATAATCAGGACAAGCTCCTTCTCCAACCTGTTTGTCCTGAGGACCCGGAGAGCGGGACATGGGCAGATCCAGGATATTCTGTTGGGATTTGAAAGAAATAAAACAAATCATACCTAAGGGAGCATCCCCTACAGTTGAGAATTGTCACTTTTGGGGGTTAATTACTGGGGAAGGAGCCACCTTGAAGTGGTTTCGGGTCCATCAAGATGAAAAGAGAGACAAGTCTGGATTGACTTCAACTTCTTGACCTCTTTTAAACCCAGCCAAGAACACGCAGTGTTCAGGTAGAGACTCAGAAATTGTCAGGTTTAGCAAGAGCTGTATTAATTGGATCAGTGTTTAAATGTGATTTAAAGCACATTGTCAGTGGAGTAGGGGATTTTGGCTGAGGACCTGGTTCCAAGGGTGAGTTACGATGCTGGATCTCAGGGCCAAGATGTTCTTCATGTTATTCTTTGTGCAGCACTTAACCCGTGGTGGATTTCCCCAAAAATAACTAATGATGTGACCAGAAAGAGCCTGGATGAGGCTTCAAATTGGAAAAGGAAGAGCTAAAAACTCCACTGCTGTGGAGCCAACTTACATAATTAAACACTGGTTTAAATACTGCTTTTAGGCCAGGTTTAAGGGTGGTAGTAAACCAACTTTGCAATAATCAATAGTTTTTAGTCTGCCTGCATAACTCAAACTCATCAGGCCTTTTCTCCCCCAGTGGTTCATAGCTAATCTCACCAATTGGTTGCAGTAGGATGTCTTGGTGAAGGTGACCTGGAATCCCTTTGTGTGAGTGGGTTTTTGTCAGCTAAATTCAAAGAATTTATCCTTTTTAATGCAAAACCTTCATGTAATGTATTCATCAGGTTGCTGGCTCACCTATTGCTGGAGATGAATGTGTATTATTTTAATGCTAAGATTAATAAGGACTTTCTGAAGTCCTGCTTGAAGTATTCCCTGATGGTATTTGAGGACTTAATTTGAGTGTAAAGCTGGGATAATTGTGTGGCATCGCAGCTGATGGAAAGCACTGGGAGTTTTGGAGCAGGGCAGAGCTTCTGTGGGAGACTGGCACAAATTGAGTAAAGGCTTCCCCAGATCCCCTTGGAGTCCCTGTGTACACTTCAACCACTTTGGGATTTTAATTGCTTTGAAAAATCATGGAATCACCAGATTATCTGGGTTGGAAAGGAATTTTTAAGATCATCTTGTTCTAAACCCCTGCCATGGGCAGGGATTCCCTTCCACTGTCCCAGGTTGCTTCCAGGCTCATCCAACCTGACCTTGAACACTTCCAGGGATGAGGCAACCACAGCTTCTCTGGAAAAGCTGTGCCAGGGCCTCATCACCCTCACAGCAAAGAATTAATTCTCAATATCCCATCTATCCCTGCCCTCTGGCAGTGGGAAACCATTCCCTGTGTCCTGGCACTCCATCCCTGTCCCTCTTCAGTTCTGCTGGAGCTCCTTCAGGCTCTGGAACGGGCTTTGAGGTCTCCCTGGAGCCTTTTCCAGACTGGACATTCCCAGCTCTCCCAGCCTGGCTCCAGAGCAGAGGGGCTCCAGCCCTTGGAACATTTTTGCAGCCTTCTCTGGAGTCTCTCCAGCAGCTCCACATCCTCGTGATGTTGGGCTCCAGAGCTGGAGGCAGCTCTGCAGGGGTCTCACCTGAGTGGGGCAGAGAGGCAGAATTCCTCCCTCCCTTTCCAAACTGTGGGATGAGCCCAGGACACGAGGGAATTTCCAGATTCCAGCACACAGGGCCAAATATTGGGGTTTGCAGTATTATCCCATTCCCATCACTGCATTCTGGTGGTGTGGGTTGTTTCATATCCCAGGGAACCATTTTGGGATTCCCAAGACAAAGCAGAAAGCTGGAGATTTTCCTTCATTGCCAAGCCAGGTGGTTGCTCCCATTGTGCCACCTAGGAGAATTTATTCCCAATATCCCCTCTAACCCTGGCAGTAGGAAGCCATTCCCTGTGTCCTGTCCCTCCATCCCCTGTTCAAAGTCCCTCTCCAGCTCTCTTGGAGAGAGAGAGAGTGCACTCTCTCTTTAAGCACTGGAAGGGCTCTGAGCTCTTCCTGGAGCCTTCTCTTCTGCAGGGACAATTCCTTTTACTGCGGTGGAGACGCAGAGTCGTTTGTCCTTGTTGATTGAGTATTTATGATGGGAGCTCTGGATGGTGTTTCCCTCAGATTGGATTTCTGCAGCTGGCAGCTGCTCCTGTCCTCCCCAAAGGTCCCTTTTTACCTGTCAGGACACACTGCAGCCTTTTACCTGTTTATTCTTGTCCTTTGATTTAATCCCTGGCCATTGGGGTGGCTGTAACACCGTGATCTTCAGAATTTTCATTCTGCCCTGTATGTATAAGTTGGATTTCTCCTACTCTTTTTTTTTTATTATTATATTTTAAATCCTGCTCAATATTCAAGGACCATAAAAACGTTCCCCACTTATCATGAGCTGTTATCTCAACGACTCCTCACCATTATTAATAATCGCTCTCAGTGTCGTGTATTGCTCTTCCTTATGGCTCCCGAGGCAAATCACGGATGCAGGGAAGGATTTCTAATGGCTGAGTCGCAGGCTGGGGAGGAGCAGAGCTCTTTTACCTCTGTCTGAAAGCAGGACAACAGGTTTGGAGTAGTTTCTGTGGTTCCTGGTGGCCACCTACTGAAGGGGAACCTCCTGAATGTGGTCATGCTGTGGCCTCCTGCAGACGGTGACGTCCATGGAGATGCTCCATGGGCATTTTGGTGCCTACCTGGCATAGGGATGTGCAAATGTGAGCTGGTATCCAGATGCATCTGAGATGATGGAGCCTAGCCAGTCCCACCAAGATACTGAGGAACCCCAGAACCTCTCAAGCTTTGGTGTGAAATCTTCCCCCTTAAGGTATTTGAAAACCATAGAAGGGTTTGGGTGGAAAGGGAATTTCAAGATCATCGAGTTCAACTCCCTGCAATGGGCAGGGACACCTCCCACTATCCCAGGTTGCTTCAAGCCCCTCCAACCTGGCCTTGGACACTCCCAGGGATGGGGCAGCCACAACTTCTCTGGGAATCTCATTTCAGGGCCTCCCCACCCTCCCTGGGAACAATTCCTTCCCAATATCCCATCTAATCCTTCCCTCTGCCAGTTTAAAGCATGATCTAGATCTGGTGGTTGGCAACTGGTTCTGGAGGGCCCTGCTTGAGCAGGGCATTGGGCCAGACTTCCAGGGATTCCTTCCAGCCTCACACATTCTGTGATCTCTCCTGAAAACCTTTGGGCATTGCTGTTGTTGATCATGGTGCATCCTGTCTTGGGATACTGGGACATCCAGAAGAATTTGAGATTTGTCCAGAGAAGCTTTGGCTGTCCCATCCCTGGAAGTGCCCAGGGTCAGTTTGGATGAGGCTGAGAGCAGCCTGGTCTAGTGGAAGGTAAACCTGTCCATGGCAGAGGGGTTGGAATGAGATAATCTTTAAGGTCTCTTCCAACCCAAATCATTCCTGGATTTTATGATTTCACAGCAAAAATTAACTCTGGGCAGCTGGTTGGACTCTCCTACAAACCTGGAAACAACTTGATCTTGCATGAACTCTGGGATACCTGGAGTTGCTGGTGGATCAGTGAGCTCCCATTCCCACTTTTAATCTGCCAAATAGATATTTCCAAACTCACTCTTGAATTCCCAGTCCATGCTCCTCCTGCTGCCTGGTTTTCATTGCTGGATGATGGCCCCAAAAGCAATGGGAGCTTGACAGCCTCAAAGCTGTTTTCCCAATACAGCCTCAAAGCTGTATTCCCAAAGCTTGACTAATGATCACCATCCTGCTGGGAAAGGCGACTTCCTTCTTTCCTTCTCCAAGTCAGTGGTGGATTTTATTTTTTCCCCGTTGTTTTGGGGGTTGTTTTTGTTTTCTGTTTTCCCAACTCGGCACGGTTCAGTGCTTCGGCCTTGCGAACTTGAACGCCTGGATTAATTTGTGGTTAGATCTCTGTTAAGATTGCATCCACTTCCCCAGTCAGCACTTAATTGGCAGTCGCTTGATTTAACAGCGTGGGAGCCGGCTCCGGAAAAATGGCTTGGATAAATCACTGCCTGACGCCAGAAAATAGATATAATCTCAACATTAACTACATTAATAGTAGCAGGAGCCGAATTAAGAAAGCCATAAAGTAGAGGCAGGAGAGTATAAATTACGACCATCTCGCTGTCTTCTTCTCCAGGCTCTGCTTTCTGTCCTCTCCCTGACGGTGGGATGGGATCGGTGCCGGTCTTGGGTCCAGTTGGGTGGCATTCAGCTCTGTTGGGGACAGGGAGAAGAGCAATTCCCACAATTCACACCATTCCCAGCTCATGAGATAGCACCAGTTTTAATGGGTCTAATCAGTTTTAGTGGCTTAGTTGATTACAGGGATCCAGAATGTTGAAGTCGTGGATTTGATTTCTTCCCTCCGGAGTCCTGACCTGGGATATGGGGTATTTTATGGTCTTTTGGTCACAGGGATTTCTAGGATGATTATTTGGGGTTGGATAAGGGGAGAAAAGACATTTCCTAATGATGTGAATGGAAATCTATGCAGGGCATGTGGTGAGGTGGCCAACTCCCAGCTCCTGGAGAACCCCCAGCAGATCCCCAACTTGTGGGTATCCGTGCTGTTCTTCCCAGGAAAAGCTTTGCCTTTATTTCCCATCTATGAAAACCAGGGAAATCAACTCAGGATAAATGCTGTGAGGGCATGTTTTTCCCGATGTTCTGGATAATGGTGAACTTCACAACTTCTCCTGCTCTTCAGGAGTCCCAGGAAAAGTGTTCCTCCAGCTTTTGTGTGCCATGGGATGACAAAAACCTTCCCAGCTCTTCCAGTTGTTGCTTTATCCATTTGTGCTGGTGTTGACTGTTTATAAATTCAGAATCTGGTTGGTTGTTCCTTTTTTCCCTTCAGTAAAGTGTTAGATCCAACTTTGGTTCAGAAAGTGACAATTCAGGATTTTCTGTGGACATGTTGTAGTGGAGATGCTCCACATGGAGATATTTGGGAGTCCTGGGATGGAGGTGGAGGCTGAGCAGCTTCATGAGGACCAAACCCTCAGTGGGAACTGAGGTGCTCATGGTACCTGCCTGCTGTGAGAGAGGTTCCAGAGCAGGTAATGATGCCCTAGGGCATCATAAAAATTACTTTCCGTCCACTTCTCTGTGGAAAAATGAGATAATGCCAACGAAATTTCCTTGGAAGTTGCATCTCACCATCTGGAGAGTTGGGTCAGTACTACAAGCTGGAGGCAAATTTTGGGTTCATTTAAGAAACTTTCCCCATTTTTTAGTTGTCATGGAGATCTTTGTGAGATTTTTGGGAGTTTGGGGATTGTTCTGGGTCCTGTGTCAGCAGAGGGAGACGGCTCTGTATGAGTCTGGTGTGGGAAAGGCTAATTGAATTTAATGAGAGAGCAAGAATTAATTTGTTTTGTCTTTGGACACATGTTGAACACAATATGCCAAATTTTGATGGAGCCATCAAAATCCTATAAAACCCAAGCCTTGCCCAAATTTTCCCCCACAATCCCTGATTAAAAGCATCTCTGGGCTGTTTAAAAGTGCAAATACTTCCAGGGCTTTTAATTTATTTATTATTTGATTTATTCATTATATTTATTTCAAAAAATATTTTATTTATTGATAAAATATTTTATTTATTTATATTTATTTTATAAATGTAGTTTGTTATCTATCTCAAGGAAGAATCCATATTATAAAATCATGGAATAGTTTGGGTTGGCAGGGAATATCATCCCATTCCAAACCTGAGCCATGGGCAGGGACAACTTCCACTATCCCAGGCTGCTCCAAGCCACATCCAACCCAGCCCTGAACACTTCCAGGGATGGGGCAGCCACAGCTTCTCTGGGCATCCTTTTCCAGGGTCTCACCATCCTCACAGGAAAGAATTCCTTCCCAATATCCCATCTAACCCTGCCCTCTGGCAGTGGGAAGCCATTCCCTGTGTCCTGTCCCTCCATCCTTTCTCCCAAGTCCCTCTCCAGCTCTCCTGGAGCCCCTTCAGGCACTGGAAGAGCTCTGAGGTGTCCCTGGAACCTTTCCTTCTCCAGGCTGGACATTCCCAGCTCTCCCAGCCTGGCTCCAGAGCAGAGGGGCTCCATCCCTTGGAGCATCTCCGTGGGCTCCTCTGGACTTGCTCCAGCAGCTCCACGTCCTCCTGATGTTAGCCCCAGGGTTGAATGCAGAATTCCAGGTGGGATCTCATCTGAACAGGGCAGAGGGGCAGAATTCCCTTTTTTCCTCAGGTTTATCCTGACCTTTTCAACTTCATTTCCAGCTTTTTGGTTCAATTGCACCCCCCTTCACCACGTCCCGTTTTCTCCCCTGGAAATGGATTTTTAAAAGCGTCATCTTCCAGCGAATTTTCCTTTCCATCTTGTTGTTTATTAGGCTCTTAAAGGCAAAGCTTGTAATGCATCCATTGATCCAAATTCCAATTGAAGAGATGTGAGCACATAAAATGGTCCCGACCCTTTAATAATGGAGCGATATCCTTTGGAATGTAGGCGATGCAATTAGGACAAGGAACCAACCCCCTGCCCCTTGATGGGGGCCTTTGAATCATTTTTATCCTTTGAATATATTGTTCCATATATTCAGAGTGGAGCTGAGTTCCTTTAAGTGTCTTCCTGGTGAGTATCTGATGGACTGACGCTCTCAGAAGTGTTGGACCTTTTTTTTTATTCCTCTTTCTCTTGGAAGCAGTTCCAAATTTTTATAGATCTGTGTTTATTAATTATGCATGTCTACATTTATAAAATATATATAACATGTATTTTATATGTGGATAGAAATTGCGTGGATGGGCCGAGTCCAGCGGTGTGAAGGTCAACAAAGCCAAGTGTTGGATCCAGCACTTGGATCACAGCAATTTCATGGAATGCTCCAGTCATGGATAAAGGGCTGGAGAGATGGAAATGGACTTGGAGGTGCTGGTGGCAGTGTCTAAATATGAGTTCAGATGGGCAAGGAGGCCACTGGCACTTTGTGTCCATAAACCCAGGGCAGTGTCCATCCCCCTGTTCTGGTAGTGCAGGGACACCTCCAGTCCTGTCCCTCACAAGACAGACATGGAAGGGCTGGAATGTGTTCAGGAAAGGAAATGGAGGTGGGAAGAATCTGGGGCACCAGGAGTGGCTGAGAGAGCTGGGAGGGCTCAGCCTGGAGAAAAGGAAGTTCAGGAGGGGCCTTCTGGCTCTCCACAACTCCCTGAGAAGAGGTGGATCCACTACACCAGGAGAGGTTCAGGTTGGACATCAAGAGGAATTTCTTCTTGGAAAGGGTTGGAATATGCTGCTCGAGGAGGTGGTAGAGTCGTCATCCCTGGTGTGTTCAAGGAATACCTGGATGTGACACTCAGTGCTCTGGTCTGGGTGACAAGTTTGGGATCAGTCATAGGTTAGACTTCATGATCTTGGAGTTCATGATATTCATGATGTTTTCCAACATAAATGATTCCATGATTCCATGTATGTTATGTATACACTTATCCAGGTGTAGACAGCGTTGATATTAAATATTTACTGGATCATGGAATTACAGGAATGGTGAGAATTCACACCAAGGAATCAGAGCTGACAGCACTGCTCCAGTTGTCTTGTGGGTCAGCTTATAAATGGTAAGGAGACAACCAGACAGATATACAACCACCTGCTTAAAATTCGGAGAAATAAGTTTAAAGTCAACATCTGAATTTCTTATTTACTCCTTAAGTTTAATATAATGTCAGGCAAACCAATTCTTTAAGGGAAAAAAAAAATTATACACTGTTTTCTCTTTTCTCTGCCCTTGTAGCTTAATTTAATTTAAATTTTTATTAATTAAATTTAAATCTAGTTTTAACTAAATTTAAATTTAGATTTTAGTTTTCAGTTTTCAAAATGCATCACCTGTGGATGTGTATCCATCCCCAGTCCAAGCTGTGGGCATGGGGTTTTCCAGAGGCAGGCAGTAGCTGGTGTTTTCCCAGCGGATAATTCCCTTTAGCATAGCGCCACTGAACTTCTTTAACCTCTTCCATGCTGAGTTCCTGCTTTTCCATGGAATCCAGCTCCTTGTCCAAGATATTTGCTTTAATTAAAATGTATCTGCTGTTCTGTCTCTTCATAGTATTATTGCTGTTTCCTGCGTGAGGAAAAGAGCATTTAAAGGGAAAATATCTTTGGAAAAAGCAATTATCCCAGGTATTTTTGGAAAGCAGGCAGGAGGGAAAGCCTCCAGTGGGATTTGGCTCCGTGTCTGAGTGATTATTGTGATAAATATTCAGAGCTGGAACTGTTTGGATCAGGATACGGAGGCAGCATTGGAATGATCCTCGGCAATTAGCCTTCCTGGGATATTCCAGTGCTTGGAGCACATCCAGAGCTCTGAAATGGGATTTACAGGGATGAGCAGAGGGAGGAATATCACTTCTGTGCCAGGACAGGGGAAGGTCTAGGAGCTGCTCTTGCTTTCCCTCTGGTTTTAGCCCATCACTGAGGGTGGTAGGACAGTCTGGGAGGGATTAAGGACTAATCCACGTGGACACAGGTCCCGGAGCTTCCCAAACGGAGCCACTGAATCCGGCAACACCTGCGTGGAGCGCCACGAGCTCCATTTCAGCTAATCAGAGTTAAACCCTAATGAACTTTGTCCAATCGCCTGAGCTAATGGGGGTAAAAGGAATCTAATTAACGGGACAATAGTTCCCGGTCTTCCCGGTGTAATCACTGATCCTCCGCCAGCATTAGAGCAGCGGGATGGAAAGCCGAGTATTAGGGACCGTCAGCATTTCCATTCTCAGGCTCAGCCTAAGCGGTTTAACGGGACCTTGGCAGGGGGGTTTGGGCTGAGACTTGACCTACCTTGAAGACAGCTTTATGTTGGGAAATTGTCTTCTCCAGAGGGGGCTTTTGTCTCATCTCCAGGGAGGTGTTTTAATAGCGCGAACTTTGCTGGAGAAGTTGGAATTGTTTCTGAGGATCCTCCCGTGGCTTGCTGTGGGTGGGATCAGGCCTGGGGCTGGAGGGAAACCAAGGAGGTGGTTTGGAGCTGGGCTGCCAGGGAGTGGGGAGGGCAAGAGGAAATGACCTGAAGTTGTGTCAAGGGAGGTTTAGATTGGATATCAGGGAGAATTTCTTCATGGAAAGGGCTGTCAAGCGCTGGAACAGGGCAGTGGTGCAGGAAGGAAGGCAGGATTAGATGGGATACTGGGGAAGAGTTCATTCCTGTGAGTGTGGTGAGGCCCTGGCACAAGGCTTAAAGAATGGTTTGGGTTGGAAGGCATCCTGAAGGTCCCAACCCTCTGCCATGGGCAGGGACACCTTCCTCCATCCCAAGTTGCTCCAAACCCTGTCCAGCTGGCCTTGGGCACTTCCAGGGATGAGACAACCACAGCTTCTCTGGAGGGCCTGTGCCAGGGCCTCATCACCCTCACAGGGAACAATTCCATCCCAATATCCCATCTTTCCTTGCCCTCTGGTGGTGGGAAGCCATTCCCTGTCACTCCATCCCTTGTCCCAATCCCAAGCCCCTCTCCAGCTCTCCTGGAGCCCCTTCAGGCCCTGGAAGAGGCTCTGAGGTCTCCCTGGAGCTATCTCTTCCCCAGGTTGGACATTCCCAGCTCTCCCAGGACAGTTCCATCCCTGCTCTCCTTACCTGGCCTCACCAATCCTTCAGCACAGCTGGTCACAAGGCAAATTCTCTCCCTGTTTTTCGTGCTTGGCACATGGAGCTGGGTTTGTATCCAGGCTCTCCATCTCCCGCAGGAATGAATTGGGTGACAAACAATAGTAGGGATTTAGGAAACAGGCAGGGAAAAGAACTCTCCTCTCCCACAGCTCTGAGCTCCTCGAGGTGTTACTGGATCTTGTGTGTTTTTTGGAAGGTTTTGGCAGGATTTCAGGGCTTTCTCTGGCTTGAAGTGGGATCATGAGCCCTGCAGGAGCTGCCAAGTTCCATCTGGAGCTTTGCCTTTTCATGGACACAGTGGAGAGATGAAAGAGGATGGCAGCGTGGGGCTGAATGGATGTCAGAGGGAAATGGCAATAAATCCAGTGGGAGGGAATAATGACATTTGAGGGAAGAGATGGCATCCAGAGGGACTGTTACAGGCTGGGCCAGTGCAAACCTTGGGAAGGCCAAGGCCAAGCTCCTGTAAGTGGATAGGACAATCCCAAGGACAGACCCAGGCTGGATGAGGAATGCATTGAGAGCAGCCCTGAGAAGGATTTGGGGGTGTTGGTTGATGAAAAACTGAGTGTGCTTCATCCATGTGTGCTGGAACCCAAAAATTCCCTATGTCCTGTGCTCATCCCACAGTGTGGGCAGCAGGAGAGGAGGAATTTCAGCCCTTCCACCCTGCTCAGGTGACATCCCACCCTGCAGAGCTGCCTCAGCTCTGGGGTCTAACAGCAAAGGGATGTGGAGCTGCTGGAGCAGATCCAAAGGAGGCCATGGAGATGCTCCAAGGGCTGGAGCCCCTCTGCTCTGGAGCCAGGCTGGGAGAGCTGGAAATGTTCAGCCTGGAGAAGGGAAGGATCCAGGGAGACCTCAGAGCCCCTTACGGTGTCTGAAGGGGCTCCAGGAGAGTTGGAGAGGGACTTGGGACAAGGGATGGAGTGACAGGACACATGGAATGGTTTTCCCTGCCAGAGGGCAGGGATAGATGGGATATTGGGAGGGAAAAATTCTTTCTTGTGAGAGTGGGGAGGAGCTGGAATGGAATTCCCAGAGAAGCTGTGGCTACCACTGGATCCCTGGAAGTGTCCAAGGCCAGGTTGGACAGGTTTTGAAACAACCTGGTCTAGTGGAAGGTATCCCTGCCCATGTCAGGGGGTTGGTCTGGATGATCTTGAAGGTCCCTTCCAACCCAAACCATCTCATGATTCTGTGCAATGTTCCCCCTCAGTTTAGCCCAAAGTTGCCTGTAAATTTTGCAGCCCTTTGAAAAGCCACTGCAAGGAGATCAGGATATTTTGTTCATACCTAGGTCTTTCCAAGTGGAGTTATTTGAAAAGTTATCCAGTCTGTGTAAGGATTGGCAAGAGACATCCTGCTATGGGATGTGGAAACTGGGGAAAACCATGAAAATCTCCTCCACAACACTTCATTGCAGGTATAATGCCATGTTTCTGGTTTTTTGGGATTTTTTTGGTGGAGGAATCTCTCTTCTCATTGGTTGATAACCATTAAATTTATTTGCAACTATTTTCCTTTCCAGGTCAGGGGGATTTATTGGGAAGGTACGTCTTTATTTAGGTAATTAGGGAGCTTAATAGGTGCTCATTGAAATTCATAATTTTTCCCAGGTTTTGAAAATGCTAAATGAGATCTGGGCTGGATTATTATTTTTTTTGACTTGAGATTAACATTAAGCTGCATATGAATGGAAATTCAGATTCAATTGAACCAAATTAAAATAGGGGTTTTTTTTAAAGTGTTTGTTTCCTAATTAGAAGTAATTATTGAAAGGAGGGAATTGTTTATGGGTAAATTAATGTGTTTTTGCCCGTCACTGTGTATTTAAAACTAATGGATCCTCTATATTTATGGATGTATGTGGGGAAAAGACATATCCCTTTCTATTTTTAATTTCCAATCACTTTTCCAACCTGAAATATCATCAACAATGGACTGAATTATTTGAATTATCCCAATCAGATTCTTCAGATAAATTAAATCTTAATGTAGAAAGTGTTTATTTGAGGTTTGACCTTTATTATTTTAAAGAGAAAGCATCAGTGTTGCTAAAATCCCATAAATCAAACATTTTAGTGGAATTACTTGCTTTTAGCTGTAGATTTGGGGTTTTCAGGGATCTGATGGGTGAGGGTAGAGATGGAGCAGCTTCCAGGGTGCATCTTTTAGCATCCCTGGTGTGTTTGAGGAACACTTCTAGCCCTAAATCCAGTGTTGTTTGCTAAGAAATGATGAATGACTGAGGAAAATGTGATTTTTTTTGGTTGTTTTTTTTTTTCCTTCTGAATGAGGATTTTCCATTGCCACCTTCCAGGCTTGTGGCAGACGAGCTCCCTCCTTCCTCACCTCTCTCCCTGTTGCTTTCCGTAACCATTGCCCTCGCGATGATCCGCTCTTTCCTCGGGATTCAAATGCCAGCATGCAAATGTGATTTCTGACTATGTAAGGATTACTTTCAGAAAAAAAAAATAAAAAATATAAGCTAAGCCCAAAGAAGAAATCCAGTAGTAAAAGAAAACCATTCTTTAAGAACCACTTGTATCGCCGCCAGTGCCAGGAAATCCTTTCCGTTTCAGCCGGCTGGAAACGCCGCTGGGGTGTTCCTGCTCTGCTCGTGGAGTTATGTTTAACTTAGAGACATCAAATACTCTAAAAATGTTACATTTCAAGTATAGGGGAATTTTTGCAGAGGTTTGGATGGGGTTTTTGGATCACATGGTCTTGTGTTGATGAGGGGATGGGGGTGTTAAATGTGAGCAGGCTGGAGCAACTCGTCCTTGTTTTTAACCTTCGTTTTCCATGTTGGCTTGGAAATCTCCCAGGTTTTTTCCTTTTTATTTAGGTTAATATATAAAATTCTAATGTTAAATATAGATAATCTGAAGAGGGAATGTATTTTCCCAGGTAGCTCCTGGCTGAAGTTTTGGTGGTTTTACTCCATTCTGAGCAGGTTTGGAGCTCCATTCTGAGAAGAGAATGGAGCTGGGGATGAGTCTGAAGCACCAGGAAGTGTTGAAGGAGCTGGGAAAGGGGCTCAGCCTGGAGAAAAGGAGACTCAAGGGGGTCCTTCTGGCTCTCCCTAGGATGGAGAATACATTCTCCTCTCCCTGACAGAATGGTGGATCCAGATGGGGTTCAGGATGTATTCCCAGGGAACAAGAGACAAGAAAAGAGGAAACAGCCTCAGGTTGTGCCAGGAGAGGTTTAGTTTGGATTTTGGGAAGCTTTTTTCATGGAAAGGTGTGGCAGGCTGCCCAAAGCAGTGGTGGAATCCCCATCCCTGTAGGAATTTAATGTCTGTCTGGATGTGACACTTTGGAATGTGGCTTAGTGGTGGCCTTGGCTGTGCTGGGGGAATGGTTGGGCTGGATGATCTTGGAGGGCTTTTCCCACCTAAATGCCTCTGGAATTCTCTGAAGGACACAGCTGGGTGATGTTCAGTCCTGGGAAACTAGATTTGGTCAACACAAGCATCTACTAAGCAACAGCATGGAATGTTCTGAGTGAGGCAAAATTGCTGTTGCTTGGAGAGAAGCACTGGAAAATCCCAAACCTCATTCTACAGACTCATGGAATGTTTTGGGTTGGAAGAGACCTTAGAGATCATCTTGTCCAAACCCCTGCCATGGACAGGGACACCTTCCACTAGCCCAGGTTGCTCTAAGCCCCATCCAACCTGGCATTAAAAGTTTTATCAACCTGGAACCTCCCTTTGTTAGATTTTTAGCATTGGGCTCTGATTTTCCCATAGTTGACGTCGAACCTGCGCCAGCTACGCTGCTGTTTTTAAACATTTTTATATCGTTCCTCCACCCCCTCTTCATTAAAAATTTTTCTTCCGCTGTCCACCCTGGGGGTGGGGGAAAGACAACCCTCAACCTTGTGTAGTCAAGGTTATGGCGATAAATTCCGGAGCATTGTCACTTCTATTCGGAGTAAATTGGCCGGCCGCTCTTGGGCTGAAGGGGAGATAATTTGCTGTAGTATTTCAAATGGATTAGAAATGGATTTGAAGGGAAAGTTCATGCCTCCCATTACAAAGGCTAGAAAGAAGACTATCTTAAGGCACTGTTCACACTCTAGCCTTCATTATCCACGCTTAATACCTTTCCTATTTTCCAGCGTTAATGAAATTTCCTGCCGGAGCGGGGCCTTGTGGACAGACGGGAGGACTCTTTAGATCCGCGGGATGCGCGGCAGAAAGGGAATTACAAGGCCCTCGTGTCGAGGGGCCCTGTGTATTCTTCAGGTCCTTGGCCCGGCTATTATCTCGTTAATTTTATCCTCTTTTGTCAATACAGTTCATTTCCAAAGGCCGTCCTTTCCATTAGGGTAACAATTCCACGGAGAGCTGGGATCCCGCCACCGATGAAAAGCGATGGGCGTTTGGCTCTGTGCCCTCGCTGGTGGCTTTTCCCTGCCACCACCAGCTTGGATGTCACTAAGAGGGAGGGGGACACACACACTGGTGGCTGTGTTGGGGCCACACAAGCACTTGGGAGCAACAGCTTGGATTTAGAGGGAAATTAAGGGTTCCTGTAAGTGAAGTTTGGGAAGTTGAGTTCTCTCCCCGCTCTTCTGTGTGGGCACGGTTTTTCCATATAAAACACATTTTCCCTTAAATTTTAAATCTCTTAAGGTTCCGATAATATAATAAATATCATGCCTAATATAATAAATAATAAATACAGTAAGTATTCTAATAACTATTACTTTATATATATATAAAAGGATGAGAAGACATCAATGCTTGGACACTTGCACCACCCTGAAGGTGGAAATGGAGGTAGCCAAGCCTCCAGTGAGCTCAAACTGAGCTCCTGGTTGGGACTCCCCGTCCCTGGAAGTGTTCAAGGCCAGGTTGAATGGGGCTTGGAGTGACCTGTTCTACTGGAAGGTGGCCCTGCCCATGGAGGGGGATTGGAACTTGGTGATTTTGAAGATGCCTTTCATCCCAAATCATTCTGTGATGGTTCCATGGCTCCAGTCTGGTGGCCCTTGGGGCTTTGGCAGGCTGAGCAGATGTTCTGCAGAAGCTTTACTTGGAGACCACCCAGAGGTCACCTGTCTCCTCAAAAATACAACAGCTTTAAATTAGAGGAGGTTCAACCCCACTCGCTTTGGGGAATGAAATGAGTTTTGATGTTGTTTGTCAAAATCCTTGAAAAAATCATAGATTCGTGGAATGGATTGGAAGGAGCCTTAAAAATCATCCTGTTCCAACTCCCTGCCTCAGTGGGGATGTTCTGATGCTGTGTCTGCATTTGGAGGCTCCCTCAGTTTGGAGCTTGGCCATCCCTAAGGAATTCTAAAGATGAGAGAGGTGTGTGACCACTTTGGTGATCTAGAGCAGGAAGGCAGGAAAATAAATATCCTGAGGATTTGGGGGATTCAACCAACTGGATGTTAAACTGGTGCTTAAACCAGTAGACCAGGCTTAGGTGGTGGTGTGAGCAGCCCCTGGGGCTGTGCAGGGTTTGGGGTGAGTTGGGTTTTATTGATCTTGCAACCAAAAAAGATTTAATTTAATGTATTATCTCATATATGTGTGTCTGTGCAATAATATAATGTATTAGGGCATACGTGTAAATTTATATTCAATAGATATTGAATGTATCTCTGTTGATATAGAATATTTTTAATATATATTAATATATCTACATATAATATATAAATATATAGATACAATATCTATTTAAATACATAAAATATCTATTTAAATATCTTTATCCTGTATGTATATATATGTCTGCACGTAGTTTATGTATGTCTGTAGTGTATCTATAGATCTATAGCTTTATATATCTATATATCCATGCCCTGATTGCTTCCACAGCTGTGCCACATCCCAACCTTTCCCTACAAACCAGAGTGGGGAATGTTACTTCTCCCTTCCCCTCTACTAGAGTTAAGGAAAATATGAAATGTATGATATATAGAAAACAATATCTATATATTTTATTTATTACCCATATGTTAGTGAATATATGTAATTCAATATATATGCTATATATTCAATAGTGTATTAATAATATAAAGTGCTAAGAATAAAAATAGTATCTGGCCTCACATAAATTATCTCTAAGAATTAATAAATATATATATTGAACATATCTAGATGTTATTGAACAAATATAATTCAATATATGCATTCAGTGCATATATTCAATAGTATCTAGAGATAATTGATGGATATAGGAGGCCCAGAGAATACAGGTGATAATATATAGATTTATGTATGAAGGTATCAATATTTGTTATTCTATATAATATATAGATCTTGTATTTCAATACATACACTCGGGGTATATATATTCAATTATGTGTATATCTATATGGAAATAGATGTGTATGGATATCTCTATGTATTACCCAGAGATAACATATAGGGAATATATATGGAATTACAGAAGTCCATAAAGGGACTGATTCAACTGGGAAAAAGGGGCCCCAAATCCACTGGCACTACAACCCCTGTGAAAGGAGGAATGGAGCATCTTGGGGTCCTCCCAGGGATGTATCTCTGAGAGGAAGAGGAGATGGATGGAGCTGGGATGGGTCTTGTCGCAACCATGGTGGTGTTTTGCAATACCTTCATTAGAATCCTGGAATGGGATAGGTTGGAAGGTTAAAGCTCATCCAGTTCCATGGAGGCCATGGGCAGGGACACCTTCCACTATCCCAGATTGCTCCAAGCCCTTTCCAACTTGGCCTTGGATACTTCCAGGGATGAGCCAGCTGCAGCTTCTCTGGGAACTCCATTCCAGCACCTCACCACCCTCCCTGGGAAGAATTCCTTCCCAGTATCTTACCTAATTCTGTCCTCTGGCAGAGGGAAGCCATTCCCATTCTGCCACTATCCTGTCACTCCATCCCTTTTCCACAGTCTCTCTCCAGCTCTCCTGGAGTCCCTTTAGGCACACCAAGGTCTCCCTGGATCCTTCCCTGCACCAGGTTGAACACCCCCAGCTCTCCCAGCCAAGGGGCTCCAGCCCTTGGAGTATCTCCATAGCCTCCTCTGGATCTGCTCCAACAGATCCACATCCTTCTACTGCTGGGACCCCAGAGCTGGACAGAAAACTCCAGATGGGATCTCAGAAAAGCAGAGTAGAGGGTGAGAATCATCTCTGTCACCCTCCCAGCTCTTTGATATTTGATATTATTTTTATTGCCCCTGATACGGCTACACGGCCTTTCTTCAGGTCCTACAGCCACTGCTGGATGCATCCTTGTTCTTGCTGGAGTTTTCTGCAAGGGTGATCCACAAGTGACCCAAGTGTCCCTCATGCCATCACCACCTTCGCCCAACAACGCCACTGCCGTGACTCCTTTGCAAGTCACTAAGACTTGATGCTCTTCTCCGGAGCAGTTCTGTGAGGAGGAAACCCTGGGGGAGCTAAAATGAGGAATTTATACAATTCCCATCCCCTTCCACAAAAACCACACAGCAAATTTTCCGAGCTCGGTAGCCAGTGGCAACAGCCCTCCGGAATGAATAGGCTGTCACGCTCAGCATTAGGAAATGTAACTATTCCATTTTCCAGCTCTCTTTTTCTTTGGAGCACATGTTCATTTAAAGGAAATGCTCATCGGGGCTTGCATTCCACTGATA
Source organism: Setophaga petechia (assembly GCA_024362935.1). NCBI lineage: Eukaryota > Metazoa > Chordata > Aves > Passeriformes > Parulidae > Setophaga > Setophaga petechia. The sequence continues at coordinate 503,586 of JANCRA010000098.1, forward strand.
GGATAGCGGGATCTTAATTTACGGATATTCTCCGGTAATGCGCGGTTTATATACGTTCTGCTAATAGCATTATGAGCATAGTTTGGGCTAATACAAAATTAGAGCTCTAATTTGCATAAACAAATTACTGTTTGGATTAGCGCTAAATGAGGAAGGCGACTGATATTGGAGGAGATTTGATTTGGCTGCAGTGGCTCTGTTTGGATAATGGGGGATGGATAGGAACGAGCTGGGAGGCTGCGTTGTGGGTCGGGAGGGAGGTGGGATGGTGCAGGAGGTATCAGGTCATGGAGTAAACAAGATTTTGGGTGACAGAGGAGCCTCTCTGGGACATGTGGCAAGGTGGGGGTTGGCCTCTTTTCCCTGTCGACCAGCAACAGGATGAGAGAAAATGGCCTCAAGCTGTGCCAGGGGAGGTTCAGGTTGGACATCAGAAGGAATTTTTTCATGGAAGGGGTTGTTAAACATTGGGATGAGCTGTCCAGCGAAGTGGAATGGCGTTCCCATCCCTGGAGGTGCTCAAGGAATGCCTGGATGTGGCACTCAGTGCTCTGGTCTAATTGACAAAGTGGTGGTTGGTCGGTCACAGGTTGGACTTCATGGCCTTGGAGGTCTTTTCAGACCTAAAAGATTTGGGGATTCTGTGATATTTATCCCTCAGGTGTCACTTCAGAACTTACTGGGACCTTTAGAATAACATGGGCAACAGTAACTGGATTGTGATTCCTGATCCATTTCCATCCCACTGACTCAATACCAGGTTTGTGAATTTAGGGACAGTTGAGGAGGTGGGAACAGGTCCCCAACCCCACCTACTAGAAGACCCTGCTGAGGTCCAGCATCAGCTCCAGGTGACGGATGGGGTATAGAAATACTTTTGGGTGATTTGTCCCATGTAGGGATTGAGGAAAATCCTTCTAAGAGACAGATTTGAGAGCAGGATAAAAATATTAAAGTTGTGGTATCTGATTCATAATAGAAATAATGATACTAAAAATACAGATTCATGGAATGTTTTGGGTTGGAATGGACCTTAAAGACCATCTAGTTCCAAACCCCTGCCATGGACAGGGATGCTATCCACTGGATCAGGTTGCTCAGAGTCCCATCCCACCTGGCTTTGATGTCAAAGCTTGTAGAGCTCCATAAAACTTGGCTAAGCTCAGCGAAGGTACCACCTTGCTGATTCTCTCATGGGATTGCATCCACATTTCCTTATTTCTTCTGGGAATAGAGGTGCAAGCCAGGGTGGGAGAAGTTGGGGGAGAGTCCCTGAAGGTAATTTTTTGGTATTAGTCATGAAGAATCAGAGCTTTTCCTCTGTGAATAGCAAGAACATCCCTGCTTCTTCCATTCATCTCATCCATTCTAATGGGAGTGTCCCTGCCATTGGGAATGGGGTTGAAATGAGATGATCTTGAAGGTCCCTTTGAACCCAAAGCATTCCATGAGTCTCTGATCCCATGGTTCACTCATGAAGTAACACCTCCTTGTGACATTATCCCAAATTTGGGCTGACCTTGAATTTATTTTTCTTGCAGATCCCCATTGTTAAACCAGATCCGACCCTCACTCCAAGGTGGTAAATCCCAGCTCATCCAACAGTGCTGGAGGAACAAAGGCTTTCGCTGCATCGGTGGCGTCATGTACCGGGTGTCGGCCAACAAACTCTCCAAAACTTCCAGCAGCCCTGTCCGGGCCAGGGACCTGGGCACCAAAACTCCCATCAGAGCAGGTGAGCAGGAATTTGTCCCAGTTCATGTCCAAAATCCACTGAGTTCAGTTTTTAGTTGTTTATTCCCAGCCTGTGGGTTGCAACTCATCCTCCGGCCTCATAGAATTCCAGATGTGAAGGTGGTGGACATCCCATGGTGGCAAGTGCTGTTCTTGCTTTATAGCAAGGGGGAATAATGTTGGAGAAATTAAAAGTTTAGGAGAATTGAGTTTTTTTTAAGTCAGACTTAATTCAGTCTTGTGGAAATGTGCTGTTAAACTTGGTTTAAATGGACAAAGTCTTGGATAACTTCAGACAGCACCACAAGGTTGAATGTGCTTGAGATGCTCATCAAATTACGTTCAATATGGACCTAAAAATTTGGCAAGATCATTCTGCAGATAACCATGGAATGATGCCCCATTTTGATGAATTCCCAGCTTTACATCATGGCTTTGATTAAATTGTGCTTCAGCTCCTCCTGTGTTTGACATCTCAAGTGTGACTTAAGAAAGAGCAGATTTTAACTGTTTTTTAAAGTATTTTTGAAATGTCTTGGTCTCAAATTAGGGAGCAAATATTTTTGCTCCTTAACTGTTTTTTTGAGAATTTTTGGGAATAGTTAAACTGAGGAAGATGGATCAGATTTTGAAGACTCAGAAAAAGTACCCATAAAACAGCTCAGAGGTTTGTAGGAAAAAATTTTGGATTTTTTCCAAGAGCTTCACTACTGCTACTGGACCAGGATAATTGACTGCACAAAACCAGCTCGAGGGTGGTTCTGCCTTAAGCACCATCTCTGGACATTGAAGATGTCATTGAAGACAGAAAATATCCTGCAAGAATGGAAGAAAAGGGGTGAAACCCCCGGACATGGACAGGGATGTTGTTGGATGGAGCAGGGGATGGATTTCAGGACAGAGTTGGATCACTAGGAAAAGTCCTGGAGAAAAATGATGGCTGGAAGGACTGGAAAAGTGGAAGATCTGGGGCTGCCAAGCAAAGGAAGGATATCTCTCCATGGCCAGGTGGAACAGCCAAAAACCGAAGGGCTTTAACTGGTGGGAGAGCTTTCCAAGGACAAGGATGATGAAATGCTGGACTCGTTTGGCTCTAAAATCACCATTATTTTAAAGATTTTTTTTAAGAACAGGCTTCATGACCTTCTTTTTGGGGAGGACATGGGTGGAAAAGGTCCTGCCTCCCAGAAAGAAGGTGAATTTTTTTATTTATCCAAGTGCAAGAAAGTCTCTAAATTTGTCTGGAAATAGACAAATGAGCAAAGTCTCATTTGGGCAACTCAGCAAAGGCTGATGGATTCACCCTGTCCATGAATATCCATCACTGGATTGGGACCAAGCAGAGAAACACCAACTTAGAGACAAATTTCTGGAAGAGAGATGAATCCAAAGGTATCATGGGAGGATTTCTGCTGATTAAGGAATTGGAATTGCTTGTGGGGAGTACCTGAGGGGATTTGGGGGGACAGGGCATGGAAGAGATGTGATGCCCCCATTTTTCCTTTCTCACTGAAACCACATCTTCTAGTGAGGTCTCATTCAGAAAATTTGGTTTAATTAGTCCCACTTAGAGAGGGAAGATTCCTTCCAGGGTTATTCCCTATAAAATACAGTCCCATCTAATTATTATTTTGAAGGTGTTCCTTTATTTGCTGTTGCTCCTTTCCCCCTTCCACATAGCATGTTGGCTTTGTAACCACAAAACCCGAGGAGCTGCTGTGAATCAGTATTTTCATGTCATCTTTCATCTCTCCCCACAATTCATCCTCCTTCCCAAGGATAGATTCCACAGATTCCTCTTGCCTTAGGATAACTGGGCCTGGCAGGGCGGAAGATTTGTGTGTTCTCATCGGCTGCGAACGTTTGCTCAACGCTCTGTGTTTTCAACACTTGACAAAGTTTATTTAAAAGATGGAAAAAAACGGCTTTTCCTTTCCCTTTCAGTGCCAGGCACCGTGTGTTTGGAATAGGGGAGAGATGGGAAATGCTCCTGACAGTTTAATAGCTTGGAGTTTACTTCCAGTGGGTTATAATTCTGCTCTTTCCCTGGATTTATAGGGTTGGGGTTTTTTATCTCTACTGTACAAAATCTGATGCTGGGTGCTGGGACTGATCCATCCACACGATTGTAGCATTCCCAAGTGATTTATTGATGGATGTTGGTGGTGAGTTAAGATCTGATCCTTGGGCTTCACTTCCTGCATCCTTGTGGTGTATTGGGATCAATCTTGAGGCTACCAGGAGGAATGGGAAGAGCAGTTTTCCATGGCTCTTCTGGAATCAGCTTTGTTGGTGCTGGAGAGGCGAGGAGGGTACATGGCTTGAGGACAAGGAAAGTGTCACTGCAATCCGAGGAAAAATTTTTGGAGGTGGTTTGAACAGAAAAAGTCTCCCTGGAGCAATCACAACATCGCCACAGACTGTGCAACTGCTCAGAACTTTGCTCTCATCCCATGAGTAGCTCTGCTCCCAAAGGATTTCTGCACCTTCCACACTTGTCTCTGGAAAACTGTAAATAAAATACAGAAATAAAAATACTTTTTTTTTTGCCTTTCCAGCTGGATAGGGAGCTTGCATGTGGCATAATTCATTTCTCAGGGGAGGATGGAGAAGAAAACCCAGAGCTTAAACACCCTCTGCTCATCCCTGTGCAAGACAAAGATGTGGAATCACACACAGAAAGACTCTCTCCCTTTGGAATAACTGGTGTTTCAGCACCCATGTATTTTTTCACTTTGCAGAAGTCTTGAAAAATCAGCATTGGGATGTTGTGGAAAGCATTGTCTATGTGGCAATTAATTAAACAACCAGAATAATTAGGTTTCTCCGCTTACAAGGAACTTTTCCTTCATTTCTTTATCCAGCTGCTAAGGCATTTTCCAGACTCTTGAGGAATTTCCATGAAATCAGGGAGAGAAGGAAAAGGTCCTGGGCGATGTAGAGTTTCACAAAGAAATACAGAAGGGGAAATACAAGATTGAAAGCAGCAGAAAGCAAATTAAGGTTTGACATTGTCCGGAAACCAGCCCTGACCCCAATCTCTGCACGAGCCACTGCTGCTGCTGAGAGGGGAATTGCACTCTGTGAGCTGGGGCTGGCTCCAGCAGGGTTTTCCAAGTGTCCAGGCTATTTTTCCATGGGCAAATCATCACCTGCGTGATTTCTTCATGCTGAGGTTTTAGCTCTTGTTTGGAGAAAGGCTGGTGGCTTTGGGGACTCCAGAGGTGACAGCCGGCCCCTTGAACAATGATACTTTATTTATTGGGATTTTCAAATTGTCTCCATTACCACAGATTCCCGAGCCTTGGAGGTACCCAGGATTGTTGAGCTTCCAAAAGTGGAGGCTTAAGAGGAGTTTTAAGTCCTCTCGAGCTGAGGCATCTCCCACACATTGTGATGGTGGCTCTGATCCCAGAGAAACAAATTATTAATTAAAACATGGTTGAGTTCAGCCTTCCAGAACTGAGTGGGGTTTTCCCTGCATCTGGATGCACTTCCTGTCTCCATCCTTCTGTGTAACATTCCCTCCTGCCTCAGTTTCCCCTCTCTGCTGTGAAGGTGATCAGCTGGGGAGATGGAAGGTCATGGAATCGTGGAATAGTTTGGGTCGGAAAGGAGCTTAAAGACAATCTCATTCCAACCCCCTGCCATGGGCAGGGACACCTTCCACTATCCCAGGTTGATCCAAGCCCCACACGACCTGGCCTTGGACACTTCCAGGGATGAGACAACCACAGCAGCTTTAGGCAATCTGTGCCAGGGCTTCCCCACTCTCACAGGGAAGGATTCTTCTTAATATCCCATCTAATTCTGCCCTCTGGCAGTGGGAAACCATTCCCTGTGTCCTGTCCCTCCATCCCTTGTCCCAAGTCCCTCTCCAGCTCTCCTGGAGCCCCTTCAGGCACTGGAAGGGGCTCTCAGTTCTCCCCAGAGCCTTCTCTGCTCCAAGCTGGACATTCCCCACGCTCCCAGCCTGGCTCCAGAGCAGAGAGCCTCCAGCCCTTGCAACATCTCTGGACTCCCTCCTCCTCTGCATCAGTCTGGGGACAGGTGACAGATGCTCCTGAACACAATTTGGGCTGCAGAGGGAGAACTCCACACTCCACAGAGCTGGAAGAAAGTGCTCTCTGGCCTCCCTGTTTACCGACTAATTTTGGAAGTGCCGAATTTCACAGAAGCACGCTTCCAACTTTTTCAAGGATGATGAAATGCTCAGCACTGCTGTTGCCCCAGCACTTGTGAGAATGCTCCTTCCTGTGAACCACTCCTTTTTACAGAAGGAAAAGAGGGATTCAGGACTGGAATGTTTCCACCACCCATCATATGCTTCTGTTTTTAATTTTAATGGGAATTAGACAGGATTTACTCTGGTGTGCCAGGCTTTGTCTTTTCCCCATTTCCATGGAAACATCCCAAGCTTCTTGTCTGTCCATCATGACCCTGTCTTCTGTCTTCAACACACCTTGAGTGTGTTGGGATCACACTGGAAGGGTAAGGAAGACTTTGGTGGAGGAGAGACCAGCCCAATGCACTGAGGTGTGAGAGCAGGGAAATTTGGAATGTTGCTATCCTCAGGTTTCCACTGGTTTTGGTGTTGTTGGTGCTGGCATCCCTTTGTGCTCACTCCCTTTGAGGTGAATTCCTTGGGTTTGGGATTGCTCAGTCTCTTGTCTCTTTTTGGGCTCAATTCCTCGACTTCTCCAGGATCAGTCCCTTGTTTTGGGATTGCTTAATCCCTCAGACACTTCAATCTCAATCTCTTGGTTTTGGGATTGCTCTGTCCCTTACCCATCTTGAATTAAATCCCTTGTTCTCTTTGGAAGTCATTCCCTTGGCTTTGAGATTGCTCAGTTCCTTACCTCTTCTGACCTCAGTTCCCTGGCTCCCTCAATCTCAGTGTTTTTTCTTTGGGATTATGGGATCCCTTGGTCCCTTTTTATCTCAATCCCATGGCCCCTTTTTTACTCAATCCTTTGTCTTTGGGATTCCTCAGTTCTTTCCTCTTTCTTTCTCTCTGGGGTTGCTCAACCCCTTGGCCACTTTTGAGATCAGTTTCATGGCCCCTTCAAACTCAAGGCTTTTTCTTTGGTATTGGGGAATCCTTTCAGTCTCAATCCATTCAGTCTCAATCCCATGGTTGTGGGATGCTTCAATCCCTTACCCCTTTTGAGCTCAATTCCTTTACACTTTCATTCTCAATGCCTTCCTTGTCTTTGGGATTGAAGGATCCCTTGGCCCCTTCAATCCCTTGTTTGTGGAATTGTTCTGTGTCTTTGAACTCAGTCCCTCAATTTCTTTTAACTCAATCCCTTGTTTTTGGGATTAAGGGATCCCTTGGCTGCTTCAATCTCAGTCCCTTGTTTGTGGAATTGTTCTGTATCTTTGAGTTCAGTCCCTCAATTTCTTTAAACTCAATCCCTTGGTTTTGGGATTCCTCAGTTCCTTGCCCTTTTTCAGATCAGCTCCATGGCCCCCTCAGTCTCAGTGCCTTGTCTTTGGGATTGTGGGATTTCTTGGCCCCTTTGATCTCAATCCCTTGATTTTGGGATTGTTCAATCCCTCAGTCCCTTTGAGCTCAATCCCTTGGCTCCTTCTGAGCTCTCTCCCATGGTTTTGGGATTGTCCTTTGATCTCTTCATTCTCAATCCCTTGATTTTGGGATTGTTCAATCCTTTTGTCCTTCTGGAGCTCGATCCTTTGGCCCCTTCAATCTCAGTGCCTTGGCTTTGGGATTGCTCAATCCCTTCTGCTTTATGAGCTCAATTCCTCAACTCTGGAATTGCAGGGATCACATCCTGCTCCCAGCCCACATCTGCTCAGACAACATCCAACCCAGGGCTGCTTCATTAATTGAAGCCGATTCATTAATTGAAGTTGCTTTGTTAATAAAATACTTGTGACCACCTGGCTCAGGGACATTCATGGGATGTGGGCACAGTCAGGCAGAAAAACAGGAAAATCTCTGCTTGTTTAGAGGCAGCTCATCCCTTCTTTTTCCATTGTCTTCTCCGGAATGAGGACTTGTGCTGTCCAGTGAGGGAAATAAATGACCCCCAGCAGCTGCGAGTGCTGATCCTCGAAATCCGCGGAACCCACTTAAATGAATAATAATTAAAGAAATAAATTTCCCCAAGTGCAGCCTCAAAACTTTCGGTTCAGCAATAAAGCCAAGGAGAGACTTGGAAAATGAATCGCTCGGCTCTTTCCGAAGGAGGCTGCGGTGGGAGAGGTGGGATGATAATGGGAACTATTAAAGGAGCCAGTGTGGTTTAAGGAAGCCTTTTCCAGGTCGTGTGGGAACAGGCTGAGGAGAGGTTGTGTGGTGATGCTGACAGCTGAGGGATAAAAGGATTGAGCAATCCCAAAATCATGGAATCGAGGAGAAAGGAGCCAAGGGATTGTGGAATCCCAAAACTAAGAGATTGAGCTTGAAAGGGACTAAGGATATAAGGAATTGAGTATTCCCAAAGACAAGGCACTGAGATTCAAAGGGCCATGGAATTGAGCACAAAAGGGATAAGAGATTGAGGAACCCCAAACCCAAGGAATTGTATTCAGTGAGCCAAAGGACTGAGCTCAAAAGGGATAAGAGACTCAACAATTCCAAAACCATGGGATTGGTGAGCAAAAAATGGGATGACCCTGTTGTGGTCATCCCCAATTTGGATCACTGGCCAGCAGAGCTGATTACCTCCCTGTCTTTGCTTGAGCAAACCCCTGGTTGGTTTTCTCTGTGTGTAAGATTTCCATAAATTATTCTTGCCTTGGGATGGTGGAAGTAGATGGGAAGCAACGGGCTTAATACTCAATACTCATTGTTCTCACAGTGTTCTCACCTTCTTGCCCATCATCCCTTGGTCCCAGCTCACCCTAATTCTGGATTTCTCCCTTTTCTGGATTTCTCCTTTTTTTTCAGTTTTTTACAGCTTTTCCACCATTTAAAAAAAGTGAATTATTAGATAAGATGCTCCAACAGACCTTTCCATGAGTTTAGGTCCTGATCCTTGCGCTGTGCCTCGGAGCAATGAAGTCCTTCCTAAATAATTAAGCAGGTGATAATTAACTGTGATATTTCCAGCCAATTTTTAACTCAAAGGACTATTTGGAATACTGTTTTCAGGGTGTGTTTGCTGCATCCCAAGTCCCTGGGTGATGGGGAGCTGAGCAGGAGTGTTGGGTTGGATTGGAGCATCCTGATATCCATGTGGGAATGCTGGAAAGCACTGACTGTTGTTCCTGAGTGCAGTTCCTGGGCTGCCAAGGGAAATCTCTGCCAACCTTTCCCTGGAGGAGAAGGACCTTGAGTCTCGAGCTGTGTTTTGGGGTTATGGAAAAAAACCAAACAACCCAGGATGCCAGAGATGGAACTGGATCTGCTTGAACTGAGTTTTAGGATTAAGGATATGAAAAGATCCTAATTAATTTATAGTTGGTGTGGGGCTGCAGCATCCAACCTGCTTGTTTTAAGCTTTTTTTTTTGTTTGACAAGGATAAATTGTGCCTTTTCCCCCTTTTCCATCAAAAGCTGGAATTCCAAACATCGAGCCAAACGCTGCGGAAAACACCGCGGGACTGCTTGGCTTTGGATTCCTTCCTAGGAGCAGGGGAAAAAAAAAAAAGAGAAGGAGTTAGGCTGTAGCCCCTGCTATTAATCATAGCTGTAATCATGCATTTAATGAACATGACAGCTCCCGCTCCCTCCGGAGAGACGCGCGGAGTCTCCCGGCTGGATTGGGAACAACAATCACTTCTCACCGCGAGCCACCGGAGCCGCCAGCGTCGGGCTGGGATGATGCATTAAGAGAAACAGCCCTGTTTGCACGGGCTGTGGGTTTCCTTACGGATGATGCTCCTGCAAGCGACTGAATCATCAGGAAAGGGGGAGAGAAATCCACCTGTCCCTTCCACAGGGTGGAAAATATCCAGCAGCTGACGCCGCTGTGCTGGGTGTAATCGCTTCAAAAGCCCTCAGTGTGCAGTTCTTGATGCTCTCTGTGGCAGCTTTTCTTACTTTACTGCTTTTTTCCCCCCTCTCTGTTCTCTTCCTGCTGCCTTGAAGTGTGCATATGGGAAGAATTTACTGTGATACCACTTTAAATTTCCATAGTGAGAGACTTTGGCACTGCCAAAGATGTGGGAATCACTTTCCTGATCCGACAGCACCGCTGTGTCCCGATGTTCTCCCTGGCTGGGAAGTGATTGAAGAGAAAAACAGGACAGATCTGATACTGGGATGTGCCCAGTGTTTTGTCTGGACCAAATGAGACTCCCAAAGTCAAGCCCTGGGGGCATCGTTTCAGCTTTTTGTTTAATTTAGTCCAGACTGCAGTAAATTTTGGCTCCTGATGGTGCAATTTAACCCTTATCCCATTTTCCAGTGTCTTTTGATGTCTCAGTTTCACCCCAGTTTCAATAATACACCCTCCAATGCCAGGAATATTTATTTATTAATGTATTTATTAATGCAAATCTCTTGTTGTGACCAGTTGGCAATTCTGAATTGACAACCGCCCTAAAAATCCAAATTGAGGCTCCTTGGACCTCCTGAAAAGTCGGGAACATCCAATCCCCTCTCCTGAACCCCCTTCTTGTTACTTGAATGTAAACAAAGCTTTTATTTTAATTTAAACTTTTTTTTCCATGATGCAGCAGCTTCAAAAAATACCTTCATGACAGAGCCTGAGTTTTCTCTGTAAATCCCAATGGATGGGGAAATGTTTAACTACAGAGCTTTCTTGGCTTGGCTTCTCTTGGAGAAATATTTGGGTGATTTTCTAATAGTTTGGGGAGAATTTGCATATGGGATGAATAATTAGGGAGTGGGAAAATGTGGATGGGGGTTTTCTTTGCCAGCTTCCAGGTTCTTTGCCCAGACCTGGCTGGATCTCACATGGATTTTGTCATGGATGCGACCAGGTCATGGGTAGTTAAACTACCTTTGGGATGCAAGTTAATTCCTGGAATGGAAGATGCACATCATGTTATTGCATGGCTTCTTTCTGGCAAATGAAAACTGGTGGGGGGAGAAACCCAAAAAATCATTTTATTGATGTATTTTTGTTACATAAAAATTCCAACCCACTGGCAGGAGGCTGTTGACCCTTTTATTTATCCTCTATCTCTTTAGTGATTCCTCCTTTCTGGCCAAGATGATCTTTAGGGGCCCTTCCAGCCCTACCCATTCCATGATTCTGTGATTCCAAACTTGTTCATCCCTGTGTATCTGCTTTTATCCCCAAATATTAAATATTTGGAGGGACTGTGTGCTGCCCTCAGTAGCTGATTCCTGGTGTAACTTTAGGAATATTAAGCACAATTCCAGAGGGCTGAGGATGCTTCAGCCCTATCCTAATGGATTTTAATTTGGGGCTTTCTCCCCACATTGTTTGGGAAGTCAACCTTGTTCTTGATGGAGACTCTTCCGCAGTGTTTTTGGAGCATCCCAAAATTGGGGAATGTTTATTCTAGGACAAAAAAAAGATGCTCCCACAGCTTGGGATGAGAAGGAATTTTAAAAAAACAGGGAAAAAAACCATCTCAGTGGTGGCTCAAATGCCCCTTTGATGGAATTTGATGTGCAGAGGGAACAGATGGGGCTTCTCCGACGCCGGCAGCCGAGTGACAGCTTGCGGCGCCGCGCAATCAAATTCCACTCGCTCAACTTCCCAACATGCCCGGGCTGGCAGGTGAGTGACTGAGCCGCTCTCATCCCACCTGGAAAACTGAAATCCAGCCTTGCTTTCCCATCCATTCTTCCCTGCACCAGTCAAGGATGATTTAATTCCATGCGTGCATGGATGGGAGTGGGCGCTGGGCTTCCCTGTCCAGCTGCAGGGAGCGGCCAAGCCAAGCATGGAAATTTGTTGGATTGATGGTGGAAGCGTGGGATTTGCTTGGAGAAGTGTTCTGGCATGTTTGGGTGCTGAGGGGAAAAATTCCTGCTGTGTTTGGGGCTGGCAAGGAGCACTTCTGCTGGGGCTGCTCCAGAGCTGGGAAGTCCCTGAAGGGCATCTTTGTCCTTTGGTTCTCTGGGAGCTCTGTGCTTTGGGTTAAATAAGATCATGGAATGGTTTGGGTTGGAAGGGAGCTTGAAGATCGTCCAGGTCCAACCCTCTGCAAGGGCCAGGGACACCTTCCATTATTCCAGGTTGCTCCAAGCCCTGTCCAGCCTGGCCTTGGACACTTCCAGGGATGGGGCATCCATAGTTCCTCTGGACAATTTGTGCCAGGGCCTCCCCACTCTCACAAGGAAGAATTTCTTCCCCATATCCCATCTCTCCCTGCCCTCTGGCAGTGGGAAGCCATTCCCTCTGTTTTGCCACTCCAGGTTCTTGTCCGTAGTTCCTCTCCAGCTCTCCTGGAGCCCCCTTAGGCAATGGAGGGGGCTCCAGGTTCTCCCTGGAACCTTTTCTTTTCCAGGACAAACAACCTCAGATCTCCCAGCTTTTCCTCATAGTAAAGGGTCTTCATCCCTCCAATCATTTTTGTGGACCTGAGATACTGAGGGCTGTGTGAATTACTGCAAAATTTCTCTATTCCAAGCAGTGATCCATGTTTTTCTCTCTCTCCAGCACTGAGATTGCACTCCACACCCAGTCCTGGGATCTTTACACCCAGCCTGAGCAGATCCTCAACGTGCCGATACATTGCCAGGTCTGTACTCATGGGAAGCAGGAATGGCGTGCTACATCTTTGGAATTATGCTCAGGAGGGAATCAGGAGCTTCAGGAGCAGCTGTTGAACTGGAGAATGATTTGGTGAAGCTCTGGCTGCTGCTTTTCTGCGGTTTCTGCTTCGAGGTGGTTTTAAACTCAGCCAGAGTCTCCTCACCCTCCCATGGAAGAATTTCTTCCCAATATCCCATCTATCCCTGCCCTCCAGCAATGGGAAGCCATTTCCCTTTTTCCTGGGACTCCATCCCTTGTCCAAAGTCCCTCTCCAACTCTCCTGTAGCCCCTTTAGGCACTGGAAGGGGCTCCAGGGTCTGTCTGGACAGCCAGGCTGGACATTCCCAGCTCTCCCAGCCTGGCTCCAGAGCAGAGGGGCTCCAGCCACTGGAGCATCTCTGTGACCTCATCTGGATCTTCTCCAGCAGCTCCACGTCCCTCTGCTGTTAGACCCCAGAGTTGGAGGCAGCTCTGCAGGTGGGATCTCACCTGAGCAGGGCTGAGGGGCAGAAATTCCCCCTCTCCTGCTGCCCATGCTGTGAGATGAGCCCGGGACATTCTGGGCTCCCATGTGGAGCTTCTCATCCACCAACGCCTTCAAGTCCTCCTCAGGACTGTTTTCAATTCATTCTCCACCAAATTTGTGCTTCCCACTACACATCCAGGACCTTACACTTGGCCTTGCACCTCCTTTTAATCCAGGAGCTGCAGACAACCAGCAATTACAGAGGTAAAAATGTGCATTTCCTCTGAAAATAATTTCCTTGACCCTGTGTTTTTCATGGATAATGCACTGTGTCCTCATCAAACCAGATCTGACCGTGCCCTACCACCAAATTATCTGCTTGGAGAGATCTGATGTGTCCCCCATGGTTTGTGTTCACCTGGATCTCAACACTTCCCCTCTCCCACCTGGTCCCACACATCCCAAGAGTTGCTGGGTAATTCCCTCTCCAGCTGGAAGCTCATGGAAAACATGTGCTAAGCAACTTCTGAGCTCCTTAAGTAACTTCTAGTGGGACCAGACAATTAAAAAGGAGCTTTTCTGCTCTTTGGTGGAACTTTTTGTCCTTGTGGCCATCAGGTAAGTGCTCGTTCTTTGAGGTTCATGAGCAGATGCCCACTTGAAGGCCATGAATACCATCAGGCCCAGATGGTAGGACATGTGCTGAAGAGCCCTCCAGGTCACTCAGCCTTAGCATCCTGTGCTGCACAAGGAGAGGATGTTTCCTTCCTCACCATATTCCCCAAAAGTGTGGGAAACCCTCTCCATGCTCATAAATCTGAGGAGAGAATCAGAGTTATGGGAGTGGGAAGGGATCTTACTGGTGACTTTGGTGTAACCTTGCAGATTTTTAATGATTTGGGCTAAAATCAGCCAAAAATTGAAAATATTTAAGTACTTATGAGCATGAACTTCCTAAATTTCACTCTGCAAAGATGGGCTCCTCCGTGGTTTCAGGTATTGTTGAGGTGTCTTCTCCATGTCATTGTGGTGTTGGAGCTGGAGGTTTTTTCTGACCTTGTCCCTCTTTCTCCTTCAGCCGTGCTGTGCAGAGGAGCTTGGCCATCATCCGCCAAGCCAAGCAGAAGAAGAAAAAGAAGGAATATTGTATGTACTACAACCGCTTTGGGAAGTGCAATCGGGGCGACAGCTGCCCCTACATCCACGATCCAGAGAAGGTGGCCGTCTGCACCAGGTAGGGATGGACACGGGAATTGTGGTGAACTGGGACATTGGGTGGCTTTGGTGCTTCCTTGTGGGGTATTCCTAAGGGAAATAAACTGGTAACAGAGCTATAGGACGACAGGAATGGGAGTTCTGGGTCAGGTGTAGGTTCTGCGCTGTTGGGTTGGAAGGAGGAGGACAAGAAGAGGCCAGAGAATCATGGAATTGTTTTGGTTAGAAGGGGCATCAAGGATCATTGAATTCCAAACCCCTGATATGGGCAAGGACACCTTCCACTGTCCCAGGTTGCCCTAAGCCCTGTCCAGCCTGGTCTGGAACACTTTCAAGGATGGGGCAGCCACAGTTTCTCTGGGAATTCCATTCCAGGACCTCACCAGCCTCACAGGGAAAAGTGTCTTCCTATTATCCTATCTGTCCCTCTGGCAGTGGGAAGCCATTCTCTTTGTCCTGTCACTCCATCCCTTGTCCCAAAAATCCCTCTTTGGCTCTTTTGGAGCCTGTTTAGACACTGGAAGGGGCTCTAAAGTCCCTTTAGAACCTTCTTTTCTGGGCTGGGTGACTTTAGCCACTGCCCTGACCACACTCCAGGGTATTCCTTCAGGAGCATTCCTCAGATCCATTTAGATCAGTCCAGCAGATTTGAATCCCTCAGCCTGTGATGTCATGCAGCTCCGAGACCTGGTGATTTATTCCAGGAGAACTGATCTGTGTTGGCAGTTCATTAGACCTGCCCAAGAGTTGATTAAACTCCATTATGAGTCATTTAAAAAGTGCAGAAGAGCCAACTCCACTGATGAACTCCTGGAGTAATTTTTCCATAAAATTGCTGCTGTGCTGGAATCACTTGGAAGTTGCTCAAAGCTCGATGGGAGACGATAGAGGAGAGGAATGTGATTTATTGGTTTTTTAACTGATTTTACTCCTTCTCACTCATTCTCCCATAACAAATCCCATAACTCCTTGCCTACTTTAGGAATTGTGCTCCTTGAAGTCTTTTGACTCTCCAACTTGTGTCATTTCCATGGATAATTGGAGGACAACACTGATTTCTCCCAGTTTTGTGTCTCCTCATCGTTGTTCGTTTATCTCTAATTCCATTCTTTAGCTTTCCCATATAATTTTATAATTTTGTTAATCTGGTCTCACAGTGGTCAACCCTAGGAAAATTCTTGACATCCTCATGTGCTTTGGGATCTTGGTTCCTGTTTTGGGCCTGTCTTTGCTCCTCCTGTCACTGGCCACTCCCACCTGGAGCTTCATCCAGCATCTCATGGAATGGGATCATAGAACCCTGGAATGGTTTGGATTGGGAAGGACCTTCAAGATCTTCCAGTCCACCCCTCTGCCATGGGCAGGGACAATTTTCCACTTTCCAAGCTCCAAACCTAGTCCAACCTAGCCTTGAATACTTCCAGGGATGGGGAATCCACAGCTTTTCTTGGCAACCTGGAATAATTGGGGCTCTAGGAAGGACTTTTCTCCTTCTGGGAGCATCATGTCTGAATTTTGGGATACAAGCCTTGCTCTGCCTACTAATGAGCAACTAAAAGTGATGAAAGAATAAAATCTATCAGGAATCATCAGCTGCTCTTCCAACAAGGGGGATCTGTACTAATTTAGGGTGTGAAAGGGGTTTATGGATGAAGCTTGGCAGCAATTGTGTGGTTTTTGTGACCCACCTCGTGTCCAACCTGCTCCATCTGCTTTATCTCCAGGTTTCTCCGTGGCACCTGCAAGAAGACGGATGGGACCTGTCCATTTTCCCACAAGGTGTCCAAGGACAAGGTCTGTGTGACTTCCCAATGGGAATGTGGCTCTGTGTGCAGAAGGGTGCTTGTAGGAAGGTTCTTCCTCACTCAGTCCTTTCAACTGAGTTTGGAGTTTCCTTGCTGAGCTGTTCAGGCTCCTGAATTGTGACAGAGCCATGGAATGGTTTGGGATGGATAGGACCTTCAGGATCATCTCATTCCTACCCCTCTGCTGTGGGAAGGGACTCCTTCCACCATGCCAGGTTGCTCCAAGCCCTCTCCAACCTGGCCTTGAATTTTTCCAGGGATGAGGCATCGACAGCTTCTCTGGGAAACCTGTGCCAGGGCTTCCCCACCCTATGGTTGAGGTCTAGAAAAGACCTATGAGGTCTTAGAGGTCTAAAAAAGACCTCCAAGATAATCAAGTCCATTTAGTTTTATCTAATCCTTCCCTACATCCATAAGATCACATTTCCCTGGAAATCCCTCTGTGCTGGGGTTGGAGGATGTTCTAACAAACACAACTTGGAGGTATAAATTAATAAAAATAAATTCTAAGATGCCAAGCAGCAAAATCAGGTTGAAACCATGGCAAAATAATTCTGGAGTTCATTGTTTTCCACCTTCTTGATGTATCTGAAGCTCTGTGGTTTTATTACACAAGGTGGAAAAATAATCCAGGGTTTTTATTTTGGGTTTATCAGTGATGATTTAACACCTCAGCCTGTGTTTAGTGGCTGGGATCTCCACTTGGATGTAGCTTTGGAGACTCCAGCACGGATGCTGAGGTGCCTGAGGCACGTTCCTTGTCCATGGGGAGGTCATAAGTTATCTGGGAAGTCACTCCCAATGAGACACGGAGCACCAGATGTTTTTTACATGGATTTCTCTTCAGAGTCACTTAATCATGAGTACATAAAACAGGGATGGGGACAGCTGCATTCCCTGGCTCGTGGCGTGTCAGAGCAGGAATGGGGATGAGGATTGATAGATGGAAAAAAATTTAGGTTTTTTTTTTTTCCATCCTGTAACAGCATCAGACTTCAGAAATAAAGAAGCCAAGAATGAAGGAAACTTTGCAGTGGGGTTGGCTGTTGGTTTATCCAAAATTATTGTAATTAGCGAGGCCAGCTACTTCTTGTCATCTCAGTGAACAAAGTTCAACCTTCTGCCTGCACCTCTGAGGTGAAGAATTGAAATTCTTCCACAGAACCATGAACTCCAAATTAAATGGAATTTCAGAAGGTGGTGAAGACTTTTTTGGTCCCAGGGCAAAAAACCTAGATGAAACTTGGGAATTAGACATGCCCAAGGAGCTGTTGCAGTTGGTGGTTTATCCATCAAAGAATGTGATGGTTGGATGTGGATGAATTTGTGGTCTCTCTGCCCAGGAATATTCCTTGACATGTTTAAATTCCTGATGGAAATGTGGCCTCAGTTTCCCCTCCAGGAGCACTTGGTCCCTCAAGGAGGACCTCTTGATTTGGCTTCTGGTCTCTGTTTTGGGTGAATAAAAGGAGAATGAGGGAAAACTCAACCTTTAGCAGCACCTCTCCAGTTTGAGAAGAATAACAGTGATATTGTGGTAATAAAACTGAATTAAAAAGGAGTGACCATAGGAGCTGTTTGCCAATAGCATTTTGGGGACAGAATCCCTGGGATGGGATCCCATGGGATGCAGTGATGCAGTGACCTCAGCCCATCTCACCTTTATCCTGAGCTAATGAAGCATCACCTAAACTCAAGATGAATCATTAATTAACAAACCAAAATCATAGCAGGCAGTAGCAGCTCTGAAAAACTTTCAGGGCACGTTTTTCCTGCCATGCTCTGTTGGGAAGGGGAATTATTTTTCACAGGATTAACCAACCTGAGGGTGGTTCAAAGGTCTCCCTGTTTGCCACCTTGTCATCAGCAAGGGCTGGAAGAGAAACAACCTCCTCCATGGAGTTCAAACTTGTTCCAGGGTGATTTATTGCCATGGGAATGCTGCTTCCTAAAGCGGGAGGCAACTTCACTTTCCAAGTCCTGGAGCTCCCCATTAACCTGAGTGGTTCTTGGCAAAGGTGGCTTTTCCCTCATTTATCAGGGCTGGGAAAAGCAGGTGGAGGCACTCAGCAGAGGAAGGAAGCAGTTTTCCTCCTGCTTCTGGAGTTTTTGGAGTAAATCCCATCTTTTCCTCAGGTGAAGGATTGTGCCTTGTTGGTTTTTGGCTGCTTGAGTTGAGGTTTTAGTGCAATCCATGTTTTTTTCCCATGGGATGATGTGGTGGTTTGGGGATTCCTGATTTCGCTGGTCCTGTCGATTTCATTTTGTGGTTATTGGAGAGGGACACCCCAAAACCTCCTGATCAGAGAAAGTTTAGCTTGTTGTGTGTGTGTCTCACCTCGGTGGGATGTCACTGGGATGGGATATCCAGTCCAGGAGGTGAAGGATCAAAGGGTGGCAGGGCTTGGCTCTTGGTTTCAGGACAAAACTGTTTCTCAGCCCTCTTGCACTCCCATGCCTCAGTTTCCCCACTGAAAAATGGGAATAATCACTATGTTCTATGGGAAAAATGTCTGTTTTCTGTGGAAAACTGCATGGATTGAGCTGTCACAGTGGCAGGGAGCTTTTCCCCATCTTAGAGAAGCAAACCCCTTGCTGCAAGCAGGGAATGGTCTCCAGGATGGAGGATGGCTCCATATTGTCCCTGAGCTTTGCAGATCCAAACTCCAGTGATTTCCATCACCCTCTGGTAATGGAAGAAATAGGGAAAGCTCTTCTTGTTCTGCCATGGGCAGGAACACCTTTCACTATCCCAGGTTGCTCCAATTCCTGTCCAGCCTGGCCTTGGGCACTTCAGGGATGGGGCAGCCACAGCTTCTCTGGGTATCCTGTGCCAGGGCCTCTCAGTTTAAATAATTTTGCTCCACAGGAGACTCAGGCAGAGCCTTTGGTGAGAAGCACCTGCTGAAGTGACACACAGGGAATTTTTCCACAGTGGATCAGAGCCACTGGCACATCCCAGCAATAGGGAGAAACCAGGAAATCTGAAGGAAGCGAAGGTTGTGAGAGGCCGGGTCTCGAGAAGCCGCCCGCTGCTGTTCCAACAGCTTTTCCCCTTGAGGAACTCGGAAAGAATCAGCATTTTTCTCCCTAATAGAGCTTCAAAACTCAGTTGTGAGCAATTTGGAGGCTCATGTGGAGTTTCGGGTTCATTTAGCTGCTGCCTCCAGAGCTTGTAGAGAGTCAAAGCTGTCGAAGGCGGCCGCAGCGCCCCAGTGCCTTGAATTAATGTTATTGTTATTTGTGTGGACGTGCTGGGGTGCAAACAAGGTTAATTGAAATGAGAGCGCTGCTTCCTCTTGATAATGGCTCGGGCTTGACAGCGAGGAGGAGTTTATTTTTGTCGGAGAGCTGCCTTTATTATCCCTTTTTATTAGAGCTAATTTGGGCTCTATATCAAAAACTACATTAAGGGAATCGTTTACGGTCACACCACCAGCACTGCCAAAGATCGCCCCAGAGCCCTGTCCTTTATGTTAATGTCTGCAGTTAAAAGACAATTAAAAATAAACTCTCCTCTTTTAAAGCACCCTTTGTTTTCTTTCCTCTCGGCCTCCAGTGAGGCAATTTAGTTCAACCCTTAATGTGCCCTTCAGGGATAAGGGATTTTTCCGGATAGCCCCAGCCGTGGTTATTGCAGGATTGTAAATATTACTTGGGGATGCTTGAACTGGTGGGACCAGGATGCTGCTGGTGAATGGGGTGATCAATACAAGCAGTGAGGAAATTCGGGATGTAGGAGCAGGAGGAGCTGGACCTTCGGGAAGTGCACATTCCAGGTGGCAGCTGCCTGGTCGGGGCGGGAAGCGGGAAGCTGCCGGAGGTTGCCGGTGAGTTAAGGATGCTGAAATATGGCAGCAGGCTGGTAATTTGTTTTTAATGATAACAGCTGGCAGAAGGTGAAGTTTGTGCTTTGAGGACGATGAGGAGAATCCTTGCTCCGTTGGTTTTCCCTGTTGGCTGTCGCTCTGCGGAATCTTGGGAACGCGGGATCAGGGATCTGCTCCGTGTATCCCACTGCTCTCCTTCTCCAATGCTCAGGGCAGGAGCTGCTCTCCTCCTCATTTCACTCCTTCCTGGAACATCCCTGCCTGCCCCAGTGCACAGGGATAGGCATCACAGCCCTGGGGAATTCCAGGAAAATGCCTTGGAATGATGCAGCCTCCCCAAAATCCTTGTGGAGGTGTTTTTTTCCCCCTTTCTAGGAACCACCTTTGGAGCCTTTATCAACCCCCCTTCCAACCAACTCTGTATCCACAGAGGAGCCAAATGGGAAGCACCCCTAGGATGCTGTTTTGGCCTTTGTGATGGCCAGAATTTCCTCTGGGATGTTGGGATTCCCTCTGAGAATTCCCTGTGGGACGTTGCAGCTGGACTGGGAGTATTCCCTGCACCGCTGTTCCCATCTCCATCACTGCAACATTCCTTGCAAAAGGTGTTCCCAGAATTTATGACGTTTCCCCATCCCTTCCCTACACTGTCCAGAGGGAATTTTCTTCCAGGTGGCAGTTTCCAGTTTTTCACCCTCTCTCCAGCATCCTGAAGGATGCTGAGGGAAGCACCTTAACTCCCTGCGTATCCAAACACCGGGAACAAGTAATACCAGGGAGCTGCCTTACAGGAGGCCAATGGAAGAGCTAAAAACACCTCTGGGATCGGTGGCTGGCAAAAGATTTCTATTTATTTTATGCTTGTCACGCTTTTATTTCAGGTCTGGGGGTTGCAGTGATTCCGAGTCACGGGTTTAGGGAATTGCTGACGGATTTCTCCTCCTCTTGCAGATGCCGGTGTGTTCCTACTACCTGAAGGGGATCTGCAGCAACAGCAATTGCCCCTACAGCCATGTCTACGTGTCCAGGAAGGCAGAAGTGTGCCAGGATTTCCTCAAAGGATATTGTCCCATGGGAGAAAAGGTAAAGAGGGATTTATCCCAACTGTTGTGGACCAAAGCCAAAGCCTTGAGCAGCGTCCTGCACCAGCTACAGCACCACAGGGAAGAGCTGGAAGCTGCTCAACATCTGGATGTGATGAAGAACAGTCCTGTGCTTTTCCAAAGGGTTTTGGCAAAGTGGTTTGGCTGGGAGAAAAGGGAAAGAAATCAAAGGCTTCAGCTCATCAGCATACTGGTGTTTCCCTGGTAAGAGCCTCCTGTTATCAGTGTCTGAGCACAAAGCACCTGCCCTGAAAACTCCTCACTGAAACAGATGAAAAGTGCAGGAAAATATTTAGGATTCCTTGTTTTACCTAGAAAATCCATAGGCACTAATACTTTTTTTCCATTCTGGGTCCGTGATGGGCTTAAATCCTGTGGCTTAGTTTTAGGAGCAAGACCAGGCTTGCTCAGCATCCAGCTGGGCCGGGGGATTCATGGAGCCACCTCCAGGTCCTGGGGCTGGTTTGGATCTGTGCAGTGAAGTCCTACATGGACTTCATGTGCACCCTGGGGAGAGTTGCAACCTCGCCGTGAGCTTTTGGTACCTGATGTAACATGGAAATTGTGGGAGCAGCTTTCCTGGAGCAGGGCTTGGAGCCAGCTGCCATTTGCTGTTCCAAAGGAATTTGGAACACACAGAATCTCACCTTTCTGTGTTGTGGCTAAGGGAGAGGGTTGACCATGCTGGTGTTCCCTTGGGAATCCAAGTGACTGTCCTGGCTCTTTGCTGTTTTCCAAATAGTTTATGAGTTATGGTATGGGATTTCTGCTCATCCTTGGACAACTGTGACCAGCAGGAAAAGGGGCAATTCAGCCCCTCTGCCCCACTCAGATGAGACCCCACCTGCAGAGCTGCCTTCAGCTCAGGATCCAACAGAAGAAGGAAGATGTGGAGCTGCTGGAGTGAGTCCAGATGAGGCCATGGAGATGCTCCAAGGGCTGGAGCCCCTCTGCTCTGCAGCCAGGCTGGGAGAGCTGGGAATGTCCAGTCTGGAAAAGGGAAGTCTCTGAGGAGACCTTAGAACCATTTCTAAGGGGCTAAAGGGTCTCCAGGAGAGCTGGAGAGGGACTTGGGACAAGGAGCTGGAGTGCCAGGACACAGGGAATGGCTTCCCACTGCCAGAGGACAGGGATAGATGGGATATTGGGAAGAAGTTCTTCCCTGTGAGGTGGTGAGGCCCTGGCACAGGCTGTCCAGAGGAGTTGTGGATGCCTCAGAGGGCTCTTCTCCTTTTCTCCATCCTGTTAGCACTTGTTTGCAGAAGTACAAACCATCAGGAGAAGCCGTAGGTGCTCAGATCCTACGGCTTGGCCAGCGTGGCCACCAGCCTATCCCAGAATCCAAACACAACACTGGATGGAATCCTAGGATCATTTAGGCTGGAAATGACCTCTAAGATCATTGAACCCAGCTTTGAACCCAGCACTGTCAAGTTCCACTAAATCTCATCTGGTCTTTCCTCCACCCTTTCCCCAGGAGAAACCACCAAAGAGCAAAAACCAGGGAAAAAAAAGCCAAAAGTGAGAGTTTTAAGGAAAGCAGGACATCAGCAGCAGTAGAGGGAAGCTCTAATAAATTAGTCTGGCCCTAATTACTTTTTGTGGCAGCGCGTGGAGGGGGACTTGATGCAGGATAAACATTCCCTCAGAAGGAAAACACAGGCATCCTGCCACCTCCCTCCAGCGCAGCGCCAACCACGCAGGCAGGGTCCCGACAATTATTTTTAAAATATTCCAATTTAAATGAAAATATAAAAGAGATATTTAGAATATTTATTCTATTAGGAAAAGTGCTTACGGCGTCACTTTTGGAATGTCGGGAAAGCATTCTCCTCCAGATGATGGATAGCAGCCTGTAATTATATATGGGGAGAAATTGCTGAGCGGGCCATATTTAACTGGGGAGGAGAAATTCCAGCTTGGGCCATTAAGGGTTAATTTTATTCTCTAAATAATATAAAAAGTGCTGAGTCCGTGCCTTTGCTCCAAGTAGAAAGTCCTCAAATGGACCCCGGAGAGTTTATAATATTCTACTGAATCAAGGAAAAATGTTAACCTTGCTTCATAAAACGATGGCTTGTTAAAGATGCGCAGTCCCTTTTCTTGTGAATTATTTAGGATGGGAGTAAATCTTCCCTCGTTCTGCCTTTCCCTGTCCGAGCAATGTTGGTTTGAAGCACAAAGAGCACAGAATGCGAAGGTGTGCGACTCCGGTGGAGCATCCTGGGTGGATAAACTCCAACTAGGCTGGTCCATAATTAGGAATTTAGGTTGTTTTGTGATGATTTTTGGCACGCTGGGCTCTTCTTCCAATTGAGTTTTCCTCTTTGTGCCCTCCCAGAGAAGCACAATTCCTGATTTTTAGCAGACCTCCATCAAAAATGTCCGTTATTATCCATAATTTATGATGTGTCATTTGCAGTGTTGTCTCTTAAGGGCTTCCTAGGATGTGTTGCAGGATTCTCAGGATAAGTTGATCCACCTTTGACCCATTCCATGGACTGCAATTCCAGCTGCTCTTTGTACAGATGATGCCAGGACTGACCCGCTCTGGCTTCACCAGGAATTTAGAATTTAGCGAGAAAGCTTTAATTTTGCATTCCCAAGTCCTTTTTTCAGGAATGTGGATTGCAGAGGGTCTAAATCCACCCTTGGGGAAGGGGACAGCTCCTGTACAAGACCATGATTGCATCCTTCTTCAAGGGAATGTTACGCCCAATATTAATTAATTAGTCTAAAGTTGGACCTGATGATTTTGGAGAGCTTTTCCAGCCTAAATTATTCCAGGATTCTGTTTCCAGAAGGGAGCTGGTGGCAGAGCTAGGACCTTGGTTTCCAGCATTCCTACAGTTTCCTTGGTCATGGGTTGGGAAGTTCCTCCACCATTTGTGCTTCCTAAAGGGATCATCCCTAAACACATCATCATACGAGTCCCTTAAAGCCATGGAGTGACTCCCACCTCAGAGATCTCTGTCCCAGTTTTCCTGGAGCTCCCTGCCCTTCCCTGGCACCCTGACCTGGTCATGCTGGGATGTCCCTCTGGGCTTGTCCACCTGCACTGGAGGAAGCCCCAAAAGGGAAGTGGGAAGAGAGGGAGAAATGAGGCCTCTTGCAAGTTCTTCCCAGGGTTTTTTGGAGATGTTTTCATGAGCTGCTCTATGGTCAGAGCTCCTCTGTGGTTCCACATCCCTCCTCCCATATGGGGCCTTGTGTAGGGGCTTGGAGGAGGAATTCTCTAGGAGAGGATGGGATGAGGCTGGTGGGTGTGGGGGATGAGGCAGCATCACTGAGTGA
The DNA here is from genome assembly GCA_024362935.1 of Setophaga petechia. NCBI lineage: Eukaryota > Metazoa > Chordata > Aves > Passeriformes > Parulidae > Setophaga > Setophaga petechia. The sequence goes on from JANCRA010000098.1 coordinate 527,700, forward strand.
AGTGTCTGGTGATGTGACCCCAGAGCAAGGGACAAGCAAGAGGAGACATTGGATGGAGGTGCTGTGGATGGCCCATCCCTGTGAGTGTCCAAGGCCAGGTTGGACAGGGCTTGGAGCAACCAGGGATAGTGGAAGGTGCCCCTGTCTATGCCAGGGGATTGGAGCCAGGATGGGCTTTAAGGACCTTTCCAACCCAAACCAGATTTGATGGTAAACCATGGGCTGGGATCTCTCTGAGGACAAGAGCCTGGAGTTGGCAGCTCATCCATAGATGATCCTGAAGAACACCTGCCTTGGGATTTGCTTTCCAGGCACAAAAGATGAAGGAGGAAAGATTTAGATGGGATATTGGGAAGAATTTCTTCGTCTGAAGGTGATGAGGCCCTGGAACAGGTTGTCCAGTGAAGCTGTGACTGCTTCATCCCTGAAGTGTCCAAGGTGAGGTTGAACAGGGCTTGGAGCAACCTGGGATACTGGAAGGTGTCCCTGCCCATGGCAGGGGTTTGAAATGAAATCATCAAGGTCCCTTCCAACTCAAACCACTCAATGATTCCATTGCTGCATCTGGAAAATTGTTTTGTATTAAATAATCTTCTCCCCTCTGTGCCCATTAGCGCCAGAGCCCCATTAAATCCCTCTCTCCGGATTGTTTCCATCGCCTGCCTTGGAGCCTGTGGGTAAACTGTTCCCTCATGGGAGCTGTTAAACAGCGAGACACAGTGAGATTAAACAACGAAGCTTCCTTGGAAAGGCACGGGGAGATGGGCTGGAATAAATCATGGATAAGAGGAGAATCTGTTCCCATCCCTCTGGAATCCCAACCGGCACAACCAGCCCTTGTGATGGTTAGGCTTGACATGGGGACCTGCCATGGCAGGAGGGTTGAGCTGTGCTGGGATTGCTCATCCCAGCTCATCTAATTCCTAAAATCCATCTTTTTATTGGACCAACAGCTTTCACCAAAGCTCTAATTTCTGCTTTATCTGTGTAAAAAATATGGGACGGGCAGCACTGCCTGAGGAAGTGCTGCTTCCTTGGGAAGAATAATTTTCCTCCCCCAGGTGGAGCTTGGTGGTTTTTTTGCAGTGGCAGCTGCTGAATTTTGATGTAGAAAATCAAAATGTGGGGATTTTTTCTCAGCTGAAACCTTGTTCTTGTGTGGTTTTTTGTGTGGTTGGTTGGTTATTTTTTCTTTTTCTGGTGGAAGTTCAGCAATTTCCCACCAGAAATGTAATGTTTTTGTGTGTCTGATACATTCAATTTAATACATTTCTTTAGAGAAAGCCATATGAGCTGTGTTACAACAGTAAATATTAAATGTCTATGGTGTTTTCTCTTAATTATCCAGTGATGGAGAGCAGCAGCCTGGGATTCTTGTTTTCCTTAATCTTTTATCATGGAAAGGTGAAGTTCAACACTGTTCATGCTTTCTGATCTCAGCTGACTTTTCTGGTTCAACCAGCATTTTTCTTTCCTCACAGTCATAAGATCTTGGTGTTTCTGGGTCTTTTTTTCCCCTCCTTTGATCCCAGGTTTACTCCCAACCAACTTGGCTTTTCCTTGAGGAACTCTTGAACAAAAGGTTGTCCAGCCCTGGCACAGCCTGACCTGGCAAGTTGTGGAATACTCATTCCTGGAGGATTTAACAACCCTGTGGAAATGGCACTTGTGGACATAGTGGTGGCCTTAGCAGTGCTGAGGGAATGGGATTTTCCCACCTAAATGAGTCCCTGATTCAGTAATAATTTGGAAATAGCTGATGGAGAGCTTTGCCTTTGATAGCTCTTTTATAGTCCACTGCAGCTGTATGAAAATCAATGACAAAAGCAACTTAATTTTGTTTATCCTTAATTTTGGCTCTGGCTGACAGATGTTTTCTGGGAGCTTGATTTGGGATTTTTTCCCCCCATAATGTGTAGCAGAAATCTTCAGTCACCAAACTGATGAGCAAGTGGAATTTTTATTTAAAATAAAGTATGTGTAGGATTGGTAATGAGGCTGTTTTTAAGGTCATCAGTAGTGTCCTGGATGAATTTGAGCTGGCTGAAATCTCTCCAGGTTCATCCCATTGGTTTGCTGGGAATGTTGAGTCCTTGTCCACATCCTCTGGGCAATGAATGCTGCTGATAATGAATTGATAAATCCCAGTTGTGGCAATGGGATCTTCCCATTGGAAGCACTTTGTAGCCTTCAGAAGAGGTTTAAAACTGATCAGGATTCTTCCATGGCCAATCCTATCTTCATATCTCTATGAAAATCTTGTGGGTGTCCAGTTGTATCTCTTGGTTTGTAATGGGATAATGAGGGTTCTTATTGCTTCTTTAATTTAACTGTATCATCTCCAACAGAATTCTGATCTTTATGTTAAAGATGGAGCTTATCAGGATGCACTGGAACTGTTTAATAGCCTGGGATTGTTGATAACAGCACCAAGATAAATCCCAGGCTGAGATTTCCTTTTTCTTACACTTTAATATCTTTGTAGAAGGAGGTGGGGCACAAAATGTGTAAATTGGGAAGTTTTGGAGAAGAGCAGCCACAGAATCACAGCTCTAAAGTGGGAGTGTAGTGATGAGGCAGAGACTTCCTGATTTCAACTTGAACTTCTGTAGAGATGAACACAAAACCTGGCAGATTGGGGTTTTGCTTCTTGTCTGGAATCTCCCCTTGATCTGATCTGTTCTCTGTCGGAAAATCCCCACTTCCTGTGAGCAGTGGGCGATTCCCAGGATCACAGAATGGCTCAGGTTGGAAGGGACCACAGTGGGGCATCTTGTCCAAGCAGGGACATCCCAGAGCACAAGGATTGTGTCCAGAGGGCTCTGGAATTCCTCCAGTGAGGGAGACTCCACGCCCTCTCTGATCTCAGGGTCAATCTCTGATTTTCAGGGCTTGGTCACTGCACAGGAAATAAGTTCTTCCTCATGTCCAGGTGGAATTTCCTGGGATCAGTTCCTGTCTGTTCCTCTTGTGCCATTGCTGGGCCCCCCAGAGCAGAGCCTGGACCCTGCTCTAAGCCCTCCCTGCAGACAGGGACACACAGGGATGAGGTCCCCTCTCAGCTGTGTCTCCTCTCAAGGCTGAACAGCCCCAGCTCCCTCAGCCTTTCCTTATCAGGGATGCTCCAGACCCTTCATCATCCTTGTTGTCCTCCTCTGGACCTGCTCCAGGACCTCCATGCCTCCAGCACTGGGCAGAGCACTCCAGATGTGCCCCATCTGTGCTGAGGAGAGGGACAGCATCACCTCCCTCGAATTACTCTTCCTAATGCACCCCAGGATCCCATTGGGGGTGCCCTGAGCAACCTGGAACCAGGCACGTGGTGGAGCCCCATGATCCCTGATGGAAATTACACCATTGGGAATGTCCAGTGGGTGTCTGCCTCACTCCACACCCAGCAGTGAAGATTTGGGGTTGGGAATTACCACTGATGGGGTAGACCATGTGAAAGTGGCTCTGATGTAGCTTTAGTGTGGGATGGATGGGGTCATGGACATCCCTGATGGAAATGGGGTTCCTCAAAACAGTGCAGGGGATGGTTGAATTCCATGGGTATTGCTACAAAAGGATTAGTGCTGGGTTCAGAATTCACCTTCTGGATGTGCAAAGAGTCAATGACTCAATTTAGAGTGGAAACCAGTGACAAATGATGTGCCTCAAGGATCTGTACGGGGACCAATGCTAATTAATACCTTTATTAATGACATAATGGGATTGGGTGCCCCTTGGGCAAGTTTTCAGATGACACCAAGTGGACGTTGCCATTTTTTCACAGAATCCTGGGATTGCAGACTGGTTTGGGTTGGAAGAGGCCTTAAAGACCATCCAGTTCCAAGCTCCTGCCATGAGCAGGGATTCCCTCCCATCTCCTTTACTGCCTCTTAAATATGATTTTCTCAATGATTTTCAAAACACCATCTTTGTCTTCTCCAGCTTGAGAGGTATTTTAGCTCAAATGTTGTTTTATTTCCTGAAAATACCAGGTGAGAAGGTTTATGGATTTGCGGTGGATCCTGGAGGGCTTTTACATTCCAAATTCCTCTGATCATTTGGAGATGACCATCAGGAGTCATCCCTTCACTACAGGCATTTTGCTGAGCAAACTCTTTTGGGGGCAGAAACTTGTTTTGGAGCACATTCCTTCGGATAACCACATCGGTTAAATTTCTCCATCATTATTCCAGTCTGGATGATGTTCGGATGTATTGTCCTCCAGGTTTTAATGACAGGGAGCTGGGATTTTTTTTTTTAAGGCTGTTTCCATCTGCACCCAATTATAAAAAAGCAATCGGAAAAAAGCCATTTACTGGCTGTCACTTCGGAGCGGCGTCAAAACAGCTCCAGCACCTCCAGCCATCACTTCCCAACAACCACTTAGAAGGACATTAAAACAGCCTGACATCCATCCAGTCCATTAATCCCACTGCTTGGCTATGGGGATACCTGGAATAGCTTCGGCAAAAGCTGCATGGATGCTCAAGAGGGCTTTAAAATGTAGGAAACAGTGGAGTTGAGGCAGTTGAGTTTTGGGGATTTTAATGCTCCCCTTCCCCTGAAGGTCTGGTTGGTGGGATTTGTGTCTGTCATGATGGATAGAGGGATAGACGTAGATCCTAAGGAGATGGGAAGAGTGCTTCAGCACTTTGTCATCTCTTCACAGAATCACTGAATGTTCTGAGGTGGAAGGGACCCACAAGGATCATCAAAGCCCAGCCCTTGTCACCTGCTGTCCCACAGCACTGGGAAAGGAACAGGGGCTGAGATTAAGCCTGGAGATACTTGAGAAGTTCAACCTGGCCAAACTGCTGCCAGGAGCCAGGAATGGGAGGCTGGGTGGGATCTCTCCTCCCCACCCTGTACGGTCAGTGGGTTGGTTGTTGGTTGGCCCAGTGACCCAGCTTCACCTTCCTCCCACCCTCCATCCCCTCCTGCCAAGCTTATTCATGGAAAATGTTCATTAACATCATTCCCAGGACTGAGCCAGGACTTTCCACCAGTTGCTGCCTCCTCCTTTGCCAGCTTCGTGCTAAAGAAGGCTGGGCCCTGCAAACCTCCTCATCTCTGTCTCACTCCTGGAGCACACTGGGCTCTGTTGGACCATTTAAGGCCTTGTGGATCCTTGGCAGCACCTGGAATTTCACCCAAAGCTGCCCTGGCAGCCAAGGAGGAGTCCTGGATATGAGATCTGCCAGCTGGGCACCATCCCAACCCTGGGCACCGTTGCTGGACAGGCTGTGGGGGGAACCCCACAGCGGGGAGACCGGGACTGGGACATGCCCATGGGGATGTTGGCAAGGAGCCAGAGTGGGGTGAGATTCCTCCCTGCGGCTTTTTAGGGATTCTCCGGGGTTTTCTCATCTCTCTGGTGGAAGGGACCAGAGTTTTTTTTCCTTTTTATGGCCCAACCTGTGGTCTGGCGGGGGTCCCGGGGGGGTATAATTAGCCACCCCAACAGGTGTCAGGGATCAGATGACCCCCAGCACCACCCCACAGCCCTGCTCGGCTTCACCCCAGCTGACGCGTGGCCGGCAGCAAAATTCCCTGTGGAAACCCAGCCCCGGCACGTCGGATCTGGCAGGAGCAGGAGAGCTACTGTAAATAAACAGGAGGGGCTTTTCCAGCCTCCAGAGGCAATTCCAGCCTCACCATCCCAGCTGTGGGACAGCGAGGAAGGACGGGGCATTGCGGAAGAAGGGCTGGAGCGCTGGGAACGGTGTGGAAAAGCCATTAGAAACCCGAGCTGGGGACGCGGCCCCGGGATTAGTCGCACACGGTTTGTTTTCTTTATTAAGTATCTTTTTACCATGGAGCCAATAAACATGGGCTGCTCCAAGGATTCACTTGGAGGCTGGGGCCGGGTGGAGTACTGGGGAGATGGCACATCCCGATCCCGGTGCCCAGTCGGGATCATGGCACTGTCCCACCCCGTAATTGGTGCCCTGCTGGGAAGGAGCAGTTTTGGCCTTTTCTCAAAATAGCATAATTCCTCGATGTAGCAGTGATGCATCCATGTGGCTTTTTGAGGTCAGGGCTCTTTTTTTCCTGCTCTCCTCCTTTCCAAGTCACTTTTGTCTGGAAACCCCTTTACAGAAGAGGATTTCACATCCTTTTCAGGGGTCATGCTGGGCAGACACAGAATTTGGACTTGATGATCCCTGGGAGTCCCTTTCAACTCTGGATATTCTGTGATTCCAGCAACTGTGGATAGTCAGACAAGGGCCTGGCACCAAGGCCCATCCCACAATCTTGTGTTCCACTGGGATTGTCCCTTCCAGATGGGCTTGGAAGGTCTGCCCATGCATTCATCTCAGTCTTCAATCCCTAATGGCCTGTTCCTTTATTTTTTTCTCTTCCCTAATTTTGTCCCATTTATTTTAAAAGAAGTTATCAGGTTGAGGCATTTGCTTTTCTGCTTGCTAATATTTTGGGAGAAATTCCTGTGTTTGAATTCCTGTCTGGTTGCTGCCTTTTCCAAATGTTTCTCTTTGGTCCAGGATGTATCCTGTCTGCAGGTAAAATGAGAAAACGAAGAAAATATCTTGTGGAATGTTAAAATGAAGAAAATATCTTGTGGAGCCAGACAGGGAGAGTTGGGAATGTCCAGCCTAGAGACAAGAAGGTTCTAGGGAGACTTTAGAGGCTCTCCCAGTGTCTAAAGGGACTCCAGGAAAGCTGGAGAGGGACTTTGGATGAGGGATGGAGTATCAGGAAAAGGGAGAATGGTTTCCCACTGCCAGAGGGCAGGGTTAGGTGGGATATTGGGAAGAAATCCTTCCCTGTGAGGATGATAAGGCTGTGGCACAGGTTTCCCAGAGAAGCTGTGCTTGTCTCATCCCTGGAAGTGTCTAAGGCCAGGTTGGACAGGGCTGGGAGAGCAACCTGGGATAGTGGAAGGTGTTCCTGCCCATGGCAGGAGGTTGGAACGAGATGATTTCTAAGCATTCCATGATTCCACGTTCCTAAAAAACACAGGATTTGGGAGTAATGGCAAAGCCTTGTTCAGACCTGACTCTACTTCCAGGTTTCCTGTTGGTTGTAGAGTTGCTTCCCATTCCAGCTCCTTGAAATAAGAGGTACAAAATCATAGGAATGGGAATTTTAAATGGCTTTTTTATGGAAAAGCAGCACTATCACTGAGCTGTCCCCCCCATTGAGTCCTTATCCGTGTGTCCATGTGGATCCCAGCCCTCCTGCTGCTCAGCACCATCCCCAACCTCCAGCACACGAGCTCCTTACTCCGCCGCCGACTTCAGCGCTCAGCCTCAGGTGATGGAGCTGCCAAATCCTTCTGCTTTTCAAGGAGAGAGCTCGGCAGGGATCCTGCTTAATCCCAAAGGTCAGCACAGAGAGCTACTCCTGTGTCCCCAAAGTAAAGTTGCATTAAAAGGGCAGGGGCTGACCTCCATCCCCCATTGTCGGCAGGATGGATTTTTATAAACAGGGCAGGACTGTGGTGCTGAAACCCTCCCTGTGTTTATTTCCCCGTGGATTTATCTTGTTTTCCCCAAAATCTGAGTGTCTGTAGCAGGAAGGAATGGGATGTTTGGGCATCTGAGTGTGGTCAACAAGGGAATGGATGTTGGAGTTGGGAATTTTTGGTTGTACCATGTGTGTTGGGTTGTCTCTCCATGGATATCAAAATGTGATGCAAAAGCCAAACTGGTTGGGATGGAGCATCCTGGGTGGGAGTGGGTCCACATGGCACTAAGAGGGATCCAGGACTTGCTCCCACCCTTCATCTCTTGGGATATGCTGGGATGAGCTCTCTGGATTGCGGGGAACAGAGATTAGAGAGAGGCTGTTCTTTTTCCTTCTCCCACCTTCATTCCCAAGAACCCAGATAGAAGTCCCAGCTGAAGGCATCCTTCCCTGCCTACCTCTTTTCCTGCCTTTTCCACTGCCAAAAAGTGCCATTTCCCAGCAGAAAACCTTATGGGGAAACTCTGGGACACTGGTGACACCTTGTTCTCACCAGAACCACTGGTGGCTGCTGGGAGCTGCCAAAATCCAGAGCTGGGCGTGCTGGAGCATTTTTAGAGATGAACATCTCAATGCTGTTGTTTTAACAGCCCCATTCCATGGGCACACTGTGCTTCCCTGGATGGGGAGCATCAACCAAGCCTTGGGAAGAGCAGGTTGAGCTCCAGCCCTCATCCGTCCTCCTCAGAAAGCTGTTCCAGGCAGCAATCCTTTGGGATAAGTCCTAAAAGGATTTTGTTCCAGCTGTTTCCTGCTCTTTCCCAAGTCCCAAGCATGTCTGGGACAACAAAATCCTGTGTTGTCTCCAAAACCAGCTTCTCCAGCCCAAATAACCTCCCTGGGACTTCTCTTGGGGTAAATCACTGCTGTTAAGGCTTTGGTGGTTTGAATCCATAAAATCAAGCACTTGGAAAACCGTGGGCAGGTGTGGAATGTACCAGACTAGAATATTATTTTCTAGTAGTATTTTTTCTTGGAATATTGTTTTGATATGGAGAAGGAAACTCCAACACAACCCTCTCTCCCTTTAGCAAGGTGTTGGTGCCACCTGAAGGAGCTCAGCTGTGGATTCCTGTGTCCCCACAGGGTTTTCCCTGCCTTTTCCAACTCTGCTTCCTCTTTCCTTGGCAGTGCAAGAAGAAGCACACGCTGGTTTGTCCCGACTTTGCCAAGAAAGGGGTCTGCCCCAAGGGTGCCCGGTGCAAACTCCTGCACCCCCAGAAGAGACGTCACCCACAGCAGGGTGGAGGGGATGGAGACCACAACAATCCCCCTTCCAAGTGGAGACGGATCCAGGAGGCATCAGGCAGGTAGGAAAGAGCTCATTTTGCTTCATTTAACGGTTTCCTTCCCAACCTGCTCCAGATTTTTCCTCTTCCAGGCACGTTCTGTCTGTATCCTGGTTTATTTTAAGATGTGTTGGTGTGGGTCACTGTGGTGTTTTCTGATGGAGACACCTCTGGGATGGGCAGTGTCCATACTTGAGGAAGAACTGATGGAGAGAAAGGAGTGGATTCACCCTTAGGAATGTGCCATCCAGGACTTTAGCACCTCCAGGTACCTTTGAGGCTTTCGTAGACCTTCCTCTTGGAGATGGAGGAGTCCTGATGGAGATTCCACTGCTGAAAGTGGGTCCAGATTATCCATAGTTATGTGGAAAACAGGAAAACATCATCCCTCTTCCTTACATCCATGTTGGAGAGCAGAGCTGAGCCCTCTCCATGGCATGGAGGGGCTGGAGAATTAGAAATGGGGATGGACATGGAGGTAAGAGGCTATGGAAAAGTTTGATGCTGGACCGGACCCTTGGTTAATCCTTGGAAGCTCTCTCAGCTCTTCCTGATGTTTTTGGGTGCTGGGATGGAGCCACAGACTGATGATGGATGTGTCCATCCTCATCTTCATCCAGACAGGGAGATGTATTTTCCTGAGCTTGGCACACCCTCTGCCTTCACTCTCAAGTCCTGCATGCAGGACAGCAACATCCCAATGGAATTAAAACTAAAGCCAAATGGAAATTTGGCTTTGAAAGCCAAAATCTCCAAGTCCTACCCAGTGGGAGGAGGAAGAACGGATTTGGGTGCATGGCTTCTCCATGGCTTTTTGCAGTGGGAGGTGGGAGTGAAGGTGGGATGGAAAGGGAGGGACCTGGGAGCTTTGCCAGGCTGGTCCATGCTCCTGGAATCCTCCATGGTCTGGGCCTGGGCCTCATCCTGGCCCTGCCTTGTAAGGTAGCAGAGGGGGACGAGCAGCTCCGCGGGTTCTCCGAACTTATCCCTGGTGACAGAAGAGCCTTGGAATGACACCCAGCTCACGTTCCCGGTGTGAACGAGGTGTAAAATAGCTCCTTGCTCTTTTTAGGGAAGGAGGAATGAGTGCTGGCCTGCCTGGTTGGGAGGCTCCTGTCGTCCTCCTCTGGGAAGGGAGCACACTCCAGCTTGGAAGCTGCTCCAGAGGGGTTTTTTTTTCCTTTATTGGCACCGTCATGGGAGATGTCAAAGGAGCTGGAGTGTCAAGTTAGCTTGGAAGAGAGTGGCAGGGCTGGGAATGAGCCAAGCCCAGCAGGACACCTCCAAGCCATCCCAGCTCCCCACGCCTTCCATCTCCCCTTCCCTCTGCTCGATCACAAACAGGAGCTCAGCACCTCCACAAGAATCTGAGGATCTGGGAACCTTGCAGGGAAGTGCAGGACAGGGAATCCAGCTGGGGAAGAGAAACTCCTGCTGAATCTGTGCTGGCTCCAGGGAAATCAGGGATACAGCATGGCCTTGGATGGATACCTGGGAGCTCCAAGCCTCTTCCATTGCATATGATTCCCTGTCCAGCATTGCTAAGTGGGATTGTTTTACTTTTCCTTATTATTTTTCCCATTCCTGCAGGAATGATCCAGCTCAGCTCCAGGATGATGGGGAAATTCCCGGACCCTCCAGTGCAGAGCAAGAGGTGAAGTTTTGGAAAGAGGAGGAGTCCAAGCCAAGCAACTGCCTGCAAAAGCTGCCATCCTTCATCTCCCTCCGATCCCCGGAATCTCCAGGTTCCCTGGGCTGCAAAGAGGAGAGGGATGAGGACGAGCCAGAGGATGAACCAGGTAGGAATGACATCCTCCTCTTGGAGCTGCTCTGGTTGTCCAAGAAAAAAAAAGTTATTCTCTGCTGTTCTCCATGTGTTTTGATGGGATCCATGTTCTTTGTGAGTCACCAAACCAGTTAAGACTGGGAGTCCAAACTGGGATGGAAGTCAGGATTCCCATCTGGGCACAAATCTTTGTGTCTGTTCCCAAAATTGTGTGTCAGGACTTCGTTCTCTTTTTTTAGCAACTCCTTCCTTATCCTGTAAATTATCCAATGATGAACCCAGTCTCATTTCCATGATGGAATCACATCACTGCTCTATAGAGAAGGTGTTTAGTGGGATATAAGGATGCTCTGCCTCTGGAGGACCTTTGGACCATCCATCACACCTGTTTCCCAGCAGGAAATAGCTTGGAAGCTTTCCAGTAAAAACATTCCAGTGGAAGGTGGGGTGGAGTGTTTGCAGGTTGGAAATTGGAAGGAAGAGCTGTTAGTCTGGGATTATCTGCTTTGGAAGTCAGGAAAATTTTTGGTAAATGCAGTTTATGATAAGCAGAACTCTTTAGGAATTCTGACGTGTGAAAGAAGCAGCTTCTGCTTCCCCAGTGTTCTCCTTGGTTCTTTCTCTCCTTTTTCAGCTCTTCCATGGGAAAATCCCTAAAGGGGATGGGATTTTGGGGTGCTCCAGGGATGTACCCCCAGGAGCAGAGATGATGGAGATGGTAAGGTCGGAATTGTGCCTGGTTCTTCCCAGCTCTGAGTGGGAGATTTTTGGCTGGATGCTGCTCCACATTTCCCTTTCCGCTCCCATCCTTCTCCAGAGAGATGTGCAGCTTCATCTCCAGAGCACCATCCAGGGATGGGCTCAAAAATCACAATATTTTGTAGGAGTAATCATGAAGTTCCTGTTGTCAGTTCTGCTGGCACAAAATTTGGCTCAGTCTGAGCCTTTCCCATCTTTGATCCCTGCTTTCCATGCAGCTGGAGCAGGATCCCACTGGGATAAGAGATGAATTTTGTTGCAAAAGCCAGGCTGAAGCATTTACAGGATCATCCATAAGGATCTGTGAGGCTGTGCCTGGCTCAGCCGCTTCAAGCCAGGGAGGGCTGAGATGCCTTAACGCTGTTGGAAAGAGAATTCCCAGGATTAGCAACATATTCCTGAAGTCACAGACGAGCACGGGTGCTGTTGAACCACAGTCTGGTGGACACAGTGAGGGGACCATTCCAGCTGGGAATGTTCCTCTCCACAACACGGAGTGAAACACTCAGCTTCCCTTTCCAGGGATTTCTTCTCCCCTTCTTCCTTTTCCTTGGCCCTGCTTCAACTCCCTTTTGATCTCGGGAAGTGTTCCCAAAGCAGCGACTTAACTGGGATTTTTGTCTCCATGATGAAGTTGGTACAATTAATTCATGGACAAGAAGACTGTTGAAATGCCTTGGGATACACTTGGCAGCTGGGAGTAACTCAAGAGCAAGGGCATCCTTTTCCTCTTAATTCTAGTGTGTGCATCCAAGGGAGGATGATTTCCAGGCATTTTGGGCGGGAGGATGAGGAGGAGGAGATGGTTCATTTGGGAATGTCGGCAGGAAGGCTGGGTGAAGCTGGCAGCTGCGAGGTCAAGGCACTCATCCCTCTGTGCTCCTTTGCCCAGGGAGACTCATGGAACTAGGAAAACATGCTGGAGGATCCATGGGAAAGGAGAGCCAAAGAGATTGCAGATGGTTGTAAAATCATCTAATGATGAAGCAATTTCCCTGCCAAAGCAATGACGTGCTGAGTCTGGACATGGGAATGTTGATCCATGGGTTTTGCCCATCCTTGGGTTTCATCTTAATCCCAGCCAAGGGATTTCAGGGCACAGCAGCCCCCAGAAACACCCAAATCCAATGGGATAAGAGGAGCCCTGGCCACCATCCCTAGAGGACATGGGATTGATGCTTCTAAAGGACCAAATGCTCTGTGGTGGTCACATCACTTGGACTGGACTTCATGACCCTTGTGGATCCCTTTCAATATTCCTGTATTATTTCAGAATATTTGGTGATCCTGAGATTGAGTTTGGAGCTGCGCGGGTGGTCAGGATGAGTCCTTGTGTAGCTCTTTTCCTCTAGGAAATAGCTGGAGTCTGTGGTGGGATTTGGGGGTGGGATCTGGGGATCTGTGCCAGCAATAACATTGGGTTTGTGCTTGTGAAGCCTGAAGTTGGCACACAAATTATTGGGATGGTAAATAAGGAGGGGGACAGGTTGTCATTAAGGAATGAGATTAATTCCTTGGGTAAACGGTCACAATTGGAGAAAATGCCCTTTTAATTCTGGAAAATGCAAGAGGAATGAGGAAAAACAAGGGAGGGGCAGGGAGGGAGTTTGGAGATGACCTTTAAGGACCAGCATGGGCAACAGCATGAGCTTGCATGGTCTCAGTGGGGGTCTGGGTTCAGGATATAGGGAAAGGGGACTGGAAAGGAGGGGTGTGTTCTGCGTGCATGGAGCAGAGCCACTGTTGTGTTCCCAACCCTCCAGAGGAGCCTGGAAATTGGGTTTGGAAGAGTGATTTGTTGACAAGGTAGTGATCGGATAAAGGTTGATCTCAGAGGTCTTTTCCAACCTAAATGATTCTGGAATTTTGTAATTTGAGGGTGCTGGTGCTTTCCAAGTATTCTCCAAAAAGCCAATCCATGCAGCATGGGGACAGCCAACTGCTCCCAGCCAAGCATCCCAAATGGGAAGAGTGGGTTTGGTGGCATCCCATCCTTCACCTTGTGTTATCCACCCAGGAGCATGGAGCCAGAGGTAGAACAGGCTTCCCTGCCCCTCCGACTCCTGTTTTCCAGGTAATGGGCTTTTCCATATTTCACCTTCCAGTTAAATCGCCTGTGCTGGAGCCTAACTGGCCTCCCCGCGCTAATTGCACCAATGCAAACCATTCCAATCGAGTGCTAATTTAATTAGAAAGCACCCATTTTAGTTAATTTGTTCGAGAAGATCACTGCAAACTCCTGGAGAGAACAGATGTTCCCCTCTCCCCCGATGAACATTCCGGGCTTTGTAAATGGCTCCGCTCAGCCTTGTTTAGGAGAGAAAAGAGGATTTTATAGCCGCAAACGACCCTTTCTGTAAACATTTTACAGCTCTCTGCACGTTTGAGTGACGATAAACCCCGAGCAGCTCGGCGGGCTGCAAATTTGGGACCATACGGCCGTCATTTTATTGTCATATTTCACGGTCGTAACGTTAATGGAAGATGCTCGCTCCAGTCTTTTTTAACGGCTCCGCTGAGCACGCTCAACCGCCTCGGCTTCCGAGGAATTCGGGGAGGTGCGGCGGCGGCTTCTGGGTTTGTTTACGGCTTCTACTTCTGGAGGGATAAGTTTGGGAATTTTGTGGATTTTCGCCTCTTTTCTCGCCGTGGTTGAGATGACCCCAACGCGGAACTGACGCTGTCGCCGCCGCCTTGGTAGCGGGGCTTGATCCAACCATTCCCAGCTCCAGGAACCGGAGAATTAGAGAATATCCCAGTTTAGAAGGGACTGTCAAGTCCAACTCCTGGTCCTGCACAGGACAGCCCCAATTTAATTTGGAAGGTATGCAGTGCTGCCGCCCTTCATGTGGATATGGCCAGTCCCCCTTGGGTCCCATGGAATCTTCATCGCCTTCAGCATCTCCTTCGGAGCTTTTTCTGCCAGCAGATCCTTGGTCCAGAACTTTGTTTTTGTAGCCAGGTGAGGCAATCAAGCCTTTGATCAGTTGAGTCAGTGGCAGGAGATGCCCTGGAGCTTTCCATGAATTATCTGCATGGTTGGGGTTGGGGGGCTTGGACATGAAGGGATTGTCCTGAGATAACAGGAGCTGGCATCACTTTGACCCCAGCAGGTCTTGGTGCAGCTTGTTCCTTTTGGGAGGAAGCAATGGAGATAAAATACAGGGAATTGATTTCTCTGTGTGGTCGCAAACATCTCCAGGGTTGTGAGGCCTTGACACAGGTTTCCCAGAGAAGTTGTGGATGCCCCATTCCTGGAAGTGTTTAAGACCAGTTTGGATGAGGCTTGGAGCAACCTGGACTAGTGGAATATGTCTCTGCCCATGGGAATTGGTCCTTAAGGTCCCTTCCAATACAAACCATTTTAGGATTCCATGAAAAAATGGGCAAAAAATCAATATGGAAGAAAAATATTTCAGTCCTGGAAAAGGAACGAGACTTGGTAGGTTCTAAATTGGACACTTTGCAATGAGGAAATTAAATCACAGATAAGTTTCTGACTTTGAGAGCTACTCAGGAACACCAGGACATGAGGAGATCCAAACCCAGCCTCCAGCAATACCCAAGTCATCTGTGACACCCCAAAGGCTGAAGGTATCCCAACCCCAAAGGTGTCTGGTGGACGTAGGGGATGGAGATGGAAGGATCACAGAATCATTGAGGTTGGAAGAGACCTCTAAGATCATCAAATCCAACTTGTGACCAATCCTGACCTTGTCACCAGACCAGAGCCCTGAGTGCCACATCCAGTCATTCCTTGGACAATCCCAGGCATGGAGACTCCAAACCTCCCTGGACAGCCACTTCCAATACCTAACAACCCTTTCCATGAAGAAATTTGATGGATCCATGTTATCCTGCTTGAGGGATGGGTGCATTTAGACTCAGTTTTCAGGGTCTCATCCACCTGTGGCAGAAGGTTTGGGTGGAAGAGCAGCAGGGTGAGTTTCTAGTGCAGGTTGTCACCACATGGATTTAATACAGGATGGAGCCAAGGTGATCCAACTCTCCCTATATAGTTTTTCCATATGAAAAACTGTGGAAAATTTTGGGATGTAGTCCTTGCTGCTGGGCTTTATACCCCATCTTTTGTTGTCAAGTTTTATTTAATTAAAAAAACCCAAATATATATATATATATATATATGGCATCTCCCAGCTCAAGTTTCTCCAGGAGAACATTGGCAATGAAAGGAAAAGACCTTTCCAAGGCAGATTCAGCCTCTGGACTCCCCTAAGGTGTCCTGGAAAGGGTTAAGGGATATTTTTCTTCTGGGAATAAGTAGGGAAAGTGGATTTGGAGGGAATTTCTCCTCATGGCGTTACACCTTGAGCATCCAGCAGGGAAATTCTGGGATGCATCTCGGTGCTCTGAACCTTCCTGGAGGAAGATGCAGGACAGGATGAAACTCTTTGGGTGCATCAGGAGAACGACGGAGACCAAACATTCCATCAGGTTGTTGAGGAAAGGAAACCAACAAAATTCCAGCTTTTCTCCTACTGGATGGTAAAGTTTGGAAAGCTGCAAGGGAGTTGTCTTTCCCTGTATCTCATTGATTTGGGGTTTGGGAATCTTCACCCCTCATGTGGGGCATCTCCAGCTGCCTTCCACCTCTCCACCTTGCGGAAAAACCCAATTTTTTAATCCCTCATGGATCAGGAAAGATGAGCAGGGAGAGGATTTGGGGCCCAGCCCCAGACCCACCTCCTTTCACCCTTCATCCGAGAGGATTCCCCACCTTGAAATCCCTTTCAATCCCTCTCGGATCAGCATCTGGATGAAACAAATTTGGTTTTAACTTTCCTGTTGGATGCAGCTGGAGCCTCTCGGCTCCGGCTGGGGGAAAACCAGGTTTTATTGAAAAATCTAATGGTGCCACCTGAAGTGTGATTTACTGCACTGTCCACTCCTCAGACTTGATAATATATTTCTATTAGATTTCCTCCTTTCCCCTCTTTTTTCCTGGAGAAGAGTGGCAAGTTTCTCCGTCTGCCTGACACCTTCTTAGGCTTAGGCAAAATAAATGTTGATTTCCATCAGGAGGAAGAGCACTGGAAGTCCTAATTCTCCGACGAGCCTGACAAGCTCAGCGAAAACCGCCTGGGTTCCGATGGAAAACTCGTGATCCGGCCTCGGTTCCTTTCCTTCGGAAGCTGTTCAATCTTTGGAATGAAAAAGGGGTTGCTTTCGCTAACTAGAAATTATATACCTGGTTCCTTGGAAGATGGATTGTGCCGCTCCCGGAATGCCGGGAAAGGCGGCGGGGGGAGAGAGTGAAGGAGCTGGAGATGCGACCCAAGATTGATCACGCCATTTGCAGGATCTCCCAAGCACAAAACTGGAAAAATATCTTTTCCTTTGCCAGGGTTGAGTGGAGTGACACCCCCCGTTTGGTCCAGGTTTTCCCTCCTGGGGGTTTTTTTGGGATGTGGTGTTCACCCCCTTGGCTGCGCCATCCTTCCTCCATCTCCTTTCATCCAAGGGGAGAAACGGAACCAGTTTACCCCTCTCACGACCTATTTTGGGTTTATTTTCTCATTCCTGCCTTGATTTTTTTGAGGAATCTGTTGGAAATCAAGCATGTATACTTTGGAAGTATCTTGGCCCTGTGCGCTCTGTACCAAAGTCAGGAAGTTAATTATGGACAATTTAAAAATCACCTTTTGCCTTCTTCTCCCAAAGAAATAAATCCATATTTCTACTTCTGTAATCAAACCTGCTTTGAGCTGCCTCATGGATATCAGCTAAGGAAGTTTTCCCTGGCTCATCCAAAGGGAATTGAGCTCTTCCCACCATTCCTATTGAGCTCACGCCATGGGGCAGGAATCTGGAGTTGCTTATTTTGACCCCTTGAGGTGACAAACCAGCAGCTCCGGACCCTCATTCCAGCAATCAGGCTGGGATTTGCCTATCCCGGTCTGGAAAAACCACCTGGCTGGATGCCAAAGGGAAAAATTAGGAAGGTGGGGAGGCAAAGGTGTTTTGCTCCATGTCACCGTTCCCCAATCCCAGCCAGATTCGGCTGCATTGCTGGTGAGGAATATCCAGATCCGCCGTGTCTGCTGTGCATCCTGCTGATGTATGGGAGTTATATTAAGGGTGGAAAGGTGCTAAATGAGCCCTCTTTATTTTCCATAAATTAACTCCAGAGCGATGAATCACTGCCAGCACGGCTTCGACTCCCAGCAAGTTTGTTTATCCAAGTTGGAAAGCGATGGAAAACTCTTGGAGACTCCCTGTTGTTGGGTCCTCACCTGTCCTGCCTCCCCTGCCCCAAAAACTTTCTCCTTTGGGCTCTCAGGGCTGCTTGAAGGCATCCTTGGTCCCACCTCCAGGCTGAGTTCATCATTTGGGAAGTGCCATGCAGAATTTTGCAGGAATATGGGCAACAAAACATCTGGAGGGGGTTTGGGCTGGATTCCCTCCATCTTCTCCATGACTTTCTCCACCTCCATTAGTCCCAAATGAAGTGGAACTTTTCCCACTAAACCTGTGGATCCTTTTTCTTCTGGGAAACTTCCACTTTTTTCCATCCTCATTCATCTTGGTGGCCACGTGGCCACCACTTTTCCTTCCCATCCATCACTCTGGTACCTGGAAGCCCATAAACACCTCTCCAAACCCTTTGGAGAGGGAAAATAGGAACCTGCAGAAAGGCACTCGCAACGTTGTGGTTGAAATGGAGAAGGATTTCACTCTGTCCACCTTGGTCCATGGGATCATGCTGGACTTGTCCTACATGGAGGTCATCTCCCAGAGTCACTTCATGGTGTTTTGGCTCTACAAGAGCATCCAGAACCCTCTTTGGAGGAAGCACCATGTTCCAGCAAGCAGAAAATATCATCTGGAGCATCCTAAATGGATGCTGGGAATGCTTGGTGGGATGATTGCTGGTGCTCAGCTCCTTCCAGCTCCATCCCAGCACCAAAACAGGTCCTGATGTTCACCAGTGGGAAGGTTTGGATCCTTTTTAATTTTCTTTTTCACCCATAACTTGTGAATTTTGCAGCAGATTTGCTGCTCCATGGTGGGAAGAGCCTCTGAGTGCCACTTGTAGGGAGCTGAGGATGCTCAGGGATTTGGGGAATGAGCCACCTCCATCCTTGACATGGCCAAGGTGGATTCAAAGCAGAAGAGGAATCTAGGACACTCCTACGCCTGCATTCCAAGGAATTCCCTGAGCCAACCTCAATGACTTTCTTCTCTTTTCTTCCTTTGCTTCCCAGGCAACACCAAAAGGAGGAGAATGTTCCCCAGGACATCCCTGCAGGATTCTGAAAGCTCCCTTGTGGGTGGCAGAGGTGAGTCCAGTGGATGCTGCCAGGGTGGAAAACCACCCACATTCCCGATTTCCCAGTGCTTTACCCCTTCCCATGACCAGGCAAGGAGAAGCCTGGGAATATCCAGCTGTGTTCCCTCCTTTCCCACCATCACCATTCCCTTCCCTCCCTCCAGGGCAACGGCTGCAGATCAAGCCCCGGCTGTGAGTTCATCCCAATCCTGTGGCAGCCGACCAGCTCAGGAACTGGAGAGCCAGGGAACAAACCTGGCACCTACCTCAGGATGCCATGTCCAGACATGGCACCCCTCTCCTCCTCCTCCTCCTGCTTTTCCGGGATGTCACTGGGACACGGAGCCGTGCGGCAGCGTGGGAATGCACCGCTCGTTCCTGCAGGGGAGCAGCTTTGTTGGGAATCTTTGACTTGACCAATAAATGACCTTTTCAGATGGTTTGTTGAAGGCAAGTCACGCCACCTCCTTGGATGCTTGTGGGGCTGGGAAGAGGTTCCCATCCCCATCCATCCTCCGGTGCTGTCCCAGCCACAAGGACAGGATAGGGGGCCCTGAGGGGGTTAAATGCCCTCAGGTGACATTCCCACATCCAGGTTGGGATGTATCAGGCAGGGACAAGTCACTGTGCTGGGATGTAATGGGTGTAAAGCCCCCACAGCCCTGATCCCACCATTCCAAGAGCCCATCTGGCTCCATCCCCTTGCTTTTGGGAGGAGATTTCCTGCAGCTGAGAGGATCCCTCATGGAAATGTGTTGGGAGTGGTGCTGAGATCACAATCTGCATTTTGGGGTCTCCTTGAATGCACCTGACTCCCTCCTCTCCCTATCCCAGCAGGGATTTGGGCTCCATTGGGAATCCCAAGCCAACTCTCCAGGGTTTGGGGGTTTTTGAGGACTCTGCAAATCCAAGCAGGAACAGAGTGAAGGAACATTGGAACAATGGGGTTTTGCATCCATAGGTAAAATTTCCAAGGGATTTTGGGGTGGCAGGTGCTCTTCCCCCACACAGATGCGATTTGTGGGATTTGCTCATCCACAGCCCCTCAGGCAAAATCCTGTGGGGAAAAGGAATCAGAGGGAATTGGGAAGGACTGGGGCTCCCTGGGGATGCAGGATCCAGATGTAATCAGAGTATAGGGTAGGAAATGACAATGGGCGGTGGCTTCACCCCCCAAACAAGTCCCCACAGGGGGGTTCCCTTCACCAAGTGACCCCCATGGAGGGCTTTTCTCACCATCCCAAATCCACAACATCCCCCAGGCACTGGAGGACCAGCAGATCCTCACCCTGGGATGTCACTTGTGCCCCTGGGTGTGTCCAACGAGTTGATTTTTAATAAAAACATCGTGGTTTTTGTTGATATGAAAATGTCTTTTGTTAACTCCTGTGTTTTGATTTGTAAATAAAAGTTTCCTCCCCTGGGATGGAAAAGCCTCCCTGTGACTTTCCTCTTTTTTCAGCAGTGCTTAAACATTCCATCAAATATCCATTTAAATTCAGTGGAGGAGTCACTGTGATCCCTAAATCCTTGGGTTTTCTAATAATTAAAACTTTACACCCAGAAACAATGATTCTTTATGTCGTGTCCTAAAACAAAACCTAACTAAATTCCCTAAAAACCATCCTGGAGGAGACGATGCTGTTGTGAATCCTCAGGGATGTCCAGTGGTGGCCGGGAGCTTTGGTTTTCCCTGGATCCCTAACGAGGATAATCCTCGGGCTGCACTAATTAAAGGAGGCAATGAGGAGCGGTGACTCCGCCGCCCACCGGCACCGCTGCTCCCTTCCCGGGGAGGATTGGAATTTCCAGCCGGCTGTCGTTAAAGCTCTGCTTGGGGGTGATTAATTTCCAAGCAGGGATAAACGCGGCCCCTGGAGAGGTGTCACTGAGCTCCGGTGGGTTCCCCCTCTGTCTCCAACATCCTCAGTTCCTCAGCAATGGGTTCCAATGGGATTTATCCCTCCTCGCTGTGAAGCCGAGGGTGCGCTCTTGGGCTCGGGGACCCGCCAAGGACATTCCCTGAGGGGTGCCACGACTGGGAGGTTGGCACAGGGTGGAGTTTCTGGAGGGCTCCATAAACATTTCCCGGAAAAACCTTCCCGAGGCGGGTGCTGCTGGCAGCGCTCTTGGTCCCCTGCCGGGGAAGCAGGTGCCGGGTGAACGTCACCCGCCAGGATCAGTTTTCTGCCTGTCATCGGGGTGGCTGTTCCCTGCCCTCCTCCTTCTCCTCCTTAGCCTCATCCTCATCCTCATCCTCCTCCCAATGTGATTTCCCCCCTCTGCCCCGAAATTCCAGACCCTGCAACAACACTGGGTTGTGGGGCATGTGCTGGTGGAGCATCACCAGGATGGTCCCACCCTCTCCATGTGGTGCATTGTGGTGGACACCACCCTCTCATGGGGTGAGGTCACTGTCCCCAAGCTGACAACACTCCAAGTGGGAGCTGTGTGCCATCCAGGGAAACTGAGGCAGCCCCAGGTGGGCACCCAGCCCTGCTCCAAGGAGTGATGGGGCACACGAGCTCTAAAAGTGAAAGGTGACGCCATCCTGCCACCATCCCGAGGCCACCAACCTGGTTATGTCACTTGACCGCCTGTGAGTAAACTTAGCTGACGGGCCCGGCGTGGCGGGGAGGGTTGGGGACATGCCATGGGCATTTCCTAAAAATACCCCGGGGGTGTCGCTGGGGAGCCACGGCCCCATTGGAGCCTGGCCCGGTCCTAATCCCTTGGTGGCTCCTGTCCCAGCTTGGGTGGCAGCTGCTGGTGGGGGCCAGGTGCCCCCAGGGTGGAGCAGCTCTGGGGAGGATCGTGGTGCCAGGGGAAAGGAGGTGGCACCCCATCTTTTCCCAGTGCAGGATCCCGGTATCCTGCTATACAGGTGGGATGATGATGGGTTTAGTGTGACACAATGAAGCAAAAAGGGTTAAAACCACCCCACAAAAAAGGTTTTTTGTTGTCCACTTCTTTGCCGCCTCCCTCAAGTCATGCCCAAGTTTGGGGACTCCAAATGGGATATCTGTGTCCAATATGGGATAACATCCATGATCACCAGGGAATGGGGGTCATGTTTAGGGCTTTGGTTGCATCCATGACCCTTCCCAAGGGGAATAAATGCCCCCCCTGCCCTGACCCAGTTAGCAGCAGAAAGATGGACCCTCCCCAGAGGCCAGGTCCAGCATAAGAAATAATGTGGGATTTTAATTGCAATGGGATAAAGGTTTTCATCCTCAAAACCCCACCTTTTTTGCATTAATTTGACCCTGTATCCTAAGAGTCAGTTAGCAGCCATGGACAGCAGTGTCCCTTGTCCCCAAGTCCCCAAGCAGCCATTGGCTGGATGAGGGGAATGTCACCCCCCCACATCCTGAGGAGCTGCCTGTGGGATGCAGTAGGGTGGGATGCAGCCGGGTTGGGATGCAGTGGGACCCAGGATGCATCCTGCAAGTGACAGAGACAATCCTGGACCCCCAGGGAATGAGTGGGTGGGTGTTGCCAGACTCTGTGGGATGAACCTGCTCATCCCTTGGGATTAGGTGGGACCACTCCCTGGCGACTGCCCCGTGCCTCAGTTTCCCAGTCCTGTTCCCACCAGGCTGCAGCAGCCGTGAGTTTGCAGATGGAGCAGCACGGCTACATCCCAACCATGGCCTCACCCAGGGGTGGCATGAACATCCCAAAACCCCCCTGATCTGCTGCCTCTGGGTGCCAGTGACACCTTTTCCAGGTGCTGGGATAGCAATCCTGGTCCTCCATCTGGTGACACTCCCGTTCATGTGTCAGGTGTGGATGTCACCTGTGCTAGGTGCGATGCCACCTTCGGAACCAGAGGCAGCACTGGAGTACAGAGGCGCACGTGGCTGCAGCCTGACCACCAAGAGCTTATGGAAAATCCCGAAAAATCCCCAAAATTATATTTATTTGACTTTTTGCAAGGATGGAAATGCTCCGGGAAGGATCCTGGTCTGTTCCTGAGGTGGGGAAGGGACTGCATTCCGATGCTGTGGTCCCTCAGAGAGGTGGCACCAAACCCGATTTAGGCTCAGTAACTCTTTTTCGGATATTTCCCCTTTTTGGGGAGTAGGAAATCAGGATTTCTGGGATGTTTCTCCCCACTCCACACTCAGTTCGGGGCGGAAGGTGAGAGATGAAGCCGCACGTTGGGATGCGGGGGCCGAGAGGGTCCAGAGAGTACCCGGAGCACTCCCCTCCTCGGGAGATTGACAGCTGCCCCAGGGGCGTTGCCATGGGGATATGAAAATCCAAGCGGGCTCTCGGGGTGCTGATTGGGTGGAAGCGCTTAGCCTCGCCTCAGTGGGCGTGGCCGTGCCTCGTTTTCCCCGTATAAAAGGCGGCGAGTTCCATTGAGCTCCCGGCGGCAGCGGCGCCGGTCGCGGGCAGGGGCGGGCAGGGGAGCGGCCCCCGCCCCCAGGGCGCCGTGTCCCGGCGGGAGGAGGAGGAGGCAGGAGAAGGCTCGGAGCCCGGGGAGGTGGGGCCGGGGCAGGTGCCAGGGGAGGCAGGAAGGGGCGGGCAGGGCACTGCCCGCTCCTCGCCATTGGGAACCGGCCGCAGGCAGCGGCGGAGCCCGCCCGGCCCGAGCGCAGAGCCGTGGCGCTCGGAGGAGGGTCCCGGAGCGCAGCAGCGGAGCCGAGCCCCGACGGAGAGAGGTGGCTTCCCCGCAGCCCTCAGCGGAGCCCCGGCTAGGGGTGCCGGAGCCCGGCTGAACCGCAGCGCAAAGTCCCTCCCGTCCGAGGAGAGCACCGGAGCCCGGCTGAGCGCCGCAGCAGATCCCTGGTCCCGGAGCCCGGCTGAACCCCGGCAGAGGGTCCCGGAACCCGGCTGAGCCCCGGCAGAGGGTCCCGGAGCCCGGCTGAGCCCCGCAGCAGAGCCCAATATCGGACGCCGCTGAACCTCCCCGCAAAGTCCCATCGGAGCGTCCTGGAGCCTGGCTAAGCCCCGCAGCGGATCCCGGTCGGAGCGTCCCGGAGCCCCGCTGAACGCCACCGCAGAGCTCCGTCAGAAGGTCCCGTAGCCCGGCTGAATCCCGCCGCAAAATCCCACCGCAAAGTCCCGTCGGGAGTTCCCGCAGCCCGGCTGAGCCCCACAGCGGAGCCCCGCCGGAGGGTCCCGGAGCCCGGCAGCAGATCCCCGTCCGAAGGTCCCGGAGCCCCGCTGAACCCCACGGCAAAGCCCTATCGGAGGGTCCCGGAGCCCGGCCTGGGCAGCTGCCTGAGCCAGAGCCCGCTCGGAGGAGGCTCCCGGAGCCCGCGGGACCCTCGGTGAGCGGCGGTGCCCGGGGGCTCCCCCCCCGGTCCCTCCATGGACTGAGATGGCCTCGGAGCTGGCCATGAGCGCGGAGCTGCCCACGAGCCCCCTCGCCATCGAGTACGTGAACGATTTCGACCTGATGAAGTTCGAGGTGAAGAAGGAGCCGGCGGAGGCGGAGCGGCTGTGCCACCGCCTGCCCGCCGGGTCCCTGTCGTCCACGCCGCTCAGCACGCCCTGCTCCTCCGTGCCTTCCTCGCCCAGCTTCTGCGCTCCCAGCCCCGGTGGGCAACCGGCCCCCGGCCCCCCGGCTACCACCGCCGCTTCCCTGGGCTCCAAACAGCAGCTGGAGGAGCTGTACTGGATGTCGGGTTACCAGCATCACCTCAACCCCGAAGCGCTCAACCTGACGCCGGAGGACGCGGTGGAGGCGTTGATCGGTGCCCCTCACCATCACCATCATCACCACCAAGGGTACGAGCCCTTCCGACCTCAGCCCTTCGGGGGCGAGGAGCTGCCGCCGGCCGCGCATCACCATCCCGGCCATCACCATCATCATCATCACCACCTACGCCTGGAGGACCGGTTCTCCGACGATCAGCTGGTGAGTATGTCCGTGCGGGAGCTGAACCGGCAGCTGCGGGGCTTCAGCAAGGAGGAGGTGATCCGCCTCAAGCAGAAGAGGAGGACCTTGAAGAACCGGGGCTACGCTCAATCCTGCCGCTACAAGCGGGTCCAGCAACGGCACATCTTGGAGAACGAGAAATGCCAACTGCAGAGCCAGGTGGAGCAGCTCAAGCAGGAGGTGACCCGCTTGGCCAAGGAAAGGGATCTGTACAAAGAAAAATATGAGAAGTTGGCCGGCCGGGGCTTCCCGCGGGAACCCTCCCCATCCGCCGCCCCGAAAGCCACCGCTGACTTCTTCATGTGAGCCGGGCTGGTGGGATGGGGTGGGATCCCCTTTTTTGTTTTTTTTTTCCTCATGCGGGAAGAGAGCAAACCCGCCGCTTATATTTAAAAAGAAAAAAAAATTAATATTATGAAGTCCCCACTGAAATTTTGGGGAGGGGAGGTTGACCTCCTTCCCTCCCACCATGCACCCACCCATCGGGACTCGGGGTGGGGGGTCCCGGGGTGGGGGAGTGGGGGGCAGCCCTGCATGCGGGACGTGTACGGCCACCCGCCCCCCTTCCCGGGAGCATCAGCGCCATCCAGGTGGCTTCTCCCCACCTTTTCCTGCGGGTTTTCCCCTCCATTGGGATTTTTATTCTTCGAGGGATCCCCACGGATCGCCCGGGGGGGTCCCCGGCAGCGCTGCGCCCTGCCCGGCCCCTCCGCCCACCCCCCATTCCCGGCCGGCAAACCTGAGCCACATTTAACTTATTCACCCTTGTAAATATGTAGAAAATTAGTTCGTTTTTTGCCTTTTTTTGTTTTCCTTTCTTTTTTTTTTTTTTTCTTGAGCCTATATTTTGCTTGGTGATTTACGAGAAAAAGAAAACGAACAAAAAAAAGAAAAATCAACAAAAAAACCCTAAAATCCTTTAGAAAAGAGAAAAAAAATTACACGAGTCTTAAAAGTTTGTATGTAATAGCATGCAAATAATATCCGAGTTAATTTAACAATGTTGGGAAGAAGCCGAATGCACTATATACAGGAATCGATTGGGTGAAATAATACTGTTTTATAGAGATTTAAAATTATCTATGCTCTTAAAAATAGTGGGGAGGGGCGGGAGGGGAAGAGGTAACAATTTTAGGGTGACCTGAAAGGCAATATAGTAATATATGGACTGCAAACGGTTGGCTGCTATCTCACTATGCACCAGATTTATTTATTAACCCTCGGGAAACGGAAAATCTTATTTTAACCTCGATGTTTGGAGAAAAAGAAAAAAAAAACAGACGGCAAGAAAATGCACATTATTTGTTGTGGAAACAAGAGGAAAAAAAAGGATTAAGAATTCGTGCAATCGTTGGAGTGAAAGCGGGACCGATCCTGCACGGAGGAGCGGGGCGGGTTTGTTTGTTTGTTTTTTTTAAACGAGTTGCTTATTTAAAAAAGGAGAAAAATATTAAAAAAAACAAATTTTGGGGGGAAAAACAAAAGAGTCCTGCGGGCAAAGCGAGCTTGGGAGCCTGGTGCATTTTAGGGACTGATCGTGCGAAGCGTTTTTAACGACCTGTTGTTTCGATTTGTGACGGTTTTAATGATGTTGCATCAAGATAAAAACTTATATTCAACTAGAGCCTGGGTCGGGTTTTCTCTGAACTTTTGGGGGGGTCCTGCATCATCGGGGTTTTGTTTGGGGGGTTGTTTATTATCCCTTTGATTCCCAGTGCTGATGCAAAACCTTCCCTGAGCTCCCGCTGAGATAAGTCCGGTGTTGAGCGTCGCCTCTGCCTCATTGAACTCTGGCTTTTCACTTTTCCTGCCTTTTTTTTTGTTTTGTTTTGGTTTTGTTTTGTTTTTTTTTTCAGCCGGGTTCTGGCTGTTTTTGATTTTCTTTCCCGGCTGGAGGGTCCTGGAGACCTTCATCCCTGCAGCTGCTGGGAAGTCACCGGATCCAGTTTGGTTCCAGCTTGTCCGACACTGTCCCGATGAGCCGCTGGCTTGATTTTCAACGGTAATAAATTATTTTTCTTTCCTCCTTTGGCTTCTCCCGCTTTAATTTTTAATTTAAAAAGAACCCCTTAACAAACCAAACCCACACCTTCCCTAATCCAAGCTTTTGGGCAGGTATTTTACTGAGATTTTGTGGGGTTTTGGGACTGTTTTTAAGGATATTTCTTTGCCGCAAACCCCAAGCGCAGCTGCAGCTTTTCCCGGACTCAGTGGGACAAATTCCAACACAACCCTTGGTACAACAATTTTTTTTTGTTTGTATTTTATGTGCTTTTTTAATATTTAGGTGTATTTTCTGTCCTATATTTTTGCCCAGGCTCAGCTGTGGCAAGTCCCCAAGCTGTGGCGTGTTCCCTCCTGCCGCTTCCACAAATCTCCGTTGTGCTCATGAAACCCCTTGGCTTTTCCTTGGATTTGTGGGGTGCCTGCAACTCCACAACCCTCTGGTCTTGCCTTTTCTGCACCCAGAAACCTCACTCCCCTTTTTCTTCATCTTTTTCCGGCATTTTGGTGTCTTACTGTGTGACCAGAGGATTTTTGAGCAGCCTGAGCTCAGCTCAATATCGGACTTGGATTTTGGGATGGGAGCTGGGATGGAAAGAGGGACATTTGTCCCAGGGCTGGACAAAAAGGGGGGTTTGAAAGGTGGGGGATTCACCCCTTATTCCTGTGTTTATTTAGATTCAGGGAAACTTTGCAAACCTGGCTCTAAATAAAATTAACTTGTGCAGCCGCTCGTGGGACATCGCGTCCCTGAATTTTTTGGAGGTGAATCACAGCTTCCTGGTGGGTAATTCCCTAATTTTCCTCCCAATATCCCTTTCTCTTGGCATATATTTCTAGGGGGAGAGCACATCCAGCTGCCTGGTCATGACCAAATAGGAATGTGGGGAGGAAAAGGTATTTGGGGCTGGTACCTTCCCCAGACCAGCTTGGGGGATCTCAGTCCCCTCTGTCTAAATCCTCACTCCTGGATCTGTCTCTCCTGGATCCCCATTCCCTGTTGGCACATCCTGGGGGTCACTGCCCCTTTTCCCAGCTGGGCTGGGGCTGCTTGGGGAAGCAGAGCTGACTTTGGGGTCTGTGTAGGGTTTTGTGGGAGCGCTGTCCCATGTGGTGTCACCCCAGGGCACAGCGCGGTCCCCGCGATTGTCTCCTGCTCCGGAATCCTTTCCCCGCTTCCATGGCAGAGCGAAGGCAGCAATTTAGGATTCCAAATTTTCCCCTTTACCCTCTCCTTTTGGTTTTATTTTGGGATGAAACAACCTGGGAAAGATCCCAGATTATTTTGGCAATCCAGGCATTATCCCTTCCTCTTTATCCCGAAGGGATCCCCAATTCCGTGTGCCACTGTGATTTATTTTTTTAGTTCCCCACTGATTTTTTTTTTTTCTCCAAACCCTCCTTGAAATCCCCTAATATCTGGAGCAGGACACAGGGTGTTGCTGCCACCCATAAATGTTGGTCCTCCATTGGGGTACCCCATCCCACAATTTTTTTTGGAGATTTGGGGGTGGAATTGCACCCTTCTGCCCCATCATCCTGACTTTCTCCGTGCTCCTGAAGCTCCCAGCTTTCTGGGATTTAGCTTTGCTGAATAAATAATAAAACCTAAAGTAGTTTAAGCCTAAATTTGGCTGATTTGTGACTTGTCTCCTTTTTGGGGCTGAGCCCCTCCTGCACCCTGGGCTCTGGGGGGTGTCTGGGTGGTCCCTGCTTGGGTTTGCAGCTTTTTTTGGGATGGCTGCAATATTTACAGGATCATGCGTGTGCATTCCAAGTGTGTTGGCACATGTTTTGGGATGGGCATGTGGCGGGACAGGGTCGTGTGTCACCCGTGTGCCGCAGGACTGCGACATCCGCAGGTGCCACCACGTCTGCTGCAGGAGGACGTGTGGCGCTTGGGGTCACTCTGACCTGGTTTCAAAGCTTTCCCCTCATTTTTCCTGATCCCTGAGCGGGGCTGAAGCCTCCTTCTGCATCTTCCTGCTGCTTTTTTGGGGGTTGCAGCAGGACCTCAGGACACCACGCTGTCCCTCCTGTGAGGATCTGCAGTCCTGCCACTCATCCTGGGTGTCTCCTGCATCCTCAGCTCCATCCTCAGCCTTTTCCAGGGGTGGAAACAGCAGCCCAATCCAAAAGGATGCTCCCAGGGCTGCCTGACACTTGGGATGGGACATGAGGACAAGCCCTGGGGGTCTTGTTCATGTTCCCCTCCTGCAGAGCTCCTTAACCCCATTTCCAAGCTTTTCTTGCCCGCTCAGTGGGCTCCAGCTTCCCAGCCCGTGGGTTTTCCAGGGGGCAGAGGGGTGATTTTGGGGGGTGCTCACCCGCAAACACAGCAGTACGCTGGAGCACCTTATCCATGGATGCTGGGGATTTGGCACAGCCCCTGGCAAAGTCCCCTTGAAGTGGTGCAGGGTGCTCCGTGCCACCTCCATGCAGGAATTACCGGGATCGCTGGAATCAGGTGGAAAACCGCAAGAAGATGATCAATGAGGCATCTCCAAAGTGTCCCTCGTTCCTTCCTCCTCAGTTATTGATGCTCCCACCCCTCAGGTTTGTCCCAAAACTGCTCTGCTGTTCACACAAATCCCGACATCTCCACAAATCCCGACATCTCCACAGATCCTGACATCTCCGTAAGGTGAGATCTCCAGTCCTTGAGTTCAGTCCTGGGGTGGAAGCAGGTTGGGCTGCTGGGCATGGAGGAATCTGGGGTAATGTTCACTTAAAAAGCAGGAATTAATTCGAATCTCAGCCAAATTTATCCTGGACAAAAAAAAATCTTGGATTTGGCTCTGAGCTCAGGGCTGAGCCACTGTGAGCAGAGCCTGGGCTCGGTTTGGAGCTGGAATTTTTTGGCTCGAGTGGATCTTTATATTCTGACTCGGCCAGAGTTTGATTTTTGCACATTCCCTCCTTTCCATGCTCTGTGTCGGCCTGCCTCCTCAATATTCCTGCATCCCTGGGACACAAATGCCACCCTGCCCATGTTATATAAAATATATATTTATATAAAATAAATTAATCCCCATTTATCACCTTGGTAGAACAGAGCTTTGCCATGGGATCATGGCTTTGGCACTGCACAGCTCATCCTGGGGGCTGGAATTTTTTCCAGCTCTCTGTCTTCCCCCAGCCAGCGCATCCCAGTTCCACTGATGTCATCCCTAAACTCAGCAGGAAGTGAGGTCCTTTCTGAAATCCAGGACATGGAAAACCCCCCTCTGCATAATATGTACAGCACCACAGATGGGATTTTATCCCAAATTCCTTGGGTTTGGGTGGGTTTGCTGCACCCAGGGGTGCTGCTGCTGCTTCTGTGGGAATAGGGATGCAGGTAGTTGGGTCCAGAATATGGATGTGGGATGCAGGAGGAGGGATATGGGATACAGGAGGTGGGATGCAGGATGCACAGGTGCAGGACAGCAGGTGTGGGATGAAGGGGATACAGGGATACAGGACATCGGATGTGGGATGTAGGTAGTGGGATTCAGGATATGGGATGCAGGAGGCGGGATGGAGGAAGCAGGATGCAGGATTTAAGATATGGGATGTCAGGTGTGAGGATACAGGACATTGGATGTGGGATGTAGGTAGTGGGATGCAAGAGGTGGGATGTGGGATGCAGGCATTGGGATGAAGGATATGGGATGCAGAATGCAAGGATACAGAACTTATCATTGGGTGTGAGATGCAGATGGTGGGACAGAGGGTATAGGATGCAAGGATAGAGAATATTGGATGTGGGATGCAGGATAAAGGGATAAAGGAAATGACAAATAGGATATGAGAACTGGGATGCAGGATATGGGGGTAGGAGTTGGGATATGGAATGTGGGATATGGGATGCTCTCTGCAGCAGGCTGTGTGCTGGTTGTCACTGCCCCTTGATCCAGGAGGAAAGGGAAGCTCTGGATCGTGAGGATCAAGAAGGAGCCTGGCACTGCCCAGCCCACCCTTCCCTGACCGGATAAACTCCATCGAGGATGCAACACCTGCAAATCCCAGGAATTCCAGCTCATACCCATCATTGCCTGTGTGTGTGCAGGTGGTGGGACAAAGCAGGTGGGATTTGGGATGCAAGCTGTGGGATGCAGGATGCACATCCACGTGTGTGCAGGGAGAACAGCTCACTGCCAAGTGGGAAACATTCCAGGACAGCGTCAGTCCTCAGATCCAGACGTGATCAGATCCTGTCAGCCAATGCCCTTTGCTATCTCAGCTGTCTGGGAAGTGCAGCTTTCCTTGGAGTCACCATCCCCAGTGCCTGGGGATGCCCTTGTTCCCCTCTCCATCCCCACAGCTCCGTATCCCTCCTTGCCAAGCTCCCAATTAAATCATCAGCTCCAGTGTTTAATTACCCACACCATAAAACCCAAAGGTTCCCAGGGTTTTCACCCCCCTCCAATCCTCCCTTTCCATGGATAAGAGTGGAGGGAAAGCAGAGGGAGCATCTTCCCACCCCCACCAGGTTATTTATTCATGGAAAAGGCCGAGGCTGGAGCACAGCTCCGGCACAGCCCTGGCAGCTGGCGGCTCCCTGGGAGCTGTAATTTGCACAAGCAAAAATAAACTAATTGTTATTTTCCATTTACATAAAGGGAAGGGAAGAGAGGTTGGAAGAGAGGGGGAAGGAGGCCGGGAATGTGAAGGGAATGTGCTGCCAACTCCTTCTGGGAGGGCTGTGCCAAAGTGCCGGCTCATTCCCTGCTCCCGTGTGGCTCATCCTGCGAGTCTGGTTGCTGGAGGAGTTGAAATTTATGGAAATGATGGCACTGGACCATCATCTTCCTCCCCACAGAACCAGGGCCCACTTCCAGGGGTGTGAAGCCCATCCTGATAAAGGTGCAGTGCAACAGGCGAGAGAGGATAACCACTGCCATCAGCTGGATGGGAGGAAAAACCTGCTAGTGTCAGGACAGATTTGAGGGATGGATGGATGGATGGATGGATGGATGGATGGATGGATGGATGGAGATTTATTTGGAGTTTCCACTTTGGCCGTGATGTGTGGATCCAAAAGAAGGGCCTGAGCATAGAATCATGGAATGGTTTGGGTTGGGAGGGAACTTAAAAGATCATCCAGTTCCAACATCCTGCCATGGTCAGGGACACCTTCCACTATTCCAGGTTGCTCCAAGCCCTGTCCAACCTTGCCCTGGACACTTCCAGGGATGTGGGCAGCCACAGCTTCTCTGGGCAACCTTTGCCAGGGCCTCCCTACCCTCCCAGGGAAGAATTTCTTCCCCATATGCCATCTAACCCTGCTCTCTGGCAGTGGGGAATCTCAAATCTTTGAGACTTTAACCCTTTTCCCAAGTGACTGTTGCTGAAGGGCAGCTGGTGGGGACGTGTTTGTGGATCTGGGCTTGGGATGGAGGTGGGAGTGAGGACAAACAGCAGAGGGAGATGAGAGTGCTCCTCTCTCATCAACTCTGTGCAGCCCAAGGATTCCTTGGACCAGGGAGGAATAAGAAGGAAAGGTTTCCCAGAGAGGCTGTGGATTCCCCATCCATGGAAGCATCCAAAGCCAGATTGGATGAGATTGGAGCAACCTGATCTAGTGGAAGGCGTCCCTGTCCATGGCAATGTGGTTGGAGCTAGAGGATCTTTAAGGTCCATCCCAACCCAAGCCATCCCAACAATTTTATGAGGATCACATCCACAACCTCATGCACTGGATGGTGTGGAGACTGGAGATGCTGTCACCAGCAGTTTCAGCACAGCAGAGACACTTTCCATGCTGCCACATCTTGGGAATCTTTGTCATAACACTTGGAACGAGACGTCGCGGGCGTTTAATTCCGATTTACGCCGACAGGTCCTGTCCGTTAATTAAATATCCATTGATTGTTCGGAGAACACTTCCTTGGGTTTATCGCGTTTCTCCGAGACAAATCAAATTGCCACGTCATTAACTTCCAGCTCTCCAATCCATACATAATTACTGCCTTATTAATACCTCCGAGTTACGAGGAAGTTTGAGGCAATTAATATTTGTGGGATAGTTTGTATCAAGTTAATTCCATCAGGGTTATGTTAATAATGCGGACATCTAATAAGCTGGATAATTAACGTCTTTCTCGTTAGCATCTTCTCAGGTGCCAGTTAAATGTCAGGACAGGCTTTGTGGCCGGGTTGTGTTTAATTAAACTCGTTATTACAGAGGGATTCATGGCTGTTACATGTGAACGGAGCCAGGTAGGACCAGCAGGTGATTCCTGCCCTGCCTGGGCTTTGGATGCAAAATGGGTTTAGGGATGGGTTGGAAATGGGATTTAGGGGCTGTTCCAAGGCTGGACACAGGAAAGTTTTTTGCTTAGCAGGAGGATCAGGATATGGTCCTGGTCAGTGTTGGTCCATATTGCTTAACTCAGAGCAGGGTTTGGATTTAAGGGACGTTCTTCCAAGAAAGTGGCAAACACCATGGGCTCCCTGATGTGGACACAGTAAGTGGAGTGGAGAAACTGCTGGGAGCGTCTGTGACCACATTCCCCAGCAAACCCAAAAATGGTCCAAAACCTATCCCCATATGAAAATTCAGGCAAATGTTTGGCTCAGCTTTAACCCAAATTTGAAGCTTTGGGTTGGGTTTCTTCCTGAGCTGGCAGGAGTTTTTCCAGTGCACCCCAGCCTTGGGATCATCTTACTCCATGCTGCTTCCCTGGGGTTTTCCTGCTGCCTCATCCCTGGGGCTGGCACCATGGAGTTCTTGGCCATAAGAACTTCTCCGGGAGACCTGACTGAGCCTGCATCTCCCTGCCCACAGCCTTCCCTCCCCTGCTGCTCATGAATAAAAGATGGACCCTGTCTACCTGGCCTGTTTGTCCTTGTGAAAAATTCATTGGCTGCTGATTAAGTTTTAAGGAAGGGCCGTGTTGCTCAGGTGGGTCGATGTTCTCCGGCTGCCCAGAGGGGTGGGAAGCTGTGGAGTTGGGATTTGCCTCCTCTGCTACCTCTGGAAAAGGAATGGGGGGAGTTTTGCTCCTTCCCTGCTCCTGGTTGGGATCCCTGCAAGAAATCCTGGAATAGTGGAAAGAGAAGGACCAAGGCTGGGCTTGGCTCATTTTTGGGAAGGTGATGATACAGAGCAGCTCCAGAGCACACCAGAAATTGTGGAATTCTGGAAAGGAGACACAAGCCATGACCCCAGAGAGGAAAAACACCCCAGGTGACCTGAACAAGGTCTTCCATCCTTGGAGAGTGTGGTGACCACTGAGGTTCTACCTCAATAGAGGGACATTTGCACAGGAAAAAAGAGGGAATTAACCAAAATTAAAATACTTTTCCTTTCTGATTATCCATAATCCCTAAATTAAAGGCTCTGCTGCTTATTTCTCCCATCCTCTCCTCTTGCCTCACTCCAAGGGCACAGAGGAGATGCTCAGGAGCTCATTTTTAATTGCAATTAGGAACTCATTTAATGTTATCCCTAAAAATGTTCTTGCTGGAGATGGCTCCTCATGTTCCCTCTTCTGGGACAGGCTGGGGAAAGAGAAGAGGGAAGGACCCTCCACCACTCCATGTGTGGGGGCTGTTCTCATGCTGGCACCACAAAGTTGCTTCCCTGGTCAGAGATTCCTGCTCCATAAATATTTCAGGAAGCAGCGTGGGGGTCCCAGGGGTCTCCTGGGATGGGTTGTTAGTGCAGGATGAGGAAGCATCGGACAGAGAGCAGAGGAGGAGGGGGAAAAACCGCAATGAAAACCAAGCAAAAGCTGCCAAAGCCACGAGGTCAGGGATGAAATATTCATGGAGCCATCCGTGCTGGAAGACAGGTGTGGAGGTCCTGGGGAGGCTACGGAAACCCCGCTCCGGCTTCCTTCCCTCTCATCATCAATGCTCAGCAAGCAGTGTTTGGGGCAGTGGTTAAAGATGCATGAGCCCGGTTGTGCAACAGCTGGACACATCTGGCACCTCATCCCCCTGGTGCTCCTCTCCTGTGCTCTGTAAAAGGTGGATGGGGGGACGGGGAGGGGACACTTGGTGGCCACTGTGTGGGCTGGGCCCTTTGGGAATCACAAGGAGAAATGGAATTTGGGATGGAGGTGGTTGGATGGGAGAGATGGAGGTGGTTGGATGGGAGAGATGGGTTTTGGGATGGAGGTGGTTGGATGGGAGGAATGGGCTTTGGGATGAAAATGCTTGGATGGGAGGGATAGACAGTGGGATGGAGCTGTTTGGGTGGGAGGGATGGGTTTTGGGACGGAGGTGGTTGGATGGGAGGAATTGGCAGTGGGATGGAGATGGTTGGATGGGTGGAATGGAAGATTTACCTGAAGAGATGGACAATGGAAGGGGTGAATGTGGTTGAGTTGGAGAGATGGGAAAAGGGCTGGGGTTGGTCATTCTGGGATGGATGGATGGATGGATGGATGGATGGATGGATGGATGGATGGATGGATGGAAGTAGTTGTGTGGTGTAGGAATAGGCAATGGAATTTAGGAGTTTGGGTTGGAGGGATGAGCAGTGGGAAGCAGATGGGCTGTGGGAGGAATGGGTAATGGGATGGAGGTGGCTGGATGGGAAGGATGGAGCCTCAGATGGAGGTTTTTCCCTGCATTTCCCTTTTTGGGAAAGTTGTGTGTTCTGCTTGGCCCCTCCATGTCCTGTCAGAGCATCCCACAGGCTCTGCACCAGGCAGCCTTCCCAAATCCCATCTCCAGCTGGGAATTCCACCATATGCTCATGAACCATCACCTTCCTTCCTGGTCACCACATCTCCTGCCAGCCCCCGACCACCCTAGGGATGAAATTCCTGGGCCAGGTGTTGAACCACCTCTTCCTAGAAATAACACCCCATTTTCTTACACAAATTATTTCCTTTTGCCTCCATGGAAGCTCATTAGAATTCCTGAATGCAACCGCACGGATCGATGACGTGCCAGGCCAGCACACGGCAGTCGATTCCTGTTTTCCAGGAGACTTTTCCTCCCTGTCTAATCAGAGAAGGCAACGTCTTTCTCCCTGATTTTTGCTCTGGTATTGGTCCCCCGCTGATTAATTTCCAATGGGTCACCTCAGCAGGGAAGGAGGCTCTCTGGTTTAATTAGGAATGGGTAATATGAGTGTGGATTATCCCGCAGCTGTCCAGTGTTATTGTGGATGAGTGCCAGGAGTTTCAGCCTCTCCTAAAATAAAATTCAAAAAGAAAATACTTGGAATAAAAGCCTTTGTGCTTATCAGGACAGTGTCCAGCTCAGGAGATGATTAAGCGGCTTCATTGCCACCTGCCTGAGCCCACAGGCAGCTTATCCCAGACCTTTCCACAGGGAACTGAGGTCGGGATGCTGTTCCCAAAATGGTGAGTGCCACCAAATTGTAGAGGATGCAACAACTCTTTGCTTTATGGGAATTTATGGGATGGGAGAGCAACATCCTTGCATTGCCCCTGCACTCTGTTGTCCCCCAGGAGCATTGTGACACTCGGATCCATGCACACACGCTCACTCCCGTCGGTTTTCCCAGCTCCAGGTCTCCTTGCTGGGAGCTGCCGAGTCAGCAGGCTGCACATCTGCAGCACAGGATCCACTGGAGGATGATATTAATCAGGATTTTTTTCCTCTTGGGACTTTGGCAGCCTCCCGGTGCTCGCAGCTGTGCCCACGTCCTGGGAAATCAGCTCTGGTGACTCCCGTGCTGCCAGCTGGGAATGCTCCTCATCCCCAGGAGCTTTTGGGGCTGTGGGGACAGATGTGTCCCCTCCCATGGATGAGCAGGGAAGAGGGGATGAGCTGTTAATTCCCTAATCCTAGCGGTGCTGTCCTGGCACCCCTTTCCATGCAGCTTCATCCCTATCCCTTCTCCTTGGTGCTCTTGGAGCATCTTTGGATTTTGTTTCCATCGAGGAGAACATCCTGGATCAAGAAGCATCATCCTCATCCCAAATCCTCTACACGATGCTCAGAAGGAGGGAATAAAGTGTTATGGAATATGGGAAACTTGTTAGGATGGGGACCTCCCTTCCAAGTGTGGGATCCCATGTGCCACTCCTGACATCCACATTCCTCATCCAGAAGCTGGATAATTGAGGTGAGGTGGATAATTAGGATAATGAATTGCCCTAAGGCAGTGTTTAGCCTCGGTGGGAACAGTGGGAAGGCTGGAGGAGAATCTTCTCCCTCTAAGAACCTCTAATCCCATTCTTGGAGAATGAATTGTCCCAGTGCCTCAGTTTCCCTGGATGCAAACAGGGATGTGTGGGGTGGGTCGGTGGCATGGCCCATCCTGAGGATCATATTATGTTTTCCAAGGGACTTTTGAGGCAGGGACTGTCATGTGCCTGTTCTTTCATCCCTATTTTCCATCACCTGGATCTCCAAGCTCCTTTCCCTGACATCCTAACAGTGCTTGTGATTAGGGGCAGATGGGAAAATGGGATCTGGGGAGGGATTTTGCTCAACCCTTGCTAGCCCCACTCATTTTGTTTTTGTGCTGTGCTCCCTTCCCTATGGACATGGGTTCTCCACAGGGGTTGGAAGCAGGAAAGGTGCAGGGAAGGGGGGGAATTCTCTCTCTCTTGTGATCCCTTTGTGTCCCGGTGTAATCAGCTCTGGTTTATTCTCTTTGATTCTTTTCGTCCTTTTTGTTGTTATTTTTCATTTTTCCTCAGTGTCAGCATTTTTTCCCCCAGTCTCTCCCTTCCCCTGGGATTCACCAGAAACCTGAGACTGGGAATTATTCAGGATGCAAAGGGCTGTTAGTGGGTCACTGGTCTCCTTCTGTGGCATCTCCCAGCTTCCAAGTCCTGAACCCTTCCCAAGCCACAAAAGGAATCCTCCACACATCCCCCTTTCCCCCACTCAGATCCCCATGGAAAAATCCCTGTCGAGCCTGAAATCCTACAGGCAAAAGGGCCAGATAGGATAGGTTTGGGTGAATTTGGGCTAAAAAAAGAAGACTTTGTGGTTGTTGGAATGCTGGATGCTCTGCTGGAAGATGTTATGGGGAAATTATCGCACTTTTGGGAATTTGGAATACCAGTTGTGGGTGGAATGGGTTTGGGATGGGGATGGGACATTGGAAGATGCTTGGATAGGTTTGCAGGCAGCATAGCCCTATGGGCGAAGCCAGAGCAACACGAAATTTTGGGGGTTTGGGAAGAGTTTTAAGCATTTAAAAATGGGGATAATGGGGAAATTTGTGCTGCCAGCAGCAAATCCTCGTGGGATGTTGGGGACAGACTTGAGGGCACCAACAGAGTGGGGAATATTGGAGCAGGATTTGGGGTGGGAGTCTTTCCAGGGATGGAGATCTGAGGATCTGGGCATCAGGGAGGAGTTGAGAGGTTGGAGCATGTCCAGAGAAGGAGCTGGGGAGGGTCAGGAGCACCAGGAGTGGCTGAGGGAGCTGGAGCTGGAGAAAAGGAGGCTCAGGAGGGACCTTCTCCCTCTCTGCAATTCCTGGAAAGGAGGGTGGAGCCAGGTGGGGATCGGGCTCTGCTCCCAGGGAACAAGGGACAGGACAACAAGAAATGGCCTCAAGTGATGTCAGGGTAGGTCTAGGTTGGATATCAGGGAAAATTTCTTCATGGAAAGCATTGTCCAGCCTTGGCACATCTGCCCAGGGCAGTGGTGTCACCATCCCTGGAGGGATTTAACATCCATGTGCATGTGGCACTTGGGGCATGGTCAGTGGTGGCCTTGGCAGAGCTGGACTTGATCTTGGAGGGCTTTTCCAACCTAAATCATTCCATGATTCCATGGTGGATGGACGACAGTGAGCTGTTTGCCACCATGTGTCCCCACCAAGCTCCTCTCATCCCTCAATGCTCACAGCTACTCCTGCCCATGGAGAAAAGCCAATTCCCTACAGTTTTGTCTCTCTCACTTCCCAAAACAAGAAGGAATAAATCCATGAGGATATGGAAAAGCAGGAAAAAAATTCATCAGTTTCGAAGGCAGCCTGGATGTTTTTCCAGCATTTGGGAGGTGTGTGTTTCTCTCCCAACTTGTTTGGCACCCAAGGCTATCGGGAGCACTCAATCTCAACCTTTTTGATCTGCTCCCAAAAAATTCATCAGAGGATACAGAAAAGTGGATCAACTCTTAAGTGCTGCATCAAGAATGTTGCAGTTTAAACAGATTTTATATTATTATATATATATTTTTTTTGTCACCAGTTTCTAGGAAATTAAAAAAAAAAAAAAATCCATGGAAGTGAAGAACAAGGAAGACCTCCTGACAAACAAATTAAATTATATGAGATAAACCCCCAAGGCCTCTTTAGCCACCACAGCTGAAATATCAAATTTTTAGGCTTCCCTAGCCTGGATTGTGAGGTAAACAGAGGTGGAGGGAATGGAATGTTTGCTGGTGGTTTTAAAAGCAGCCACTTTTTATAGTGAAGGCTTCTGTGCACCTCGTGGTGACACAAGTGGTGTGTGGCTAAAAAGTCACTGGGGTTGTCACTCTAATGGAGCTAAATTCACTTGGAAAAAAAAGAATAAAAATAAAAATAGCCATGAAAATATTTAAGCAAAAAAAAAAAAAAAAAAAAAAAAGAAGAAAAAAAAAGAAAAAGAAAAGCAAACCTGGCCAGAGTCCATAAAGCAAAGAGCTGAGCAAATTGGGGCAATTGTCAAGGGAGGTCAAAGCTGTCACCTGTCAAGGTTGGCAGTTTCCTCTAGAAAGGACTTGATGTGAATCCTCCCCCCAGAACACGGGTGGTGTCCAGGGGCTGCTCTGCTCTCCTCATGTGCATCTTTTCTGTGGGATGAGTTTTGCCTACGCAGCCGCGGCCGATTTTACATCACAGTGAGCATCCAGCAGCTCCTCTCCCGCTCCTTTTCCTGGTTTTGTTTGGATCCAGTTGGGGTGATCTTTGCTGGCGGGGTGGGAACGAGGAATATGGGATGTAGGATCAGCAGCTGGCTCTGCTCCAATGTGCCGGAGAGAGGCAGGGATTAAAACCATCTCCACCCCAAAAAGGAGCCATGCAGCTCCTAAAACTTCCACAAAAAGGAATTTTTAAGGAGACCATGGAGATGCTCCAAGGAATGGAGCCCCTCTGCTCTGGAGGC
The DNA here is from genome assembly GCA_024362935.1 of Setophaga petechia. Lineage (NCBI taxonomy): Eukaryota > Metazoa > Chordata > Aves > Passeriformes > Parulidae > Setophaga > Setophaga petechia. The sequence goes on from JANCRA010000098.1 coordinate 567,226, forward strand.
AGGCTGGGGGTGTTCACCTGGAGAAAGGAAAGCTCCAGGAGACCTCAGAGCCCCTTCCAGTGGTTAAAAGTGCTCCAAGAGAGCCGGAGATGAGGTTTGGAGTGGAAGGAAAAGAGGGAATGGCTTCCCACTGGCAGAGGGCAGGGTTGGATGGGCTATTGGGAAGGAACAACCCCTCCTGGCAACCTCAGCAGAGAGGTGGAGGGAGGAGGAGGAGGAGGAGGAGGAAGGAAACAATTCCCCAACTACTGGAGATGTTTCCTCCACGTGAACACTGCCGTGGCTCCAGGGATTTGTCTGGCATGTCATTCTCCTTGGCACTGGAATGACCTCAGCTCCCTCTTGGCTGGTGCTCCAAACCCACTGCTGGCCTGCGAGAAAATAATAAAGAATTAATTAAGACCCAGCTCTCATCAGTGTTAATGCTTCAGAGCCCCTTTAGCCACCGTTCCAGGGCATTCCAGGTGCTTTTGCCTTATGAAATAATCAGGATGGAGATGCAGGTGGAGCAGTGGCCTCAGCCCTGAGCACTGATCAAAAAAAGGGTCTGGAAAAAATGGATTTCAAAGATTTCAGTCCTTCATTTTCCTCATCATCCTGCTCTTCTCCCTTCCCTGCCAACATTTACTCTTCCTCTTCCTCTTCCTCTTCCTCTTCCTCTTCCTCTTCCTCTTCCTCTCCCCCAAGGAATTCCGGTGTTTCCCTGCTGTTTAAACTCCCACAGCACAAACCTCCTCCAGCACAGACCTCAAGGGTGTGACAGCTCCAGTGACATCCTCTAGGAGACATTGCCAAGCTCTGATAACCCTGCAAACCTCCCTCAGAAGGTCACAGCATTCCCATGGCATCTCTATCCACAGGACTCCCACCACAGGGAAATCTCACCCCAAACGGATCCCACCCACCACTGGGAGAAACACCAAACCTTTGGATCACCAGGATGAGTCTGGATTCATGGCTGACCCACCACACCTGAGCCCTCGGGGCATCTTTGTGGCTCTCTGCTTCCATGAGGTCACTGGAGAAGGCCTGAAGGACTGGGAATATGAATTCCAGGTGGATAAAAACTCCAAAAAGATATAGGAAATTGTTGGCTGTGGATCCAAGGGGTGCCAGTGTGAGTAACCACCAGGAGCATGGGAAGGGTTTTTTACTCCTTGGTGGTTGTTGTCCAAGGTTTCCAGCTCTTCTCAGAAGAGGCCATGCTGCTCCAAAGGGTTTTCTGACAGAAAAATCCCTCTTTTTTTTTTCCTATTGGGAATTCTAAGGGTTCTACTCCATGATGAGGCTTCCCACGGGCCCTTTTACAGGAGCTGGAGGGGATGTGGGTTGAGGAACATGGATTTCTTTCCATCTGGGATAGCAAGATAACTCTTGGATTAAAGAGTTGAAGTGCCCATGTCCTTATCCTGGACTGAGGAGAAATGAGGACTGGGAATGAGAAAGTCAGGAATTCAAAACTGTGGGGCAAAGCCTTAAGATCCAGTGCAGCCAGAGCTGGTTTCTCATCCCAGCAAAGAAAAAAGGGCTCCAGGACCTTGCTTATTCCCACCAGGGACTTCAAGAATGAGGATGGAATCAGGCTGCATCCTCAGAAATGGCAGTGTCCGCAAAATCTTTGGGAATATTCAGTGCAGAAACTGCTGGTGGCAAGAGGCAGCACAAAGAAACTCCGTGGGGCATCACAGAACAAGCTGAGCTTGGGGAAATTTCTTAATCCCTCTCCTTACTCAAAGGCTGGATTTTGCCATCTCCATCACTCTGGAGAAAGGAGCCCCGAGTGCTGCAGGCTTGGGATGGGACTTGGAGCCAGAGCCTGGTCTCTGAACACGAGCCCAGCTTTGAGGAGGAGAAACTGAGAGCTGGGAAATGCTAAAAGAGCCATTAAATCATCTGCTCCATCCCCAGCAGAGCCGGTGGGATTGTCCCCCCGAGGTGGCTGGCATGGAAATGCTGCTGTTGCGGGGTTTTCATGGAGATCCTCGGGGAACAGCTCCCTGCCAGTGCAGGAAACTCTGTGAAATCTCTACCTTTTGCTTCTCGTTAGTGCAGCCTAATCATCCCCCTTTCCCCAGGGGGATTTCTGCCCTCCAGGCACACGAGACCTTTATTCCATCTGCCTGCCCAGCTGTCTGCCTGCCCAGGTCCCTGCAGGTCGGTGCTTACCTGGAAGGGATTTTTTTCCAAGCCTTTGGGTCCTAGCAGCCCCCAGGGCAGGACAAGAGGCAGGAAGAGCAGTTGAATGATCGGGCAGGATGCAAACAAAGGGAAATGATGTCCAAGGAGGATTGTCCTGGCTCAGGAATTCCCCTGGAACACACCAGGCAGTTTCGTGTCTCGATGCCTGTGAGGTTCCATCCTCCAGAGGCCCAGCACTGCCTTTCCCAATCTGTGCAGGAGCTGGAAGCCAGGATTGTCTCATTCCCTGTGGGACAGCAGAGGTGTTCATGTATTTGCTTCCCAATAGGCAGCTCCTGCCACTAAAGGGATCAGGATGCAGAGCCTGTGTCAAAGTGGAAGGCTGGGAATGGGGGAATGGTCCAACCCCAGAGCTAGGGGAAATTCGGGATGAGAAGGTTTGTGGCTCCTCTGGACAGGAAGGAATGATGGATTCTCTGTAAGAGAGGAGGGAAAGGAGCTGAGAGGCTTCAAGTGAGATGTGATGGGTCTGCAGTGGGTTTGCCAGAGGGTTTGGAAAGCTGTGCAGAGCCAGAGGAACAGGGAAAGGGATGTTGGTGCAACACCTCTGGTTATGGGCTCGCCATGACTGGAAATAATCCAGTGGCCACCCCAGCCTGGGAAAAAATTTTTTTCTAATCAAACCCAGAGCTGGCAGAGCTGGCTGGGGTCTCTCCCTGATGGAAAAGCTGCTCCCATCACACTTCCTTCCACCTGGGACATGACCCACATTCCTGGGAGCATTGCTTTGCTCCGGCATAGAAACCATCCCCTGGTCCATCAGCTCCTGTGCTGAACAAAACCAGGAGTGAAAGCTCCAATTATGGAGTCTGGCAATAAAAACACAATCCAGAAATAACCAAGGTGGATTTAGACTGTGAACGTGTGCTGTGAATCCAATTTAAATTGTAAAATGTTTAGGAAGCTGCCTGCTGGTGACAAGGACCTGCCCTGCCCTGCTGCACGGAGCACTCCAGGGGATGGCCAGGTGCTGTCACTCCACCTGTGACAAGGACAGCAAAAACTGACCAAAACGCTCATGAAAAAATCAGAATGGTAGCTCTGAGGGGTCCAGAGATTGTTAATGTCCCAGAGAATGTGAATCCAACATGGGGCAACAGAATGATGCAGAAAACAACTGGCTGTGTCCCAAATCCCTGGAGCCACTTCCTCCTGCTGGTTTGAATCCTGCTCCATCACCTGCTGGCACCACAATCATTCCTTCCCGTATCCCACTGCAGGGGAGCTGGAACTGGATTCTCTTTCAGGTCCCTTCCAAGCCAATCCACTCCACAACTCTGGGATCACTTCACAGACCCACAAGGGGTGAGGTGAGGCCAGGACGCCGCGGTTGCAATCCCAGAGGACTCCCCACGGCTCCCAATCCCTTTATCTCGGGATCAAGAAGCTTTGGGGCCACATCTGCCAGCCTTGTGCTGGTGGCATCACGCTGCTGCTGAAGCAGCAGGATAGGGCAGCCCGTGGGAGCGACAGCACCGATCTTCCACCCCGAAAAAAGCAATCCTGCGATCAAACACGCCGATGTTCCTTCCTCCCTGTCCCGCGGGGTGAGGTCCCCAAGGCTTCCAGCGTTTTCCAGCTTTGCAACCCCCCGGGTTAACCCGGGAGCATCCTCCTCCCTCCATCCCTCCCTTCCCTCCCCTCCTCTCCCCGTCTCGGCGCTCGCCCCCGCCGGCATCCGCCAGCCTCTTTCAGGTACCTCGGAGCTTTTAATTGAAAGCAGCCGCCGCTGCTCACAAAACACGCCGAGACCCGGGAGCCACTCTGAAGCCTGACTCAGGATGGGGACCCTGCCGGCGCGACGCGGGGCGACAGATAATTAAAGTGACAATCGCGGGGGATGCAGCGATGCCTCCCCCGAGGATGCCGCGGCAGCATCGGGCGAGTCGTGCCGGGCCGGTGGCTCCTTTTTTTGGCCACCTTCAGCCCGGCTACACGGCCACCTCCATCTCCCGAGCCGGGTTTGAAGTCCCCCGGGTGCCGTCGGTGCGGGAAAAAAAAGGCAGGGCTTGATCGCTGGAGGCTCGGGGTGTTTAAACGCGGGAGTCGTGTGGGAGCGTGAAGACAGATGGGCTAAAATTTCTGAATGCTCATGAAAGATTCAGGGGCGTCACTTGTTAAATTTAATTGGGAGAAACCCGACTCGGCGCCTGACTGCACGGTTTGGTGGCTTTTGCTTAAGAAGTCAAGTGACAAGCTTGTTGTCTGTGTTTTTCCCCTTCTTTCCTTCCCTTCTCTTCCTCCCGCCTGCTTTTCCCAGCTCCTGCCACCGTGAATAATTTGGGGAGGATTATCTCCTGTCTCCTGTTGGGGCGAGCATCACTCCAGGGAGGAGAGGGGTGGGATTTTGGTGATGCTGTCAGCTTGGGATGCAGGAGGTGGGAGCTCAGGTGCTGCTGGGTTTTGATCCAGATCCATGAAGGGAAGTAGGGGCTTCAATAAATGTCATTTGCCAGAAAAAATTTGGGATTCAATCCCTCTGCCATAGGGCTGGGACACTTTTCTTCCCCACATGGACACCTGGTGGGAGAGGGGGAGGTGACAAAACCCCTCTCCTAGGCAGGATCTCCTCTGGAGATGGGTTTTCCAGAGGCTGGAGGAAAGTTGTGTGGGAACAGGGGTGGCAATGAAATTTAATGGCTTCTTCTCCTGGGGGATTTTCAAAGTGATGGGTGTTTTCAGTGGCTGATTCTTCTTTTAAAAAAAGGATATTCCAGGAGGGAATCATCCCTCCAAAAGCTGATTTCTGTGCTCGTCGTGGCTGCCTCTGCTTCCAAAGAGAAAAGCAGCCCCTGCTGGAGGGTCAATTCATCTCCTGTGAACTTTGATGTCTGCAGGAAAGCAGATGAATCACACTTGAAAATTCCTGCTTCTCCCAGATGACTCCAAGAGAAGCTGGAGTGGCTCCCCAAGGTGTCCTCCTGCTCCAGAGATATCCTCGGAGAGGTGATGTGGACCCTCCCCACTCAGCTGTGTGGCATCCCGGTTGTCACCTCTGTTCCCACACAACTTTCCTCCAGCCTCTGGAAAACTCATCTCCAGAGGAGATCCTGCCTAGGAGAGGGGTTTTGTCACCTCCCCCTCTCCCACCAGGTCTTCGTGTGGGGAAGAAATCTGTCCCAGCCCCATGGCAGAGGGATTGAATCCCAAATTTTTTCTGGCAAATGACATTTATTGAAGCCCCTACTTCCTTTCCTGGATCTGGATCAAAACCCAGCAGCACCTGAGCTCCATCTCCTGCATCCCAAGCTGACAGCATCACCAAAATCCCACCTCTCCCCTCCCTGACTGGGTGGGAATGAGAGCTTCTGGATAAATTGTGGGAGTAGTTTGGACCCTGCCAAGTGGCCTGGTTGTTGCCTTAAATGCACCAACCATGTGGGACATGACCCTTTTTAATGGGGTTTGTCTGGTGGGATCTTTGAGCCTAAAGGGGAATTATTCCTGATATTATATGCTTTGCAAAGTATAAAATCCACTCATCTTTCCATGTGACTGTCCATCCATCCATCCATCCATCCATCCATCCATCCATCCATCCATCCACAGAATCATGGAACAGTTTGGGTTGGAAGAGACCTTCAAGATCATCCAGTTCCAAGCCCCTGACACGGTTCCAAACCCTGTCCAATGTGGCCTTGGACACTTCCAGGGATGGGGCAGCCACAGCTTCTCAGAGAATTCCATTCCAGGGCCTCCCCACCCTCACAGGGAAGAATTCCTTCCCAATATCCCATCTCTCCCTGCCCTCTGGCACTGTGAAGTCATTCCTCCTTGTCCTGGCTTTCCAAGCTTATGAAATGGGTTTGTGAGATGAATTTGCTCTTTAATGAGTCTCAGTCCACACAATTTCAGGGCCAAAAGACGTGGCTTTGGATGAACATCTGGATGTGCTGGAGTGTCCCTGCATGGAGAGGCTTGGACATGAGCCTGGAGTTTGGACACAGAATTGGATTTTTCCTCGGCTTTAGGTGCTAAATTCTCACTTGCTTTACTTTGAGAGATCAGACTTGGTACCAAAATCTTCACCCCAGCTTTGTAGGACACCTCCATTCACCCAAAATTTTCACCTGAATGATGCTGATTTGGATTTAGTGAAACTCTACAGAGTGATGGACATCTCACTAAGCTGCTCTGAGTCTAAGCTGGGTCAGGGGATGTTTAGGCTCAGTACTAGGGAAATTTCCTTGCCCAGATGGTGGTTGGACACTGGAATAGGCTCCTCAGGGGAGTGATCACAATCCTAAGCCTGATGGAGTTCAAGGAGTGTTTGGACAATGCCCCCAGGCACAGTGTGAGGTTTTTGGGATGTCCTGGAGTCCAGGAATTGGTCTGGGAGATCACTGTGAGTCACCTCCAGCTCAGGATGTTCCATGAGTCCATGAAATAATTTCTTTTTGTCATTTTCCTTCACCATGAGCTTTCCCTTGAACCCATTCCTGGCTCCTCAGGACCATCCCATGAACAGCAGCATCCTCAAAAGCTGAAGGGAGAGAAATTAAAGCGCTGCCTTCTTCTTGCCATCTTTAATTACCCCCTTCATTAACGACTTGCATTTCCAGCATCCACTGGTCAAGTTTGCATTTGGATTTTGGAGACTTGGTCTGCTCTAAGAGAGGTTTTATCAAACCCAGATGTCAGCACAGAGCCAGATTCCCACAGCTCCAGGATGACTCAGGTGCAGTTGCACAGGGATCCAAGTTCTGGCTTTGAATTTCTCAGGATGAGGATGCACATTTTAACAAAATTAAAGGGTGGAATTTGTTCATCACGGCTACCCCAGTGAGGAGCCAGGAGTTTGTAATTAAAAAAAATTGTGGTTTTGTGCCCATCCTGCCACAGTTCTCCTCACTCCATGGGACCTCCAGGGGAGCCTCTCCTAAGTCGTTGGAATGGCTCCTCAGAGGGGAATTCCCAACACATCCTCGTGCAAAAACAGGGAGAGGATTCTGTCCCTCTGCTCCTCTCTCTGGTGAGATCCCACCTGGAATGCTGCCTCCAGCTCTGGATTCCCCAGCACGGGAAGGACATGGAGCTGTTGGATTCCAGGGGAGACACCAAAGTGATCAGAGGGATGTGAGGGAAAACTGGGAGAGTTGGGTTTGCTCAGCCTGGAGAGGAAAAGCTTTGGGGTGACCTAATTCTGGCCTTGCAGGACCTGAAGGAGGTGACAAAAAAGATGCAAAAAAGTTTTTTACAAGGGATAGGGTGACAGCTTCAATGGCTTCCAATGGCTTCCAGCACCAGAGGGTGGGTCAGATGGGATATTGGGAAGAAATTCTTCTCTGGGAGGGTGCTGAGGCCTGGAAATGGAATTTCCAGAGAAGCTGTGGCTGTCCCCATCCCTGGAAGTGTCCAAGGCCAGGCTGGATGGGGCTTGGAGCAACCTGGGATGGTTGAACTTGTCCCTGCCCATAGCAGGGTGTTGGACTGGATGATTTTTAAGGTTCTTTCCAACCCAAACCATTCCATGATTTCATAAAAAATACAGGTTCAGTGCAGTCCAGAGCACATCAGGCAGCACCTGCCTTTGGAGTCAGTCCCAGCAGCAGCCAGGGATGCTCCTGGATTTGAGCTCTGCTGGTGAAGGGGAAGAATTTCTGTGCAAAATCCCAAACAAAAAAGCAACTTTGTCTTTTGAACACTGCCAGAGATTGTCTCTGTACCTGTCCTTTGTTTTCTTTTTTTAATTCTTTGTCCCCCAGAACAAGGAAAAACAACCTTCCTTCTTCTCTCCATCAGCAGAGGAGGGGCAAAGGGAGGAAAATAATTATAAAAGGAAGAAAAATGCTCCCCATAATTTTTTGTGTTGACAGTGCGATCTCCAAAAATCCCCTGCTTTGCTTTGATGCAGAATAAAAGAATTTTGAGTGACACAGAGACTTTTCTGTTGTTCTACTCTCCATTTTTCATCTCAAGCATGCAGCAGTGAAGAGCTTTTTATTCCTGAGTCTCCACCAGTATTTATGGATCTGGAATTCAGGTTCATCCGGTCAGAAGTCAGGGAAACATGGAATTATTTATGTTGAAAAAGAGTAATTCCAACCATTCCCCCAGCACTGCCAAGGCCACTACTGACCACGTCCCCCAGGGCCACATCCACACGGATTTTGAATTCCTTCAGTGATGGGGACTCCACCACCTCCCTGGGCAGCCCATTCCAATGGTTGACAACCCCTTCCATAAGGAAATTCTCCCTGAAATTGATTTAGGAGCTGCTTCCAACACAGCTGGTGTTTTTCAGGGATGTTTTTCTTCTTGTATTCCAGGGCCAACTGGATCCTTTAATTCCAAAGAGTCAGGCTGTTGGAATGGGCTGGAGCTCATCGGGGGATGTTCCAGGGATCTCTCCAGGTCAGACGAGTGCCAGTCTCCTCCCTGCACTGCTCTGCTTCATGAAATCTTGGAATCACACTCCAGCTCCCTCATTCCAACCCCTTGCCATGGACAGGGACACCTTCCACTGCCCCAGGTTGTTTCAAGCCCCTTCCAACCCAGCCATGGATAATTCCAGGGTTGGGGAGTTTCCTACCAAGCTGCAATTCTCGGTATGGGAGAGGCAGGAGCTCTGCTCCAGGATGGGCCTGTTCTGGATTAATGTCCAGCTGAAATTGGTGTCCAGTGACAGGCAAGGATTCTGCCCCTCTGCCCCGCTCAGGTGAGACCCCACCTGCAGAGCTGCCTCCAGCCCTGGGATCCAACATCAGAGTGGCTGGAGCAGATCCAGAGGAGGCCATGGAGATGCTTCAAATGCTGGAGCCCCTCTGCTCTGGAGCCAGGCTGTGAGAGCTGGAGGTTTTCACCTGGAGAAGAGAATGCTCCAAGGAGAATTTGGAGCCCCTTCCAGGGCCTAAAGGGGCTCCAAGAGAGCTGGAGAGGGACTTGGGACATGGACATGGAGTGACACAAGGGGGAATGGCTTCCCAGTTCCAGAGGGCAGGGATGGATGGGATATTGGGAAGGAATTTTTCCCTGTGAGGGTGCTGAGGGGCTGGAATAGAAGAAGCTGTGGCTGCCCCATCCCTGGAATGTCTAAGTCCAGGTTGGATGGGGCTGGAGTGACCTGGTCTATTGAAAAGTGTCCCTGCCCATGGCAGGGGGTTGGACTGGATGGTCTTGAAGGTCCCTTCCAACCCAAACCATTCCATGACTCTGTGACCACCAAAGATGGGACTTAAAACTGTTTTCCTGGGAGCACTCATTGAGCAGGATCTGTGGAAGGCTGGGAAGACCTGGCAGGGAGCAGGACCTGAGCCAGCCCAGGGTCCAGTTTTAGGTTACTGCTGCTTAGGGGCAGAAATAGCTCCTATTAAGTTGCATTTCAGGATTTGGAGCCAGGAGATTGAGGTCACATCCACAGAGCGGGACCTGGTGTTTCGTGTCCTCTGCAATTCCAAGATCTCTCCCCAAGAGCCATCCTGGGAATGACATCCCCCTCCTCCTGCTCTATTGGAACACAACCTCTTCCAAGGGGGATTTTGCTGCCTGAAGTTTCACCTGGTAGGAAAATGTGGATGTGGAAAATGGAAAATTTATCTCCTGCCTCAGTTTCTCTACATAAAGCAAGGGAAAAATTTCCCCATCCTATAAAGGCTGGTACATCTCACCAGGAGCTGGTGGCAATCTCACTGAACACCAGCATGGAGTTGCTCTTTGAAATCACCCTGTTCTGCATGGAAGGAGAATTCCCCTCCATGGAGAGGGGCCAGGCATCCCTGGAAAGGGACGAGTTTAAAGGTCAGAGATATGGGTTGGACCCAGACCAAAATCCTTTTCCCTCAACCACCTGCTCTTGCTAGAAGTTGTCTCTCTGCCTCCCTAGTTCTCATCCAGCCTCACCCCAGAGCCCATTTTCATGGGCATTCTGGGATATCTGAAACATCTACCCAGGATCCTCCTGCTGATTTCTATGCGGATGAATCCCACGGCAAACACACCTCTGGAAAGGCTTATCCCACCTCCCCAGCCAGAAGAAATGATGGCAAAAATTTCCAGGGTTTAAAGGGTTCAGGAAAGTCTGATGGCCCCAGAATATGAGATTCATCTCCACATGGAATTGATTTCAGGCAGGGATGGGAAGATCCTTGTCAGTGGACAATGTGGCAAAAGGGGAAACATTAAAATCATGGAATGGTTTGGGTTGGAAAGGAAATTGAAGACCATCTTATTCCAACCCCCTGCCATGGGCAGGGACACCTTCCATTATCCCAGGTTGCTCCAAGCTCTGTCCAACGTGGCCTTGGGATAGGGCAGCCACAGCTTCTCTGGGAATTCTGTGCCAGGGTCTCACCACTTTCACAGCCAGAAATTCCTTCTCAATATCCCATCTATCCCTGCTCTCTGGCAGTGGGAAGCCATTCCCCCTTGTCCTGTCATGCCATCCTTTTTCCCAAGTCCCTCTCCTGCTCTCCTGGAGCCCCTTTAGGCACTGGAAGGGGCTCTGAGGTCCCCTGGAGCCTTCTCTTCTCCAAGCTGGACATTCCCAGCTCTCCCAGCCTGGCTCCAGAGCAGAGGGGTTCCATCTCTCAGAGCACCTCTATGGCCTCTCTGGAACTGCTTCAGCAACTCCACATCCTCCTGATACTGGAGGTTTCTTGCTCATCCTCTGCTTTTTGGGCTGAGGAAAGATTTCCGCACAGTCACAACAACGCTTTCCTCATCCAGACATACCCTGGGATCACTTTTCCTGTTTCTCACTGCTCCTGAAGGGATTCTGATTTTCGGGAATTGCACTGTTCTCATTGCTCTGCCCAGATTTCTTCTCTTTGTTCTCTGCCATGACACATTAAGAGAATTTAGGGTGCCCTGGGAATGGTGTCCGTGCATCTCTGTGGCCGTGATGGCAGAGAGATGGATTATCCCTCTTCTAATCATCCCGAGGTAAATTCGTGCCATCCACGGAGCTGTGTGTGCCCATTCCTTGGCTTTCCAAACCACTTTCACAGGGAAGGGGATATCCAGAGCTCCAGGGAGCTCTGAGGAGCTTTGGAGAGCTTTGGGGACTTCCAGGCATCAATATCACCCCCGAGCTTCCTGAATTCTTCCCTCTTCACCTCTCGCCATCCTCCTGTCCTTACAGCTGTGTCAGAGGGCTCCAGAGGAGGCCATTCCCGTGGAAGCAGCCACTTGAATTTCCCCCCTTTCCCTCAAAGTGATTTTTCTCCCACTTCCGCGCAGCGTGCGGAGGGAATTTTCGCACCCGTAAACACTTTGCGCCGCTGGCTCCCGGCTAATTGAGTCTGACAGTTCGTGTAGTCAGCAGCTGAATGGTGTCACTGGGAATTAGGCTGCCGGGATAGACTGCCAGGAGCAAATTACTTTGTCACTTCTCAGCTGACTCGAAAATATGGGGCTTTTTTTTTTTTGCCTTTTTTTTTTTCTAATTCTCCTTTTGGTTTTTTGATTTTGTTCCCCAGGTTTCAGTTTAGTTTTGGAGGTTTTGTATGAGAGCGTTTGAAGCCCCTCTAAACCCCAACCTGGTTTGTTTTAGGAGCATTTTCTTATTGGTAACAAACTCCTCTCCTCCTGAACCCCCCTCTGGAAATGTTTATGGAGTGGGTTCGGAAATTATTTTTAAAGGGGATCCAGGGGGATTGAAGGGAAGTGACTCAGAGAGCAGGAAAGGGATTAAACAGATCCCTCCTCCTCTCTGTGTTATCCATCCAATGCCATGGATCCATCACTCGTCCATCCACCTCCACCAGGCAGCTTCCATTTGTTTGCTCATCTCCCTGACGTGTTCCTTTTGCTGTGCAGTATTCCAGGATTGCGTCCAGTTGCCAGCTGGTTATCCATCATCTGGCTGTGGGGTGTCTCTGGTCCATCCTTATTTGTCTATTTGCTGAGTTTATCCCTTTACCCTTTCCCAAATTCCTCCCACAATGCCATGATCCAATGTTGGGACACTTGTCAAGCTCTCCATCCTCCCCTCTTGATGTCCTGTTGGAAAATTGTTTGTTTGAAAGCTGTTGGATGTGAAAAGCTGTGATTTGGATATTCTGCATCTGCTGGTGGCAGTGCAATTCCAGCATCCCTGAAAAAACAAGGATGAGTGGGATTTTAATCAGTCAAAAGCAGGTGATGGAGGTGATGGAGCCAAGCCCTGTTTCAATGTCACATTGATGCCAACCCGGGCTCTCCCAAACTCTGTCACCTGTCACAATCATAGGTTGCTTCCTTGAAAACATTCCTCTGCTTCCATGAGAAACCTTGGAATGCCACGCAGACCAGCTCAAGGCCAGGGGAGAAAGTAATGGAGCAACTTCCCAGCTCCAAGTGACTGGAAATGAAGAAGAGCCCCGGACCAGGTTCATCCAGCTGGAACAATTTTCTGGGGGAGATCCAGAGTTTGGTTCTATTAAATTCATCCTGCACTGGAAGGGTTTTTCATCCAGGTGGGAACGAGGGAAGGGTTGGTGGACCTGATTTTTGGGGATTTTTGGGTAATGTTTTCATAAAAGACATTTCCACTCCCTGATGTTTCTGCATCCTTATCCCAGCACTACTCATGCATTGCTGCTCCGGGGACAATTTGCATTTTTCCAGGTGTGATCTCACTCCCTAAAAATCGTGACTTCACATTTGCAGTGACAAAACCACACTTTTTTAATGATTATCACCAGTGCAACATCTGCCCCCTGTCTCCATTCCTGTCATCCTGAGGCTGAGGGTACTCTGAATGTTCCTGTCTTATATCCTCCAATACTTTGGATTTGTGAGTCACTGTTGTAAATTTTATAGGAATCTTTTATTAAATTCTTGTACTTAAGCTATCAATTAAATTTAAACGCTGTTAAACCTTTAGGCTTAAACTGCTGGTCAAGCCTAGGGCTCAGTTTAACAACAAGGTTTGTTCTGAAGCTTGTGCCTCAATGGGATGGTTTTCCTCATTCCTTTTTATCCTTACCCTTTTCCTTGCACTCCCCAACACCTCTCTTTGCTCTTCCAGGGGGTGATTTCCTATCCTCAGTTTCTCCAAAGCCTGAAGCACCTGGACACCAATATTCCCTGCCAGAGGGGAACCCAGTGGCCAGAACCTTGCAGCCAAGTCCTGCTGCAAGACAAGGAAAACTGGGATAATCCCACCTGGAAGAGACTTTGCACAGGCAGGCTCATCCTGGGCACATGGCAGAGATGCTGCAGTGGGTAAATCCTCCATGGAAACACCAACTCTGGCTCTGCTTCCCAACAATAAATCCAAGTTTAATCCTCAAATTGCCTGGGCCTCCTTCCTGCCAGGCACTGGCTCCTACACAAATTGTCCATCAACCCTAAGTAGGATTTCTTGGCCACAAAAAAAAAGAGGCCCCAGAGCTGCCATGGAGGGATGCAAATAAATAAAAGAATGGTGGGCTCCCTCTGGATGTTTTTGGCGAGTCCTTTCTCATGGATGCTTTGGGAAGAGGTCATTATCCACCCAGCCTGCAGGGATGGATCCTCTTGATCCCATTTAGCTGAGGCTGGGAACTCCCACCCCTGTTTTGGGGAAGAAGCCACAATTTCTGCCCATTTCCAGTGGATTGTGGACTCCTGGCTGGCTAGCTGGGTGTTCCATGGTCTGGAGCACCTAAAATCCTAGAATGCTTTGGGTTGGAAAGGACCCTAAAGTTCATCCAACCTCCTGCCATGGCCAGGGACACCTACCACTATCCCAGGTAGCTCCAAGCTCCATCCAACCTCACCTTGAACTGGTCTGCATTTGTCTCCCAAATGACCAGACAGTTTTGTTGGAGTCTCAAAAGGAGCTGAGTGTGCTCCAGGATGCTCCAAGCCTTCCCACTGCTCCTTCAGGTGCAAAGAATCTTTTCTAGATTGCTGGGAGAAGGGAAAAACCTGGAAGATCATCCCATCCAAAGCAGGAATTTTGTCTTTGCCCACTGCCTGTCCAGGCAGGAAGGTCATGGTGATCTGATTCCCGGGAATTTGAGAAGGTGGATAGGGATTCCACCCCTCTGCTCTCCTCTGGTGGGATCCCATGGAATGTTGCATCCAGCTCTGGTGTTCCAGCACAGGAAGGATGTGGAGCTGTGGGATCGAGTCCAGAGGAGGCACCAAGGTGATCAGAGGGATGGAGAACCTCTGGAAAAGCTGGGAGAGTTGGGAATGTTCAGCCTGGAAAAGACAAGTTTCGGGGTGACTTAATTGTGGCCTTTCAGGACCTGAAGGAGGTGACAAAAAAGATGGAGAGGAATTGTTTCCAAGGATTTGGAGAGATGGGACAAGGGGAAATGGCTTCTTACTGACAGGGAGTAGGGTTAGATGGGATATTGGGGAGAAAAGAAGTGTCACAGATGGAAGGATGAGCCTGATGGCTCCAAAATAGAGAAGACATCTCTGAAAAGCAGCATCCTGAGGGATTTGTGGGCGCTGACCTTGTTTATCCAACTGCCATAGGCAAATTCAACCTAACCACGAATTTTGGTTTTTAATTCCTCTTGGAAGGGGTGGAATAACATGAGGAGAATGATGGATATTTCACAAATCTGGCAAAGTTTGGGTTTTCCTCAACTGCTCCTACAGAGCAGAACCTTTCATCTTTCCAAGATTCCTTATTTTGGCTGTCACATTTTCCTTTCCAGTGCTCAGGGATGGAGGCACCTCTGGCTCCAGGGAATGCTGATGTGAGTGGTGGGTGCTCAGAGCTTCCTGGGACCCACGGAAGGGATGGTTTGGAGATTGCATGACCTTGGGAGGGGAAGAACAACTCCTGTCAAGAGGAGGGCTGTGTTTTTTGGGAAGGAGCCAGAGGAAAACTGATCAACGGAGCACGGGAGAGAAAATGAGACACCCAGAATAGCTCCTGGTCTGATTCTGTGCCTTGCTGGGAAAGCCTGAACATCCACAGGATCTTCCCTCCTTCCTGCCTGCTTCACCATCCCCAGGGACTCTCCTGTTGTGCCAAGGTCATGGGACCCTGTGACAAGGCTGTGGCACCCTCATCCATCCCTGGAAGATGCAGAGCCTGGGAGAACAATCCCTGAGGAAGAACCGAGCTCAGGCCAAGTTTTTTAAATGGGATTTTTCTTATCAGGAAGATTGATCCTCATAAATTTGTGTGGAGGGCAGTGTGGAATCTGCATCTGGGATTTAAATGTGCCCATCCTTGTGGTGTTCTGCCCCAAAGAGAACCTGATTTTCCCTCTGCAGGTCAGTGACCTCTCCAAATGGAATTTTCTCTTCCCTTTTTGTTCCACTTCTCCCAGTTCTCCCAAAATCCTTGTAGTGCCCTGCACATTGCAGGGAGTTTTGGGGCTCCATGTCCCGGTAAACTCAGATTTAGCAACAAACCTTGTTCCTTCCACCAGGGACTTGAAATAATTCCCTGTGCACCAAATGAATCAGGGAAGGATAGGGGGAACAGCAACTTCATGGGACAGAGCCAAAATCAACTCTGGATAAAAAGTCCTGCCCAGAAAGAAACAGGAAGTTTTGAGGAATGATTAGCAGAGAAAATGAAGAGAAAATTATCCCCAGGGCAGGAATGGGAAGCACCCCAGGGCTGGCTGGGCTCCTTGGCTTTGTTTATTCCTGGGACTCTCCCGGCTGGGGCCTCTGGGTGATGAGTTGCTCACTTCACAGTTTTGGGAGCACATGTCATGGTTGAGGTTCATTAATCTCCCCCTGCCAGCGTCCTTGATGAGTGATTTTAATTTTGCTGCCTCTCGGGTTACCCTGAGCCGTGAGGAGGTTTAAAAACATCCCCGGGTTGGGGCATTTTGACTTTCCCATTTAGGATTGAGGTGCAGCCTCTCTGAGGGTGGATCCTACTCCCTCACTCTGCAGCTGTGACGGCAACATGGAGAGATCTCAGATCACCGAGAATCGGTTTTTGCACAGGAGCAGCCTTGGAGGAGACTTAAAGGTCACATCTGATGGAATTCTGCCCCGTTTGCCACCGCTGATGGCTCTGAACATCCTGTTCAGAATAAGGAAAGGGCTCTGACACACGAGAAGCAGCAGCATCCTCTAAAAACGCAGCAGAGCCAGCCCTGTCCCAGAAAACTTCATCCTTCTCCTGCATCCCCTTGAATTCCAAGCACACACGAATCCCTGTAGGGCCACAGTCACATACAAAAAAACCAGGAGCCGTCTCTCTCTCCTCCCTCTGCTCAAGCACACTCGTTTTCCTAGGAAAATCCCTCTCTTTGGGTTTCTTCAGCCTCGCAGCCTTTAGGGGTCACTCCTAGCAAGATTTCCATCATTTCCCTGCAGCCTCACGAGGTGGAAATGTCCTGGAAGAGCCAGCGGTGGCATCAGGACTCCTGCTATCCCAGAGTGTCTTGTGATGAGTATTCCCACTTTCCTGTGGCTTTACCTGAGCATGATCCTGCCCTTCTCTTCTCCTGAGGGAGGAGGAAGATGGAAACTGCATCCTCCCTGGCTCCAGACGGTGAAGGATGAACAGCCCAGGGTATTTAATGCTGGTGTAATTTTGGGTCAAAAACCTGGCAGCGCTGCTCTAAAGACATCCCAAATTCCATCTCCGTGCTGTGCAGCTTGAGATGGGCTCAGTAAAGAGGGATGAACTGGCTGGGAATGGGAATAACAGCAGGGATCATGCACCTTTTCCAGCCTGACATAAGGGCAGGGATTTGCCTGCTTTATCCCCTCTGTGGCTGCCATTTGCTGCAGCCAGAGTGATGATTCCAGCAGCGGGAGACAACGTTCCTGGGCAGTGGAATTTGATCACCTGCTCTTTTCCACTGGGCCCAGGCCAGAACATTCCATCTATCTCCAGGAATTTGGGATGAGGGTTCTGCTCTGAACAGCCTTATCTGCTTGAAGATATCCCTGAACTTGAAGGGGGACCAAGTTGTTCCAAGCCCAATCCAAAATGGCTTTGGACACTTCCACAGGTGCAGCAGCCACAGCTTCTCTGGGAATTCTATTTCAGAACCTCACCACACTCCCAGGGAAGAACTTCTTCCCAATATCTCATCTATCCCTGCCCCCTGGCAGTGGGAAGCCATTCCCCCTTGTGCTGTCACTCCAGGTCCTCATCTGAAGTCCCTCTCCAGCTCATCTGGAGCCTCTTTAGGCACTTTAGGGTGTTTTCTTCTCCAGTTGAGTATTCCCAGTCCTCCCAGCCTGTGTCCAGAGCATTCTCTATCCCTGCACATCCTCCCTCCCGAATCATAAAGAAAGAAAGAAAAAACCAGGAAGTTTTGAGGAATGGTTAATGGAGAAAATGATGATTAGCAGGAAAAACCTGCTAATCCCATAACCCTCAGGGAGTGGTTATCACCCTTGGAAAAGCAGCTCCCATCCTGGGAAGGCAACATTCCCAGAGGCACAGCACTCAAAACAGCCAGAGATCCGCTCCAGCTCCCAAACTTCTGCCTTCAGTGATGTCAAAGGGGTTGTCAGGCACAGAGGGATAGCAGGAGAGGAAGAAGATGCAAAAC
Organism: Setophaga petechia; assembly: GCA_024362935.1. Classification (NCBI taxonomy): domain Eukaryota; kingdom Metazoa; phylum Chordata; class Aves; order Passeriformes; family Parulidae; genus Setophaga; species Setophaga petechia. Next base: position 584,829 of record JANCRA010000098.1, read on the forward strand.
CAGTATTTGCCTTGGGATCCACATTGACTGGATTTCCTGGACAGCCCAAAAGCCAAATTAAGGGAATTTTTCAATAATAATAATAGACAATTGGACTCTACAAAGTGTCAGAGCCAGACACTTCCAGCAGCAGCCAGAGGCTGGCTCAAGATCCCTTCTTGCTCCCAGAGGAGAAGTGGCTGTGGAACAGGGAAAGGTCAGGAAAACTGGTTCGGGCAACATTTTGCCAAGGATAATTTGGGCTGCCCCAGGCCCTGAAAGTGAGACAGTGGCACCTGGCAGAGCTCCAGGCCTGGCACAACAGCACTGGAGTGTGAAGGCTCTGGCAGGAGGGATATCCAAGGGCTGTCCATGCATCCTTGATGTGGGATACAGGATAGACAGGTGCTGCCATGCATGTGTAGGAATGGTGAGATGGGAGATCCAACAGCCTGGAAAAGGGACAGGTAGCATTTAAAACCCCACTGCCACATCCCCCGAAGTGTCCAAGGCCAGGCTGGATGAGGTTTGAAGCAACCTGGTCTAGTGGAAGTTATACCTGCCCACGGCAGGAGGGTGGAACTCCATGATTTTGAAGTCCCTTCCAACCCAAATCGTTCCATAATGATTATATGGAAAGCAGGGAGATGGAGAGACATGGTGAGGTCTGATTTGCTCTCTCCCAGTGTTGCAATGACCCTCAGTACCCCTCAACCGTCCCCTCCAGATGAGCGATTTTTGTCCTGCTCCCACAGCCCTCTGCTGCTGAACGACCCAATCAGGTGGAATTCCTGATCCCAGCCCCACCTGACCCTCCTTAGCTCAGTGTTGGGCCCTCTGACTGTGCACCTTTGGATCCTGATAGATTTTGTGCCCCTGGCTGAGCAGGGATCCGCGCCCGCAGCCTCGCGCTTCCCTGGGCCAGGTCCCGGCGGTGTAAGCGGATCCCTGCAGCTCAGGGCTTGTTATGTTTCCCAGCACAGTCTGTGCCGGTTAATTTGTACCTCCAGGAATTTGGAGATGCTCCTTCCAGCAGGGAGGCCCCTGGGTAAGACATGGCATCTTCTCTCCATGACGTAAACCCTTCCCGAGCCAAATAGCTCCGCGCCCCAGCACGGATCATGGAATCACTTAAGCTGGAAAACTCCTTTAAGACCATCACGTTTCCTGCTGTAAAACTGCACCTTTAAACCTTCACCTTTCTCCACCCTGGGGATGTACAACTTCATTATGGAGGTGCAGAGAATGGTGGGAATAATGCAAGTGCCTCGTGGTTGGGGTGATTCCTTTGGGATAACTTCATGCTCTGGTGGATCTCCTGCTGCAGGACCACAGGTAACCCTGGGGGAAGCCCGTGGGTGGGGGCTGAGGTCCTAGCAGGAGGTGGGGATGCATCAGGTGTCAGCCCTGGGTGCCAGCCAAGGTGTCTTCTATCAGCACCCCGGGGCACTGGCGCTGCCCTCGGGGCGAGGGAGCCAAGCAGTCCCAGGGTGAGGTGCCTCAGGAGGGGAGGAGCAGCTGGGGACAGGCAGGGGACATTTGAGAACCAGCTCCCTGCACCCCAGGGGGCCCTGGCCGAGATGCAGCTGCCAAGCAGGTCAGGAAGGATGGGCACCTCCCCTCTCCAGCACTGGGAAAGGACCAAAAGGTGTTTATGTATGGCTTGGATCAATGTGCAGGGGTCTGGAGATTGGTTTGGAGCAGCTTTCCCCCTGAGGTCAGGTACATGTTAGGTTTGGAGGCTGGGTTTCCCTGCAAAATCCCACAATTTTCCCCACAAAACCTGTCGGGGATCCTCTCCTACTCTTTGCAATTCCCTGAAAATAAGACCCAAATGTTCCTCCTTTTGCTGTTTTCTTCTCCCTCCATCCCTGACTTGCCTGTGTTCAACAGGGTCCACCTGTTGAAATGCTGATGTTTCTCTGCCAATGCCTTTCTTGTCACTCCAAAGGTTTTTATCCTCATCCCATTTCCTGTTTTTCTCCCTGTCTGTATTCCTGAAATGGTGCCCCCTCCATGAGATAAATCCAAAGTTTCTGTTGGATCATAATAATAGAATCATTTGTGTTGGAAGGGACTTTTAAAGGTCATGTAATTCCAATCCCCAAACCCTCTTGGCTTCAGTTAAATTGTTCAAGAAATCGTGAAATGGTTTGGGTTGGAAGGGACCGTAAAAATAATTTTGTTCCATTTCTCTGGCATGTCCCCGTGCAGGGGCACCTTCCACTATCCCAGGTTGCTCCAAGCCCTGTCCAACCTGGCCTTGAACGCTTCCAGGGATCCAGGGGCAGCCACAGCTTCTCTGGGAAATCTGTGCCCATGCTTCACCACCCTCACAGGAGGATTTTTTCCTGATATCCAATCTAAACTTTATTTCTGAAAGTATTAAACCATTCTCTCTTTTCCTGTCATACCAGGCCCTTGTAAATTGTTCCTTTCCATCTTTTTTTTGTAGATCCCTCCAGGTACTGGAAAACTTTAATTAGGTCACCCCAAAATCTTCTCATTTTCTTGTTTTATGATCATCCACACCCTCCCATTCAAGATTTCATCAGGGTTAAACCAAGCACCAAATGAATCACTCCTGGCTCCTTCTTCAGGAGCGTCCCCATCATCCCATCCTCAGACTGGAATTCTGTGGAGGCTGTTAATTATGGCTACAATTCTCTCTGGAATAATGACTTTTCCCTGTCCCCTCACTGCTCCTTTGTGTTCCCACATCACCCTCCACCCCAGCAGCATGTCTCTCCAGCAGGGAAGTTTAAAATCCAAGTCTCCTGAAGGAAGTGGAATTGCAAGGGTCATTTTCGCCTCTGCAGATGCTAAATCGTGCTCTGCTGACTGCTGGAAAACCTTTCCCTCCCCCTCCCAATCCATGCAGAAGTTTTGCAACAGCAGCAAATCCCTTGATAACCCGCCTGTGCTGGAAGCAAAGCCCTCCCCAACTCAGCGCACCAAGAAGTGCAGAACATCAGCTTCCCTGATATCCTTCTCTTTCCCTCTTTTTCTTGGGAGCTCCAGGCAAGGGACAGACTTCTGAGCCAGGCTCTTTCTTCAGGTCCTAATTCAGGGCCCTTTGCAAAAGGATTAGTTTCTGTTTGAAGGGGTTTTTTCCTGCTCCGGGGTAGTATCCAGGCAGGAGAAGCCAGCTAAGGGAGAGAGGAGCCTCACAGAGTCAATTTCTGCTCCCTTTTCCCAGTCAAACTGGCAGCCTGGGATGGATCAGAGGGTCCAGGATGTTGGACCCAAGATGTTCTCTCTACTCTTCTCTGAGGGTTGACTTGGGGCAGGTGAGAAGAAAAGTGGGGACTCAACAAATCTGTACCTCACCCACTTCCAGCTGACTTCCAGGTCCCTCCACGCCCTCTCACCCTTCATTTTTCCCTGGATGGGACTAATCCATCCCCATTTTTGCTTTTCTATTCCCAGCCCCTATCAACAGTTCCCTGACCCTGGTGTCAAGTACATGGTCCAGCCCATTTTGAGTCTGCCAAACTGCCTCACATCCCAAATCCCAGTGGCTCCATCCACGTGGCCTCTTGGGACAGCTCCAAAATCCCTTTTGGGAGCAGCCCCATCCAGCAGTGGTGCCAGAGATTTTATCCATAGTCCCAGCTGCCAGAGCTTCTTCCATGCTTTGCAAGCCAGGCTTCTCACTTTTTCCAGCAGAGAGAGATTTCAATATTCTTGGGCACAGCACATGGGCTCGTGTTGGATCTCCATGGATCTCTATCCACAAGATTAAATCCAGTAGTGAATCCATAAGTTGATCCATGAATCCGTAAGCTGATCCATGGCTTGTTTTTCCTCATTGTTGGCTTCTGGTGGAAACTCCTGGCTCGAAGCCTTACATCCAGACCTTGTGCTAGTTTAGGATAAAGGATTGCAATTCCAAGGATAGGCCAGTGGACACTAAATTGGGTGTGAGAAAGTCCATTTCCATATTTTCCAGAGGTGTCTTCCTCTGGGCTCTCATGTTTAGCACATGGACTGCTCTTATCCAAAGGAAAATCCTGCAGAAGGGTTTGATGGAGACTGGGATCATATCCCGAGGCTGAGCTTGGAGAAGCAGGAGAGAGAGACAGCCCTTCTCACAACAATTCCATGGATTCCACAGTGGAGTGTTGTCTGTGCTTTCCTGCTGTTTTGTCCCAGCTCCTCTGTCCTTCGATGTTGTCCCAACAATCTCAAGCATTCCCAATCCCAAGGAATCCTCCCAAGGAGGGACACTTGGGTTGGGCTGTCTGGCTGCTATTCTGGCCTTGTCACTTATGGATTCATGGTTGGACTCAGTGATCTTTGAGGTCTTTTCCAGATTAAAGGATTCTGTGATTTCCATGGTGATTCCTATTTCTTCTCCTTTGTTCTTCCCAGGTTTTTCATGCTGGTGGGGAGCAACTGTCACAATCCCAAGGCTTCTCCAGGGCCACCACCAACTGTGTGTCCATCCTCCCACATTCACACCCTGAATCCATAGCGCAAAATCACGGAATCTCCTGAACTGGGAGAGTCCCACAAGGATCACTGAGTCCAACTCCTGGCCTTTCACAGGAAAACCCCAACAATCCCACCATGTCCAACTCCATTATAATCCAAATTGCTGGAAGTTTCTGAACTGCCTACAAGGTTCTACCTTTGGCCAAAACTGCTTTAAACCCTCAGCTCAAATCCCTGCAGAGCCACAACAATTGAGTGGCGGCATCATCAGGTGAATGTTTTCTGATTTCCATCCTGCCCAAAGGCAAGAAGCCTCCGGCTTTTATCTTTGAACAAACCTTCCAACACCCTGTGGAATTTCCTCTCCTCCCTCCACAACTCGTGCCTGGCTCTTCCTGCTCTCCAGCTGAGGCGAGTGCAGCCTTGGGTCAAGTGTAATCATTTTTATAGAGCTGGGGATCAATAACTGCTGGAGAGAAATGCTGTGTGTCAGAGTCCCTTCGGATCCTGGAAAACCAAAGGAACACTACATGGAAGAGCACTTACTGTATTACTGCTGCAGGGGGATGGAGCTCCATGCCAGAGGCTTGGCAGGGCTTTAGAAGTTCTGGAGGGATTCATGCCCAGCTTCTCTGGGAATAGGGAGAACATCCCTACCCTGTACAGCCCTTCCTTTTTCCTATCTTTCCCAAGGAACATCCGTGTTTTGCAAACACCAGCTGCAAGAACACCTGGAAATCAGTGGTTATATCCCAAGCTGATGGATAAAGCAAGGAGAATATGGATACACATAGATTTAACACCATTCTACCCCAAAACTTCTCTTTGGGAAGGTTTTTTTATGGTTTCTGGTTTTTATTGCTTTTTTGGGTCTGCTCTGTTTCTGTGGGCTGCTGGAAAATCTGGAATTTCCAGGGATAGATACCTAGATCCAATCCCTGCAAAACCCTTTGGGACAAGGTGTTGGATAAATGTCAACAGAAAAGCTCTGGGAATAATCTAAGCTGGCTAAAAATTCTCCTGGGATGGAACCAAACTTAATTTGGGTAATTGGTGGCTTGAAGAGCAGGAAGTGGGGATGAGATGGAAATGCCATCAGGGAACGAGTGCTCCTTTCCTCTCACATGACACTTCCTTGGTGCACCACAGGTGATCTGGGGGGTATTAAGGATGTGTGGGATTTGTCCAAGTGTTCCCAGAGCCTTGTCACTTGTGTCTTTTGCCTCCCTCTCCTTTTCCCATCTCTGTCCCCTCTGTAGTTATTCCAGTGGAGTTGGGCTCAGGAGATCACTGAGGGAGATTTCCATGAGATTCCTGTTCTGCTCAAAGAGGAAGAGCTTGTATCCCTTTCCCCACCACATTCATGGATGTGCTCTCCAGACTACCCTGAGGATGGATCCACCTTTAGCCCTCCATGGCCTGGTCCAGCTTAATCTGGGAAATGAAAATTGATGCTTGGCTTGGTGAGATGCAGCATCATCATCTCAGTGTAGGAATCCAAGGAATGAGCAATTAGTCATGGATGGGACTGTCACCCATCCCTGGATACCTTTCTCTCTCTTCCTGGTTTTCCATGGTGGTGGTTTGGTGTCCCTGCAGTGGGAGTGGAGGAACTGAAGAAGCAGAAATAATTTCCAGGTATATTGAGTCTCTTTGGGTTAGAATTAGAGTTTGCACAAGAGGAATTTTATAGGACCATCCTTTGGAAATGGAAAGTCTTCTCCATTCTAAGAGAGATCAGTTCCTAAGCTTTGTCTGCTCCTATCCTGTTGCTCCACACATCAGAATGGGGATAGAGCCCTAAAATCCTGGAATAATTTGCGTTACAAAGGAACTTTAAAGACCATCTGCAAGAAGCAAGGAGACCTTCAACCAGATCGGGTTGCTCGGAGCCCCATCCAACCTGACTCCGAATTTTTCCAGGGCTGGGGCATCCACCCCCCTGGAATTGTTCCCTTGTTTTTCCACCCTTTCCAAGCAGGAAAGCTTTAGGGAACCTTAATGTTTCAGGTCTGTCTGACAACTGAAATGCACTGACAGGAGTCAGGGTGGGGTTGGGAACCCATTGATCCCGTCTCCATCCATTTCTGGCGAGTTTTTCCATTCACCCATCCATACATCCATCAAACTATCTCCAATCCATCCTCTCGGTGCTGCACAGGAAGTTTTGACAGGCGGAGACGGAAAGTGCCAGGTCATCACTTCTGTTACTGTTGCAAATGAATTTTATGGATGGATATTTACATCTGACTTTATGACCCACTGCTTTCTACTAAGGAAAGACATTTCAATCCATAGGAAAGATCTCCAGGGCCATGGTTTTATCAGACAGAAGAAATCTGATCAGAGCAGATCTTCAAGACTAGAGTTCCACTGGTCCCGTTTCCTTCCCACACCACCATGCAGTGATTTTGGAGGAATTTCCATGCAGATTCCTTATGCCAGAGGTTTAGCTCCATTAACATGCTTGGATCACAACTGGGAATGTGCCTCCTCTCCCTCTTTGCCCCCATGAGACCCTTTTAGGACACCTGAACCCTGTACCTGCTCTGACCAAGGCTGGTGTCAGCCATGGATTCATGCCCATGGGATATTTTGCCCATGGGATATTTTGCCAGTGAAATGTCCCTTCCCACTTCTCCCTCTCCTGCTGGATTGGCAGGTTCAGGTGGGATCAGTTCCTCCACCTGTCTCCCTAATCCCCCCTTTCCACCTGGATGGTGCTTTCTGAGTCTGGATCCATCTCCTAAGCACAGGGTGGGTTTCTCCTGCTCATTCCTCATTTGGTCCTGGTTCCCTCATCCCTAGTGCCAATGAACTCCGCATTCCATCTCATCCTTACCCGAGAGAGTCTGGTTCTTCCGTGATGAACAAAAAAGACTAAACTTCATCACCTTCCCTTCCCCTCCTCCTTGCTGGAGCTCAGCTAACGGACATCAAAGTCCTGGCCCCAATCCTGATGGATTCTGGCTGTCCTGAGGAGATCCAGGCTGTGTCCAGGATCCAAACCAGGCTCTGGAGTGGGAGATCTTGTCCCAGGGCATCCTGCCCACACAGCTGTCCCCACACCTGATGTCCCCAAACCACAGTGGCATAGAGCAGCTCACACCATCCAGCTATGCTGCTTTAGCATCTTCTCAGCCTCGGTGAGGCACATCTGGGTGCTGTGTCCAGTTCTGGGCTCCTCAGGACAGGAGGGACATGGAGTGCCTGGAGCAGGTCCAGAGGAGGACAACAAAGATGATGAAGGGACTGGAGCATCCCTGATAAGGAAAGGCTGAGGGAGCTGGGGCTGTTCAGCCTCAAGAGGAGAGACAGTTGAGAGGGGACCTCATCCCTGTGTGTCCCGGTCTGCAGGGAGGGCTCAGAGCAGGGCCCAGGCTCTGCTCTGGGGACCCAGCAATGGCACAAGAGGAATGGGCAGGAACTGATACCAGGAAATTCCACCTGGACATGAGGAAGAACTTCCCTGGGCAGTGACCAAGCCCTAAACAGAGACAAGAGAGGGTGGGAGTCTCCCTCACTGGAGATATTCCAGAGCCCTCTGGACACAATCCTTGTGCTGGGTGCTCTGGGATGACCCTGCTTGAGAAGGGAGGTGAGACCAGATGATTCCACTGTGGTCCCTTCCTGCCTGACCCGTTCCATGATTCTGTGACCGGACATCACTCCAACGTCTGGCAGGAGCCAGGAGTGACCATGGCCACACCATAGGCAGCTTTGGAGCTGGTGAGGGAGATCCTGACCAGGCTGGGACGGCAATATCCAAACCCACAACCTGCTCTGCAGGCCCTGGAAGCAGCAGGAAGCTGGGCACGGCCTCTCCCCCTTGCAGCCTGTTAAATATTGACAAGGGAGGGCTGTTTTTAAGGGATGACTGATTTTATGAGCAATCATCAAGGAACGCAGGGATGCCACGAGCTCATCCAATATCCTGTCTCTGAGAGCATCCCCTCCCAGCTGCCTGGGAGGAAGGAGTCAGCCCCTGTAATGGACACTTATCCAATAATTTGCCAAAGGGGGCAGTTTCTCGCTAACCTCAAGTGGTTTCTGTTTGGCGTGTGGCCTGAAACACAACCCTGACATCCCTCATAAATATTTATCCCAGCTGCCGGAGCAGTGGAGGAGATGTTTGACCACATCCAGCCTTTGTGGGAGTTTTCCAAGCACTTGTTTCAGAGAGCCCCCCTTGTGCTCAGGGCAAAGGGCAGCTCCTGAGTCAGCTCCAATCTCCTGCCAGGGGAGCCTCCCGGGAGGAATTGAACCTGGGAATGCGTTGGGGTGCAGTGGATCCTCTGGATTTGAATACTAATCAGGATCAGGGCATGGAATATTCACTCACTCTGTCCTTAATTGTCTGCATAGGGTTTGACACCTTTTCTACCTGTCTGCTCCAGACCCTGGTGGCTTGAGGACACAGGGGCTGGCAGAGACCATGGTGATCTCTCCACCATGCAACCAAATGTCACCCTCCAGGACTCCACCTGTGTGTCTCCAGGGATCAGGATGGGGATTGCCCATCAGGACTGGGAGGCCAGGGAGCAGGGATGAGGCTGGGGCTCCAAAGACCCTGTTTTTCCTGTGTTAGAGGTTCTTTTGGCAAGGTGTGGGAACACCCTGGGCTCCATGGCAAGGCTCTGTCCTATCCCAAACCCTGCTGTGTTTTGTAGCGCTCAGGCTGAAGGACCTGGGACAGTCCTCACAGTCCCATCTGCTGACACTTTGTGGGAATATTGCTTTGATTTCTGCTCCCTGTTTTCCTCCCTGCTATGCTCTGAACCCCCCCTCAAGGGACACAGGGCAGGGAGTCACAGCAGAGCCCCAGAGTGACCCTGGGCAGATGCCAGCCTTGCCCATGTCCCAAAACTGGAGCCTCTCCCCTCATGTTTTTGGACACATCCAGGCTCATTTGAGGTGTGGGGGTGCAAGGGTTAAGCCCTTGTCCTTTAGGAGCAATGAATTTATCTCATCACTCAGCCCAGGTCCTCCGCCCCCGAAGCAGCATCCAAGGAAAACCTCCCTCCCCCAGTTCCTGGGGGCAGCCAAGCCTGAAGGCCCCTCTCGCTTCCCACCAGCGGGAACAATGTTATTCTGCACCGAGGCAATTACCGCCACCTAATTAAAACCGAGGCGCGTGCCATCCCTCAATGACACGGCGGGTGGAGGTGGCAGGGAGCAGGGAAGGCGGGGATCCGGGAAAGCTGCTGCTCTGCCTTATCCCTCTCCTTTTTCCAGACCTCCTTCCCTACTCCCCTGTGGGACTTTGCTCCCCAGGAAGCTCAGGAAGGTGGGGAGGAGGGAGTGGGAATGGGAGGAGGGATAGAAAATAAATGGATGCTCTGGGGGGGGGCTTTGTCCCATCCTCTCCTCCCACCCCTCCCCTCCAACCTTTTACATTGCCACTCAGCTCCAGAGACTCTTGATTGACTTTAAATGTAATTAAATCGCAGGCACGTCGAGGATAATTCAGGGAGGTTTCATTGCCCGTCGGAGAGAGCGAGGCAGCGGAGACAGAGGGGCGTTAATAATGCACTTTTTATTGCGAGCAGTTGGAAGAGGTTCAGGGAATTTGTGGAGAGGGAGGAGCCTTGGATCGGGCAGGAGAATTTGGATCAGGGTGGGGGAGTCTGGGATTTTTAGATTCGATCCCAAAAGTCTTCAGAGGGATGGGGAAATGCCCCGTGGTCAGTCAGTTGGGGCTTCCCTGCCACATTATCCCACGGGAGGCTGCACCTTTTGATCAATCCCCAAGGGATGTGAAGGTTCTCCCAGGTAATTAGTGCCAGGAAAAGAGGAAACAGGCAATTAGTACCAGGAAAAGAGTGGAAACAGCTCTGCCAGGGGAGCTTCAGGTTGGACATCAGGAAGAAATTCTTTATGGGAAGGGTTGTCAGGCATTGGATTGGGCTGCCCAGGGAGGTGGTGGAGTCACCATCCCTGAATGTGTTCAAGGAATGACTGGATGTGGCAGAGGGTCGGTCTCAGGTTGGACTGGAAGATCTTGGAAGTGTTTTCCAAGATTCTGCGAGAATTCTCTGAGAAAAGAGTGAATTCACTTTGCACAGTCAGGAATGCCCAATGCGGGATGAGAACTCCTCTTTCCTTCATGGCACCTTGTGATCCTTGCTGTGTCCCACCACATGGGGGGAAAACTCTGCTTTAGGTCCTGTGGGTTAACCCAGATTTTCTGAACTGCAAATTATGTGATTTTTCCTGAACCAGTCTTTCAGCTGATGCTGATTTTTCCCACTTGTCTATTTTATTTCTCTCATTTTTTCTTTATTCCCCCAGAAATCACTTCTGCTGCTTCCTCTAGAAGATAAACAGAGCAAATACATCTCTTGGGAAGAAGTTCTTTCATGAATTTGACTGGCTTCAGGCTGTTTCAAATCCAGGTCTGACAGCTCCATGCTTGGCTCAATCCAGGGAAGATCTGGAGAACTCCTGCATGGCGAGGAAAGACCCAGGGGTTCACTTGGTGTGAACCTGGTGGCCAAACTTCTGGCTGGAGAAACAAGAAGAACAATCTAGATTTCATCAATATGGAAAAATTCTCAACAGAAGTGAAGTATGATGAAGTTGAGTTCAAGTCTATAAATGTTGGAGGCTTTGCTGTCACTGCCTTGTTTGGGGATGATGTTGGCTGCAAAGAGGGGTCCAGTGGTGCCATGGCCCCCTCCTGTCTCTAACTGGTTTTACAAAAGCCTAGCTGAGTCTTACTAAGCTATGCTTAAGTCTGGGTCTGGTGAGACCTGAGGAACGTGTTGTTGGTTCACACTGGCGCATTCTGAAAATTGCATGAGACAGAACCTCCTCTTCCACCTCATTTTTGTCCTTTGTCACATCAGGCCGTGCTGCCTCAGTTTGAGATTCACAGGTGAAAACATGGGATGGGGATGAGCATTTCCTTGGAAAGAGGGCATGGCTGAAAGTTTTGGGAGTAGAGGAGGTCTGGCTTTCATCAAGGAGGCATCTAAAGCAGCATTTCTTGTGGTGGAAGCTTGTTCAGGGGCTGTTTTCAGAGGAAGGAACATTTCACAGTTTCTTGAATGAGAAGCAGAAGTTGCCTGCAAGGGGAATCTCTGACCCCCTGCAGAATTAGACTTGTCCTTCAGAGGGAGCCCACAGGGTGTTGAGACCCAACCAGCCCATCTCCTCTCACCTGCTGGTTGGTCCTCTTCCTCTTCCCAGGTTTGGAGGCCTAGCTGGACCAATGTGGCACCTTGTGTGGGGCTTTGCTGTTTGCTACAGTAAAATCTCCCTCCACTGGTGTCGTAAATTGGGAGAAGATCCTTCAACCAACCCAGAGCAATCAGCTGAACTCCCTCAAGAGTCATCTCCCCTTGATGCTCTTGGTATTCTGTTCCTCTGGCCACCATGGAACCACCCATAGCTCATGGAGCAGAAGGTGGCAGCTGCAGCTCCCATCTTCTGCCAGGTCCCAGAGAGCTGGTCAAAGGGTTCAGGAAGAGCAATTCCAGGTGTGGAGTGGGTCCCCACGTCCTGGTTAGGCCAGGCAGAGCCCGCTGGAGCATCTGATGGGGCGGGGAGGGGGTGGGGAGCGGATTAAAATTCTCGTTTCTTCACGCTGGGTGAGAACGCTACAGTGGATTAGGCCGGGAGCTGCTCCTGGCTGCGGTGCTGTGCTGAATTAGCAACATGTTTGAATGAGATAAAAGGGGCAGCTTTACCCCAGCGCCCTCGTTCCACTAATCCCACTACAGCTGTGAAATGAAGAGCAGCAGATCGGCTTTACTCCCTTCCCTGACTATTTCCTACCCCTGAGACCGAGGCAGCTCCACACAGATTTACCAAACCTGGCCCCGCAGGCGGATTCCTGCTCCGGCTGGATGCTCCCTTTGCTGTGCCGGGCCCTATCCCAGGACTTCTTGGGATGGGAAACTCTTGGAAAATCAGAGAGTGGGGTTGGTTGCCCTGGAAGGGGTTTGACCACCTCGTCAAGCTTTTCAAGATTCTGTGTTGCCGTGGTGTGTTGCCACAGATGTGCTGGAGGAGGGAAAACTCATCCCTGTTCCAGCAGGTCACCTCAGCAGCATGGAACAGGTGGGGTTTTCTCCCGCTTTTCCCTGGGAATCTGTCAGGCAACTAAATGGAGGGTTCTCTTTGGTCCTGCTGCTGGGAATGCACCCACCCAACCTCCACTTCACTGACCACACTTTACCCTGTGGTGGCATCTCTTGCTTGTTCCTGGATGTCCCAGTCTGGGACTGGTCACAGCTCCAGGGACATGGACAACGTCTCCTGGTGCTGGAGGTGATCCCATCAGTGCAACTTCATCTTTCAAGTGGGTCCCAGTGTGGTTCTGATCCCTTTTTCACACAAGGATGTTGCAGTGTTGGGATAACTTGGGACCAGGAGCCCCATCTCGTCTCATGCAAGGTGAAGTTTGAAGAGGGACATGAGAGAAGGAGACTGTAAATAGCCAGGTAAAGATCTGAGAGGTCTTTAAAAATAATCTTAACAATGTTTAAAAAGGATCTTGGAGGTCTTTTCCAACCTCAGTGACTTGGAGGTGATAGAACTTGGAGGAAAGGGTTGAAATCAATGTTTGGGTCTGTTGACCTAGTCCTGAAATGAGTTATCTCCTTCTTATCAGTGAGCCAGGAGTCACAACAGCTGGATATCACTTCCCTGGAGCTGGGGAGCTCAGATGTGTCCTTGTCCCAGTCACTTAAAGGTGGGAATTCATCTCTTCTGTTTTGGGAGTTGTCACACTGGTGTAGCCATTGGAATGGTGCTTTTATGCTCCTGCACATCCAGGAGTTTAAATCTGTGCCATCCAGGAAGCTGAGGGAATAAATTGTCCACTTGGATGGAGTTTTTTGCCTTAGGAAGAGTAGGAAAATTCCCTCAGCTCTGCTAACTGGATCAGCTTGTTGTGCAGCCATGGGAAAGAGGAATCTTCACTGCACACACCCTGTTTAATCCCATCAAAACACCTTTTACCCACTTCTCCATAACATGGATAGGCAAACAAACCTGCTGTAGGATCAGATCCATCTGTTTGCACAGAAATCACAAACATTTGGAAGATAGATGAAGTTTGGTGTGGTTTTCCTCAAAAAATCTGTTTGTGTGGATGCAGAACTAGCTCAACTGGAAATTGTTCTTCCAAACAATTCCAACCAAAGGTTCAAGAGAGCGCACAAGGAATCTCAGGGAGTTTCATCCTTTCTTCTGCCAAATGAGAGACTTGACCTTTCTTGAATTATTCCTCTACTGCAATAACTTCAAAATCCAAAGGTTTTCATGTTCCATGTCTTCAACTCTGGAAGAACCCTTTCCCTTCCTGGCTTTGTGTTTCTTGATCACTGTTCAGAAGGTCAACCACAACAATTGGAGCTCCATCCCCATCTCTGCTTAAATCTTGGCATTTCCCAACAGGATAATTGTGCAGAGAAGATTAATTCAGGTGTTCTGAATATCCAGAACATTTCTCAGTGACTAATTTTTCTTCTTCTGTGGGGGACGCTTGAGTTTCTTAACCCTCAAACCAGCAAATCTGATGTGTGAAATGAGAGTTGAACTTCTCAACCTCCAAAACCTCAATTCCCACCTGGGAAGTGGGAGTTGAGCTTTCTAGCCTCCAAAACAGTAATTCCCACCTGTGAAGGTGGAGGTTGAGCATCCCAGAATCCAAGAGTGCACAAACCAATCACGTTTTCTGACCCAGAGCTGGAATTAGTTGATGTTTTCCTGAACTTGTGGCCTAATTTCAGCCCAATGAGCACCAAAAGGTTTCAATGTTGAGGAACTCTGATCCCACCTCCTCCAGGCATGTCTGATCCCAGATGGAGCCATTGAGAAGCCTCCTCACAGCAAAGTGAGGATGATGAGGGTGATGTGGCCCCAACCTGGGTCTGCATTTTGGGTCAGATTCATAGAATCATGGAATCCTTGAGCCTGGAAAAGCTCTGCAAGATCATCAAATCCAACCTTTGACTGAATACCACCAGATCAACTGGATTTCAACTCCCTTAAAATTATTTTGGTGCTGAGTTTGAAGCTGAAGGTGACACTGGATCCCTTGGGATGAAAGGATGATGTCATGAGGGTGTCCTGAGCAGAGATGACACCTTGCACAATAATCCCAGCTCCTCATCCACTGCTTGGATAATCAGGTTAAGGCAAGGATCTGAATTTCCACTTCCATCCCAAAAGACGGAGCCTGTTTGTGTGTGATCACCTGCAGTTCCCCTCTGCATCCCACATTCCTGGGAGAGGTGGAATCCTTCACATCCTCCATTTCAAAGACGTCTCTATTAACAGGACAATGGGAGAATAAGCACTTTCCTTTATTCATTTCCCCGCTGTCTGATAAAATCATATTGATGATAATTTTCCTTTAATGGACCATTTGCAGTAATTATGATGCAGAGGGTGAGTAATTGGAGCTGACGCCCTGATGCCTCCTATGGAACTCGGCAAACTTAATTCACTCCATTGTCTGGGAGAAAGGGAGAGAGAGGAGGGAGACAGGGGGGAGAGGCCAATCCCACAGGCCCCTCTTGCCTCCCAAATGGTCAGCAGAGCAAATTATTGCTTCTTCTGCCTCTGTAGGATTTGCTTCAGTGCATCAATTTGTGCCTTTCCCTTTCCTTCCCTTTCCAACCAGTTCCCAAATTTGCATTCTCTGTCCTGATGTCTCCATGCTCCTGGTTTTCAAGCTCCAGAATGATTTCTTCTGTGTTGTCTGTTAAGTGCTTTTCCCCATCGCTTACCAGCATATTTTTCT